>OW052075.1:17357225-18557225 GCA_932526445.1 Phragmatobia fuliginosa
CCGCGCTCAAAGCCCGCTATAAAAGTTATATAATAGCTTAAAAACAAATGTTCCGACTTCTTAAAAGTAATAAACTGTAAAGAGAGAGAGAAGTATCAAAATTTCTTTATAAAATTCGACTGACTAATGCATTACAGACACATAGGGCGTGTCAATAAAATAGACAAATGAACAAACAAACATAAATACACACTCTCGAAAAACATTACCCTCCTTCTGACCGAGTCTAGTAAAAATAAATGACATTCTAGCAAACTCTTACATTATTTACCAAAAATATAATTACCTACGATACGATCAGTTTTTATTTGATTAATTACATAATTATATGTATGTGAAACACATTTTTATTGAGAAGAAGTATTCAGCTCAGGTTATACCGTCAAACAAACCGTTAAATCTTACGGTTAAATCTATATACTAAGGCAGATATAATAATTCTTCAATATGATAGCAACCACCAATAAGAGGAGAATTAATCTTTTGTTCCGAATAGTTATGTTTATTAGGTTCTTGTTCGGCAACTATTACGAATTCTCCAAATCTGCTGCAATACGCAAACTGGCTCGGTGTTACTGTGTTATGTATCTTATTTTAGCTTGTATTTTGTGTTTTTACAGAGTTAAAGGCAGTGGAATGCCTGAATCTCTGTACAGTGCATCTGTGATGTTTGAAGTTTTTCTAAATGTTATATTTTCATTAATCACCAAAGAAGAATGGATCACAAAGTTTATTAACAAATATAATCAAAACAGTAATGTCTTTTACTGCGTTACATTTGCGATAATCATACAACATTATACTGTTTTGCCTTTTAAGGTTGAACTTGACTTTGAAACAATAATTGGTATTTGTTACCTGAATTCTTCTCTCCTTGTTAGTCGTTTACCGTTAATATACATTACAAACGAATACAGAAAATGTGTGTGTTCCTTAAAGAAGTATTTAAGTATTATAAAAACGGATAAACGTATCACAGAAGAGCTTAAAATTCTCCGTATTAAAAACTTTGTGAACAGTTACATTGAATTGACCAACGACTTTTCCTTTACAACGACAATGCTCAGGATAAAGGTATGGCTATAACAATTATGTATATAAAACTAATTTTATACTAGCTGGTAGATAATTATGTACTACTTGTCACGCAGCGTGCTATGGAGAGGGTTATGCTTGGCGTATCTCTAAGGCATCGTATTAGAAACGAGGTAATCCGGCAGAGAACTAAGGCTATGTATAGAACCCACAGGTTTAGCACGCTGAAGTGGCAGTAAGCTGGCCATATCAGCCGCAGAACCAACAACCTTTGGATAAACGGGTTCTTGAGTATGGACCAATTCTCGGCAAACGTAGTGTAGGACGTCTACAAGCCAGGTGGGGTGATGATTTGTGCAAGACGGCTGGCAGAAGCTGATTTCGAGAAGCCGAGGATCGAACTAAGATGCGTGCAATTGGAGAGGCCCGTGTCCAGTGGTCAACTGCGATACACTGATAATGACGATGGTAGCAGAATTCTAACTAAAAGTATTAGTACACTTAATTATGAAAATGCTAATAATGTATTAAGAGCAAAAAATGATCATTGAATGGTGCTAAAATAACCTGTTTCGGGGGTAAAGTATTCTGAGGAGGACTTCACAGTACATAGTTCTAAGACCGTCCGTTTGGGATGATGCTTTCAAATCGCTCTAAGGCCTCCAATTAAGCTTCACGACTGTTATCCTATGATAACAACCGGGACTGACTGCTTAACGTGACCTCTGATTCATGGAGACGCTCATGGTGTCATGCCACTAACGGTCAGCCATCCAGGTACTGATCACGCCGTCGTTACTTACCCTCAGTGATTGTTTCCAATCGCAGTCCTTTCATTGGTTTTGTTATGTTTTTAGATAATATTAGGTTTCTGTTTGGACTTCTTGAAGATATGTTTTGTTATATATCGAATTCTACAGGTCAAGTATTTGGTAAGTTATAATATATTACACTATGTTAATATTTTTACTAGCTTCTTCCCGCCGCTCCGCTCGCGTATGTATCTGTTGTCCTGTATAGAGTAGCCTATGTCCTTTCTCAAAAATCAAAGTGCCCCCCTGCCAAATTTCATTGTAATCGGTACAGCGGTTTAACCATGAAAGTGTAACAGATAAAGTTACTTTCAGATTAATAATACTACTATATTTGACTGCGGCTCCGACCTCGTGTATGTTGGTTGTCATTGTAAAGGGATCCTTAAACAAGATTCAAAGTATCTCCCTGCCAACTTCTGTGAAATTCCGTTTAGCGTTGAAGCGTTACAAACAGACCGACAGAGAGACAAAGTTACTTTCGAATTTATAATACTACTAGTATGGAACACACCAATAACATAATTTAATTTAATATTTATTCATAAAGATTTATTATATGAAATAAATTTGACACTATGCAGTGCACAGTAATCCAATGTTGATTTTCGAAGTGGTGTCACTCACGCACTGCCCCATTAGGAGGCTTCATGGTTCTTCGAGAAAATCTCGCTAGGTATCACTCGAGTAGCTCGAAGGACCATTTAGAAGTTTGTAGATTACTGAAATAATAATACTGTGAGAATATAATGAAAACTTGTTTATTTAGTAGACCAAATATTATAAGTTATTAGTTTATAAAGAAGCGAGGGCACAAACGCTCCTCAAAAACCATTGGATGTTTTTAAGCCGCCTGAGGGCCTCCAAAGAAGCTTCGCGACTGCCGATATACTTTGATATGCATTAAGTAAGAAACTGATCATATGATATAACAACGCGTTTCAAATAAGTATAGGATTGGAAATCCGTCATCTTGCCCTGCATTTGTAGACAACTTCAGATATATTAGTATGGTATGCAAAAAAACGAGAATCAACAAACTTTATTACAAATTTTCAAAACCACTGATATTGTCGTCATCTGAAACAGATTTAAAAAAATAAATAAATGCTAACATAGAATCTTTGCCGGGCTTTTGAGGAAAAAATTTAAACCATATTATTTTATGTTTATGCCAACTCTACATTTCCTATGAAGTCGCAAATCCAGTCCTATTCTTATTCATTGTACATACAGACACCCTAATGTTATTTATTCGTATAGATATTTTACTTCATCGTATGCCTGTTTTCAGTATACCCCAATTTTGTTGTGGTTTCAAGAATGTGTTGTCTTCGTAATTACAATTAGCATACCGCTAGTGTTGATGGAATTGGCTTTTAATGATTTGGATGATATCAAGACTACCTTGGTGGATGAGCTCTTAGTTTACGAAGGTAAATTTAGACTTCATTTAAAGGATAGCCGGTAAATTAAGGAGGTTGATTTTTTTCCAGTACAATTCGCGAGTTGGACTAATACTTTAAATCTCATTCTTTTGAAAAGACAACTCTCGTATTAGAAATATATATTCCTGTGTCGCAGGGACTTTATAAACATACAAGAAACGGACACAAAGTACACCCAAACTCAGAATAACAATTTGTGAATCACACAAACTGTTTTCCAGTGTAGGATTTGCTCTGCAAATATTTGTTTCGTAGTTTGAGTGTTCTCTGTGTATGTACGAGTATATTGAAAGAATTTTGTTGGTATGTATTGATTGGATTTATTATTTACTTGCTGTCGCCCGCGGCAAAAAGTAGCCTATGTGTTTTCTTAGGTTCTCGATTATCTGTGCACCAAATTTCATTTAAATTGATTTAGTGGTTTTGCCACGAAAGCCGAACAGACAGACAGTTACTTTCGCATTTTTTTTTTTTAAATAAAACTCCCGCATTAGGAATATTATAGCGAATTTATGGGGTAAAATTATGGGTCAAACGAATTACCACTACGGTATACACGATGGCAGCCATCTTTATTATCTACGCACTGGTTTATTACTCTAACATTACTTACTAAAGTATGAATATGGTATATCTTATAGCTACATTATATATCATAAAAATTTATCTACAATATAACTCGTGCGAGCTAACATGGCACCTGACTCAGATGACAGTCGTTTAAAGTACCGAGTGCAAAAACAAAATCTATTTTTTTTTTAAATTCATCATTTATTTTGCTCTAAGTAGTTTCTCATAACATACTTCTTGATCCTAAGTGGTACTTTACTACCTGAGTTAAGAAAATACACAGGCATACCAATAGGAAGCAGGCTTCATGTATTATTTACCCAAATGCATTCTTCGTGCAGTGATATAATCATATAAATCACTGAGTACTGTGTATATTCTTTATTTAAAATTATTTCGTCTCATGCTGCTGGTTTTTTTTTGAGTGACCTTTCTTAAAACAATTGGGTTATCCAGACGAATCTAATAAAATATTAATTAAATAAATTCGTGCAGGAATTTAAATGTTATTAGGTAATACCTAATAACCTATTATTATGGAAAGATTCGGGCAACGGTAACAGTGATGCTAACGCTACCCACAAGACGACAGAGGGGTGTCACGCGGTGGAACGGCATCATGTTTCGTTTTAAGCCAGGTGCCATCTTAGCTCGCATGAGATAAACTTACTACAATGCGTATAATCACTCATATCTGAAATATGCTGAGATAGCTGGCCAGGCCTATTTATGGATAAATTATATGAATTACTATATGACGTAGGTATATATATATACATCCTGTGTCGCTAGGGGACTTTATAAACATATATACTACGAACACAAAGAACACCCTGTCATCAGAACAAAAATTATTGGATTACACAAAGTGATTTGAACCCACGACACTTGGCGCAGCAGAAACCAGCGCGGCGACAGCTTGAACTACTAGGCCAGTATTAGTAAAGATTAAATTAATGTATATTGTTACAGATAAATCTCTTCGTATCATTGTGCACGACGCTTTAGGCTACATTGAAATATCGCAATGTTTCTTATGGCCTCAGTTTACCATGGATGTGAAGTTTGTTGTGGGCTTTATCTGTTTGGTGATATCTTACACTATTGTATTGCTGCAATTTGTATTTTAATTAAATCAACTCTATTTAAAGCGTTAGTTTATTATTTAATAAGAATCTCAGCAGGCCGCCATATTGTATGTCACCACGGTGCATTTTTGTGGTTTCAGTTATTGTTGTGCCTCATGAGATGCAAAAGACATAAATGTACAGTCTTGCCTGTTAAAATGAAGTATGAACCGCAGTCATGTAAAGATGATGAAGATTATAAAGCCACCCTGATTTCAGCACGAATGGGCCTGTCTCACAGATGTCTTGCCGTCGTATTGCGTTGGTGAGCGTGAGACCGAAGGCTCAATCATTCAGCACCATTCCCCCGATCTCCGGAGGCAGGGAGAATGATACAGAAACCTCTAAAAAGGCCGCCATTGCCTATCCTCTCAATGAGTATGGTGACCCTTACTCCTGGACCCTTACTTATGCTTTCCATCAGACAGATTGGAATCACTTTGTTAGGCTTAAATATAAAAAAATACCCCAAAATTTTAACAAACCATTTGATATTTTACAAAACATTATTGCGTTTAATCTATTTGTATTACTAGACCAGTGCTTTTAATGTTTGAAAACAAAATAAATTATAGTAGGATGAAACCCATTGTAAAAGGAGAAGAATAGTACAAAAATTAAAGGAAAAATAAATTACGGGCGATCTGAGGTCGGGAAGGGGGAGAGGGGAATTTTTTTTGGATTTTTTACATAAAATTTGAGGTTAAGTGAAAAAAGTGTAAATGCAAAAGATGTAGATCTTTTTATTACCTACAACTTTGCCATTTAACTTTTTTCCATAGGACTTGTAGTTTTGCCGGAAATCGAGATAAGCCATTTTTTTCCTTAAAACCCCCCCTCTCACCCTTCCCGACCTCAGATCGCCCGTAATTTATTTTTCCTTTATTTTTTGTACTATTCTCCTCCTTTTACAATGGGTTTCATCCTACTATAATTTATATTCACTTTTTGTTATTTTAAGAGGTTTTACCCTGGTCTATACGGTCATTGATAGAATAATAAATGAGACTCTAGAAAATTAATGCACTCATTTAATAATCAATCAATATTATTAATTATAAAATGTAACCAACCATTAATGAAATTTATTTTTGTTTGACAAATACGACTAGGTATGTCAGTTAAAATTATTTTAATATAAACATAGTTTTATTAAAATGGGGTATGGCTGGTCAGTCTCTCGTTATTTTCTTAATGTGTCGGAATATCTACCATGTCGAATATAATGATTTCACCAGATTTATTAGCAACTCCCACGAGAAAGAAAAACAACCTATTGTTTCAAATAGTAATGTTCATTCGGCTATTATTTGGCAACTATTACAAATTCTCAAATTCTTTTACAATGTGCATGCTAGCTCAATGTTATTGTGTCATTATGGTATTTTTAAATTGCTTTATATGTGTATTCAGAAGCACTTCAGCAGTAGCACCAGAAATCCTTTACTCTGTGGCGTTAACTTTTGAAATTACCCTCAATGGTATATTATCACTGATCACCAAAGAAGAATGGATCACGATGTTTATTTACAAATATTCTCAAAAAAGTTATGCCATTTATACCGTCACGTTCTTATTATTAATACAACAATTTATTTCGGTACCTTTTAAATATATTGTTAGCTTTATGGCCAAAATTGCCGTGTTGTACCTGAACACGTCATGCCATATTGGTCGTCTACCATTAATTTACGTAGCAGATGAATACAGAAAATGTATAGCCTCGTTGAAGAAGTACATAAGCATTATAAAAACTAATAAACATCTTACAGAAGAACTCAAAATTGTTCGTATCAAAAATTTTGTTAACAGTTACATTGAATTGACGAATGAATTTTCTCTAACAACGAAAATGCTTAGGACAAAGGTATGATATGAAATTACAGTCAGGAATCTTTATTTAATTTATGACTAAATACAGATTAACTAACTGACTAAAAGTACCGCTATAAAATGGCTGCACACCTAAATTTTCTATTATTATAAGGAACCTCTAGTGCGACAAACAGTTCTTTGTTGTAATAAAAAAGCCAAGTAGTCTATAATAATGCATTACTCAGTGTACAGTCTTGTCACCATGTCACCATATGCCTAACATCTATCAGGTCTGACTTTCGAATATTCACTTTTTTGTGGATTTCTTACTTTGATCTCTTCCTGTAGTAAAATGTTATTTTTATAACCTAAGGTTCGATATATATATGTCTATCTTATACTTACAATTGTTATTGAAATGTTTAAATAAAAGTACAACATTGTCATATCCAGATTTTGGTGGCAAACCAAGATCTAAGATACTGCCTTGTGATAACTCTCAATGATTTTTGTTCAATTTAAGGTTTTGTATGACCCTGGTCTTCAGATAAATTCTAAACTTTTTTCAAACTTTATTACATACTTTTGAAGTCTTCTTTTTAGCTCAGGTTGCTACTTTCAAAGAATCCCCAGCTGGACATATCTACCTTGCTCCAATGCCCTTGGATTCAAAGTATGTTTAATGACCTGCAGGGCAGTCACGGTAATTTATGCCAAGAAGGTATTTCCTCAGACACAAACGAGTTTGTCAAAGAAACCCCTTCTGTCCACAACTCATCGTGAACGTGTATTCTTGAGTGCTGTTTTAGCCATCTCTGCATAGGGGCCACAGTCCCCCAAAATTTTGGAGTGTAGTCAAGCGTGAGTGAAAACGGGGCATACGTATTCACCAGCAGAGAATGACAGTGCTGGGCCAGATATTCTCATATCACCTGCGGTGGAGCTCCCTATTTGAGAACAGCCTTAGCCTGAGATATGAAAGTGAACTCGATTTTAGTTTTAGTTTACTGCGAGATGATTGTTTTTTGCCAAATGACAGGTCTGGATAATAAATAGATATTAACGGGATTGTGAATAAACACCAAGCCGTTGATCTTGGGTCACTCCTCAGCCTGCCCAGTGATATACGTAAAGTTGTAGTCCTAGCTGTATTGTGACTAGTAAAATGGTCCTTCGCAGTTTTGAGAGGCTATTTACTGAAATTTCCAGGAGTCAAGAAGTTAAAGAGGGAAGTGAAAGTCTACTGCGTCAGTCTAATTTCAATTACGTTCTGGATCGCAGAATAAGTTGATTTTAAGCTTGCGCTGATAAATACTGCTTTCAGTACTTTGCATAACAGATGTTGGTAGCAAGCGCGAGTTCAGCGTGTCCAGTGAGTGTGGCCGTCTCGTCTTTAAAAGTTTTTTGTATTTACTGGATACTTTGGTATAGTATTTCTGATTTATCCTGCGAGAAACCCCTAATGTTAACAGAGATTATACACAGGACTGGCTATAAGGGTAGACTGTTGGTGTTTGCTATCACGTTGAATGAATGATTATTTACACCGTGCCCTATACGTACGGTGCTCATATACGTAATGCGTCGATGCGGGGTAGTTCTTTCATGCACCTATTTCATTTTTTTAAAGGAGGCTCCTTTCAGACTTTAGAGATTTGTGTAATAAGTAAATCAAGAGACGTTGCAACGAAAGCTTTTGACATGTCAAATGAAATTGATGTAATTAAATTTTTTGCGTGAAAATTCTTATCTTGATATCAAAATGCAAAGCAGACTTGCGTGGTTAACCGAATGATTAGTTTTTAAAACGAATTGTTGTAGGTAATGGCAATTTGTTGCGAGAGGAATAATGGGTCCCCAAAACCTTTTAGCAATTTGTTTAGCCTTCCATTGGTCTTGTTATGTTTCAGATATTATTGGGGTTCTGTTTGGACTTTTTCAAGATATGCTTTATTATATACAGACTTCTGAAGGACAAGTCTTTCGTAAGTTATATGAATACGTGTTTTTGAATACCATGAATATTTATTACAATCGTTTCGACTATATTTACTTTATCAAATTTCTATTTCCAGAATGATGCCATTATGCTATGGTTTACAGAAGGTCTCATATATGTGCTCACTATGTGTATACCACTGGTATTGATAGAGTTTGCTTTCAACGATTTGGATGGCATAAACAGTATATTGGTGGATGAGCTGCTTACCTATAAAGGTAAATAACGTTTTGAACAAAAAGAATCGTAATTTAAAATGTTTTCTGTTTACGAGTCAACTTATTCGACAATTTAATTTGTAAGTTAGACTATCTTAAAAGATTTCATAGGAACGTTTATGGGTTTTCCTTGTAGCTCAGTCGAGATTTAATTTTAATATCATTCTGATAACACAGCAATTCTGCTGTGCTTGAGGACTCAGGTTCAATTCCCGGGTCGGACAAAATGATCCGCAAATATTTATTTCGGAGTCTGGGTGTTTTCTATGCAAAATATGTGAGTATTTACAAAAACAAAATGTATGTTTGTGTATTTATATCAGGACCCATAGCTCTGCTTAGTTTGGCACTAGATAACAACGTTGTGTGTAAGATGTCCGAAATATTTATTATTATTTATTTCGGCTTAACACTGCATTTCTTAAAGTTCTATTTTAGTGTTTTATTCACATTTTGATCTTCGGGTTTCTTATCATTGATATCTAGTTTGAACCGTTAGGTGAATATTTTAGACATTCATTTCACCCCATATCGTATATTAGTAATTAATTAATAATTTTATGTTTATTGTTTCAGATAAATCTCTTCGTGTGATCGTGCATGATGCTTTGGGCTACATCGAAACGTCAAAATGCTATTTATGGCCTAAATTTTCAATGGATGTAAAATTTGTTGTAGCCTTCATCTCTTTGTTGATTTCTTATGCTATTGTATTGCTGCAGTTTGTATTCTAATTTACGGTTTCTTTAGTAGTAGTAATCCTAAAAGCACAACAAAAAATTCACTGTATCTAAATTAAAACGAAAGAACTTCATCTCCCCAAGACAAGTTGCAAACGGTCTTCGTTTTCTCTTCTATTCTCTATTCCATTTCTCTTGTTTCATTGGCCAATATTATATTTTCATCACGTGACTTAATGACATTAGCTGATGAAACAAGTGAATAGAGAAATGGAATAGAATAGAAAACAAAAAACTTTTGAACTTGGCTAGAGGGGCAGTAGGTAGAATTAACCCTGACGAATAGAAGTGTTCAAAAGTGCATTTTTGCTTGTAACAAAACTGTTTTCTCAGGCGTTGATTATAAAATTTGTATTTTAAATAGTTTGAAACAGTATTGTGTGGTATTTTCAACGGAAAACACTCTAGCAAATGTGTTTGTTCACATTAGTTATTGATGATGTACCAATTATTGATTGATTTCCATTGGTGTATTGTGACAATAGTTCTATTTGATTAAATTCTGTACTTCACAGTTTTATTAATACAGAGTATTCCGTTCAGTTTGTGGATATAGTGCTTCGACTATGGCAGATTTAATAATTTCAACTGATATAATGTTAACTACTGTCAGAACTAACGCTGTGTTCCAATTGTTAATGGTCATTAGACTATTATTTGGCAACTATTATAAATTTACGAATTCTCCTATAATGTGCAAGCTGGCACGGTGTTACTGTGTATTTCACATTTTCTTAAGTTGGATTTTGTGTTATTACAAACTTGATCACTCACTGCATGGCGAATTCATCTATTGTATAGCTGTAACTTTTGAATCCACTTTAAATGTAATATTTTCATTATTCACCAATGAAGAGTGGATTACAAGGTTTTTTTACAAATATGCTCAAAACAGTAACGTTATTCATTTTGTTACATTTTTGTTATTAATACCAAATTTACTAACGCTATATTTCAAGCCCCTTTTTGATACTGTTGGCAAACTTGTTATGTCATATATGTTCATTTCATGTCTTATTGGTCGTATACCGTTAATATACATAGCACACGAATACCGAAAATGTGTTTACTTATTGAAGAAGTACGTGAACATTATAGAAACTGACAAACATATCACAGAGGAATCAAAGATTGTACATATCAAAAAATTTGTCAGCAGTTACATTGAATTTACCAACGACTTTTCTTTTACAAGGAAAATTCTCAGGATTAAGGTATAGTTTATTTCTATATATAAAAATATATATACATACCTACGTATGAGCACAAAACAGATTGAAAGTCTGATTGAAAGCATGAGTAGAATTTAAGAGCACTGGTCACCATACTCATTACGAATGTAGACAGTGCAGCGTGGTGACCCTTGCTATGGTGGTCTCTTGAGATGCTTCTGGTTCATTCCGGTGTCACGATCATCGTCGAAACACGACAATATTTACGACGACAAAACGACTCGATCGAAGACCTCCCCAGTTGAGTTGGTCCGTTCATGCTGAAATCCACGTGACAACAACCTTACAGATGAGCTGTAACTAATTTAATAATGTCGAATCATCAATAAGAATATATGATGATGGGTAACAAAAATGACTGTATGGGTTTCGGTTGTAGTTTAAGCTCAAAGCTCGTCCACTCGCCGCCATTCATTATAATTATGAGAGCGGTAAGCTCACTTGCCCACTTTGTGCAAGGGAGTTTGCTGCGAAAATCGGCTATATAAGCCATCTCCTGGCGCATTAGCGCCAAGCCCTATAAGGGGTCAAAGTGGTCGCCATGGCCGAAATCGGTCGGATTGATTGATTGATGCTGCATAGTGGGCATTCACAATGAGGATGGTACCACCACCACCACTACCACCCTTGCTCATGATTTCAATCAGGGAGGCTCAATAAAAATTGATGTAAAATTTTGGTTAAAACTGTCGTGGTAGAACGAATGGATCAAATCATAATATACGTCCCGTCTGTAGAGTTGATTGACTGCACGGTTGGCCTAGTTTAAGCGGTCGCCACGCTGTTTACTACTGCGCCAAGTGTTGTAGGTTCAAATCCCACGTGGGATATAACTTTGTGTGATTAACAAATTGTTGTTCTTTCTGGGTGTTCTTTGTGTCCGTTTGTATGTTTGCAAAGTCCCCCGCGACACAGGAATTTATATTTACTTTAATAGTTTTGTTATATTTTCAGACAATATTGGGCTTCAGTTTGGACTTTTTAAAGATATGTTTTGTAGTATACAGACTTTTAAACACAAAGTATTTGGTAAGTCATTTGAACGTGAAAAAGTACCTATCATACTACATTTACTGTAGAAAATCCTTGTTTCCAGGATAGAGACCTTATATTATGGTTTATAGAAGGTATTATATATGTGTTTGTCATGTGCATACCATTGGTGTTGATGGAATTGGCATTTAATGATTTGGATGAAATCAAGACTACATTAGTGGATGAGCTATTAACTTACAAAGGTAAATACCGTTTTTACTTTAGTGAGTTTTAACTTTAAGAAGGCACATTTGTTCATAGTACACTCCTGCACTGCGTGGAAGTCCGAGGGTTGGACCTAGTTGGACAGATTGGACGAAACCTATGCTGCAGATCGCCTACCGCTATTCGAGTGGAGAAGGGTGGAAAGCTGCGGTCTCCGTCTTTTAGAATATTATGCTTAAGGAGTCCGCAGAGCTTGATTGGAAAAGGGCTAATCAAGCTCGAAGAAGGGGGCGAAGGGGGCGCGACATCTCGGGCGATTTAACCGCTGTAAATAATCCGACGAGTCAGGTACGGCCAGAGTTTGTCGCCTAAGGCGGATTGTTGTTTTGCCCATTACTGTGTATAATGGTAAGTGGTGATATTGTCTTCACCCGGGGGTGACTTCACCCTGGAATGTAACTCAGTCATGGGGTACGGCAGAGGGGACTTCAGAAGACGCCGATGCGTTCCTGGAGCTCCTCCCGACTGCTGAGGTAGGCCGCTTCGGGCTTAGTGGGTAGACGGAAGCCCCTGAGTCCGACACACGTCATTCGTCTCCCCCATGGAGAGCAAGCATTCCCCGTGTAAAAACAAAAAAAAAGTGAACCACAAGATTGCGGTCATGCTACAGACGGAGCGAGAGCGCCGGAGACTCTGCCGTCTCTTTCTGCGAGCAAGTTATGCTAGCAATGGAGATGGCGGAGTGAGACCGCTAAAAGTTTAAATCTCTCCTGATCTACCAGCTCCGGGAACGAAGTCAGTATTGCAGACAACTCATGCACTCTCATTGGTCTCACATTCACCAACGAAATACGACAACACGAATGCTGTCATTTTAGATATGACTTCTGTGAGAAACATCTTTTTGTATTTCGACCCTTAATCATGAATTTCATTTATATTGTTTCAGATAAAGCTCTTCGTGTTGTTGTGTATGATGCGTTAGACTACATCGACATATCGCAACGGGTCTTATGGCCCAAGTTCCCCGTGGGTGTGAAGTTCGTCGTAGCCTTCATTTCTTTGTTAATTTCTTACACTATTGTATTACTGCAGTTTGTATTTTAGTTAAGGCATCACATTCCAACTGACTTTAATAGTCTCGCTGCTAGAAATATGCCTAAGTTAAGGGTATAATTATGGTTTTGTAATTATTATTATTTTGTAGTAATCACAATATTTCTCGATCAGCAATATTACACTGAAAAAGAGGACTCTTCACATTTGCTCAGAAAACATTAAAATTACAGTATTATAATTAAATTTACTTAAGTTTAATTCTAGGTAGGTATTGAATTGTCAGAATTCGATAAAGTTCAACTAGCAAAAACTGTTTAAAGGTCAACGCACACTATACAAGCACGGCAACGGCACCGCTCCAACCCAGCGATTAGCTTGTCATTTGAATTTGACCCTTAAATCGTATGCTTTCATCTCGTGGGCTGCTTAGCGCGCTGGCAGCTAGCGGTAGCCAAAATTCAATGCAGAGCCGTGCCGCAGCAGTGCCGTTACTGAGCCGTTACAGTGTGCTATGACCTTAACTATTACAATAAAATTAGTAGAGGAAGTTGGTGCTGGCAATAGAAATACAGGCTGTGCCTCTCAATTATTGCCAAGTTTTTTTTAATGTACATAGTAGTGAATTTTTTGTTTTTAAATAAAATAAAAATAACTATTCTTATTAGTTTTGCTGAACTTAAGTTTTTCACCATGGATAAGGGTTTCCATACAAACAAATAACAATAAAAATGAAGTGTCTTTACAATTTCAAATTAACAGCTTGTCACTAAATGCATATGAAAACAAAACGACAACCAGTCTCAACGGAGACCGGCAACAAGTGTGCGCGCGCCAAAACACAGGTGCACCCTCTGTTCTCCCACTCCCACAATTCGATAAAGCGACTATACGACACAACCGGGGGAAAATAAGTATCTATTAGTCTAGTCGATAAGTTGAAAATGGTACAAAATAGAGATACTGCTCTTAAAATTATGTGCGATAGCTCATTGGACCGGAAGAATGTAGGTCTCACACTGACCAATTAAATGCGACAGCAAGAATACTGTTATTATTAGGATGGTCTTCTGTGTGAGGGCAGTACTGACCCTCTCGAGTCGGCCTATCAACGTGATTACAAGCAGTTAGTTCAATAGCGCTACCTTTAATATAGCCTTTGTAGTAACAAGTTCGATATAAATGTCCAGATAAGGTGCGGTCACTTTTATACTTATCTAAGTTTATTATACAGTATTAGCGATATTGAAAACGTGTCCTCGGAGAGCGTTGGTGCTAAGTGTTTTATGAGCTTCTGAATATTAACAAAATTTACGTTATGCGTCAAGTGGATTGATAGCATACTGATCATAATAGTTGCTTGATTATTTTTACAGCAATTTAGACTGCAACATTGATAGACTGAGAATTTAATCATCTATACAAAGAAATTAAATTTGAGTGTCTGTTTGTAATATTAAAATAACTGTTTTTTACAGGGTATACACGGTACATAAGCCAATTTTTTTTTCTTTTTTCAGTTTTTTTCTGTCGTTAATTCTACGGGACTTTCTCTGGCAGACAGCTGATTATATGAGGAGTAACTTAGGCTACTTTTTAGGGTTCCGTAGCCAAATGGCAAAACACGGAACCCTTATAGATTCGTCAAGTCTGTCTGTCTGTCTGTCCGTCCGTTATTTCCGAAACTATAAGAGCTATACTGTTGAAATTAAGTCAGTCGATGTATTCTGTGAACCGCATTAAGATTTTTATATAAAAATAGAAAAAAAAACAATACATTTTGGGGGTCCCCATACTTGGAACTGAAACTTAAAATTTTTTTTTTTTTAATAGGTGTTCAAAAATGATGTTGAGGTTTCTGTTATCATTTTTTTCTAAACTGAATAGTTTGCGCGAGAGACACTTCCAAAGTGGAAAAATGTGTGCCCCCCCCCTCTAACTTCTAAAATAAGAGAGTGATAAAACTAAAAAAAATAGATGTTGTACATTACCATGGAAACTACCAACGAAAATTGGTTTGAACGAGATCTGGTGAGTAGTTTTTTTTAATACGTCATAAATCGTAACACGCAATTTACCTTACATCCAATCAATACACTAGAATAAAAACATCGATGAAAGTTACAACGAACTACAAGAACTTTTATATGATGTTACGGAACCCTTCATGGGCGAGTCCGACTCGCACTTGGCTGCTTTTTTTAAACTAGATTCGCTCCGCGGTGTTGCCCGCGGTTACAACAACAAACGCGGGTAACATCGCGGGGATCAGCTAGTAATAAATATGTGCATAGAGTTCCCAATAGTGCATAAGGTTCCCACCAACAACTTAGTACCCCAAGACAACATTACCTGCAAGTGGTGAACCTGCTGATCGACTCTGGAAAACAAAACATCCCAGTAATCGGCAATAGAATCATCTTCTATGAAATCGATGAAAAAACTAATAGAAAGTGGGCTTTTAAAATGCCTCATCCTACCCATTGCGTGCGTGACATTACATATGTATGTCTGTATGTAATAATAAAAATTCTGACATCTGACACAAACAACTGTGACTATCTTTAAATGAACTATGACAGATATTTCTAATGATAAAATACTGTTTTTTTTTACATATGTATATTTTAGCCTACCAAAGTGACAATGCCTAATGAAAAGCATAAGAAGAATTCAAAAGTAGGGGCCCCATCCTTATTGTGAGTGCATATAATGCAACATGGTGACCCACACACAGAATGATGCAGACTGATTGGGCCTCCGGTCTCACACTCACTATCGAAAGACAACATGAATGTTTCATTTAAGGTTGTTCTTCTGCGTAAGGGTACTGAACCGATTAAGCGGGCCTCTACTACTCCACAGTTAGCGATATACACTAACTTTCAAAATTATATTACTAAAAAAATTACTTCAAACCTTGATCCGATAATATAAAGATACCTAAATACAGATTAATGCTGATGGAGGGAATGTAATTATCAATAATCTTCATATTGAAATTAAGCTTTCGTGTTCGATATTCGTTCCCCAAAATACATTTTTTTCTTATTTTTCTTATTTTTAAAAAGACAACTCCCGCATTAGGAATATAAATTCCTGTGTCGCGGGGGACTTTACTAACGCAGTTAATAAAACATTAGTTTTAGAGATTAAGTTAGCTAAAATGAATTCACGTGGTTCTCGGAATCTTGTAAAACAGCACGAGATAATAATGCTGTATTGATATCAATGGGGAATATATAACCATCTATCTATTAGATACCAAATTGTGGACTGGGAGGCTTTAGACAATACAAAGATTCAATTCTATGACATCAGCCATCGGTTATATAAAGTGTTGTCGAAATTTATGGAGCCAATTTAAAATATTTCACCAAAATAAGCAAACAGAATTTTTGATGTAAATACCATAACTATTTTCATACGCATTTAGTGAAAAAGCTGTTTATTTGAAATAACAAGTAGATACTTCCATTTTGTTGATTTCTAAAGATATCATAGACAACAACATGTTTACACAAAAAGCCAAAACTTTCCAGTGGCAAATATACGTCTTCGATATTTTGTTCACTCTCCCTAATTAATCTGCGAAAACAATTATCTTTTTCTTTTATCTTTGATTGCTACCTTTGATAAGTTTTATTTATAGTAACTCCATTAGTTACTCTTTTAAAATGTTTGTTCTTCGTTTCTTTGACTAGTTTAAAACTCTAGAAAAAAAATAACTGACTTCAAAAAGGAAGAGGTTCTTAATTTGACTGAATTTTTTTATGTTTGTTACCTCAGAACTTTCGATTGACTGCCTCGTTGGTCTAGTGGTTAGCGTATGCGACTGCTAGTCATGAGGTCTCGGGTTCAAATCCCGGGTCGGGCTAAAAAGTGTTTTTGGGTTTTTCTTATGATTCCTAATAGCAACCCGGAGTTTGGAAGTTTAACGGTGAATTACGCCCGTGCCTAGGAGAGCACGTAAAGCCGTCGGTCCCCGTTGTCATGAACGTCTATGGCAATCGTTATTAGGAAGTCAGTGCCCTCAAATATACTGACTACTAGTTCAATCTTCGAATTTCAGTTCTCCCTTAGGGTTGCGGAGGTCCGATGCCATTCGCTCCGTAGAAAAACTGAAATTTAGATGAAACCGGTTGAACTAGTAGCCTACCCCAAATAAACTTGGGAATAAAGGTTAAGAAGATGACCTCAACTTCAAACTTTCGATTTTGTGAACCGATTTTGATAAAAAAAATAACTTGAAAGCCACGGGGCCCCATGATAAAGAAACCAGGATCTAATGATAGGATACTGGAGAAACTTCTCGAATATCATAAGCATTTCGCGATTTGGGTAATCGAAACACTTTTTCTTTGAAGTCGGTTTTTTTTTGTCAAAATTATTGTTGAATTCACTAGTGTTATTTTTTTTTTTTTAACTCTTCCCCACGAAATTAGAGCAATAGATTAAAAGTTTTTTGTAGTTATTGTTTTGAGTATTTTGTTGTTTCCAATGTTCTTATTACGTAATGAGCGAATTACGAAATACTCAAATCAATAACTACAAATAACTTTGATTCCATTTATAAGCTCTAATTTCATGAGTTTAGAGTTAATAAAAGAAAAAAATATCAATTAACCTTTATTCGAAATAAATATTGATAAAACATTAATATCGTGACTAAATCAATCACCATTGTCAACTAAATAACATATACGCTAATGAATAGCGGTCGATTTGGATACAAATAATCATTTATTATGACTAATTATTATACGTACCTATTTAGTTTTATTAAAACGAGGTATTCTCTCTAGTCTTGGTCAGTTTCACGTTAGTTGTTACACGCATCAGTATACTTATATCTACTGAACCAAACATAATGAATTCACGGGGTCTCATTGCCACTACAACCAGAAACCAAACCCATACTCGGTTCCAAATAGTGATGTTCATTAGGCTAATATATGGAAACTATTATAAATTTACTAAATCTCCTATAAAATGCATGTTGGCTCAGTGTTACTGCATTAGCTTACTTTTTTTATTGTTTGCTATCTTTTGTTACAAAATTAATTACGTAGAGGCACCCGTCATTCTATATCGTGTGAATTTAATTTCTGAATCTGTTATAAATATAGTAATTTCATTATTCACTAGAGAAGAATGGATTACAAAGTTTATTTTAAAATATGAACAAAACAGTTACACCACTTGTTGTACAGTTTTTTTATTGCTAATACAACAAATATTTGTTATATGCCTAATCAGCGAAATCAATTTTATACCCAGGCTTATCGTGTGCTCACTAAGCACATCATGCCTCGCTGGTCGTGTGCCTTTACTGTACATAGCATATGAATACCGAAAACGTATTTACACATTGAAGAAATACTTGAGCGTTATGCAAACTGATAAACACGTCACAGAGGAGTTTAAAATTCTCCGTATTAAATGTTTTATTAACAGTTATATTGAATTGACCAATGACTTTTCCCTTGCGACGAAAATGTTCAGATTTAAGGTATAGTATAATATAATTATCAGATGCTAGCTGACAGCAGTGTGTCCAACTGAAACGCCTCGGTTGTCCAGTTGGAGCGTATGCGGCGGTGTTTGAGGTCTCGGGTTTGATTCCCGGGTCGGACTAAATGTTGTGTTTTCTATGTATAATATGCATGATGAGTCGTTAATTCTTGAGAAAGAGTATGGAGTACTCTTCACAACAATAACCAACATAGACGGAGACTTTCTTAAATATATTTGTAATGGAATTTGTCTTCCATCTCACCTGATGGAAAGTGTAGATGAAGACGACCCAAATACTAGTAGTAGAAAGGAATTGACTAAAATATCTACATAATCTTTCATACGTTTATTGATTTTGTCGTGTTTTCAGACAATATTGGGCTTCTGTTTAGACTTTTTAAAGATATGTTTTATAATATACTCAATTTTAAATCGCAAGACTATGGTAAGTTATAGAGATGTAATTGTTTTGTTATACATATATTATGTGTATTACATTTTGTGCACATTTATTACAAAAGTATTGTACATATTTACTGTCTTACTCTTTTTTCAGAATGCGTCTATAGTATTATGGCTAACATCGGGTCTTATGTGTGCGTTTATCGTGTGTTTACCATTGGTGTTGATGGAATTGGCTTTTAATGATTTGGATGAAATTCAAATCATCTTGGTGAATGAGCTATTGATCTACAAAGGTAAATAAAATTATGCAATAGGTAGGAAATTTTGGTTTGAAAACTAATTAATATAAACTAACCGTATTGTGTTCATTCGGTTGATATCTTCACTTGATGAATTATTATTATTTCAATAATAATATCAAAAGATTAAGAATTCAGAGTGTCACCACCCCTATTCATTCTGCGGGTATCGTAAAAGGCGACTAAGGGATAAACTACGCAAGACAACATCGATGCAAAGAGAAGGAAACCTTGAAACCAACCCTATACCAACCCGTCTGGCCAGCGTGGTATAGTAGGCCTAAACCTCTTTCTAAGGAGAAGCCTCTGCCCAGCAGTGGACTGTTGGGGGCTGTTGATGATGATGATCTATCGATTTGAAGAAAGGGTACGACCATGATGACGATGGATCTCTCTTTCTAATCGTCGACACTCGTCAGCTTTTGCTTTCCCAGAAATTCAATATATACTAATGAATATTACGATCGATACCATAAAGTTTTATCGAGCAAACGCATAATTCAAAGTATATTATGTAGACGAGGTCAAACATGATATATTATCAACCTTGTCATTGACTAGCAACAAACATGAAAAGCTGAAAGATATTATCGGGCGACTGTCGGTTGGTAGGGAGAAAATGACGAAATAATTATAATTCACAAGGAATTTAGCTATCATAAGCTGCCAGGTTCTTAAAAATTAGCAAGTCCAATTGTATACAGATCGTCTGATAAGTTCCTGAACATATGATATATACACTAGATATATGTGCCATAGATCTTAAAATCTTTAACAGAGACATGAATTTATTAGAAGAACTGATAAAACTGAGCTGACCAAGTAGATGATATTGTCATGGATGGTGTTCAAATTGCACCAAAAATCATTTCGTAAATCCTCAACGGAGTGTTAAATTGAATAATAACTTGTAAAATATCACTTCCAGTCAATATTTTGATAGGAATATATACTGTGGAAAAACTTCTTTGGAAACTGCAAAAATATTGATATATTTCCTTAAATTGTTTCTTAATTTTTACATATACATACATATTACCTATACATATCAATGGGCCAGCTCGACCGGGGCTTCTACTACCCTCACACATAAGACCATCCTAATAATGACAGCAGTTTTGGTGTCGTATTTCGTTGGTGAGTGTGAGAACGGAGGCCCTATCATTCTGCATCATTCTCCCGGCATCCGAAGGCCCGGAATGATAGGCCGCCATGGTTTGGGTTACTTTACTGCATTGCTTACCCTCACAATGAGGATGGTTACTCCTACTCCTGGATTCTACTCATTCTTTCCATCAGGCAGAGTAGTTACTTTGGTATTCCTAATAATAATAATGAAATAAGGAGTCCACAGCTAATCATAGTATTACGAGTATAACGCTGTGTATTGTTTCAGACAAAACTCTTCGTGTTATTGTGTACGACGCCTTAGGATACATCGACGCATCCAGAGTCACCTTATGGCACAAGTTTCCCATGGGTGTGAAGTTTGTTGTAGGATTTATTTGTTTATTGATTTCTTACACCATTGTGTTACTGCAGTTCGTATTTTAATTATGTGTGACATTTTTGTCAAATGTGTTTGACTTCAAATAAAATGAAATGTTTATTATTATAAAATTTTGAAAACCATTGGACGTGAACAGTACAGAAACGGTTGTTGTGGAGAGCCTTGGTGTAAGTCTACTTCCAGCAAGAGATAATGAACAATATTTTAATAAGTAAATTCATCTGAAGTGCTTATATTTCTCAAGGAAAAATGTGAAGTTTTATTTTGTGATTAAATATTCTTATCATATTTACGTTGAAGTTTAAGTTACATAGTTTAATTAATTTAATCAATAAGTCACAAGTTACTCACAAAATTAAACAGTTTCATTTATTTAAGATTGTTACAACTAATGTAAATTGTAATTTCGATAATAGTGTTTAGATATTAATTTAATAAAATTATTTTCGTATACAGTTTCATTGAAACGATCTACACTCGTCCAGTTTGTCGGTATTTGTGATAATAATATAATGAATTCGTCAGATATTTTAGCAACTACTAGCATAAAAAGAAACAACGTTTTGTTCCGAATAGTAATGTTCATTAGGTTATTATTTGGCAACTATTACAAATTAACAAATTCTCGTGTAAAGTGCATACTGGCTAGGTGTTATTGCATCGCTACACTGTTCTTTATTTTTATCATACATGACCACAGAATCAGTCTTGTTGCACCGCCCACCTTGTATTACCGTGCAACTTTAATTTTAGAAGCAACTTTGAACATCATTATATCCCAAATCGACAAAGAAGAATGGGTGACAAATTTTATATATAAATATTATAATAGGAATAATTACGGTATTTCTTGTGTGACATTTTTATTTTTGATACAAGAGTTGTTTGTATTTCCATTAAGAGTCCAAATAGACCTGCCAACCAAACTTGTTACGTGCTACATAAACACAATCTGTATTGCTGGTCGTCTTACATTATTATATGTAGTAGACGAGTATCGAAAATGTATTTCCTCGTTGAAGAAATACTTGAGCATCTTTAAATCGAATAAAGATCTAACAGATGAGTTTAAGATCATTCGTATAAAAAGTTTTCTGGACACTTATATTGAATTGACCAACGATTTTAATCTTACAACTAAAATGCTGAGATTTAAGGTACGCTATGATGTAAATACTAAGAAGTGACCAATTAAATACAGCTGATAAAATAATTATTATAGAAACCAAAAATCCGACTGCTTAGAAGCAATGAACTGAAAGAAGAAAACAAGCATCACAATATCTCGAATGATAATATTAATATAATAATTATTTAGTAAAATGATTGCCTCGATGGCGCAATGGTAGTGTATGCGATTGCTGTGCCTAAAGTCTCGGGTGTGAATCCAGGTTCGGACTAAATGTTTGTGTGTTCCGCAAATATTTGTTTCGGAGTCTGAAAAAATATTTATGTATTTATATCAGTTGTCTAGTACCCATAATACAAGCTCTGCTTTGTTTGGGACTAGATGACGTTGTGTGTAAGATGTCCGAAATATTTATTATTATTTTAAGCTTACTAAATACTTCATGGTGCCGCATGCAGTGGTGAACGTAATTTTCTGGCGGGTGGTAGGTACTACCCTCACACAGAAGATCAAGTTAAAACGACAGTATTTGTGAAGTCGTATTATATCATTTGTTGAATGTGAGACCGGAGGCTCAATGATCCACTTAGCCACTAAGCCGCCATAGTGTGGTCATATTTGCCTGTAGGTCACGATGAGGATGGTGACCACCTACTCTTGGACTCTATTCAAACTTTCCATCAGGAAGAGATCCACTTCAGTAGAATAACTTATTTAAAAGATGAGTAAAAAAGACCTATTTTCAATTTATATTATGTGGAAATTGAAGCCCCAATCAATACTCATGTATGTGAAGTATTTCGTTTATAATTTGTTTTGTTATAATTTTCAGCTATTATTGGGCTTCTGTTTGGACTTTTTGAAGATATGTTTTATTATATACAGAATTCTGACCTTAAAGGATTATGTAAGTTATGAAATTGTCTTGTTTATTACGTTACTTGAACTTATTAAAAGTATACACATACATATACACGCCTATATCAAAGGGGGATATCTCCACGTACTACTGTCCTAACTTTATTGTACACCAGGTAATGACAAAGTACTTAGAACTAGGTATGTAGGTACAATTGGGGGCCTTATCGTCCGGAGGCAAACTTACACGCAATCATAATAAATAAATAAATAAATAAATAAATAAATATTTTTGGACATCTTACACACAACGTCATCTAGTCCCAAAATAAGCAGAGCTTGTGTTATGGGTTACTAAACAACTGATATAAATACATAAACATACTTTTTTTTTGTAAATACATACATATTATGCATAGAAAAACACCCAGACTCCGAAACAAATATTTGTGGATCACACAAATATTTGGTCTGACCCGGGAATCGAACCCGAGACCTCTTGATCAGCAGTCGCATACGATAACCACTAGACCAACAAGGCAGTCATTCAATCACAATCATAAGATGCAGAGAACATGATTGGGAGAAAGTGTGGGGTAGTGTCTGGTGTACTAAAGGTAGATAAGAAGGAAAAATTAAAGTACCTAGTATAATGTAACACATAGTGTGGTAGAAATACAAAATGTGAGGTAAGTATACAAATATTAATTGCATACAAAAAATAATAATGTGACCTAATAAAGTAAGAATGGAAGGAAAGGTTGGCTAAGGGACATTAATGTCATGTCTAAGAGAGGGTCTGCAAGAGACGGAGCCTGCACCAGGAGCGGGCAGGCGCTGGGAGGGGTCCAGAAGGAGATATCACCCTGGACTCCTCCTTAAATAGAAGCGTAAAGAGCACACCGTGGGGTTTTTAGTCGGTTCAAGTCCGACATACCGCATAGAAAACCCTGGCGGGGTGACGGTCCGAGCGGATTTCAACCCGGATTTCAACTTGTCGTTTGAATGCCGTCAGTGTCTTCGTCTGATTAAATCATTTATAACGTTTAATTAATATGATCATCCCCATTTATCTGTTTACAGAATGCAGACATCATGCTATGGTTTATTGTAGGTTTGATTCACGTGATTTCCATATGCGTACCATTGGTAGTGATGGAGTTGGCTTTCAACGATTTGGATGATATCAAGACTATTGTGGTGAATGAGCTGCTTACTTATACAGGTGATGCTTATAACGTTATGGAGACAATTTTTTTATGCATGAGTCAGCCAAAGTGAGTCCACTCTGCGTGATGGAAAGCATGAGTAAATCAAGAGAAGTGGTCATGAATGAAGATGATGTAGTATGATGAACCACATTGTGGCGGCTTTTTGGGATGCTTTTGCATAATTGGCCTGCAATCCCGCATTCACCAACGAAACATAGCACAAATGCTGTTATGTTGGTCTTCTGTGAGAGGGTAGTACCGCCCCGTTAAAGTCGGTCATTTCGTGCTGAGACTGCATTGAATTAGTATTCAATGCAGTGTAGTATTATCTAACAATAGTTTGTGTAATATTTTACATAAATTATTTTTAGTGTGGTGACGGATTAAGAATACAGAGTGTCACCCGTGGGTGTCGTAAAAGGTGACTTAGGGATAAACTACGCAAGACAACATCAATGCAAAGAGAAGGAAAACTGGAAACCAACTCTTATTTTTTTATGTGTGGAAAATCATCATGGACCGTCAACCCACCGGGGGTTACGGCGGGGTGGTGTGTCGGACTTGAACCGACTAAAAACCACACAGTGTGCCCTCTCCGCGCTTCTCCGTTTAGGAGGAGGAGAAGTCCAGGGTCAGATCTCCTTCTGGACTCAAACCAACCCTATACCAACCCGTCTGGTATAGTAGGATAAAACCACCTTTCTATGGAGAGGCCTATGTCCAGCAGTGGATTGTTGAAGGCTGTTGATGATGATGATGATGATTGTTAGATTTAGACTTATTTAACAATTCCACTTTATGCTTGCTTAAATGCGTTGCTATAAGAAAAAAGAGCTTCCTACCTGCACACGTGTTTCCCTACCACTATAATCCCAGTTCCTCTGGGCAGGGCATCTAACTAGGGTGCCATAATGTGGATCACCATACTGCATAGTCCACATTCATAATGAGGATGGTGACAACCTTTGTAACTAAATAACTATATCATTGATAAGTTTTTTTAGTTTTAACTCCAGGGTGAAAATTGTGTATTATATTTGTGTTGGCTGCCTCTGTTCTGCTGCTTCTGTATTTTAGCTTATGCTTTATGTGCTTTACGTAAATACATTGTGTGTATTGTTTCAGATAAAACTCTTCGTGTCATTGTGTACGACGCTTTAGAATATCTCGATACATCCAAATGCTTCTTATGGCATAGGTTTCCCATGGGCATGAAGTTTGTCATGGGATTTATCTGTTTATTGATATCTTACGTCATTGTTTTACTTCAATTTGTATTTTAATTGACGGTGTGAGTATAGTTAAATGTATGGTTAAGGGCAGCCACTTACTGGTAATGTTGATGGTGAGGCTCAATTTATAAATATAATTTAAAAGACTATTTAACAAAATATGTCTAATAGCTAGAGATTTTGGTATCACAAATTTCAAGTAGACAAATAGTGTGATATGACAGAACTGTCTGATGCTTATCAGGAACTAAAAGAAAGAAAGAAAATCGGTTAGTTTTTAGTGTTTTAAAGTCAAATCCTACATTAGGATTGTACTCCTGTGTCGCGGGGGACTTTACAAACGTACATGAAATGGACACAAAGAACACCCAGGCTCAGAACAACAATTTGTGAATCACACAAAGTGTTGTCAAACGTGGGATTTTAACCTACGGCACTTGACGCAGTAGAAAGTGGTGTGTAAAGCACTTAAAGCACTAAGCCAACCGTGCAGTCAATATTCACAGGAAAGAACACGGTAAAGAAAGGTAATTAAAGTAACTTGTGCAATCTCAGAAGAAGCGCCTAACACGGAATATTGCTGCGATCTGGGGGATTGCCGACTTGTATACTGAAAGGGCTCGATATTGTACTGACGCAACTTACTTTAAGAATACAATAAAATAATTATTTCTCTTGAGTGGTGTGCAATGAGAGGCCTATGTCCAGTAGTGGACTGCGATAGGCTGATGATGATGATGATGATGAGGGAAATAATACAAACTTTAGTAGTTACACACAATTAAATACGTCTTCACCAAGGTAGAACTGGTTCTAAAGTAATTGTTGCGGGTAATCTGCGTTATCCATTACCTCAATTAATACTCTAGTAAAGATTGTACAACGACGATACGGTCAGTACCTGGATGGGTGACCGTTGGTGGTATGATACCATGAGCATCTTTGTGATTCGGAGGTCACGTAAAGCTTAGTCGGAGGCCGGCCTAAAAACATTCAACGGCAAGATTACGTAAGCGCAATATTACCTTGCCAGTATCCAAGCTGCACTAGGCCAGCGTGGAGACGTATGGCCTTAAACCTCTCCTGACAGGAAGACCAAAGCCCATCTATATCTGAATATTCTAATTTTTGGTTTAATGTCAATATGTTTAGGGGCCAGTTTCAACAGCTCTTGATAACGTTTATGATAACAATAAAACTGAATTCTGTAGTAATTTGACAAATAAGTTGACGTTTGTCTATCAGAGACTTTAACATCCTATATAGAGCAAGAGCCCAGAGCCGCCAGACCTACGTCATTAGTGCAAAGCTGAAATTTTCAGGATTATTAGTACAATGTCTTGTTAAGATGTATGTGTATCCGTTAGCTTGAAAGCGGGGCCGTTTCTGAGATAGCGCGAAGTACAGATGGATAAAAATATTACTTACCTACGTTAAAGGTGCAAAGCTAGTATTTACATATTTTTTCAAGAATATTATTTAAAATTAAAATTCATTACTGCCAGACACTTTCCGTGGGCCATTACTTCTGCCAGACGTCTTGAAAGTTGTGAAAAAATTAGGTAAACTACGTTATAGTAGCAAAACCTAAATTTTATACATATTATCTAAGGTACTATTTTAAGACCCTTTGTATGCGGCCGAAGGGCCTATCATCCCCCCAGACATATCCCCCCAGCCCCGCTTTCAAGCTAATGGGTACACATACATCTTAACAAGACATTGTACTAATAATCCTGAAAATTTCAGCTTTGCACTAATGACGTAGGTCTGGCGGCTCTGTTCTCTTGGTCATTGTAATTGGTTACATCATTTTAGTAATTCACATGTTCGCAAATACATTGTATGTGAAGTGTGATTTCACTATTTTTATTTGTGGTAATAATAAATGCACAAAATATAAATGATAAAATATATAAATTGGTGAAAATTGTCAAACGTAAAAATCAACGATCTTTGGTTGCTACGAGATCTGCGCGCGCCGCTCGCTCTGCCATCGGCAATCTTCGCGGACGCTGTCGTATGTCGTCGCGCTGTATGTGGAACAGAAGTCGCCACATCACTCCCCTCCAAGACCGGAGGGCGATATGAAGAGCCAGTGCCAGGAGTGAGCAGTTCCTGTGAGTCGGAACTGAGTGCCGCTAGTTCCAGTGAGTCGGAACTGTATGCCGCTAGTCCCAGTGAGTCGGGGCGATTGCTGCGTAGTGGCTGGCTGCTGCGTAGACGGGAGAGAGATGCTCTGCTTACATGGACCGTAGGTGCAGTGTGCTGTGCCTAGACTCTGTTGAGGCCGTAGGGGCTACCAGGCTGGAGCAGTCGCGTCCTGCGTGTGGTGTCCCTGTTGAGGCCGAGGTTGCTTGCTGGCTGAGACATTGTTCTGAGAATTAGAGTTTTTCTGATACATCGCTGTGGGAGTGAATAAGATGGCGCTGCTGATCTGCTTTCTTGAAGGCTAAAACCAGGCTAAAAAAAGGCCAGGCTGACGTACCTAAGATATATAATCAACTAGCTGGCCCGGCAGACTTCGTACTGCCTCAAGCGATAAATGGAAGACCTAAAATTGTGTAAAACAATAGGAATCCATAATTAATAAAAAATGCAATATTTTTTTATATATTCACCTTTTAAATCTTCTCTGAACTTAATAATAATTCAAGACCAAAATTAGCCAAATCGGTCGAGTCGTTCTTGAGTTTTGGCGAGATTAACGAACAGTAATTTTTTTTTTACATATATATATATATATATATATATATATATAGATAGATAGATATGTATAAGATATATAATCTAATATAATACAATATAATATAACAAAATATTCAGATTGACTGGCTTTGTGGCGCAGTGGTAGTGTATACGACTGCTGTGCTTGAGGTCGCGGGTTCTAATCCTGAGTCGGACCAAATATTTGCATGTTTATGTGTTTTCTATGTATAATATTTATGTATTTATTACAAAAAAAAGGAAATATGTATGTATTCTATCATTCAATGTAGCTTTCATAGTACAAAATCTCCCTAGTTTGAAGCTAAATGACATTGTGTGTTATATGTCCAAAATATTTATTATTTATTTATATCAATCATCACACTTAAACCCGAGCGTGAATTTAGACGGCGACGAATTTGGGTGGGTAAGCTGGTAATACTAGGCTGTAGTTAAAGAAATAATAGGTTTCAGTTGCGTTAGTCGTAGGAATATTGAATGAATGTATATCATTGAATGCAATAATATAAACGACACTGTAGCATGTAAATACTTACATATGAATCAATACAGGAATCTATACTAATCAATAATAGGGGTTAAAGTATGAAATTACCGTTTAATTGTAACAGGTACTTCGAATTGACATAGAACCTTCATGGTTTGAGAGTTTTGAGTGAAACTTTCACAAACAAATCGTACCTATGATTCTTCTTTTAAAAAATGTGCAACATTCGATTATCGACTTTCAGTTGATTTTTTTTTTATTTAACTTAGACAAGAAAGATGGAATTTGAATACGAGTTCCGACGCGGAACTAACGCTGCAGAAACAGCTCGCAATTATTGGCTTTACTCGCGATTACCGATAATCGCGGGTAAGACCGCGGAAATCAGCTTGTTAATTAAACTTAAAACAAGTAACATATTAGGATGGTTACATCTGAGCATGTATTATTACTATTGATTTATCGATATAGTTCTATATCTGACTGGCTGAGTACCGCGATGTTACCCCGTGGTTATTGCTGTAAATCGCAAGTAACGCCGCGAAGCTAAACTAGTCAAGAGAATTAAGGGTTGCATTTTGTCCTTTTGTGGTACGGAACCCTTAAAAGATAAATCTTCTGTAAAAATGATCCTCCACTTAAAGTAATAATGAATAAGTGCGTAATTTAATTATTTTTTTTATTGTTAAATTAACTTTTCAAAGATATTGGTTTTCTGTTGTAGCCTTTGAAATTTACATCGTATTGTTTACGAAACATTAACCAATTAATGTTGTATTGTGATATTTCATCAATAGGCACGTCAAAATCTTTATGCTTTATTGTTTTCTATAAATAGTTAGTTCAGTTATTTATAGTCTCAAATGAAACTTTATTGGATTTATGACTCTGTTGTTTGTGAATTTATTGAATTATTATGTAATATGAGTAGAATTAATATTATAGGACATGGCTTTTGAAAAGTCATCTATTCTAGCCTTTAAGGTTTCAATAACTAGTACCTAACAATGACTAAAGTTGAATTCATTATCACCGGGACCAACGGCTACACGTGCTCACCGACGCACTCTTAATTTGGTAGGGTCTCAATATGTTTTAAGAACGGTCATTCATCCATAGACATAGTTTACACACAATACACAACTTAGATCCGTTCGTCTCGACGTAAACTACGCAATGTAACTAAAACAATCAGACTGCTGCTATTTTTTTGTATTTGAGAGTACCAAAATGACCCTACGCTGCCTGATGAAAAGCCTGAGTAGAATCTAGGAGTAGGGGTCACTATCCTCATTGTGAGTGTATACAAGCATAGTGACCCACATCATGGCAGTTTAGTGAGATGTTTCTCCATCATTCTTCCGGCCTCCAGAGCCTGGAAAAATGATGCAGTACGATTAGGCCGCCAGTCTCACACCAACCAAAGTCTGTCTGTCATTTTAGCTGCAATGCATTATTATTAGAACTTTCAATGTCAAAGCGACTGTTGTAGTGCTTCGTGAATTGTCTTGATATTTTGTAATACTATCTACTACTATTCCAGTTCAGAATAAGCAGGTATTTAACCTGTGTAGCTATATAATGTACATTTTTATAAAATTAAATGTCTTTTAAATCTGATATTCAAACACAAAACGGTTACTGAATCTTTAATATTCAATTAGTTGCAGAAAACAAGCAATTCAACAAACATCTCGTAAAATCGCCTATTAAAATACAAATTGCAGCAACACAATAGTGTAAGAAATCAACAAACAGATAAACCCCACAACAAATTTCACATCCATGGGGAACTGAGGCCATAAGCAGAATTTGGTGGTTTCGATGTAGTCCAAAGCATCGTGTACAACGACACGGAGTGATTTATCTGAAACAATTCACACGACTAAAGAATTGGCCATTTATCACTGAAAAACAAATATTTGTTTATGCCATTCCATTTTATTAAATAACTTTATAGACGTAGTATAGATTTACTTCGTTAAATATCATCATCACCTGTATAAGTTAACAGCTCATCCACCAAAATAACTTTGATCTCATCCAAATCATTGAAAGCCAATTCCATCAACACCAGTGGCACGCACATGGTGATCACATATATAATAGCTTCCATTATCCATAGCATTAACATAAAATTCTGAAAATAGGTGCAAGGAAATAATGAAATTAAAATTTTAGATGATTACTTTTTGAAGAATAATGTTACAACTTATAAAATACTTTCTGATAAGAATTTTGTAAATGATGAATATCTTCTTTTTATATTGAAGCCTGCGAAAGTGACTCTACTCTGATTGATGGATAGTATGAATAGAATTCAGGAGTAGGGGCCAGGAGTAGAATGATACAGAATGATTTGGCCTCTGGTCTCACACTACTCAGAATCTAGACACAGGTTCTGCTTTAGATGGAAGGTTATGCCCAGTTGTAACTTGCTGGTTTGACGGGCTGGAGCCGCCTACAGAATTACCTTATATGGTATGTTGTTTCTGGAAGACACCTATATCGTAATTTTTTTTTTTGTTCACGGGGTGGAAAATCCATTCGGATCTCCGGCTCCTCGGGGAAACAGAGCCAGGAGTATGTGGTGTTTCCACTAAAAAACACCCCGACGATCGAACTCTGACGCCCTGCTCCGGGAGGACCCGGACCATGTTATTTCAGGTCCTGCCCGAATCGGCACCAGGCCACATACCGGGCCCTATCCCGGGTGAAACCACTTCCTCTCTCCGTCCCGACCTCGTGTTCAGTGCCTACTAGCTGTACCTGCGGTTATTGTTGTCTAAAATATAAAAATCACATACAAATTAGTCTACTGGCACACTCGTTTTACGCTAACGCTTTTGACGATTGATTTACAAATATGTACATATATAGGTAATATAGTTGTAATTTGCAGTAACTATTTACGACACAAAAAAATACTTACGAAGGTCCTTGTGTTCAGAATATAGTATGTAATAAAACTTATCTTTAAAAAGTCCAAACAGAACCCCAATATCGTCTGAAAATATAATAAAATCAGTAAAGTAACTAACTGTATTATGAACATACATCGAATTGTCTTCTATTTCATCAAAATTTCCTATTAAAGCAATATCAAAAACATTTTTGTACATTGTCTATGAAAACCGTCTTTAAAAATAGTGAAAAATGAATTAAAAGATTTTGTCGAGTCAGCCTATTCGTGATCAAATCAGCCTTTACTACCCTCAGAACCATTATCACAACCACTTTGCCACTAGCTCTTTAAGTGAATATAATATTTTTGGAAAAACGTTCATCACAATTTCGTAGCAGTAGTTGCCGAGGAGCTTAATTATTCTTGTATGACAATAGTAATACCACACCTTTATTCTTAGCATTTTCTTTGTAAGAGAAAAGTCATTAGTTAGTTCAATGTAGCTGCCAATAAATTTTTTAATGAGAACAATTTTGAACTCCTCTGTGAGATGTTTATCAGTTTGTAAAATGTTCACGTATTTCTTTAATAGGTGAACATATCCTCGGTAATCGTCTGCTATGTAAAATAAGGGTAGACGACCAATCAAGCATGATGTGCTAATGTGCAACACTATTATCTTCATCAAAGGTTTGTCAACGAATTTCAAATGCAAAGTGAAAAGCTGTTGTATCAATAAAAAAAATGTTACAAAATAGATGGTGTAGCCATTTTGATTATATTTGTAAATGAACTTTGTCACCCATTGTTCTTTATTAATCATTGAAAATATAATATTCAAAGTAACTTCAAGATGTACTGCCGTACCGTAAAGGTAATACGGCGCCAAAACGGCTCTGTTTATGAAGAAATAAATAAAAAAATGAAAAAAAAGTAAAACGATGCAATAATACTGAGCAAGCATGCTTATTACGGCAGAATTGGTGAATTTGTAATAGATGCCAAATAATAATCTGATGGACATCATTATTCGGAACAAAGTGTTGGTGTTCTTCCTGCTAGTAGTTGCTAATAAATCTGGTGAATTCATTATGTCTGTTATAGAAGCTACAACACTTGAAAGTTAAGACCAACTCGCCGAAACTACTTCACTGTAATGAAACTCTGTATGTGTATAAACTAATAACTTTTTATTACTAATTTCATTCTTTAATGTAAGTTTATTTGAAAAAAATACGGTATCTTATGATTAATTAGCTTCTAATAAAATTACTGTGAACCATTTACACGTTTTCACATTAATTGTGTTTGAAGTGCTTGATTTATTAGCATAAAAAATGGCCAAGTGCGTGTCAGGCCACTCATAGAATCGACTTTCGTAGTCACCCATAATGGTAGGTAAATTTCAAATCGTGTCCAATAGACAATTGTTATGTTATCTTATTATTTCTTCATTTTTGTACAAAGTTTTCTAAGTGAGTGCATTTTACAAGTCAGGCCCCTATAACTCCTAAGAGAAAACGGTTATCAAAATCGCTATAGTTTTCGTTGAAAGTTCAATATATGGGCTACTCTCATGATTTTTTTCAGATTTTTTTTCAGCCGTTTAGCGTTTAGAGGGGGGGACGCCCTCTTTTTAGATGAAAATGCGCTTTCAAGTTTAAAAACTCATGAACGGATACCTAAAATTAATAGAAAATAGGGTGGACGTGAATAAAAACATCCCCACTTTACATGTAGGGGAGGTACCCCGATTAAAAATATTTTTCATAATTTTATTGTAGCACTTTGTACACGTAATTACAACACATAAATATGCATAGGTTCATCTTTCTAACAGCAACCGTTAGGGCGGTAGTTCGAGGACGGACATGGCGAATCTATAAGAGTTCCGAGTCATGAACTACGGAACCCTAAAGAGTTATACAGCATTAAATAGAGAAAACGAAAACAATAAAACCCTGAAAAACAGAGAACGGAATCAAACCACTGCTTAGAACACACACGCCTAAATACAGTTGGACTTGTACTTAACAAGTCCAACTCAGGCAAGTCACACAACTTGTTAACAAAGTTAGCTAATCTTCTGCAGAATGACCCATTATCGAATTTTTACCCAAAATGATTGCCGTCACATCTTCAAAACTCAGACTCTAGCCGATATCGAAGTTCTCTATAATAATTTATATACTCTTTACTTAACATTTCGTTCTTCTTTTATATCAAATTATATAATAATAATAATAAGAAGTGTGTTAACATTTATTGAAAAATATGAATTAAAATACAAATTGCAGTAATACAATAGTGTAAGAAATCAACAAACAGATAAACCCCACAACAAACTTCACATCCATGGGGAACTGAGGCCACAAGAAGAATTTGGAGGTTTCGATGTAGCCCAAAGCATCGTGCACGATGAGACGGAGAGATTTATCTGAAACAACATACAATGCAGACAATAAAACATAGCAATAGCGACCCACGCTTTGGTTGCAAATTAAAGTGCTTATGCATCATTGGTCCTCCGGTCACAAAATAATATAATAATAATAAATACAATAAAAATATTTCGGACAAGTAACACACAACATCATCTAGCTTCAAAGTAAGCAGAACTGACTGCCTCTGTGGCACAGTTGTAGCCTATGCGACTGCTGTGCCTGAGGTCTCGGGTTCGATTCCCGAGTCGGACCAAATGTTTGTGTGATACGCTCATATTTGTTTCGGAGTTTGGGTGTTTAGGTACTATGTATAATATGTATGTGTTTACAAAAAAAAAGAATGTTTATGTATTTATATCAGTTGTCTAGGACCCATAATATGTACAAGCTCTGATATGTCTCCATAATATGTCCCAGTTATGTGATACTTCAGAAGGCATAAATTACCAGAAACCTAATTTCTATTTTATGAACAAGCTCTGCTTAAGGACTAAATGATATGAGATGACCGAAATATTTATTTATTTATTATTTATTCAAAAAAACTTTTACTATGACAGCTAGATTGACTGATAGACTACTCATACATATACTTTTTTTTGGGAAACACATGAATGGGGCATTTCTCGTCAAGCGGACATCCAAAAAAGATGAGATTCAGAAACGACTAGTATTTCTAGTAGACGTGCACAAACAATTTATTTTCGTATGATGCTTTATTGCTGAGTTATGAACTTTTTACAATTGACTAAGAGAGAAGTCCGTTATATCTGAATACTTATTCATCATCAACAGCCTTTAACAGTCCACTGCTGGACATAGGCCTCTCCTTTGAAAGGAGGTTTTGGCCTACTATACCACGCTGGCCAGACGGTAAAGGGTTTGTTTCAAGTTTTCCTTCTCTTGGCAGTGATGTTAGCAGTTTATTTTGTTCCTTTTGTCGCCTCTTACGACACCCATGGAATGAATAGGGGTGGTGATACTTTGTATTCTTATTCCGTCACCACACGGAGATTACCTGTATTAATTTATTTGTAAAAAAAAATAACAAATATGGACTATTAAGTTTTCATTTTTTGATTTTATTGCGAATAAGTCCCGTTTAAAGCAAAAAACATGAGTAAATATTAAATAGTTATTTGTCGTTGTAATGTCATTCACCTGTGTAGGTTAAAAGCTCATCCACTAAAATAACTTCGATTTCATCCAAATGATTGAAAGCCAATTCCATCAGCACGAGTGGTACGCACATGGTAAACACATATATAACACCTTCTATACACCATATGACAACATCTTCATTCTGAAAATAGGTGTATGACAGTTTAGTGCGCATTTGAGTATATCCAAGTATGGAATCTATAATAAAACTGTGGCAACTTACGAATATTTTTCTGGTTAAAATATTGTAAATAATAGAACCAATCTTCAAAAAGTCCAAACAGAAACCTAATAATATCTGAAAACAGCACAAAATCATTAAAATCATCAGTAAAAAGTGATCCCAATTGGGTCAATCTGGGCCACAAATCATATAAACGATCTGTGGTCTGGGCGCTCTTTGTTTCCGTTTAGGCGGCACAGGAGGTATATTCCTAATGCAGAAGTTGTCTCTTTAAACAAAAAGCAACACAACCCAATTGGAATCGCACTCTTCATTACAGGAAATGCAGAAACCGGTAAATCTTTAAATTAATAGAACGTAACTACTTAGAAAGGGATTCTTGAAACTCGGATAGAATTTATGTCAGGTTTTCTGCCTCTTTGTAGTGCTGAAGTCCTGCGCAAATCACTTTCTTGGTCTCTGATGATGATATTTTATATTTTTAATCAGTCAATCACATGAAAAATTAATTAAATATACCATACCTTAAACCTGAGTGTTTTCGTTGCAAGAGAAAAGTCGTTAGACAATTCAATATAACTGTTGAGAAAGTTTTTAATATACCCAATTTTCGACTCTTCCGTTAAATGTTTGTCCGTTGTTATAATCGTCATGTATTTTTTCAATAAATAAATACATTGCCGATATTCATCTGCTACGTATGTTAACAGTACGCGACCAATAAAGCATGAAGCGTTAATGTATATTGCGATAACTTTGGCTAGAGGTTGTTCTTCAAATTGATAGGGTATAGCAAAATATTGCTGTACTATTAACAATAATGCAACACAAAAGATTGTGTAATTATGATGATCATATTTGTGAGTGAATTTAATTATCCATTTTTCTTCGGTGATCAATGAGAATATAACATTTAAAATAATTTCGACACTTATAGCTATACCGTAAAGAAATTCTGGCGCTAAAGCGAAAGTATTTGTGTAGATACACATTATTAAATTTATAAAAAGTATCATAACACAGTAATACCGAGACAGTTTGCACATTACAGCAGAGTCGGAAAGTTTGCAATAATTGCCAAATAATAGCCTAATGACCATCACGATTCGGAACAAGACGTTGGGTCTCTTTCTGGTTAAATTTGATGTTAGATCTTGTGAATTCATTATGCTCGGGGAACAGAACATACGAGTATACCGAGGCTTTAAACAAATAACGACAAACTGAACAAGACTAAGCATATAAAATACGTGTGTAATTTATCACTTATTATACTAATAGCTTTTATTAATAAGTTAATTAATTTGATGTCCGTGTGGTGACGGATTAAGAATACAGAGTGTCACCACCCCTATTCATCCCACGAGGGTGTCGTAAAAGGCGACTAAGGGATAAACTACGCAAGACAACATCAATGCAAAGATAAGGAAAACTTGAAACCAACCTTATACCAACCCGTCTGGCCAGCGTGGTATAGTAGGCCAATACCTACTTTTCAAGGAGAGGCCTATGTCCAGCAGTGGACTGTTAAAGGCTGTTGATGATGAATTAATTTGATAGTAAGCTTGTACTTTTATTCTAGGACTGAAATCAATATCAATGGTTTGGGTTATATATTATGTTCATTATTAAGTATATTCAATGTTGTTTAGTTAAGAATTTAGCATGTAACTGTTTTTTGTTCTAAATTCTTCTTCCTAGCCTTATTCCCAATTTTGTTTGGGGTCGGCTACTAGTTCAACTGGTTTTACCTCAATATCAGTTTTTCCACGAAGCGACTGGCATCGGACCTCCGCAACCCTAAGGGAGAACTGAAATTCGATGGTTGAACTAGTTGTCAGTAAATTTGAGGGCACTGACTTCCCAATAACGATTGCCATAGATGCTCATGACAACCAGTACCGACGGCTTTACGTGCTCTCCGAGGCACGGGCGTGAATCACAGCTAAACTTCCGAACTCCAAAGCTGCCATTTAGGAATTTCCTAAGTAAAACCCAAACACATTTTTTGGCCTGACCCGGGATTTGAACCCGAGAACTCTTGATTAGTAGGCGCATACGCTATCCACTAGACCAACGAGGCAGTTTTTTGTTCTAAATAAATCCAATAAATCTAATACATTTGAAGTAGGCACATTTTCACAGTTTCTAGTATTTGAGTCTCTATTGTGCCCATAAACTAAATTTGACTTCTATGTACGTACATTAATACGGATAAAATACTTTTACGTCCGTTTAAAAGTTCTCTAGTCAATTATCAGGTTCCTGATATCCAAGTAACCTGATAATAGACTAGTAAACAATATAAATACATCTGAGTTTTAGGTTTGAACAAAGCTTTTGATTCCTTGGTACTACACTCCACTACAGATACGAGTACCCAATAATTAATTTACTTTGAAAGAACAATCAAAATGAATCTGCAAATGACAGGCGACTTGTTCTCAATCGAGATTGGATCTGTATAAGTTTTTTATATGGAGTTGAATATTCTCTCTCTAAGCTGTGTTTAAGACATTATTTTCAGGATGTAACTAGGTTTATCTCAACGTAATCGAAGATCAATTAAATCACTTGAGATTCGATCGCGCTTGAATTCTTTTTCCGAATGCCTAGTTTTCTTAGATTAAAGCTAGCAGGAAAAAATAAATAAACCTTTTTTACACCCTGAGATTAAAAGAATTAATAACAGTATTTAAAAATGGTTGTTGTTGTTGATGGTTATTGGATTACATTTTATGATAAAGGTATTACTAGCCAATTTAGACCAGGGGCAGCCAGTTAGCCACGGGAGACCAGCCTACTTTGCAGGAGATACTATAGCTTTTTTCTGCATTGAAAACCTCAGAATTAGTACTTATTTCTTGTCCAATTACGGCAATGTATGGTGTAGACTAAAATTCTAGAAAGTACCATCATTTTAGCTACTTTCAAAGATGTCAAATTTCAGTTATAAATTTATATACATTTCTCTTATTAGTACACTAATCTATGCAGGTGATATGAAATTTATTGGATCGTACTAGTTATAAATAATGCGCTAGCTACTAATTCACTCACATTAATTATTTTAACCCATAATGAATATTATTTTTAATTGATTATTTTTTATACATACATTGTTTTATCGAAGTGAAGTGTTCCGGTTAATTTATCAGCATTTCATAAGTGATCTGGTGAAGCTTCTAGACCTGACATGATGCATTCATCAGATATTTTAGTAACTATTAGCAGAAAGAGTACCAATACTTTGTTCCAAATGGTGATGTTTGTTAGACTATTATTTGGCAATTATTACAAATTTACCAATTCTGCTAGAATGTGCAAAATAGCTCAGTATTACTGTATCGCTTTACTTCTCACGAATTGTATTCTATGTGCTTACAGATGCAATATCGTTTATTTGCCTGAAATTTTTTACACTGTAGCTTTAACACTTGAATGTAATTTAAATGTAATATTTTCATTAATCACCAAAGAAGAATGGGTGACAAAGTTTGTTCATAAATGCAATCAGAACAGTTATGCCGTTTATTGTGTAACATTTTTCTTATTGACACAACAATTCGTTACATTGATTTTTAAATTTACAATGGATCCTGTAAGGAAATTTGTCGTGTGCATCATAAATACATCAGTCCTTGTTGGTCGTATACCGATGTTTTTCGTGACTGACGATTACCGAAAATGCATTAACACTTTGAAGAAATACTTGAGCATAATACGAACCGATGAGAATGTCACCGAGGAGTTAAAGATTGCCCATATTAAGAATTTCGTCACTAGCTACATTAAACTGACCAACGATTTTTCTTTTTCAACGAAAATGCTGAGGATCAAGGTATGGTATTGTATATTTTAGCAAATTGTACTTGCTTTTAGAATGATTGTAAAAAAACGCTTATAATTGTTTTTAGAATTTTGCGACTTTTACACAATACATAGTTCTTTCTATACAGCGGGACTTTTTCGTAATAAAATTATTTAAAAGGTTACAAAACTTTCTATAACCCGACGCTGTCCTTACCCTAGTCTACTCGTGACCACAATTACGAGCGAGAGAAATAGGTAGTATTTATTTCATCAACATCAACAGCCTTTAACAGTCCACTGCTGAACATAGGCCTCTCCTTAGAAAGGAGGTTTTGGCCTACTATACCACGCTGGCCAGACGGGTTGGTATAGGGTTTGTTTCAAGTTTAGTGGTCGAGGGCCTATTCCCACAGCGGGCGGAACACACACCCCCGTCGATGGCCCGTCGTGGTCGTCGTCTAGGCAGCGTGGGTGATGTTCCGCCCGTCAGGGAATCTGAGGTAGGGGCGGCTGTTCTACGGATTCGGTCCAAGAACACCGCCCCCGGGCCGGACGGGGTTCCAGCCCGAGTGATGGCCCGTGCCCTCGACTACATGTCGGACCACCTCAGGGGAGTGTTGGACGCTAGCCTGGCGTCCGGACGCTTCCCTGAGCGTTGGAAGTGCGGGAAGCTGGTATTGATCCAGAAGCATGGACGGCCTGCCGATTCGGTCGCGGCCTACAGGCCCATCGTGTTGCTGGACGAGGCGGGCAAGTTGTTTGAGAGGGTTCTCTCTGCCCGCATCGTCCAGCAACACGATGGGCCTGGCCTTTAGCTGTCAGTTGAAACCTTTATGTCAGTGTGATGCATGTACGCTGGGTAAAAATGAAACAAAGTTTTATTGCAATAAATGTTTGTCCATAATTTATGTCAAAGGTCGTAGTGACTTTTCTGTTACATAGATATTTTGAAAAGTATTGTCTTAGAAAATTGTTGCGTTGTATAACCTAGTGAGATATCGTAGGCCATTATTAAAATGCACATGAGTTTTTTACTAACCTCAATTCTTTTTATTTTGCACCGCTATTTATAACCTATTTTCTCTTCCGTAGACAATCTTTCCAGTGGACTATATGTCCACCGAAGGGTAGGCGTCCACGGAATTTAGTCCTATTAAGCTTTGATACTTTTATGGTGAACATTTTGAATTAAATTACTTTTACACAGGTGTAGCTTGGTGCTTTAATAAACATTTATATATTAAATTACTATTTTTTAAACTTACAATAGGTATATGATGTATAAACTATTTGTATACCGCTAAATTGATAAAGCTAAGAAAATTAAACCCGAGTATACTCATATTTTTTATGGGTTGCATATGCTGTATACGGAATGTATTCGCGATAAAATTAAAAAGGTTAGGATACCTTCTACTTTCCGACGGTTCGGACGGGTTATACCGCCCGTGGTCACGTAAAGTAAAAGTAAAAAATAGTAAAAGTCGCGAAAGCCTAAAAACAGTTAAACCCAAGTAGTATTTTTGATAAGGTTTTATGGTGTGTGCAAGTAAAGAGACAATCATTCGTAAAAGATTCTACAAATACCTTCGTAATACTCTACGGGTAGCCGTAAATTCTGGCGATTGGCTAAAACCGTTCAAACTAACCACTGTCAACCCACGCTACCACCGCTGAAACATCCCGATGGAACTCTGGCCTATCAGCCGCAGGAGAAAGCGAAACTGCTGGTAGATCTCTTTGCGGCTAACTCCCGAATTGAGGACCGTGGCATGGATCCGCCTTTCATTCCGACCTGCGACTCCACAATGCAGGATATCCGTATAACGTGGTGTCCGCGTGGAGCTGCGGTCTCTCGACGTCCGGAAAGCCAGGGGACCTGACGGTATTCCAGCGATGGTTCTCAAGTACTGTGCAGCGGAGTTGTCTCCCGTAGTGACGCGTCTGTACCGCCTGTCGTATTCCTCGGAAATTGTTCCGGAGGCCTGGAGGGAGGCGAATGTGCAACCCATCCCCAAGAAAGGCGACCGCTCCGATCCGACTAATTACCGACCCATGCCTGTCACCTCCATTCTTTGCAAGGTGTTCAAGCGAATCATCAACAACCAATTGGTTCGCTATCTGGAGGATCACTCCTTGTTGAATGATCGGCAGTATGGTTTCAGACCGAATCGATCCACGGGTGACCTTCTAGACACTACACACCTATGGGGTGAGGCTATGTATAGACATGGAGAGTCCCTGTCCCTATCGAAGGCCACGGCCAAGGTACATGGCCAAAGCCTTCGATATGCATTGTTCGCTGCTCTCCAAGCTTCCGGCATTCGGCCTGCCCCCCAAACTGTTTTTCTCGTGTCACAATGTTAGTTACCATATTCCTCCGAAATGGCTGGACCGATTTGTATGAAGTTTTGTGTGCGCACCGGGTAAGTCTGAGAATCGGCAAATATCTATTTTTCATACCCCTAGGACGCGAGTATCAGCTAGTATATAAACAGTTTTATTTATTTAGACAATAGTCCATACTGTTATTATGTATTTTTTATTTTTTCCTAACCTATGATAATAGTTAACAGTCATATTATATACTTTGCAGTTTTTAGTAACGTTAACGTTAGGGTAAACAATGTATATTAGTTTGTTACTTGTGTACCTATGTGTGCGGGTTTCCGTGCATGCGGTTATGTCCGAAAGCGTGCGTGCGTGCGTTTGTGTGGTTGTGCATGCTTGCGTGCTTGAGTGCGTGCATGTCCAGTGCGTGCGTATGTGTGAGTGTTCATGATTCTTATACCCATGTTAGTTACTTTGATTTACACAAAGTGTAACTACTACTGAGTGAATCCTTTTGTGCAAATTCTAAGAACAAAATGTATTCTACCACTAACAGACATTTTGAATTAGATTATTCCTTTAACTGGTTTTCTTATATTTCAGATATTGTTGGGTTTCTCTTTGGACTTTTTCAAGATATGTTTCATTGTTTACAGAATATTACACGACGAATCTTTTGTAAGTTTAATGTATATTTTTTACTCATTCATTTTTATTGTAACGGTATATTGTTCTTTATATTTTACTATTTCATTTTTCTGTTTTCAGCACAGAGCCATTATGTTATGGTTTATAGAAGGTATTGTATATGTGTTTGCGATGTGCGTACCACTCGTCTTGATGGAGTTGGCTTTTAATGATTTAGATGAAATTAAAGTTATTTTGGTGGATGAGCTTTTAATATATAAAGGTAAAACATGTAAATGATTTATTTATTTATACAACTTTATTGCACACAAACAAAGTATAAAATTTTGTATAAACATACGAATAAATACAACTTTACATTTGGTGTTACAATAGGCGGTGGTGGTGATCTGAGGTGTACTGCGATGGGTTGATGATGATGATGGTCGAATTTCGTCCACTAGTTATAATAATTTTGTATAATATATTGTTTCAGATAAATCTCTTCGCCTTATCGTGCACGATACTTTAGGATACATCGATACATCCAAATGTTTTTTATGGCATAACTTTCCTATGAATTTAAAGTTTGTTGTGAGGTTTATCTGTTTATTGATTTCTTACACTATTGTATTACTGCAGTTTGTATTTTAATTTGCTGAGTCATTCTTGAAGTATTTTTAACTACAAAAGCCATTTTTACAATTTTCCTGAAATATGGTCATTTTTTTATAACCTACCTCTAGTTAAAACGGTTGTTAAACGGTTTGTAGTTAAAACCAGTTGAAATGATTTCATTGATATGAATTAGTGATTATCTTTTTTAAAGTAAATTAAGTAAGATTAAATACTCTTTCTAAGTTAAATTCAGATAATTTTCAATAATCTATTTCTAGTTTAGTCTATTGTAGACCAGTGCCGATAATGTTTGTAAACACAAAATAAGTTATAGTAGGATGAAACCCATTGTAAAAGGAGGAGAATATTACAAAAATTTAAGGAATAATAAATTACAGGCGATCTGAGGTCGGGAAGGGTGAGAAGGGGTCCCCCCCTTCTCACCAGGTATCATATTATCTTAAAATAGTAATAAATAGGCATATACGCATATACTTTAAAGAAGATTCTGCAACTTTCTCAAAATATTGTAGATGTTTTATTAAATATTAACTTTATTATTTATTTGTTTGTTAATTATAGTGGTATATTGATTTGCAATATTTTTGTTTATCATTGTAACATGCAATCTTACGTTTTTCGAGTGATTAAGTGTAAATTTAAAAAAAATATCTCAATAACGATTAAAAAAAATCGAATTCGAGTTTTTTCATTTTTTGCATTTTCTGAGAAGATTTACTATGGTAATATATATATATTTTTACACCATCAAAAAGTAGAGATTTCATCGAATAGAAAACACCCAATTTTTGTGAAAAACGTTGATATTTTGACAGATGAATTTTCGATTGAAAATTAGGGTTTTTTTCGGTATTCAGTCAAAATGAGGTGAAAAAATAGATATTTCAAATCAAATAAATTACGGTGTATGTAGGACATTAAAAGCTAAGTTTTCACAAAATTTCGTTTATAAATAATTTTATTTGTAAAAGATAAAAATAAAAAACCAAAAACTTGTTTTTTTGAATTTTTCACATAAAATTTGAGGTTATGTGAAAAAAGTGTAAATGCAATAGATGTAGATCTTTTTATTACCTACAACTTTGCCATTTAACTTTTTTCCATAGGACTTGTAGTTTTGCCGGAAATCGAGATAAGCCATTTTTTTCCCTTAAAACCCCCCTCTCCCCCTTCCCGACCTCAGATCGCCCGTAATTTATTTTTCCTTTAATTTTTGTACTGTTCTCCTCCTTTTACAATGGGTTTCATCCTACTATAATTTATGTTCACTTTTTGTTATTTTAAGAGGTTTTACCCTGGTCCATACGGTCATTGATAGAATAATAAATGAGACTCTAGAAAATTAATGCACTCATATAATAATCAATCAATATTATTAATTATAAAATGTAACCAACCATTACTGAAATTTATTTTTGTTTGACAAATACGACTAGGTATGTCAGTTAAAATTATTTTAATATAAACATAGTTTTATTAAAATGGGGTATGGCTGGTCAGTCTCTCGTTATTTTCTTAATGTGTCGGAATATCTACCATGTCGAATATAATGATTTCACCAGATTTATTAGCAACTCCCACGAGAAAGAAAAACAACCTATTGTTTCAAATAGTAATGTTCATTCGGCTATTATTTGGCAACTATTACAAATTCTCAAATTCTTTTACAATGTGCATGCTAGCTCGATGCTATTGTGTCATTATGGTATTTTTAAATTTCTTTATATGTGTATTCAGAAGCACTTCAGCAGTAGCACCAGAAATCCTTTACTCTGTGGCGTTAACTTTTGAAATTATCCTCAATGGTATATTATCACTGATCACCAAAGAAGAATGGATCACGATGTTTATTTACAAATATTCTCAAAAAAGTTACGCCATTTATACCGTCACGTTCTTATTATTAATACAACAATTTATTTCGGTACCTTTTAAATATATTGTTAGCTTTATGGCCAAAATTGCCGTGTTGTACCTGAACACGTCATGCCATATTGGTCGTCTACCATTAATTTATGTAGCAGATGAATACAGAAAATGTATAGCCTCGTTGAAGAAGTACATAAGCATTATAAAAACTAATAAACATCTTACAGAAGAACTCAAAATTGTTCGTATCAAAAATTTTGTTAACAGTTACATTGAATTGACGAATGAATTTTCTCTAACAACGAAAATGCTTAGGACAAAGGTATGATATGAAATTACAGTCAGGAATCTTTATTTAATTTATGACTAAATACAGATTAACTAACTAACTAAAAGTACCGCTATAAAATGGCTGCACACCTAAATTTTCTATTATTATAAGGAACCTCTAGTGCGACAAACAGTTCTTTGTTGTAATAAAAAAGCCAAGTAGTACAAAATAATGCATTACTCAGTGTACAGTCTTGTCACCATGTCACCATATGCCTAACATCTATCAGGTCTGACTTTCGAATATTCACTTTTTTGTGGATTTCTTACTTTGATCTCTTCCTGTAGTAAAATGTTATTTTTATAACCTAAGGTTCGATATATATATGTCTATCTTATACTTACAATTGTTATTGAAATGTTTAAATAAAAGTACAACATTGTCATATCCAGATTTTGGTGGCAAACCAAGATCTAAGATACTGCCTTGTGATAACTCTCAATGATTTTTGTTCAATTTAAGGTTTTGTATGACCCTGGTCTTCAGATAAATTCTAAACTTTTTTCAAACTTTATTACATACTTTTGAAGTCTTCTTTTTAGCTCAGGTTGCTACTTTCAAAGAATCCCCAGCTGGACATATCTACCTTGCTCCAATACCCTTGGATTCAAAGTATGTTTAAAGACCTGCAGGTCGGTCACAGTAATTTATGCCGAGAATTCAGAATTTCCTCAGACACAAACGAGTTTGTCAAAGAAACCCCTTCTCTCCACAACTCATCGTGAACGTGTATTCTTGAGTGCTGTTTTAGCCATCTCTGCATAGGGGCCACAGTCCCCCAAAATTTTGGAGTGTAGTCAAGCGTGAGTGAAAACGGGGCATACGTATTCACCAGCAGAGAATGACAGTGCTGGGCCAGATATTCTCATATCACCTGTGGTGGAGCTCCTATTTGAGAACAGCCTTAGCCTGAGATATGAAAGTGAACTCGATTTTAGTTTTAGTTTACTGCGAGATGTCTTGAAAACGGTGGCTTGAATGTGGCTAAATCATTATTGGTTACTATAAGGATACTTCAAGAAATGATAAACTTTGATGAATAGAATCCATATTTCAGAATTTTTAATACAATATTATAATTTACAGATACATGTTTTTGCTTCTAGAACTATCAACGGAATAATATATTTCACTACACAATTTTCTAATTTAAAATAAATATCGTTCTTAAAAAATAATTCAAACTTTATAAAAACCTGCCAGTAACCTAATACAAAAAGGTTACTTATCTGAGATTAATAATCAACACACCCCCTTAATCTCAGATAAGTACCGAAAAGCATTTCACACATTCTTACACATTCTTACTTCCACAACCACAAACACTTATATCCTGACAACAACAATTTAGAAATTATAACAACAAACTCCTACAACAGCAGCTCCAATCACCACTTCAACACCAGCTCCAACACCTACTTCAACACCTACTTCAACACCAGCTCCAACACCTACTTCAACACCAGCTCCAACACCTACTTCAACACCAGCTCCAACACCTACTTCAACACCAGCTCCAACACCTACTTCAACACCAGCTCCAACACCTACTTCAACACCAGCTCCAACACCTACTTCAACACCAGCTCCAACACCTACTTCAACACCAGCTCCAACAAAACTACAACACCAACTCCAACAAAACTACAACACCAACTCCAACAAACAGCTCCACTAAACAGCTCCACTAAACAGCTCCACTAAACAGCTCCACTAAACAGCTCCACTAAACAGCTCCACTAAACAGCTCCACTAAACAGCTCCACTAAACAGCTCCACTAAACAGCTCCACTAAACAGCTCCACTAAACAGCTCCACTAAACAGCTCCACTAAACAGCTCCACTAAACAGCTCCACTAAACAGCTCCACTAAACAGCTCCACTAAACAGCTCCACTAAACAGCTCCACTAAACAGCTCCACTAAACAGCTCCACTAAACAGCTCCACTAAACAGCTCCACTAAACAGCTCCACTAAACAGCTCCACTAAACAGCTCCACTAAACAGCTCCACTAAACAGCTCCACTAAACAGCTCCACTAAACAGCTCCACTAAACAGCTCCACTAAACAGCTCCACTAAACAGCTCCACTAAACAGCTCCACTAAACAGCTCCACTAAACAGCTCCACTAAACAGCTCCACTAAACAGCTCCACTAAACAGCTCCACTAAACAGCTCCACTAAACAGCTCCACTAAACAGCTCCACTAAACAGCTCCACTAAACAGCTCCACTAAACAGCTCCACTAAACAGCTCCACTAAACAGCTCCACTAAACAGCTCCACTAAACAGCTCCACTAAACAGCTCCACTAAACAGCTCCACTAAACAGCTCCACTAAACAGCTCCACTAAACAGCTCCACTAAACAGCTCCACTAAACAGCTCCACTAAACAGCTCCACTAAACAGCTCCACTAAACAGCTCCACTAAACAGCTCCACTAAACAGCTCCACTAAACAGCTCCACTAAACAGCTCCACTAAACAGCTCCACTAAACAGCTCCACTAAACAGCTCCACTAAACAGCTCCACTAAACAGCTCCACTAAACAGCTCCACTAAACAGCTCCAACATCAGCTCCAACAACAGCTCCAACAACAGCTCCAACATCAGCTCCAACAAACAGCTCCAACAAACAGCTCCAACATCAACCATTTATAACATTAACATTCATCATATCATCTCAACTCTTTCAACAAAAACCAAAACTTTTTATAATAACCAACCACAATTTAGAAATTATTAAACACCAATCAAAACCATGACATTCTCTTTCAACAGATTTACCTTTTATGATTATAACAACCTTTTATAATTTCCAACCACAATTTAGAAATTATTAAACACCAAACAGTAATATACTCTTTCAGCAGAAACCAAAACCTTTTAATATAACAAACCTTAAAATACAGAAAAAACAAATACACTATAAAGGAAAAAATTAGATGTCAAAAATTCTGTCAAAAAATTATGTGAAAAATTTATCTAAAATATTCCGTTATTTTTAAATTAATTGAATAACAAAATTAAATTATTTTTCCCTTTACAACAATTTCACACACACGCTTCCACTGCGCGAATCTGCTACTATCTCTCACCCCCTTAAACTAGCATACTTACACAAAGGTTTCGAATTCAAATACCTAAAAGACCTAATAACATACATATATATTATAACGAGAGAATAACACCAAACACTTTAAAAAACCTAGTCACTAACTTAATCTTCATCATCACCTCCATCAACACCATCGTGACCTCCATCATCACTTATCTTTATCTCCATCATGACCTTCAACAACATCACAGTCTACATCTCATCTTCATTATCTACTCCACCATTACCTTCGTGACATCCATCATCACCACTTCTACAACTTCATGATCACCTCCATCATGATCATTAAAAACATCAGCTTTACCAAAGCATCAACAAACTCCGTCTCCACCTCATTGTCTCATCAGCTTCACCAAAAACATCAAACTCGGTTTCCTCCTCTTGGTCTCATTTTTCAATTGTTTTTATTTTTTAAAATAATTCGTCCTTTCTTTTCTATATCTTCAATAAAAATTCTCATTACTCACATTTGTTTCTTCACTTTGTTCATTTTTCAATTTCGTAATTTCATTTTACAATTTCCTTCGGGGGGCTTTTCACTTCTCTACATCTTCAATAATTTTTTTTTTCTGGTATCGTGCTGATATCTTGCTGGGCCCATAACCTCTTGAAAACGGTGGCTTGAATGTGGCTAAATCATTATTGGTTACTATAAGGATACTTCAAGAAATGATAAACTTTGATGAATAGAATCCATATTTCAGAATTTTTAATACAATATTATAATTTACAGATACATGTTTTTGCTTCTAGAACTATCAACGGAATAATATATTTCACTACACAATTTTCTAATTTAAAATAAATATCGTTCTTAAAAAATAATTCAAACTTTATAAAAACCTGCCAGTAACCTAATACAAAAAGGTTACTTATCTGAGATTAATAATCAACAAGATGATTGTTTTTTGCCAAATGACAGGTCTGGATAATAAATAGATATTAACGGGATTGTGAATAAACACCAAGCCGTTGATCTTGGGTCACTCCTCAGCCTGCCCAGTGATATACGTAAAGTTGTAGTCCTAGCTGTATTGTGACTAGTAAAATGGTCCTTCGCAGTTTTGAGAGGCTATTTACTGAAATTTCCAGGAGTCAAGAAGTTAAAGAGGGAAGTGAAAGTCTACTGCGTCATTCTAATTTCAATTACGTTCTGGATCGCAGAATAAGTTGATTTTAAGCTTGCGCTGATAAATACTGCTTTCAGTACTTTGCATAACAGATCTTGGTAGCAAGCGCGAGTTCAGCGTGTCCAGTGAGTGTGGCCGTCTCGTCTTTAAAAGTTTTTTGTATTTACTGGATACTTTGGTATAGTATTTCTGATTTATCCTGCGAGAAACCCCTAATGTTAACAGAGATTATACACAGGACTGGCTATAAGGGTAGACTGTTGGTGTTTGCTATCACGTTGAATGAATGATTATTTACACCGTGCCCTATACGTATGGTGCTCATATACGTAATGCGTCGATGCGGGGTAGTTCTTTCATGCACCTATTTCATTTTTAGGGTTCCGTAGCCAAATGGCAAAAAACGGAACCCTTATAGATTCGTCAAGTCTGTCTGTCTGTCTGTCTGTCTGTCTGTCTGTCTGTCTGTCTGTCTGTCTGTCCGTCCGTATGTCACAGCCAATTATTTCCGAAACCATAAGAGCTATACTGTTGAAATTTGGTCAGTCGATGTATTCTGTGAACCGCATTAAGATTTTTACATAAAAATAGAAAAATAACAATACCTTTAAGGGGTCCCCATACTTGGAACTGAAACTCAAATTTTTTTTTTTCATCTAACGTATACGTGCGGGGTATCTATGGATAGGTGTTCAAAAATGATGTTGAGGTTTCTAATATCATTTTTTACTAAACTGAATAGTTTGCGCGAGAGACACTTCCAAAGTGGAAAAATGTGTGTCCCCCCCCCTCTAATTTCTAAAATAAGAGAGTGATAAATCTAAAAAAAATATATGTTGTACATTACCATGCAAACTACCAACGAAAATTGGTTTGAACGAGATCTAGTGAGTAGTTTTTTTTTTAATACGTCATAAATCGTAACACACAATTTACCTTTCATCCAATCAAAACACTATTATTAAAACATCGATGAAGGTTACAACGAACTACAAGAACTTTTATATGATTTTACTTGCTGATACGGAACCCTTCATGGGCGAGTCCGACTCGCACTTGGCCGCTTTTTTTTTAAAGGAGGCTCCTTTCAGACTTTAGAGATTTGTGTAATAAGTGAATCAAGAGACGTTGCAACGAAAGCTTTTGACATGTCAAATGAAATTGATGTCATTATATTTTTTGTGTGAAAATTCTTATCTTGATATCAAAATGCAAAGCAGACTTGCGTGGTTAACCGAATGATTAGTTTCTAAAACGAATTGTTGTAGGTAATGGCAATTTGTTGCGAGAGGAATAATGTGTCCCCAAAACCTTTTAGCAATTTGTTTAGCCTTCTTTGTCTTGTTATGTTTCAGATATTATTGGGGTTCTGTTTGGACTTTTTCAAGATATGCTTTATTATATACAGACTTCTGAAGGACAAGTCTTTCGTAAGTTATATGAATACGTGTTTTTGAATACCATGAATATTTATTACAATCGTTTCGACTATATTTACTTTATCAAATTTCTGTTTCCAGAATGATGCCATTATGCTATGGTTTACAGAAGGTCTCATATATGTGCTCACTATGTGTATACCACTGGTATTGATAGAGTTTGCTTTCAACGATTTGGATGGCATAAACAGTATATTGGTGGATGAGCTGCTTACCTATAAAGGTAAATAACGTTTTGAACACAAAGAATCGTAATTTAAAATGTTTTCTGTTTACGAGTCAACTTATTCGACAATTTAATTTGTAAGTTAGACTATCTTAAAAGATTTCATAGGAACGTTTATGGGTTTTTCTTGTAGCTCAGTCGAGATTTAAATTTAATATCATTCTGATAACACGGCAATTCTGCTGTGCTTGAGGACTCAGGTTCAATTCCCGGGTCGGACAAAATGATCCGCAAATATTTATTTCGGAGTCTGGGTGTTTTCTATGCAAAATATGTGAGTATTTACAAAAACAAAATGTATGTTTGTGTATTTATATCAGGACCCATAGCTCTGCTTAGTTTGGCACTAGATAACAACGTTGTGTGTAAGATGTCCGAAATATTTATTATTATTTATTTCGGCTTAACACTGCATTTCTTAAAGTTCTATTTTAGTGTTTTATTCACATTTTGATCTTCGGCTTTCTTATCATTGATATCTAGTTTGAACCGTTAGGTGAATATTTTAGACATTCATTTCACCCCATATCGTATATTAGTAATTAATTAATAATTTTATGTTTATTGTTTCAGATAAATCTCTTCGTGTGATCGTGCATGATGCTTTGGGCTACATCGAAACATCAAAATGCTATTTATGGCCTAAATTTTCAATGGATGTAAAATTTGTTGTAGCCTTCATCTCTTTGTTGATTTCTTATGCTATTGTATTGCTGCAGTTTGTATTCTAATTTACGGTTTCTTTAGTAGTAGTAATCCTAAAAGCACAACTAAAATTTCACTGTGTCTAAATTAAAACGAAAGAACTTCATCTCCGCTAGTCAAGTTGCAAACGGTTTTCGTTTTCTCTTCTATTCTCTATTCCATTTCTCTTGTTTCATTGGCCAATATTTTCATCACGTGACTTAATGACATTAGCTGATGAAACGAGAGAATAGAGAAATGGAATAGAATAGAAAACAAAAAACTTTTGAACTTGGCTAGAGGGGCAGTAGGTAGAATTAACCCTGACGAATAGAAGTGTTCAAAAGTGCATTTTTGCTTTTAACAAAACTTTTTTCTCAGGCGTTGATTATAAAATTTGTATTTTAAATAGTTTGAAACAGTATTGTGTGGTATTTTCAACGGAAAACACTCTAGCAAATGTGTTTGTTCAAATTAGTTATTGATGATGTACCAATTATTGAATGATTTCCATTGGTGTATTGTGACAACGGTTCTATTTGATTAAATTCTGTACTTCACAGTTTTATTAATACGGAGTATTCCGTTCAGTTTGTCGATATAGTGCTTCGACTATGGCAGATTTAATAATTCCAACTAAAATAATGATAACTACTGTTAGAACTAACGCTGTGTTCCAATTGTTAATGGTCATTAGACTATTATTTGGCAACTATTATAAATTTACGAATTCTCCTATAATGTGCAAGCTGGCACGGTGTTACTGTGTATTTCACATTTTCTTAAGTTGGATTTTATGTTATTACAAACTTGACCACTCACTGCATGGCGAATTCGTCTATTGTATAGCTGTAACTCTTGAATCCACTTTAAATGTAATATTTTCATTATTCACCAATGAAGAGTGGATTACAAGGTTTTTTTACAAATATGCTCAAAACAGTAACGTTATTCATTTTGTTACATTTTTGTTATTAATACCAAATTTACTAACGCTATATTTCAAGCCCCTTTTTGATACTGTTGGCAAACTTGTTATGTCATATATGTTCATTTCATGTCTTATTGGTCGTATACCGTTAATACACATAGCACACGAATACCGAAAATGTGTTTACTTATTTAAGAACTACGTGAACATTATACAAACTGATAAACATCTCACAGAGGAATCAAAGATTGTACATATCAAAAAATTTGTCAGCAGTTACATTGAATTTACCAACGACTTTACTTTTACAAGGAAAATTCTCAGGATTAAGGTACAGTTTATTTCTTTTTGAAAATATATTTATGAGCCTCTGCTTTGCCTGAATGAAAGCACGAGTAGAATCTCAGAGCACTGGTCACCACACTCATTACGAATGCAGACAGTGCAGCGTGGTGACCCATGCTATGGTGACCGATGCTGTGGCAGCCTATTGAGATGCTTCTGCTTCCTTGAGCCTCCAGTCTCGCGATCACCATCCAAACACGACAATATTTGTGTCGTTCTGGATTGGTCCTCACAGATGAGATGTAACTTATTTAATAATGTCGAATCATCAACAACGATTAATTATTGAGTTTTAGAGTCCATATTATTTATATTTCACTTGTTGGGTCTAGGCTGCATTTTGCCTATCATTCTACCACAAATATACCACCATCAATGGATAATCTCGTAAACAGTCTGCGTTTACATTCTTATCTACAGACTTATCAAGACCCGGGCTTGTAATAGTTTTCATATGTAACCATATTTTTATTTTACCGATTTACCGGTCATTCAACTATCCCCCGCATGTCTCATCCCGTAATTGAGTAGACAAAGGGCGGTCACGTCTATTGAGTATTTTGTTTCCTTAATAGTTTTGTTATATTTTCAGACAATATTGGGCTTCTGTTTGGACTTTTTAAAGATATGTTTTATAGTATACAGACTTTTAAACAAAAAGTATTTGGTAAGTCATGTGAACGTGTTCTTAAAAGTACCTATCATACTACATTTACTGTACAAAATATTTCTTTCCAGGATAGAGACCTTATATTATGGTTTATAGAAGGTATTATATATGTGTTTGTCATGTGCATACCATTGGTGTTGATGGAATTGGCATTTAATGATTTGGATGAAATCAAGACTACATTAGTGGATGAGCTATTAACTTACAAAGGTAAATACCGTTTTTACTTTAGTGAGTTTTAACTTTAAGAAGGCACGTTTGTTCATAGCACACTCCTGCACTGCGTGGAAGTCCGAGGGTTGGACCTAGTTGGACAGATTGGACGAAACCTATGCTGCAGATCGCCTACCGCTATTCGAGTGGAGAAGGGTGGAAAGCTGCTGTTTCCATCTTTTAGAATAATATACTTAAGGAGTCCGCAGAGCTTGATCGGGAAAGGGCTAATCACGCTCGAAGAAGAGGGCGAAGAGGGCGCGATATCTCGGGTGATGTAACCGCTGTAAATAATCCAACGAGTCAGGTGCGGCCGGAGTTTGTCGCCTAAGGTGGATTGTTGTTTTGTCCATTACTGTGTATAATGGTAAGAGGCTTGGTATTGTTCTGACCCGGGGGTGACTCCACCCTGGGATGTAACTCAGTCATGGGGTACGGCAGAGGGGACTTCAGAGGACGCCGATGCGTTCCTGGCGCTCCTCCCGACTGCTGAGGTAGGCCGCTTCGGGGCTTAGTGGGTAGACGGAAGCCACCTAAGTCCGATACACGTCATTCGTCTCCCCCGTGGAGGGCAAGCATTCCCCGTGTAAAAACAAAAAAAAGGGGATAAACCACAAGATTGCGGTCATGCTACGGACGGAGCGAGAGCGCCGGAGACTCTGCCGTCTCCTTCTGCGAGCAAGTTATGCTAGCAATGGAGATGGCGGAGTGAGACCGCTAAAAGTTTAAAACTCTCCTGGTCTACCAGCTCCGGTAACGAACTGAATATTGCAGACAACTCATGCACTCTCATTGGTCCTCCGGTCTCACATTCATCAACGAAATAGATTGGACTTCTGTGAGAAACATCTTTTTGTAGTTCGACATTTAATCATGAATTTCGTTAATATTGTTTCAGATAAAGCTCTTCGTGTTGTAGTGTACGACGCTTTAGGCTACATCGACATATCGCAACGCGTCTTATGGCCCAAGTTCCCCGTGGGTGTGAAGTTCGTCGTAGCTTTCATTTCTTTGTTAATTTCTTACACTATTGTATTACTGCAGTTTGTATTTTAGTTAAGGCATCACATTCCAACTGACTTTAATAGTCTCGCTTCTAGAAATATGCCTAAGTTAAGGGTATAATTATGGTTTTGTAATTATTATTATTTTGTAGTAATCACAATATTTCTCGATCAGCAATATTACACTGAAAAAGAGGACTCTTCACATTTGCTCAGAAAACATTAAAATTACAGTATTATAATTAAATTTACTTAAGTTTAATTCTAGGTATACAAGGTATACAATACAAGCACGGCAACGGCACCGCTCCAACCTAGCGATTAGCTTGTCATTTGAATTTGACTCTTAAATCGTATGTCAGCGTGCGTACGGCTAGCTTTCATCTCGTGGGCTGCTTAGCGCGCTGGCAGCTAGCGGTAGCCAAAATTCAATGCAGAGCCGTGCCGCAGCTGTGCCGTTACTGAGCCGTTACAGTGTGCTATGACCTTAACTATTACAATAAAATTAGTAGAGGAAGTTGGTGCTGGCAATAGAAATACAGGCTGTGCCTCTCAATTATTGCCAAGTTTTTTTTAATGTACATAGTAGTGAATTTTTTGATTGGAAATAAAATAAAAATAACTATTCTTATTAGTTTTGCTGAACTTAAGTTTTTGACCATGGATAAGGGTTTCCATACAAACAAATAACAATTGTCACTAAATGCATTTGAAAACAAAACGACAACCAATCTCAACGGAGACCGGCAACAAGTGTGCGCGCGCCCAAACACAGGTGCACCCTCTGTTCTCCCACTCCCACAATTCGATAAAGCGACTATACGACACAACCGGGGGAAAATAAGTATCTATTAGTCTAGTCGATAAGTTGAAAATGGTACAAAATAGAGATACTGCTCTTAAAATTATGTGCGATAGCTCATTGGACCGGAAGAATGAAGGTCTCACACTGACCAATTAAATGCGACAGCAAGAATGCTGTTATTATTAGGATGGTCTTCTGTGTGAGGGTAGTACTGACCCTCTCGAGCCGGCCTATCAACGTGATTACAAGCAGTTATTTTAATAGTGCTACCTTTAATATAGCCTTTGTAGTAACAAGTTCGATATAAATGTCCAGATAAGGTGCGGTCACTTTTATACTTATCTAAGTTTATTATACAGTATTAGCGATATTGAAAACGTGTCCTCGGAGAGCGTCGGTGCTAAGTGTTTTACGAGCTTCTGAATATTAACAAAATTTACGTTATGCGTCAAGTGGATTGATAGCATACTGATCATAATAGTTGCTTGATTATTTTTACAGCAATTTAGAGAGCAACATCATATATTTAGTATTTATAGGAGAATTTAATCATAAGAAAGATGTGCATATAGTCAGTGGCGTAACAATACCATCTGGGGCCCGTGGCGAATTCTTATGATGGGGCCCTATCAGTGAAAATTGTCTCGTTGTACTCAGTTTAATTTTAATAAATTTCGATATTTTCAGCGTACTCAATTACACGTTGTATATGTCCCACTAATGGCTATAGGCCTCCTGTCTTAGGCGAGAGGGAATGGTCTGTAGTCCCCACGCTAGCCCAATACATATTGGAGACTTCACATTCATCCATAGAAGAGTTAGCGCTTTTTGGACTTCAACGAACCGAACTTTTAAAGCAGAAACGGCATCATAACGTCTTGCCCATCTAGTAGGGTTTAATGATTTTAATGTTATTGAAGTTGAAGATTCCCTTTCTTTTTGAAGACTTAAACTATATTTGATAAAATATATGGAATAGATTTTTATTCAAGGAAAAAATAGTAGATAAAATGATAGAAATGGGTTCAATGCAAAATGAAACTGGGAATGAATGTTGGAGTAAAATTGCGAACTATATAAGGAAGTCAGCGAAAGAAGTGTTTGGAGAAACGAAAGGGAAGGGTGTTATAGATAGAGATACATGGTGGTGGAATGAAGAAATACAGAAAGCTCTGAAAGTAAAGAAGAAAGCATTTAAATCTTGGAAAAATGAGAAAGGAAGTGAAAGAATGAAAGAAATAAAAAAAGTAGAATACTATGAGTGTAAAAAGAAGGCAAAGAAAGCGGTAGCAGTAGCCAGAGCTGAAGCTCAAAAGAAACTGCACAAACACCTGCATGATCCCAGAGGGAAAAAAGATCTCTACCGCATTGCAAAAAGTAGGGCGGAAAGTGCCAAAAATTTGAAGCATGTTAGATGCATAAAAGATGAAACGGGGAGAGTCTTAATAAAAGATGAGGATATAAGGTGCAGATGGAAGACGTACTTTGATAAACTGATGAATGAGGAAAATGAATGGAGCGGAGTGTTGAATGATGTACACGTGAATACAGGGCTAGTAAACGAGATTAGTATAGACGAAGTTAGAACGGCAGTACGAAGTTTAAAAAATGGAAAAGCGGTTGGGCCTGATGACATACCAGTTGAAGTATGGAAGATGCTGAAAGAGGATGGACATCAGAGGTTGACTTTGTTCTTCAACAAGTTGCTACATGAAGAAGTAATCCCGGATGAATGGTGTGTAAGTTCGCTTGTGCCCATCTTTAAAAACAAGGGCGATGTACAGGAATGTGGCAACTATCGAGGCATAAAGCTCATTTCACATAGTATGAAAGTTTGGGAGAAAGTAATTGAGAGAAGAGTGAGAGAAGAAAGTATGATTAGTAAGAACCAATTTGGGTTTATGCCAGGCCGCGGTTCAACAGATGCCATTTTTGCAATTCGACAACTCTGCGAGAAATACAGACAGGCGCACAAAAACTTGCATATGGTGTTTGTTGACCTAGAAAAAGCGTATGATAGGGTACCCCGAGAGGTTTTGTGGTGGACTTTGAAAGAAGAAAGAGTGCCTGCTAAGTATGTGGCATTGATTCGAGCTATGTACAGAGGATCTAGAACCCATGTTAGATCGGCGGCAGGAGACACTGACCAATTCAGTGTCTCTGTTGGTTTGCACCAAGGATCGGCTCTTAGCCCATACCTCTTCCTGCTGATAATGGATGCTCTGACATCGGATATACAGGAGGAGGCACCTTGGTGCATGCTGTTTGCAGACGACATTGTGTTGATTGGTGAAGACGGGTCCGAGGTCCAGCGCAGACTGGAGATGTGGCAGCAAAGACTAGAGAATTTTGGCTTGAAAATCAGCAGAACTAAAACAGAATACATGTTCTGCGATTTCGGCGGTCTCTCCGGTCCTGCTGCCATGTCTTTAAATGGAACATCTATCCCGGTCTGCGCCGATTTCAGGTATCTTGGTTCCCTGATACAAAATAATGGCGAAATAGATAGGTCCGTACAGCATCGAATCAATGCAGGATGTATTACAGTACTTTCACAGTTTTTGTGTCTTGTGACTGGGACTGTAGCTACATTTTTGTTTCGACAATTCAAAAGTGCCTGTAACTGGCCTACTTGAAATAAATGCTTTGATTTTGATTTTGATTTTGATGGTTGAAGTGGCGGCAGGTAACGGGAACTATCTGCGACCCTAAGTTCCCTTTAACGTTAAAGGGACAAATATATAAAACGATCATCAGACCTGCCGTCCTGCATGGATCTGAGTGTTGGCCAACAAAGAAAACGGATGAGAGGCGCCTACATGTGGCTGAAATGCGAATGTTGAGATGCATGTGTGGTGTGACCAGAATGGACAAGGTAAAGAATGAGTTTATTAGAGGAAGCCTGCAAGTAGCACCATTAGATGAAAAGTTAAGAAGTAAGAGATTATCCTGGTATGGACATGTGATGCGTAGAGATGAGCAAAATGTAGTGAAGAAAGTTTTAAGTATGAAAGTTGACGGATATAGGAGTAGAGGGCGACCAAAGAAGAAATGGATGGACTGCGTGAAAGAGGATATGGCCAAAAAGGGAATAAACAGTGAATTGACGAGTAATAGAGAAGAATGGAAGAAGAAAATTCATTGCACCGACCCCAAATAAATTTGGGAAGAGGGTAGGAAGATGATGATGATGATATGGAATAGATTTTGATACTGTGCCCAAAAAAATTGAAAGTTTGTTGAACTGTTTAAAAACAAATTGCATATCAGTAACCTCTCTCACCTCTCTCTCATTGAATATTAGATTTAAATTATGAGCAGCACAGTGAACATATACGGCATTCGGCTCGACATTTTTTTTGAGTTTTTGAACTCCACCATAAGTCCCTTTCATTGCGTTAGCACCATCACATACTTGTCCTCGACACTTGTTTAGGAAATATTTTTGTCATTTATGGATTTAATAATTAGCTTGGACATTGCTAAGGCAGTTTGATCCTTAACTTCATGAAATTCTAAAATATTTATTTAATGACAAGTGCCTTTGGGATCCCATTAACATCTTTTTCGATCATAAAATAACCGTAAAGTTCACAAATTTGATCATTTTATGAAATATCTTAAGTTGTATCGAACATGATAAGGTAGAATTGTGCGGCATTACTTCATTTATCAGCGAATTTTCTACTTTTAGAACCAGCACAAAAATTAGCTCATTTTGTATTTTTGGACTTAAGTATTTTATCTGGCGTATTTTATCTGGCCCTTTGGTTTACTTAACAATTCTTGTAAAATCAGGTCTTATTTTCAACTCAACAATACTCAAAAAGTTTCCTTTGGAGCTTTGATCTCTGATATATGCATTTTCTCTGTGGGTACGAAAGGCTAAAGAACACGTTGAAAGTGTCAAAGTAACATCAAAAAGCCTAGAAGGTACTTGGCGCCAAAAATAATGGATCATAGACTCTTGCTCTTCATCGAGTGTTCCATGTAGCCGCCACAGTTGATACGTAAGACAGGAATCCAGATGAATTTCATGATGTCTCGTGTCTTTATATGGCATCTACAATATGTTTCCAGTCGTCATAACCCTCAATCCAAACATTTTCTATTTTCTTAGATGCCCGATTTGCGAACGGTTCACAATACGCCTTCTGAAGTATTAAAGAATAGGATAGTCATGTACGTTCAAGTTTCACGCCAGACATGAAAACAATATAGTAATGTTTTTCTAGAAAAGATCTATTGTCACTATCATTTAAGAAAGGGCCCTTAGCTTTCAGTTAGCTTTTAAAAATTACCCTTATAAGTTACATATGGCGAATATACAATATTGTTCATGCTAAAATATAATTCTCTTTGAGTTTTGCTAGTACCTTGTTGTGGTTGTTCTGGAACTGGATGTATACTTTTAGTAAGGTCCAATTCTTTACATCCAGTTTCAAATTTCAATTCTTTAAGTCATAAGTTTTCAAGTACTGACTAATTTTAGGTGCCTTTTTTTAGTTTCCCTCTTTCTCGTTCGTTTTTCGCTCCCACTTAAATATTTTCTGGAACTAGGCATTTTAATATCTAACTTTCACAATCAACTTTACTTTTTTTACCATCATTTTCGTATTCAATATAAGAGCAAACTTATAAAAATATACTTTTTTAAATAAAATAAAATACTCAGGTTAGAGTGTAAGAAAATATTTTTGAGATCGCAGCCTCTTGGGCCGGGGCCCTCTTGGGTCGGGGGCCCGTGGCATTTTGCCAGCCCTGCCACCCTATTGTTACGCCACTGCATATAGTTCCTAATAGTGCATAGGGTTCCCGCCAACAACTTCAGGCGCCAAGACTACCTTATAAAAATTGCAAACCATAACAAAATGCAAAAGTTATAAACAATTAAAGATGGCATTTCGTTTTTTGACAATATTTCATAAACTATTAATATTTAAGGAATTTTAAAAAAAGATTCTAAAAGAAGAGGAAATTTCCAATAAAAACTCTTAACTCCCGAAACTGTATCTCCATTATTTATAATTTTAATTTAACGCTGAAAGTAGGTCTGCGCGCGACATTTTTAGGTTGCACGCGTGGCCCAAAAGCGAGTACGACACATTTACTAATTGATTTAAGGTATTGAATATTTGTTTTGAAATTTGAAAAAAATGTGGTGTGTTCTGAATACTATAAATAATTTATTTCCCTTGGAAATTTTACTTAAAGTTAATTTTTCAACAAGTTAAACAATTGTTAACTAACAAATCTTTCTCGAACTACTGTCTTAATTGTAAATGAAAAAAAAATGTTTAAATAATGGTCGTAAAAAATTTTCGCTTAGTAAAGCTTTTTTTACATACATACTTAACAAGATCCCGCCATAAAAGTTAAAAAAATATTTATACTTTGTTTATAACAATTTTGTTACTTTATTACATTACTTGGATTTTTCAGTTTTTGTTCAAGTTAAAAAAAATATTATAAGCAGAGTATATATAAAATTTTATTAGCCCTTAATTTTAAGGGCTAAGGGCCAGGCCCTTGCTGGTAGTATAATCGTCACTTCTCTCTTGCTACGATTCCAACTTTCTCATGACTTTGCGTTTGCGTAAATTTTTTCATGTTTTTTTTCTATCCCTTTTTTGTAATCCTTCATTTTCTTCCTTTTTTTAATTGAAAATAAAGCACTGATTTTCTACACTTTATAGCTACGAATACAGTGCTATATTGTTAAAACACAATTTCATTGGTGATGGCATGCCTTTTATTGGTCTACATATAAGAACTATATTGTATTGTACTTTTTTTTTCTTCAATGCTGTGTATGTATACTATTGGCGTGTCTATGATAGATAAATAAATAAATAACTATATGTTCTCTTTTCTTGTCCTGTAACTACAATATTAATACCCCACATATCAACATCTTTCTAACCTTTATTAATCCTAAGATTATTTGAGGTCTGCTACTAGTTCAACCAGTTTTAATTTTTGAAAAGTTTTTCCAAGAAATGACTGATATCGGACCTCCGCAATACTGAGGCCAGAGAATTCTAAACTAATCTATTTATCGGTATATTTGAGAGAACTGACTTTCCAATAACGGGACCGACAACTTAACGTACTCACCAAGGTGTAAGCTTAAATCACTGCCAAACATCCATACTCCGGGCTGTCATTGGCAAAAAATAAATTATTTTAATTCTTATTTTATATATTTAAGTCTAACAAAGTGACACAATGCCTCATGAAAACCATGAGTACAATTCAAAAGTAGAGGCCCCCATCCTCATTGTGAGTGCATATAATGGTGCAGACACACACAGACTGATGCAGAATGGTTGGGCCTCCGGTCTCACACTCACTATCGAAAGACAACATGAATGTTTCATTTAAGGTAGTTCTTCTGCGTGAGGGTAGTACTGGACCGATTAAGTGGGCCTCTACTACTCCACAGTTAGCGATATACACCAACTTTCAAAAATATATTACTGAAAAAATTACTTCAAACCTTGATCCGATAATATAAAGATACCTAAATACAGATTAATGCTGATGGAGGGAATGTAATTATCAATAATCTTCATATTGAAATTAAGCTTTCGTGTTCGATATTCGTTCCCCAAAATACATACAGGAAGAAAGCTGTTTATCCTTTACAATTACGTACATTTATCATTTAATGATAACGAATATAATTATAATTATATTCTAGAGATTCTACTTCCGAGCCTTTATTCCCAAGTTTATTTGGGGTCGGCTACTAGTTCAACCGGTTTTACCTGAATTTTAGTTTTTCCACGGAGCGACTGGCATCGGACCTCCACAACCATAAGGGAGAACTGAAATTCGAAGATTGAACTAGTTGTCAGTATATTTGAGGGCACTGACTTCCCAATAACGATTGCCATAGATGTTCATGACAACCGGGTACCGACGGCTTTATGTGCTTTCCGAGGCACGGGCGTGAATCACCGCCAAACTTCCAAACTCCGTGCTTTTTTTTTTTTTTTTTTTTATACATAAGCCATCCAAAAGGACTCTACCCTGCCTGATGTAAAGCATGAGCAGAATCCAAGAGTGGGGGCCACCACACTTGCTGCGAATGCAGACAATAATGTATGGCGGCCCACACTATGGCGGCTTAGTGAGATGCTTTTTCACGCCCCGCTTAAAGGACCCGCTTAAAGGCTATTAGGAATTTCCTAAGAAAAACCCAAAAACACTTTTTGGCCCGACCCGGGATTTGAACCCGAGACCTCTTGATTAGCAGTCGCATACCTACTCTAACCACTAGACCAACGAGGCAGATAATAAAACATTAGTTTTAGAGATTAAATTAGCTAAAATGAATTCATGGTTCTCGTAATTTTGTAAAACAGCACGAGATAATAATGCTGTATTAATATCAATGTGGAATATATAGCCAGCTATCTATTGGAAACCAAACTGTGGACTGGGAGGCTTTAGACTATACATAGATTCAATACTATGACATCAGCCATCGGTCATATAAAGTGTTGTCGAAATTTATGGAGCCAATTTAAAATATTTCACCAAAATAAGCAAACAGAATTTTTGATGTAAATACCTTAACTATTTTCATACGCGTTTAGTGAAAAAGCTGTTGATTTGAAATAATAAGTAGATACTTCATTTTTGTTGATTTCTAAAGATAACGTAGACGACAACATGTTTACACAAAAAGCTAAAACTTTCCAGTTGCAAATATTCGTCTTCGATATTTTGTTCACTCTCCCTAATTAATCTGCGAAAAAAATTATCTTTTTATTTTATCTTTGATTGCTATCTTTGATAAGTTTTATTTATAGTAACGCCATTAGTTACTTTTTTAAAATTTTTGTTCTTCGTTTCTTTAAAACTGTTTAAAACTGTAGAAAAAAAAATAACCGACTTCAAAAAAGGAAGAGGTTCTCAATTTGACTGTATTTTTTTATGTTTGTTACCTCAGAACTTTCGATTGACTGCCTCGTTGGTCTAGTGGTTAGCGTATGCGACTGCTAATCAAGAGGTCTCGGGTTCAAATCCCGGGTCGGGGCCAAAAAGTGTTTTTGGGTTTTTCTTAGGAAATTCCTAATAGCAGCCCGGAGTTTGGAAGTTTGACGGTGAATTACGCCCGTGCCTCGGAGAGCACGTAAAGCCATCGGTCCCGGTTGTCGCGAACATCTATGGCAATCGTTATTGGGAAGTCAGTGCCCTCAAATATACTGACAACTAGTTCAATCTTCGAATTTCAGTTCTCCCTTACGGCCTGGCCACGAGTTTGGTCTTAGCGAAAAGCTGAGCGGCCACGGTGGACGTATTTAGGTAGTCATAACGTGTTAAAAATCATGGCGTTATCAAAATTATCCCTTCTCTGTTTAGAAACAACAAACATTTTTAAAAATAAAGTACTTAAATGGCAATTTAGTGAACTATACGAAGGTCTTACCTATAAGAAGTAACTGATGTTTCCAAGTGTTTTGCTAATGTACGAGCAAACCCGTACATTTATACAGTTAAGGAAATTAACTTACATTAACACATTTGTATTGTACTCATATTACTTTATGCTTTAACTTGTAGCGCATCATTATGTACATTATTTAGTAGCAATAAAATTATCATTCGGTAAAGTTGTCTACTCATTTATCAAAAGCAACTATCAGTAATGTTAGGGAAACTACCCCTATAGCTAAGTAGGTACTTACAGAGAGAAAAAACTTTAAAAACTTGTCAACTACTTACATTGCGTATAAGACATACTAGTAGTTTCGTGTGTAAGTTATATCTACAGGCAAAACTACTGTTATGTTTACTGTTTTGCTAATTAGGTACCTACTGACAGAGAAAAAAATTAACTTTTAAAACTTGTCAACTATCCACCTACATTACGTAAACATACCAGTAGTTTTGTCAACACATCAGTAGCTTCGTTTGGTAGGTACCTAGGTTCTATGCTTTTGAGTTATCAATTTTGTAGACGTGTAGTATTTGTGCTTGTTCTTGCGACTTGGATAAATAAAAACACATGCAAGTTGCGTCCATAAAAGATTTCTGTATTTCTGATAGATAGACCACAGATACATACATAGACCCGGAAGTCTATGGATTTTGTTGGGTTGCCAACATGCTGGGGGCGGCAGGTTGCAATAGAACATGAGATTTTATTTATATAAATGAAAAAATTTGTACCTATAGTATCAGCCTTACATAAAATAACCCCGTCCAGCATATTGGTATTACAATAAATTATAATACATTAGGTTAATTGTACGGAATTACAAAGTTTAAATTATTTAGGAATGAGACACCTTTATTCTTAGGCTACCTTTGTAACCTAATACTTATTATATTTATTTTTTAACTTATATTATTACTTATTCTAAAGGCAAAATACATATACCACTTAGCGAACGTTTGTAGATCTTTCCGTTGGGTGTGATTACATCAACAACACGAATTTTATTGTCTAAACCTGAATATGTTTTAACAACTCTGGCCATTGGCCATGTTAGTGGTGGGGAGTTAGGCTCCCGTAGTATAACTAAGTTTCCAACTTTGACATTGGGTACACTGTCACGCCACTTAGGGCGGGACTGCAGCCCATTTAAATAATATTTATGCCAAATGTTCCAAAAATGTGATTTAACTTTATTACATAGTTCCCAAAACTGCAACCTATTTGTAGGGATATCTACAATATCTCTTTCAGGAAAGGAAGTTAAGGCAGTGCCTATTAACCAGTGACCTGGTGTAAGATAACTGAAATCGTTTACATCTTGAGCTACTACAGGTAACAAAGGTCTAGAGTTTAAGACAGCTTCTATCTGACATAAAATAGTATGTAATTGCTCATATGTGAGTATATAACTTTGTATTATGCGTTTCAGATGATACTTCATACTCTTTACCGCTGCCTCGGCAAGTCCAGCAAAAACAGGGCTGTAGCTTGGTACAAAATGATAAGTTATGCCTTGTTGCGCCACAAAGTTCAGCACTTGTGTTTGATGAGCCTGTGAAGCCTGAAGTGCATACAAGCGAACTAATTCGTTCCTTGCGCCCTTGAAGCAACTACCATTGTCGCAAAACACATCTGTGGGTAAACCACGCCGTGCTATGAATCGTTTAAAACACGCAAGGAAACCGTTTGTACTTATATCTGATGAAAGCTCTAGGTGGACTGCTTTTGTAACGAAACAGACGAATACGCAAATGTATCCCTTCGTCTGTATAGCCCGTCGTACTCGTGAATTTTTAACAGAAATGGGACCCGCGAAATCTATGCCTATCTTCTGAAACGGTCTACATGCCGTTACTCTTTCAGGCGGCAAGGAACCCATTAGTTGTTTTGCACAGTCGGCTTTCATTCTAAAACAAAGTATACATTTATGGATTAACTTTTTTACATATTTGTAGCCATTCACAATCCAGTATCTTTGATTTAGGCTAGATAACAATAACCTGGGAGCAGCATGTAACAACCGAACATGTTCGTGATTCACAATAAGCTCAGTGATGCGAGATTCTTTAGGTAGGATGATAGGGTGTTTTTGCGAGAATGATACAGCTGAGTTCTCAATTCTACCACCTACTCTAAGAATACCTTTTCCATCGAGAAATGGGTGTAATGGTTTCAGTGAACCTTTGACATTTTCACTAATATTCAAACTAGTTATCTCATCTTTGAAATGAATGCTCTGTTCATGTTGAATGATTTTGTGTAATGCATTTTGTAACTCAAGAGAGGATAGCGAGACACCAGAAATTCGGTTATATTTATTCTTTATATTATGACAAAACCTAAGTATGTATGCCATAACTCGTGTAATTTTATTAAGATCCGACAATTTTTCGTGAAAGAGACAGGGATCATCTTTCGTTTGAGCAACTAGAGATACCTTAGCAAGGGTGAGTGTCGGCTGCTCTTTCGTTTCGGGCAAGTCATCTGTTCGCAATGGAGGAGAGATGTTTTGAAAATCGTACTTACAGTTCTGTAGAAACTGTGGACCCATCCACCACAACTCACAGTGAGTCAGCTCATCTGGATCAGAACCTCGACTTACATAATCAGCAGGGTTCTCTTTGGAGTTCACATACAGCCAGCGCCATTTAGGTGTTTGGTCTTGAATTAACTTTACTCTGTTCGAAACATAAGCATTGAGCCTCATAGGCTCCGTTTTAATCCATGCAAGCGAAATTTGTGAATCAGAGAAGAGATAGACATCATTGATGTTTATTTTAAGGCTCAGAGTGTCATAGACTCTGTTCATGAGCTTTGATAGCAGAAGCATTGCATTTAATTCCAATCTCGGTATGGTAAGTACCTTATTTCTGGGGTTGACTCGAGATTTAGAGCAAAGTAAGGAAATTGAAGCTTTATCCGAATCATCCACCATTCGGAGATAAATACAGCACCCATAACCTGTTGTGCTTGAAGCATCTGCAAAGCCGATGAGTTGCACAGCAAAAGCCCTTTTAGGAATGTGTATGTTTCTCTTTATAATAAAAGGTTGCATACTAGATAATTTTTTAGCAAAGGAAAGCCATTCACTTTGTAGTGCCTGAGGTAGAACTTCATTCCAATTAGTTTTTTCAGACCAAATCTTTTGCATGAAGGCCTTTGCTTTCATGATAACAGGCGACATGAAACCGAGAGGGTCATAAAACTTTGAGATATAGCTCAGTACCTGTCTCTTGGTTGGTGATTCAATTTCGAATGGTTCCGGACAGGAAAATACAAATTGATCTTTAGCAATGTTAAGTGTAAGTCCTAAGGTTTTTATGTAAAAGTTATTTTTTTGTAATTCTAGGTCATCAAATTGTTGTTTATCTAGGGGGATTCCATCTAAAATGTTTTGATAGTTAGATGCCCATTTATGTGTACAGAAACTACCTTTACCCAGTAATTCATTTAGTTGCCGCTTTGCCTCAAGAATAATATTGATGTCAGAGTGGGAGAAACAGGCATCATCCACATATGTACAATATTTTAATATATAAGAAGCTAATGGAAATTCCTTCTCATATTTTGAAGCAAGTTCATATAAGCAGCGTGTGGCAAGGAAGCTAGAACTTTTTTGACCGTAAGTCACAGTGTCTAAGCGAATGCATTTTATTTTTTCGTTTGTATTGTCTCGCCACAGTATGTTTTGTAAGCTAGCATGTGCTGGATTTATCTCCGAATGGTGGATGATTCGGATAAAGCTTCAATTTCCTTACTTTGCTCTAAATCTCGAGTCAACCCCAGAAATAAGGTACTTACCATACCGAGATTGGAATTAAATGCAATGCTTCTGCTATCAAAGCTCATGAACAGAGTCTATGACACTCTGAGCCTTAAATTCTTACCGTGTTGCAGACACGTATAGCGGGAGACGTTTGCAGGTCGTATATCTGACCGCCGTCAGCAGTAACACTCGGAGACTTGTCGCAGGATTAACTTTTAACCTGAGCCTCGCCGCGCCACCGCCTTGTTGCCGATGTAAAAAACCTTGTCGCTGTTGTTAATTAGCTCCACCAAAACGTATCCAAATCTTCTTGCCGGCTCGAAGGACCACATATGTAGACGTGTAGTATTTGTGCTTGTTCTTGCGACTTGGATAAATAAAAACACATGCAAGTTGCAAGAACAAGCACAAATACTACACGTCTACATATGGTCCTTCAGAGTCGGCAAGAAGATTTGGATACGTTTTGGTGGAGCTAATTAACAACAGCGACAAGGTTTTTTACATCGGCAACAAGGCGGTGGCGCGGCGAGGCTCAGGTTAAAAGTTAATCCTGCGACAAGTCTCCGAGTGTTACTGCTGACGGCGGTCAGATATACGACCTGCAAACGTCTCCCGCTATACGTGTCTGCAACACGGTAAGAATTTTATGCTACAGACACGCGACGAGGCTCAGGTTTGACACGTGCTGCAAGTGAGTAGAAGCCATTTTATTTTACTGTTCTCCAGCAATAACAAGCACGCGAGCAAAAGCAAGCAATATAGGATTCATAGAAGATTTCATTGATTTATCGTCAAATAGTCATAGGTCATCTCTTGTCGAATATTATTATAAGTTAAGTCACGTCATACCACGCAACCATTTTCTCGTGTATGTGTGACAGAGACAAATAATAAGAACAAGCAAAGACCGAACGAGACGCAAGATATCGACGTGAGTACAAAATCGTCGTCTTTCGGTGTTGGCGCAACATCCTGACACTGCAACGCGATTGGACGACGCGAAACTTCCGTCAAGTTATAACCAACCAGCGAAGAGCAAAACTTTATGGTGTACTGCAGCAAGGGCAAGAAAAGAGAAAAATAAGAACAATCGGCCATTTTAGTTTGTACACGTTTCTGTCCTGCTTGTCAGAACCTCTTTGTTGTAAATTTGTTGAACTTTAAGTATTTTATGCGTAAATTCGCTATAAAAGTATAAAATAAGTATACTGTATTATAGTATTAAGTGTGAGTTAAGTGTGTTGTCGAGATGTCTGACGAGAAAACTGTAAAACAATTAAGGGCTTCTCGTGGTTATGCAAAGGCGTCTCTCACGAGATTGTATCAGTTTGTGCACAACGAAAAGGATGTTCAAATGAGTACTATTACTACATTACAAGCTAAAAGGTCACGAGTTACAGAGATCTTTAGTGAGTACGAGGGGTACAACAAGCAAATTTTGGCAATTGATGAAAATGACAACGAAGACGTTGCTGATTGCGAGTCAAAATATTTTACAATATTGTCTGTAATAAATGAGGCTATTATGGTCAACTCGAACTCTTATTCGGATGAGGGAAACAAAGCTTTTCGTACAAAGTTGCCGAAAATCGAAATTCAAACTTTCAATGGTAAATATAGTGAGTACACTCCTTTTATAAATCTTTTTAGGGCAATCATTCACAAAGATAGATCCATTGACAACATTCAAAAGTTATATTACCTCAGATCATTCTTACAAAAAGAACCTTATGACATTATTAAAAATCTCCCCTTGGAATGTGGTAGTTATGATGAAGCCTTAAGACTTCTTGATGAAAGGTACAATCATAAATTTAAAATTATAAATGAACACATAAACTCACTGCTTGACATGAATGCTCTGATTAAATCTACTCCGAGTAACTTGAGAGAATTTGTGTCTCTTGTTAAGCAATGTTTAGCCAGTCTGAAAAATCTTCAGGTAAAAACTGAAACATGGGATCCTATTATATTGTCAATTTTGTTTCGCAAATTAGATTCTTATACATCCCGAGCCTATCAGTTAGAGCGAAGCACTGACTCTGATCCTACAGTGTTGGAGTTTTTGCTGTTCATGGAGAAGAGGGCCTTGGCTTTAGAGAATGCTGAGTCGCAGACATCAATCAAACCATCTAGAGCAGTAGTGAACATTAGTACGACCTCTGGAGTTAAAACTTGTGCATACTGTAAGTCCAGAAATCATAAATTATTTTCATGTAATCAATTTATAACCTTGCCTTCTTTGGAAAGAGTAAAGTTTGCAAATAAAAACAACCTGTGCGTTGTGTGTGTGAATACACATCATGGGAAATGTAAGTTTCATTTTAGGTGCAAAGTTTGCAAACAGGCACACAACACATTGCTTCATCATGATGATGAGTCATCACTGGAGCAGGTAACACTAATTTCAAACACACAAACAGATAGAGTTTTGTTACCTACTGTAAAAATTAAACTTTTTTCTCAGAATGGCAAAGAAGTACAAATCAAGGCGATCTTGGACTCTGCATCTCAGGTATCATTAGTAACAAGTAAGGTAATCGATATTCTAGGCATCACACCGAACAAACATGACACAAATATAGTTGGGGTCAGCAATAATATTAATGCTGCCAAATATTCTGTTCCCTTGGAAGTTTTGTCCATGTCCACACCACCATATAGGGTGACCATAAATTGTCATGTTCTGGACAAAATAACATGTAAAATCCCTCAATATAGGGTAGATACAAAGTCTTTAGCCATTCCATCTGGATTAACTTTAGCTGATGTTGATTTTCACATCCCGTCAGAGATCAATATGTTGATTGGCGCTGATATATTTTTCCAGGCACTGCTCCCAGAGCAACAAGCTGCTATACGGCAGCCCTCTCTGCAATCTACTGAGCAGCAACATGTACAACCATGCTTTGTTAACACCAGGTTTGGTTATGTAATCGCTGGGCCTCTGCCACAGCCCACAAGAGGGAACTCAAGTAAGGTCTCACTTTTATGTCTTGATTGTAAATCAGATCTTAATGATACTTTGCAGCAGTTTTTTGAAACTGAAAAGGTTCCTGAAACATGTACTGAAAACATATCAGAACATGATTTATGTGAAAAAATATTTCAAAGCACAACCATGCTTCACAATAACAAATTTCAAGTTGATTTACCCTTAAAGTTACCATTAAGTGAAATAAATAATTCTCTTGGCAACTCATTCGAACTTGCATTATATAGATTTCTTAGCCTTGAAAGGAAGTTGCAAAAAAATCCTAACTTGCTTTCAGAATATAAAAGGTTTATCAATGAGTATATTGACTTAGGTCATGCACATTTTATTGAATTTGATTCATTGAATTTTGAAACAGAGCCTTTGTATTTCATGCCACACCATGCTGTAACAAACGAAAATAGCAAAAGCACTAAAACGCGAGTGGTTTTCGATGCATCTATGCTAACTGATAAGAAAGTTTCACTTAACAATCTCTTACTGAATGGACCACTTATGCAAAATGAACTATTTGATATCATGCTTTTATTTCGCTTTGGAGAATATACTATTTCCACTGATATACGCCGCATGTTTAGGTGTGTAAAAATAAATCCGGCTCGAAGGACCATATGTAGACGTGTAGTATTTGTGCTTGTTCTTGCAACTTGCATGTGTTTTTATTTATCCAAGTCGCAAGAACAGATAGAAGCTGTCTTAAACTCTAGACCTTTGTTACCTGTAGTAGCTCAAGATGTAAACGATTTCAGTTATCTTACACCAGGTCACTGGTTAATAGGCACTGCGTTAACTTCCTTTCCTAAAAGAGATGTTGTAGATATCCCTACAAATAGGTTGCAGTTTTGGGAACTATGTAATAAAGTTAAATCACATTTTTGGAACATTTGGCATAAATATTATTTAAATGGGCTGCAGTCCCGCCCTAAGTGGCGTGACAGTGTACCCAATGTCAAAGTTGGAAACTTAGTTATACTACGGGAGCCTAACTCCCCACCACTAACATGGCCAATGGCCAGAGTTGTTAAAACATATTCAGGTTTAGATAATAAAATTCGTGTTGTTGAGGTAATCACACCCAACGGAAAGATCTACAAACGTTCGCTAAGTGGTATATGTATATTGCCGTTAGAATAAGTAATAATATAAGTTAAAAATTAAATATAATAAGTATTAGGTTACAAAGGTAGCCTAAGAATAAAGGTGTCTCATTCCTAAATAATTTAAACTTTGTAATTCCGTACAACCTAATGTATCATAATTTATTGTAATATCAATATGCTGGATGGGGTTATTTTATGTAAAGCTGATGCTATAGGCATATATGACAATTTTTTTCATTTATATAAATAAAATCTCATGTTCTATTGCAACCTGCCGCCCCCAGCATGTTGGCAACCCAACAAAATCCATAGACTTCCGGGTCTATGTATGTATCTGTGGTCTATCTAACAAGAAATACAGAAATCTTTTATGGACGCAACTTGCATGTGTTTTTATTTATCCAAGTCGCAAGAACAAGCACAAATACTACACGTCTACATATGTGGTCCTTCGAGCCGGCAATACGATTTGGATACGTTTTGGTGGAGCGAATTAACAACAGCGACAAGGTTTTTACAACGTCAACAAGGCGGTGGCGCGGCGAGGCTCAGGTTAAAAGTTAATCCTGCGACAAGTCTCCAAGTGTTACTGCTGACGGCGGTCAGATATACGACCTGCAAACGTCTCCCGCTATACGTGTCTGCAACACGGCAAGAATTTTATGCTACAGACACGCGACGAGGCTCAGGTTTGACACGTGCTGCAAGTGAGTAAAAGCCATTTTATTTTACTGTTCTCCAGCAATAACAAGCACGCGAGCAAAAGCAAGCAATATAGGATTCATAGAAGATTTCATCGATTTATCGTCAAATAGTCATAGGTCATCTCTTGTTGAATATTATTCAAAGTTAAAAGTCACGTCATACCAAGCAACCATTTTCTCATGTATGTGTGACAGAGACAAATAATAAGAACAAGCAAAGACCGAACGAGACGCAAGATATCGACGTGAGTACAAAATCGTCGTCTTTATCGGTGTTGGCGCAACATCCTGACACTGCAACGCGATTGGACGACGCGAAACTTCCGTCAAGTTATAACCAACCAGCGAAGAGCAAAACTTTATGGTGTACTGCGGCAAGGGCAAGAAAAGAAAACAGAAAAATAAGAACAATCGGCCATTTTAGTTTGTACACGTTTCTGTCCTGTTTGTCAGAATCTCTTTGTTGTAAATTTGTTGAACTTTAAGTATTTTATGCGTAAATTCGCTACAAAAGTATAAAATAAGTATACTGTATTATAGTATTAAGTGTGAGTTAAGTGTGTTGTCAAGATGTCTGACGAGAAAACTTTAAAACAATTAAGGGCTTCTCGTGGTTATGCAAAAGCGTCTCTCACGAGATTGTATCAGTTTGTGCACAACGAAAAGGATGTTCAAATGAGTACTATTACTACATTACAAGCTAAAAGGTCACGAGTTACAGAAATCTTTAGTGAGTACGAGGGGTACAACAAACAAATTTTGGCATTTGATGAGAATGACAACGAAGATGTTGCTGATTGCGAGTCAAAATATTTTACAATATTGTCTGTAATAAATGAGGCTATAAAGGTCAACTCGAACTCTTGTTCGGATCAGGGAAACAAAGTTTTTCGTACAAAGTTGCCGAAAATCGAAATTCAAACTTTCAATGGTAAATATAGTGAGTACACTCCTTTTATAAATCTTTTTAGGGCAATCATTCACAAAGATAGATCCATTGACAACATTCAAAAGTTATACTACCTCAGATCATTCTTACAAAAAGAACCTTATGACATTATTAAAAATCTCCCCTTGGAATGTGGTAGTTATGATGAAGCATTAAGACTTCTTGATGAAAGGTACAATCATAAATTTAAAATTATAAATGAACACATAAACTCACTGCTCGACATGAATGCTCTGATTAAATCTACTCCGAGTAACTTGAGAGAATTTGTGTCTCTTATTAAGCAATGTTTAGCCAGTCTAAAAAATCTTCAGGTAAAAACTGAAACATGGGATCCTATTATATTGTCAATTTTGTTTCGCAAATTAGATTCTTATACATCCCGAGCCTATCAGTTAGAGCGAAGCACTGACTCTGATCCTACAGTGTTGGAGTTTTTGCTGTACATGGAGAAGAGGGCCTTGGCTTTAGAGAATGCTGAGTCGCAGACATCAATCAAGCCATCTAGAGCAGTAGTGAACATTAGTACGACATCTGGAGTTAAATCTTGTGCATACTGTAAGTCCAGTAATCATAAATTATTCTCATGTAATCAATTTCTAACCTTGCCTTCTTTGGAAAGAGTAAAGTTTGCAAATAAAAACAACTTGTGCGTTGTGTGTGTGAATACACATCATGGGAAATGTAAGTTTCATTTTAGGTGCAAAGTTTGCAAACAGGCACACAACACATTGCTTCATCATGATGATGAGTCATCACTAGAGCAGGTAACACTAATTTCAAACACACAAACAGATAGAGTTTTGTTACCTACTGTAAAAATTAAACTTTTTTCTCAGAATGGCAAAGAAGTACAAATCAAGGCGATCTTGGACTCTGCATCTCAGGTATCATTAGTAACAAGTAAGGTAATAGATATTCTAGGCATCACACCGAACAAACATGACACAAATATAGTTGGGGTCAGCAATAATATTAATGCTGCCAAATATTCTGTTCCCTTGGAAGTTTTTTCCATGTCCACACCATATAGGGTGACCATAAATTGTCATGTTCTGGACAAAATAACATGTAAAATCCCTCAATATAGGGTAGATACAAAGTCTTTAGCCATTCCATCTGGATTAACTTTAGCTGATGTTGATTTTCACATCCCGTCAGAGATCAATATGTTGATTGGCGCTGATATATTTTTCCAGGCACTGCTCCCAGAGCAACAAGCTGCTATACGGCAGCCCTCTCTGCAATCTACTGAGCAGCAACATGTACAACCATGCTTTGTTAACACCAGGTTTGGTTATGTAATCGCTGGGCCTCTGCCACAGCCCACAAGAGGGAACTCAAGTAAGGTCTCACTTTTATGTCTTGATTGTAAATCAGATCTTAATGATACTTTGCAGCAGTTTTTTGAAACTGAAAAGGTTCCTGAAACATGTACTGAAAACATATCAGAACATGATTTATGTGAAAAAATATTTCAAAGCACAACCATGCTTCACAATAACAAATTTCAAGTTGATTTACCCTTAAAGTTACCATTGAGTGAAATAAATAATTCTCTTGGCAACTCATTCGAACTTGCATTATATAGATTTCTTAGCCTTGAAAGGAAGTTGAAAAAAAATCCTAACTTGCTTTCAGAATATAAAAGGTTTATCAATGAGTATGTTGACTTAGGTCATGCACATTTCGTTGAATTTGATTCATTGAATTTTGAAACAGAGCCTTTGTATTTCATGCCACACCATGCTGTAACAAACGAAAATAGCAAAAGCACAAAAACGCGAGTGGTTTTCGATGCATCTATGCTAACTGATAAGAAACTTTCACTTAACAATCTCTTACTGAATGGTCCACTTTTGCAAAATGAACTATTTGATATCATGCTTTTATTTCGCTTTGGAGAATATACTATTTCCACTGATATACGCCGCATGTTTAGGTGTGTAAAAATAAATCCAGCACATGCTAGCTTACAAAACATACTGTGGCGAGACAATACAAACGAAAAAATAAAATGCATTCGCTTAGACACTGTGACTTACGGTCAAAAAAGTTCTAGCGTCCTTGCCACACGCTGCTTATATGAACTTGCTTCAAAATATGAGAAGGAATTTCCATTAGCTTCTTATATATTAAAATATTGTACATATGTGGATGATGCCTGTTTCTCCCACTCTGACATCAATATTGTTCTTGAGGCAAAGCGGCAACTAAATGAATTACTGGGTAAAGGTAGTTTCTGTACACATAAATGGGCATCTAACTATCAAAACATTTTAGATGGAATCCGGCTCGAAGGACCATATGTAGACGTGTAGTATTTGTGCTTGTTCTTGCGACTTGGATAAATAAAAACACATGCAAGTTGCGTCCATAAAAGATTTCTGTATTTCTTGATAGATAGACCACAACAAAATCCATAGACTTCCGGGTCTATGTATGTATCTGTGGTCTATCTAACAAGAAATACAGAAATCTTTTATGGACGCAACTTGCATGTGTTTTTATTTATCCAAGTCGCAAGAACAAGCACAAATACTACACGTCTACATATGGTCCTTCAGCGTCGGCAATACGATTTGGATACGTTTTGGTGGAGCTAATTAACAACAGCGACAAGGTTTTTACATCGGCAACAAGGCGGTGGCGCGGCGAGGCTCAGGTTAAAAGTTAATCCTGCGACAAGTCTCCGAGTGTTACTGCTGACGGCGGTCAGATATACGACCTGCAAACGTCTCCCGCTATACGTGTCTGCAACACGGCAAGAATTTTATGCTACAGACACGCGACGAGGCTCAGGTTTGACACGTGCTGCAAGTGAGTAGAAGCCATTTTATTTTACTGTTCTCCAGCAATAACAAGCACGCGAGCAAAAGCAAGCAATATAGGATTCATAAAAGATTTCTGTATTTCTTGTTAGATAGACCACAGATACATACATAGACCCGGAAGTCTATGGATTTTGTTGGGTTGCCAACATGCTGGGGGCGGCAGGTTGCAATAGAACATGAGATTTTATTTATATAAATGAAAAAAATTGTCATATATGCCTATAGCATCAGCTTTACATAAAATAACCCCATCCAGCATATTGATATTACAATAAATTATGATACATTAGGTTGTACGGAATTACAAAGTTTAAATTATTTAGGAATGAGACACCTTTATTCTTAGGCTACCTTTGTAACCTAATACTTATTATATTTAATTTTTAACTTATATTATTACTTATTCTAACGGCAATATACATATACCACTTAGCGAACGTTTGTAGATCTTTCCGTTGGGTGTGATTACCTCAACAACACGAATTTTATTATCTAAACCTGAATATGTTTTAACAACTCTGGCCATTGGCCATGTTAGTGGTGGGGAGTTAGGCTCCCGTAGTATAACTAAGTTTCCAACTTTGACATTGGGTACACTGTCACGCCACTTAGGGCGGGACTGCAGCCCATTTAAATAATATTTATGCCAAATGTTCCAAAAATGTGATTTAACTTTATTACATAGTTCCCAAAACTGCAACCTATTTGTAGGGATATCTACAACATCTCTTTTAGGAAAGGAAGTTAACGCAGTGCCTATTAACCAGTGACCTGGTGTAAGATAACTGAAATCGTTTACATCTTGAGCTACTACAGGTAACAAAGGTCTAGAGTTTAAGACAGCTTCTATCTGACATAAAATAGTATGTAATTGCTCTTATGTGAGTATATAACTTTGTATTATGCGTTTCAGATGATACTTCATACTCTTTACCGCTGCCTCGGCAAGCCCAGCAAAAACAGGGCTGTAGCTTGGTACAAAATGATAAGTTATGCCTTGTTGCGCCACAAAGTTTAGCACTTGTGTTTGATGAGCCTGTGAAGCCTGAAGTGCATACAAGCGAACTAATTCGTTCCTTGCGCCCTTGAAGCAACTACCATTGTCGCAAAACACATCTGTGGGTAAGCCACGCCGTGCTATGAATCGTTTAAAACACGCAAGGAAACCGTTTGTACTTATATCTGATGAAAGCTCTAGGTGGACTGCTTTTGTAACGAAACAGACGAATACGCAAATGTATCCCTTCGTCTGTATAGCCCGTCGTACTCGAGAATTTTTAACAGAAATGGGACCCGCGAAATCTATGCCTATCTTCTGAAACGGTCTACATGCCGTTACTCTTTCAGGCGGCAAGGAACCCATTAGTTGTTTTGCACAGTCTGCTTTCATTCTAAAACAAAGTATACATTTATGGACTAACTTTTTTACATATTTGTAGCCATTCACAATCCAGTATCTTTGATTTAGGCTAGATAACAATAACCTGGGAGCAGCATGTAACAACCGAACATGTTCGTGATTCACAATAAGCTCAGTGATGCGAGATTCTTTAGGTAGGATGATAGGGTGTTTTTGCGAGAATGATACAGCTGAGTTCTCAATTCTACCACCTACTCTAAGAATACCATTTCCATCGAGAAATGGGTGTAATGGTTTCAGTGAACCTTTGACATTTTCACTAATATTCAAACTAGTTATCTCATCTTTGAAATGAATGCTCTGTTCATGTTGAATGATTTTGTGTAATGCGTTTTGTAACTCAAGAGAGGATAGCGAGGCACCAGAAATTCGGTTATATTTATTCTTTATATTATGACGAAACCTAAGTATGTATGCCATAACTCGTGTAATTTTATTAAGATCCGAAAATTTTTCGTGAAAGAGATAGGGATCATCTTTCGTTTGAGCAACTAGAGATACCTTAGCACGGGTGAGTGTCGGCTGCTCTTTCGTTTCGGGCAAGTCATCTGTTCGAAATGGAGGAGAGATGTTTTGAAAATCGTACTTACAGTTCTGTAGAAACTGTGGACCCATCCACCACAACTCACAGTGAGTCAGCTCATCTGGATCAGAACCTCGACTTACATAATCAGCAGGGTTTTCTTTGGAGTTCACATACAGCCAGCGCCATTTAGGTGTTTGGTCTTGAATTAACTTTACTCTGTTCGAAACATAAGCATTGAGCCTCATAGGCTCCGTTTTAATCCATGCAAGCGAAATTTGTGAATCAGAGAAGAGATAGACATCATTGATGTTTATTTTAAGGCTCAGAGTGTCATAGACTCTGTTCATGAGCTTTGATAGCAGAAGCATAGCATTTAATTCCAATCTCGGTATGGTAAGTACCTTATTTCTGGGGTTAACTCGAGATTTAGAGCAAAGTAAGGAAATTGAAGCTTTATCTGAATCATCCACCATTCGGAGATAAATACAGCACCCATAACCTGTTGTGCTTGAAGCATCTGCAAAGCCGATGAGTTGCACAGCAAAAGCCCTTTTAGGAATGTGTATGTTTCTCTTTATAATAAAAGGTTGCATACTAGATAATTTTTTAGCAAAGGAAAGCCATTCACTTTGTAGTGCCTGAGGTAGAACTTCATTCCAATTAGTTTTTTCAGACCAAATCTTTTGCATGAAGGCCTTTGCTTTCATGATAACAGGCGACATGAAACCGAGAGGGTCATAAAACTTTGAGATATAGCTCAGTACCTGTCTCTTGGTTGGTGATTCAATTTCGAATGGTTCCGGACAGGAAAATACAAATTGATCTTTAGCAATGTTAAGTGTAAGTCCTAAGGTTTTTATGTAAAAGTTATTTTTTTGTAATTCTAGGTCATCAAATTGTTGTTTATCTAGGGGGATTCCATCTAAAATGTTTTGATAGTTAGATGCCCATTTATGTGTACAGAAACTACCTTTACCCAGTAATTCATTTAGTTGCCGCTTTGCCTCAAGAATAATATTGATGTCAGAGTGGGAGAAACAGGCATCATCCACATATGTACAATATTTTAATATATAAGAAGCTAATGGAAATTCCTTCTCATATTTTGAAGCAAGTTCATATAAGCAGCGTGTGGCAAGGAAGCTAGAACTTTTTTGACCGTAAGTCACAGTGTCTAAGCGAATGCATTTTATTTTTTCGTTTGTATTGTCTCGCCACAGTATGTTTTGTAAGCTAGCATGTGCTGGATTTATTTTTACACACCTAAACATGCGGCGTATATCAGTGGAAATAGTATATTCTCCAAAGCGAAATAAAAGCATGATATCAAATAGTTCATTTTGCAAAAGTGGACCATTCAGTAAGAGATTGTTAAGTGAAAGTTTCTTATCAGTTAGCATAGATGCATCGAAAACCACTCGCGTTTTTGTGCTTTTGCTATTTTCGTTTGTTACAGCATGGTGTGGCATGAAATACAAAGGCTCTGTTTCAAAATTCAATGAATCAAATTCAACGAAATGTGCATGACCTAAGTCAACATACTCATTGATAAACCTTTTATATTCTGAAAGCAAGTTAGGATTTTTTTGCAACTTCCTTTCAAGGCTAAGAAATCTATATAATGCAAGTTCGAATGAGTTGCCAAGAGAATTATTTATTTCACTCAATGGTAACTTTAAGGGTAAATCAACTTGAAATTTGTTATTGTGAAGCATGGTTGTGCTTTGAAATATTTTTTCACATAAATCATGTTCTGATATGTTTTCAGTACATGTTTCAGGAACCTTTTCAGTTTCAAAAAACTGCTGCAAAGTATCATTAAGATCTGATTTACAATCAAGACATAAAAGTGAGACCTTACTTGAGTTCCCTCTTGTGGGCTGTGGCAGAGGCCCAGCGATTACATAACCAAACCTGGTGTTAACAAAGCATGGTTGTACATGTTGCTGCTCAGTAGATTGCAGAGAGGGCTGCCGTATAGCAGCTTGTTGCTCTGGGAGCAGTGCCTGGAAAAATATATCAGCGCCAATCAACATATTGATCTCTGACGGGATGTGAAAATCAACATCAGCTAAAGTTAATCCAGATGGAATGGCTAAAGACTTTGTATCTACCCTATATTGAGGGATTTTACATGTTATTTTGTCCAGAACATGACAATTTATGGTCACCCTATATGGTGTGGACATGGAAAAAACTTCCAAGGGAACAGAATATTTGGCAGCATTAATATTATTGCTGACCCCAACTATATTTGTGTCATGTTTGTTCGGTGTGATGCCTAGAATATCTATTACCTTACTTGTTACTAATGATACCTGAGATGCAGAGTCCAAGATCGCCTTGATTTGTACTTCTTTGCCATTCTGAGAAAAAAGTTTAATTTTTACAGTAGGTAACAAAACTCTATCTGTTTGTGTGTTTGAAATCAGTGTTACCTGCTCTAGTGATGAGTCATCATCATGATGAAGCAATGTGTTGTGTGCCTATTTGCAAACTTTGCACCTAAAATGAAACTTACATTTCCCATGATGTGTATTCACACACACAACGCACAGGTTGTTTTTATTTGCAAACTTTACTCTTTCTAAAGAAGGCAAGGTTATAAATTGATTACATGAAAATAATTTATGATTTCTGGACTTACAGTATGCACAAGATTTAACTCCAGAGGTCGTACTAATGTTCACTACTGCTCTAGATGGCTTGATTGATGTCTGCGACTCAGCATTCTCTAAAGCCAAGGCCCTCTTCTCCATGAACAGCAAAAACTCCAACACTGTAGGATCAGAGTCAGTGCTTCGCTCTAACTGATAGGCTCGGGATGTATAAGAATCTAATTTGCGAAACAAAATTGACAATATAATAGGATCCCATGTTTCAGTCTTTACCTGAAGATTTTTTAGACTGGCTAAACATTGCTTAACAAGAGACACAAATTCTCTCAAGTTACTCGGAGTAGATTTAATCAGAGCATTCATGTCAAGCAGTGAGTTTATGTGTTCATTTATAATTTTAAATTTATGATTGTACCTTTCATCAAGAAGTCTTAAGGCTTCATCATTATTAATACTACACGTCTACATATGGTCCTTCAGCGTCGGCAATACGATTTGGATACATTTTGGTGGAGCTAATTAACAACAGCGACAAGGTTTTTACATCGGCAACAAGGCGGTGGCGCGGCGAGGCTCAGGTTAAAAGTTAATCCTGCGACAAGTCTCCGAGTGTTACTGCTGACGGCGGTCAGATATACGACCTGCAAACGTCTCCCGCTATACGTGTCTGCAACACGGCAAGAATTTTATGCTACAGACACGCGACGAGGCTCAGGTTTTGACACGTGCTGCAAGTGAGTAGAAGCCATTTTATTTTACTGTTCTCCAGCAATAACAAGCACGCGAGCAAAAGCAAGCAATATAGGATTCATAGAAGATTTCATCGATTTATCGTCAAATAGTCATAGGTCATCTCTTGTTGAATATTATTCAAAGTTAAAAACACGTCATACCACGCAACCATTTTCTCGTGTATGTGTGACAGAGACAAATAATAGAACAAGCAAAGACCGAACGAGACGCAAGATATCGACGTGAGTACAAAATCGTCGTCTTTACCGGTGTTGGCGCAACATCCTGACACTGCAACGCGATTGGACGACGCGAAACTTCCGTCAAGTTATTAACCAACCAGCGAAGAGCAAAACTTTATGGTGTACTGCGGCAACGGCAAGAAAAGAGAAAAATAAGAACAATCAGCCATTTTAGTTTGTACACGTTTCTGTCCTGTTAGTCAGAATCTCTTTGTTGTAAATTTGTTATACTTTAAGTATTTTATGCGTAAATTCGCTATAAGAGTATAAAATAAGTATACTGTATTATAGTATAAAGTGTGAGTTAAGTGTGTTGTCGAGATGTCTGACGAGAAAACTTTAAAACAATTAAGGGCTTCTCGTGGTTATGCAAGGGCGTCTCTCACGAGATTGTATCAGTTTGTGCACAACGAAAAGGATGTTCAAATGAGTACTATTACAACATTACAAGCTAAAAGGTCACGAGTTACAGAGATCTTTAGTGAGTACGAGGGGTACAACAAACAAATTTTGGCATTTGATGAAAATGACAACGAAGACGTTGCTGATTGCGAGTCAAAATATTTTACAATATTGTCTGTAATAAATGAGGCTATTAAGGTCAACTCGAACTCTTATTCGGATGAGGGAAACAAAGCTTTTCGTACAAAGTTGCCGAAAATCGAAATTCAAACTTTCAATGGTAAATATAGTGAGTACACTCCTTTTATAAATCTTTTTAGGGCAATCATTCACAAAGATAGATCCATTGACAACATTCAAAAGTTATATTACCTCAGATCATTCTTACAAAAAGAACCTTATGACATTATTAAAAATCTCCCCTTGGAATGTGGTAGTTATGATGAAGCATTAAGACTTCTTGATGAAAGGTACAATCATAAATTTAAAATTATAAATGAACACATAAACTCACTGCTTGACATGAATGCTCTGATTAAATCTACTCCGAGTAACTTGAGAGAATTTGTGTCTCTTGTTAAGCAATGTTTAGCCAGTCTAAAAAATCTTCAGGTAAAGACTGAAACATGGGATCCTATTATATTGTCAATTTTGTTTCGCAAATTAGATTCTTATACATCCCGAGCCTATCAGTTAGAGCGAAGCACTGACTCTGATCCTACAGTGTTGGAGTTTTTGCTGTTCATGGAGAAGAGGGCCTTGGCTTTAGAGAATGCTGAGTCGCAGACATCAATCAAGCCATCTAGAGCAGTAGTGAACATTAGTACGACCTCTGGAGTTAAATCTTGTGCATACTGTAAGTCCAGAAATCATAAATTATTTTCATGTAATCAATTTATAACCTTGCCTTCTTTAGAAAGAGTAAAGTTTGCAAATAAAAACAACCTGTGCGTTGTGTGTGTGAATACACATCATGGGAAATGTAAGTTTCATTTTAGGTGCAAAGTTTGCAAACAGGCACACAATACATTGCTTCATCATGATGATGACTCATCACTAGAGCAGGTAACACTGATTTCAAACACACAAACAGATAGAGTTTTGTTACCTACTGTAAAAATTAAACTTTTTTCTCAGAATGGCAAAGAAGTACAAATCAAGGCGATCTTGGACTCTGCATCTCAGGTATCATTAGTAACAAGTAAGGTAATAGATATTCTAGGCATCACACCGAACAAACATGACACAAATATAGTTGGGGTCAGCAATAATATTAATGCTGCCAAATATTCTGTTCCCTTGTAAGTTTTTTCCATGTCCACACCATATAGGGTGACCATAAATTGTCATGTTCTGGACAAAATAACATGTAAAATCCCTCAATATAGGGTAGATACAAAGTCTTTAGCCATTCCATCTGGATTAACTTTAGCTGATGTTGATTTTCACATCCCGTCAGAGATCAATATGTTGATTGGCGCTGATATATTTTTCCAGGCACTGCTCCCAGAGCAACAAGCTGCTATACGGCAGCCCTCTCTGCAATCTACTGAGCAGCAACATGTACAACCATGCTTTGTTAACACCAGGTTTGGTTATGTAATCGCTGGGCCTCTGCCACAGCCCACAAGAGGGAACTCAAGTAAGGTCTCACTTTTATGTCTTGATTGTAAATCAGATCTTAATGATACTTTGCAGCAGTTTTTTGAAACTGAAAAGGTTCCTGAAACATGTACTGAAAACATATCAGAACATGATTTATGTGAAAAAATATTTCAAAGCACAACCATGCTTCACAATAACAAATTTCAAGTTGATTTACCCTTAAAGTTACCATTGAGTGAAATAAATAATTCTCTTGGCAACTCATTCGAACTTGCATTATATAGATTTCTTAGCCTTGAAAGGAAGTTGCAAAAAAATCCTAACTTGCTTTCAGAATATAAAAGGTTTATCAATGAGTATGTTGACTTAGGTCATGCACATTTCGTTGAATTTGATTCATTGAATTTTGAAACAGAGCCTTTGTATTTCATGCCACACCATGCTGTAACAAACGAAAATAGCAAAAGCACAAAAACGCGAGTGGTTTTCGATGCATCTATGCTAACTGATAAGAAACTTTCACTTAACAATCTCTTACTGAATGGTCCACTTTTGCAAAATGAACTATTTGATATCATGCTTTTATTTCGCTTTGGAGAATATACTATTTCCACTGATATACGCCGCATGTTTAGGTGTGTAAAAATAAATCCAGCACATGCTAGCTTACAAAACATACTGTGGCGAGACAATACAAACGAAAAAATAAAATGCATTCGCTTAGACACTGTGACTTACGGTCAAAAAAGTTCTAGCTTCCTTGCCACACGCTGCTTATATGAACTTGCTTCAAAATATGAGAAGGAATTTCCATTAGCTTCTTATATATTAAAATATTGTACATATGTGGATGATGCCTGTTTCTCCCACTCTGACATCAATATTATTCTTGAGGCAAAGCGGCAACTAAATGAATTACTGGGTAAAGGTAGTTTCTGTACACATAAATGGGCATCTAACTATCAAAACATTTTAGATGGAATCCCCCTAGATAAACAACAATTTGATGACCTAGAATTACAAAAAAATAACTTTTACATAAAAACCTTAGGACTTACACTTAACATTGCTAAAGATCAATTTGTATTTTCCTGTCCGGAACCATTCGAAATTGAATCACCAACCAAGAGACAGGTACTGAGCTATATCTCAAAGTTTTATGACCCTCTCGGTTTCATGTCGCCTGTTATCATGAAAGCAAAGGCCTTCATGCAAAAGATTTGGTCTGAAAAAACTAATTGGAATGAAGTTCTACCTCAGGCACTACAAAGTGAATGGCTTTCCTTTGCTAAAAAATTATCTAGTATGCAACCTTTTATTATAAAGAGAAACATACACATTCCTAAAAGGGCTTTTGCTGTGCAACTCATCGGCTTTGCAGATGCTTCAAGCACAACAGGTTATGGGTGCTGTATTTATCTCCGAATGGTGGATGATTCAGATAAAGCTTCAATTTCCTTACTTTGCTCTAAATCTCGAGTTAACCCCAGAAATAAGGTACTTACCATACCGAGATTGGAATTAAATGCTATGCTTCTGCTATCAAAGCTCATGAACAGAGTCTATGACACTCTGAGCCTTAAAATAAACATCAATGATGTCTATCTCTTCTCTGATTCACAAATTTCGCTTGCATGGATTAAAACGGAGCCTATGAGGCTCAATGCTTATGTTTCGAACAGAGTAAAGTTAATTCAAGACCAAACACCTAAATGGCGCTGGCTGTATGTGAACTCCAAAGAAAACCCTGCTGATTATGTAAGTCGAGGTTCTGATCCAGATGAGCTGACTCACTGTGAGTTGTGGTGGATGGGTCCACAGTTTCTACAGAACTGTAAGTACGATTTTCAAAACATCTCTCCTCCATTTCGAACAGATGACTTGCCCGAAACGAAAGAGCAGCCGACACTCACCCGTGCTAAGGTATCTCTAGTTGCTCAAACGAAAGATGATCCCTATCTCTTTCACGAAAAATTTTCGGATCTTAATAAAATTACACGAGTTATGGCATACATACTTAGGTTTCGTCATAATATAAAGAATAAATATAACCGAATTTCTGGTGCCTCGCTATCCTCTCTTGAGTTACAAAACGCATTACACAAAATCATTCAACATGAACAGAGCATTCATTTCAAAGATGAGATAACTAGTTTGAATATTAGTGAAAATGTCAAAGGTTCACTGAAACCATTACACCCATTTCTCGATGGAAATGGTATTCTTAGAGTAGGTGGTAGAATTGAGAACTCAGCTGTATCATTCTCGCAAAAACACCCTATCATCCTACCTAAAGAATCTCGCATCACTGAGCTTATTGTGAATCACGAACATGTTCGGTTGTTACATGCTGCTCCCAGGTTATTGTTATCTAGCCTAAATCAAAGATACTGGATTGTGAATGGCTACAAATATGTAAAAAAGTTAGTCCATAAATGTATACTTTGTTTTAGAATGAAAGCAGACTGTGCAAAACAACTAATGGGTTCCTTGCCGCCTGAAAGAGTAACGGCATGTAGACCGTTTCAGAAGATAGGCATAGATTTCGCGGGTCCCATTTCTGTTAAAAATTCTCGAGTACGACGGGCTATACAGACGAAGGGATACATTTGCGTATTCGTCTGTTTCGTTACAAAAGCAGTCCACCTAGAGCTTTCATCAGATATAAGTACAAACGGTTTCCTTGCGTGTTTTAAACGATTCATAGCACGGCGTGGCTTACCCACAGATGTGTTTTGCGACAATGGTAGTTGCTTCAAGGGCGCAAGGAACGAATTAGTTCGCTTGTATGCACTTCAGGCTTCACAGGCTCATCAAACACAAGTGCTAAACTTTGTGGCGCAACAAGGCATAACTTATCATTTTGTACCAAGCTACAGCCCTGTTTTTGCTGGGCTTGCCGAGGCAGCGGTAAAGAGTATGAAGTATCATCTGAAACGCATAATACAAAGTTATATACTCACATAAGAGCAATTACATACTATTTTATGTCAGATAGAAGCTGTCTTAAACTCTAGACCTTTGTTACCTGTAGTAGCTCAAGATGTAAACGATTTCAGTTATCTTACACCAGGTCACTGGTTAATAGGCACTGCGTTAACTTCCTTTCCTAAAAGAGATGTTGTAGATATCCCTACAAATAGGTTGCAGTTTTGGGAACTATGTAATAAAGTTAAATCACATTTTTGGAACATTTGGCATAAATATTATTTAAATGGGCTGCAGTCCCGCCCTAAGTGGCGTGACAGTGTACCCAATGTCAAAGTTGGAAACTTAGTTATACTACGGGAGCCTAACTCCCCACCACTAACATGGCCAATGGCCAGAGTTGTTAAAACATATTCAGGTTTAGATAATAAAATTCGTGTTGTTGAGGTAATCACACCCAACGGAAAGATCTACAAACGTTCGCTAAGTGGTATATGTATATTGCCGTTAGAATAAGTAATAATATAAGTTAAAAATTAAATATAATAAGTATTAGGTTACAAAGGTAGCCTAAGAATAAAGGTGTCTCATTCCTAAATAATTTAAACTTTGTAATTCCGTACAACCTAATGTATCATAATTTATTGTAATATCAATATGCTGTAATATCAATATATTTTATGTAAAGCTGATGCTATAGGCATATATGACAATTTTTTTCATTTATATAAATAAAATCTCATGTTCTATTGCAACCTGCCGCCCCCAGCATGTTGGCAACCCAACAAAATCCATAGACTTCCGGGTCTATGTATGTATCTGTGGTCTATCTATCAGAAATACAGAAATCTTTTATGGACGCAACTTGCATGTGTTTTTATTTATCCAAGTCGCAAGAACAAGCACAAATACTACACGTCTACATATGGTCCTTCAGCGTCGGCAATACGATTTGGATACGTTTTGGTGGAGCGAATTAACAACAGCGACAAGGTTTTTACATCGTCAACAAGGCGGTGGCGCGGCGAGGCTCAGGTTAAAAGTTAATCCTGCGACAAGTCTCCAAGTGTTACTGCTGACGGCGGTCAGATATACGACCTGCAAACGTCTCCCGCTATACGTGTCTGCAACACGGCAAGAATTTTATGCTACAGACACGCGACGAGGCTCAGGTTTGACACGTGCTGCAAGTGAGTAAAAGCCATTTTATTTTACTGTTCTCCAGCAATAACAAGCACGCGAGCAAAAGCAAGCAATATAGGATTCATAGAAGATTTCATCGATTTATCGTCAAATAGTCATAGGTCATCTCTTGTTGAATATTATTCAAAGTTAAAAGTCACGTCATACCAAGCAACCATTTTCTCATGTATGTGTGACAGAGACAAATAATAAGAACAAGCAAAGACCGAACGAGACGCAAGATATCGACGTGAGTACAAAATCGTCGTCTTTATCGGTGTTGGCGCAACATCCTGACACTGCAACGCGATTGGACGACGCGAAACTTCCGTCAAGTTATAACCAACCAGCGAAGAGCAAAACTTTATGGTGTACTGCGGCAAGGGCAAGAAAAGAAAACAGAAAAATAAGAACAATCGGCCATTTTAGTTTGTACACGTTTCTGTCCTGTTTGTCAGAATCTCTTTGTTGTAAATTTGTTGAACTTTAAGTATTTTATGCGTAAATTCGCTACAAAAGTATAAAATAAGTATACTGTATTATAGTATTAAGTGTGAGTTAAGTGTGTTGTCAAGATGTCTGACGAGAAAACTTTAAAACAATTAAGGGCTTCTCGTGGTTATGCAAAGGCGTCTCTCACGAGATTGTATCAGTTTGTGCACAACGAAAAGGATGTTCAAATGAGTACTATTACTACATTACAAGCTAAAAGGTCACGAGTTACAGAGATCTTTAGTGAGTACGAGGGGTACAACAAACAAATTTTGGCATTTGATGAAAATGACAACGAAGACGTTGCTGATTGCGAGTCAAAATATTTTACTATATTGTCTGTAATAAATGAGGCTATTAAGGTCAACTCGAACTCTTATTCGGATGAGGGAAACAAAGTTTTTCGTACAAAGTTGCCGAAAATCGAAATTCAAACTTTCAATGGTAAATATAGTGAGTACACTCCTTTTATAAATCTTTTTAGGGCAATCATTCACAAAGATAGATCCATTGACAACATTCAAAAGTTATATTACCTCAGATCATTCTTACAAAAAGAACCTTATGACATTATTAAAAATCTCCCCTTGGAATGTGGTAGTTATGATGAAGCATTAAGACTTCTTGATGAAAGGTACAATCATAAATTTAAAATTATAAATGAACACATAAACTCACTGCTCGACATGAATGCTCTGATTAAATCTACTCCGAGTAACTTGAGAGAATTTGTGTCTCTTATTAAGCAATGTTTAGCCAGTCTAAAAAATCTTCAGGTAAAGACTGAAACATGGGATCCTATTATATTGTCAATTTTGTTTCGCAAATTAGATTCTTATACATCCCGAGCCTATCAGTTAGAGCGAAGCACTGACTCTGATCCTACAGTGTTGGAGTTTTTGCTGTACATGGAGAAGAGGGCCTTGGCTTTAGAGAATGCTGAGTCGCAGACATCAATCAAGCCATCTAGAGCAGTAGTGAACATTAGTACGACATCTGGAGTTAAATCTTGTGCATACTGTAAGTCCAGTAATCATAAATTATTCTCATGTAATCAATCTCTAACCTTGCCTTCTTTGGAAAGAGTAAAGTTTGCAAATAAAAACAACTTGTGCGTTGTGTGTGTGAATACACATCATGGGAAATGTAAGTTTCATTTTAGGTGCAAAGTTTGCAAACAGGCACACAACACATTGCTTCATCATGATGATGAGTCATCACTAGAGCAGGTAACACTAATTTCAAACACACAAACAGATAGAGTTTTGTTACCTACTGTAAAAATTAAACTTTTTTCTCAGAATGGCAAAGAAGTACAAATCAAGGCGATCTTGGACTCTGCATCTCAGGTATCATTAGTAACAAGTAAGGTAATAGATATTCTAGGCATCACACCGAACAAACATGACACAAATATAGTTGGGGTCAGCAATAATATTAATGCTGCCAAATATTCTGTTCCCTTGGAAGTTTTTTCCATGTCCACACCATATAGGGTGACCATAAATTGTCATGTTCTGGACAAAATAACATGTAAAATCCCTCAATATAGGGTAGATACAAAGTCTTTAGCCATTCCATCTGGATTAACTTTAGCTGATGTTGATTTTCACATCCCGTCAGAGATCAATATGTTGATTGGCGCTGATATATTTTTCCAGGCACTGCTCCCAGAGCAACAAGCTGCTATACGGCAGCCCTCTCTGCAATCTACTGAGCAGCAACATGTACAACCATGCTTTGTTAACACCAGGTTTGGTTATGTAATCGCTGGGCCTCTGCCACAGCCCACAAGAGGGAACTCAAGTAAGGTCTCACTTTTATGTCTTGATTGTAAATCAGATCTTAATGATACTTTGCAGCAGTTTTTTGAAACTGAAAAGGTTCCTGAAACATGTACTGAAAACATATCAGAACATGATTTATGTGAAAAAATATTTCAAAGCACAACCATGCTTCACAATAACAAATTTCAAGTTGATTTACCCTTAAAGTTACCATTGAGTGAAATAAATAATTCTCTTGGCAACTCATTCGAACTTGCATTATATAGATTTCTTAGCCTTGAAAGGAAGTTGAAAAAAAATCCTAACTTGCTTTCAGAATATAAAAGGTTTATCAATGAGTATGTTGACTTAGGTCATGCACATTTCGTTGAATTTGATTCATTGAATTTTGAAACAGAGCCTTTGTATTTCATGCCACACCATGCTGTAACAAACGAAAATAGCAAAAGCACAAAAACGCGAGTGGTTTTCGATGCATCTATGCTAACTGATAAGAAACTTTCACTTAACAATCTCTTACTGAATGGTCCACTTTTGCAAAATGAACTATTTGATATCATGCTTTTATTTCGCTTTGGAGAATATACTATTTCCACTGATATACGCCGCATGTTTAGGTGTGTAAAAATAAATCCGGCTCGAAGGACCATATGTAGACGTGTAGTATTTGTGCTTGTTCTTGCGACTTGGATAAATAAAAACACATGCAAGTTGCGTCCATAAAAGATTTCTGTATTTCTGATAGATAGACCACAGATACATACATAGACCCGGAAGTCTATGGATTTTGTTGGGTTGCCAACAAATTTAAATTAAAAGTAAGTACCATTATATTCCGGAAAACATTGTTTAATTTCTTCCCACAACCTTTTTATATTTATGTTGGGGATATTTTGACATCCATATAGGCGGTCTATTTAAAATTTCTGTTTTGAAAGCCTCGGTATCCATTACCGTCATAAAATCGTCTAAAATGTTTTGTTTTTATTAACGCCGCTGAGTCCGTCACTCCTGCACCGCTGTCCACGCCGCTCTGTTTCGTGGCGTCGCACATACTAACTTGTGCCTTTGTTCCTGCCGCTCTCCACACCGCTCGCCGCTGTCGCAATTCGCTCGGCATAAACCGCTAGCTTTTTCGCTATGAGCGACGACTCGTGGCGTGCCTCGTACATTTTTATACTTTTGATATTACCGCTCGGCGTTTCGCTCTTAGCTGCCGCTCACAGCGTTAGGGTTGCGGAGGTCCGATGCCAGTCGCTCCGTAGAAAAACTGAAATTTAGGTAAAACTGGTTGAACTAGTAGCCAACCTCATGAACCTGATGACCTCAGAACTTTCGATTGGGTGAACCGATTTTGATAAAAAAAAATCACTTGAAAGCCACGTGGTCCCATGATAAAGAAAGCAGGATCTAATGATAGTATACTGGAGAAACTTCTCATCGAAACAGTTATTCTTTGAAGTCGGTTTTTTTGTCAAAATTATTGTTTAATTTACTAGTGTTAATATTATTTTAAACTCTTACCCATGAAATTAGAGCAATAGAATCAAAGTTATTTGTAGTTATTGATTTGAGTATTTTGTTGTTTCCAATGTTCTTAATTAATTACGTAATGAGCCAATTACAAAATACTCAAATCAATAACTACAAATAACTTTGATTCCATATATAAGCTTTAATTTCATGAGTTAGAGTTAATAAAAAAAAACAATTATCAATTAACCTTTATTCGAAATAAATATTGATAAAACATTAATATCGTAACTAAATCAATCACCATTGTCAACTAAATAACATATACGCTAATGAATATCGGTCGATTTGGATACAAATAATCATTTATTATGACTAATTATTATACGTACCTACTTAGTTTTATTAAAACGAGGTATTCTCTCTAGTCTTGGTGAATTTCTCGTTAGTTGTTAAACGCATCAGTGTACTTACATCTACTGAACCAAACATAATGAATTCACGGGGTCTCATTGCCACTACAACCAGAAACCAAACCCATACTCGGTTCCAAATAGTGATGTTCATTAGGCTAATATATGGAAACTATTACAAATTCACTAATTCTCCTATAAAACGCATGTTGGCTCAGTGTTACTGTATTGGCTTGCTTTTTTTATTGTTTATTATCTTTTGCTACAAACTCAATTACGTAGAGGCACCTATCATTCTATATCGCGTGAATTTAATTTCTGAATCTGTTATAAATATAGTGATTTCATTATTCACTAGAGAAGAATGGATTACAAAGTTTATTTTCAAATATGAACAAAATAGTTACACCACTTGTTGTATAGTTTTTTTATTGCTAATACAACAAATATTTGTTGTATACCTAATGACCGAAATCAATTTTATATCCAGGCTTATTGTGTGCTCACTAAGCACTTCATGCCTCGCTGGTCGTGTGCCTTTACTATACATAGCATATGAATACCGAAAACGTATTAACACATTGAAGAAATACTTGTGCGTTATGCAAACTGATAAACGTGTCACAGAGGAGTTTAAAATACTCCGTATTAAACGTTTTATTAACAGTTACATTGAATTGACCAATGACTTTTCCCTTGCGACGAAAATGTTCAGATTTAAGGTATAGTATAATATAATTATCAGATGCTAGCTTGAGGTCTCGGGTTTGATTCCCGGGTCGGACTAAATGTTGTGTTTTCTATGTATAATATATATGATAAGTCGTTAATTCTTCAGAAAGAGTATGGAGTACTCTTCACAAAAATAACCAACATAGACGTAAACGGAGACTTTTTTTTATAGTTCTAATGGAATAGGCGTTTGTCTTCCATCTCACCTGATGGAAAGTGTAGATGAAGACGACATACCCAAATACTAGTAGTAGAAAGGAATTGACTAAAATATCTACATAATCTTTCGTACGTTTATTGATTTTGTCGTGTTTTCAGACAATATTGGGCTTCTGTTTAGACTTTTTAAAGATATGTTCTATAATATACTCAATTTTAAATCGCAAGACTTTGGTAAGTTATAGAGATGTAGGTGTTTTGTTATACATATGTGTATTACATTTTGTGCACATTTATTACAAAAGTATTGTACATATTTACTGTCTTCCTTTTTTTCAGAATGCGTCTATAGTATTATGGCTAACATCGGGTCTTATGTGTGCGTTTATCGTGTGTTTACCATTGGTGTTGATAGAATTGGCTTTTAATGATTTGGATGAAATTCAAATCATCTTGGTGAATGAGCTATTGACCTACAAAGGTAAATAAAATTATGCAATAGGTAGGAAATTTTGTTTTGAAAACTAATTAATATAAACTAACCGTATTGTGTTCATTCGGTTGATATCTTCACTTGATGAATTATTCTTTCAATAATAATATCAAAAGATTAAGAATTCAGAGTGTCACCACTCCTATTCATTCTGCGGGTATCGTAAAAGGCGACTAAGGGATAAACTACGCAAGACAACATCGATGCAAAGAGAAGGAAACCTTGAAACCAACCCTTTTTTTTTTTTATATGTGTGGAAAATCATCATGGACCGTCACCCCACCGGGGGTTACGGCGGGGTGGTGTGTCGGACTTGAACCGACTAAAAACCACACAGTGTGCCCTCTCCGCGCTTCTCCGTTTAGGAGGAGGAGAAGTCCAGGGTGAGATCTCCTTCTGAACTTCTCCAGCGCCTGCCCGCTCCTGATGCTCCTGATTTGACGACCCTCTCTTAGGCGGCGTCCGGCACACACCGACCCTATACCAACCCGTCACGCCAGCGTGGTATAGTAGGACAAAACCTCCTTTCTAAGGAGGCCTATGCTCAGCAGTGGACTGTTGGGGGCTGTTGATGATGATGATGATCTATCGATTTGAAGAAAGGGTACGAACATGATAACGATGGATCTCTCTTTCAAATCGTCGGCACTCGTCAGCTTTTGATTTCAGTTTCATCCCAGAATTTCAATTTATACTAATGAATATTACAATCGATACCATAAAGTTTTATCGAGCAACCGCTTAATTCAAAGTATATTAAGCAGACGAGGTCAAATATGATATATTATCAACCTTGCCATTGACTAGCAACAAACATGAAAAGCTGAAAGATATTATAGGCCGTCTGTCGGTTGGCCGGAAAAAAATTACGAAATAATTATATATTCACAAGGAATTCGGCTATCATAAGCTGCCAGTTTCTTAGAAATTAGCAAGTCCAACTGTATACAGATCGTCTGATAAGTTCCTGAATATAATATGAACTAGATATCTGCCACAATGATAGTTTATGTGCGACAGATCTTAAAATCTTTAACAGAGACACGAATTTATTAGAAGAACTGATAAAACAGAGGTGACCAAGTAGATGATATAGTCATGGATGATGTTCAAATTGCACCAAAAATCATTCCGAAAATCTTTAACGGAGTGTTAAATTGAATAATAACTTGTAAAATATCACTTTAAGACAATATTTTGATACGGATATATACTGTGGAAAAAAATCTTTGGAAACTGCAAAAAAAATGCTATATTTTCTTAAATTGTTACTTATTTTCTACATATACATACATATTACCTATACATACCAATGGGCCAGCTCGACCGTGGCTTCTACTACCCTCACACATAAGACCATCCTAATAATAACAGCAGTTTTGGTGTCGTATTTCGTTGGTGAGTGTGAGAACGGAGGCCCTATCATTCTGCATCATTCTCCCGGCATCCGAAGGCCCGGAATGATAGGCCGCCATGGTTTGGGTTACTTTACTGCATTGCTTACCCTCACAATGAGGATGGTTACTCCTACTCCTGGATTCTACTCATTCTTTCCATCAGGCAGAGTAGTTACTTTGGTATTCTTAATAATAATAATGAAATAAGGAGTCCACAGCTAATCATAGTATTACGTGTATAACGCTGTGTATTGTTTCAGACAAAACTCTTCGTGTTATTGTGTACGACGCCTTAGGATACATCGACGCATCCAGAGTCACCTTATGGCACAAGTTTCCCATGGGTGTGAAGTTTGTTGTAGGATTTATTTGTTTAGTGATTTCTTACACCATTGTGTTACTGCAGTTCGTATTTTAATTATGTGTGACATTTTTGTCAAATGTGTTTGACTTCAAATAAAATGAAATGTTTATTATTATAAAATTTTGAAAACCATTGGACGTGAACAGTACAGAAACGGTTGTTGTGGAGAGCCTTGGTGTAAGTCTACTTCCAGCAAGAGATAATGAACAATATTATAATAAGTAAATTCATCTGAAGTGCTTAATAGTTTTCTCAAGGAAAAATGTGAAGTTTTATTTTGTGATTAAATATTCTTATCATATTTACGTTGAAGTTTAAGTTACATAGTTTAATTAATTAAATCAATAAGTCACAAGTTACTCACAAAATTAAACAGTTTCATTTATTTAAGATTGTTACAACTAATGTAAATTGTAATTTCGATAATAGTGTTTAGATATTAATTTAATAAAATTATTTTCATATACAGTTTCATTGAAACGATCTACACTCGTCCAGTTTGTCGGTATTTGTGATAATAATATAATGAATTCGTCAGATATTTTAGCAACTACTAGCATAAAAAGAAACAACGTTTTGTTCCGAATAGTAATGTTCATTCGGTTATTATTTGGCAACTATTACAAATTAACAAATTCTCGTGTAAAGTGCATACTGGCTAGGTGTTATTGCATCGCTACACTGTTCTTTATTTTTATCATACATGACCACAGAATCAGTCTTGTTGCACCGCCCACCTTGTATTACCGTGCAACTTTAATTTTAGAAGCAACTTTGAACATCATTATATCCCAAATCGACAAAGAAGAATGGGTGACAAAGTTCATATATAAATATTATAATAGGAATAATTACGGTATTTCTTGTGTAACATTTTTATTTTTGATACAAGAGTTGTTTGTGTTTCCATTAAGAGTCCAAATAGACCTGCCAACCAAACTTGTTACGTGCTACATAAACACAATCTGTATTGCTGGTCGTCTTACATTATTATATGTAGTAGACGAGTATCGAAAATGTATTTCCTCGTTGAAGAATTACTTGAGCATCTTTAAATCGAATGAAGATCTAACAGATGAGTTTAAGATCATTCGTATAAAAAGTTTTCTGGACACTTATATTGAATTGACCAACGATTTTAATCTTACAACTAAAATGCTGAGAATTAAGGTATGCTATGATGTAAATACTTAGAAGTGACTAATTCAATACAGCTGATAAAATAATTATTATAGAAACCAAAAATCCGACTGCTTAGAAGCAATGAACTGAAAGAAGAAAACAAGCATCACAATATCTCGAATGATAATATTAATATAATAATTATTTAGTAAAATGATTGCCTCGATGGCGCAATGGTAGTTTATGCGATTGCTGTGCCTGAAGTCTCGGGTGTGAATGTTTGTCGGACTAAATGTTTGAGTGTTCCGCAAATATTTGTTTCGGAGTCTGGGTGTTTTCCATGTATTAACAAAACAAAAAATATTTATGTATTTATATCAGTTTTCTAGTACCCATAATACAAGCTCTGCTTTGTTTGGGACTAGATGACGTTGTGTGTAAGATGTCCGAAATATTTCAAGTTAAAACGACAGAATTTGTGGAGTCGTATTATATCATTTGTTGAATGTGAGACCGGAGGCTCAATGAGCCACTTAGCCACTAAGCCGCCATAGTGTGGCTGCATTATTTGCCTGTAGGTCACGATGAGGATGGTGACCACTTACTCTTGGCCTCTATTCAACCTTTCCATCAGGAAGCGATCCACTTCAGTAGAATAACTTATTTAAAAGATGAGCAAGAAAGACTCTTTTTGAATTAACTTGAAATTGAAGCTCCAACCAATGCTCATGTATGTGAAGTATTTCGTTTATAAATTGTTTTGTTATAATTTTCAGCTAATATTGGGCTTCTGTTTGGACTTTTTGAAGATATGTTTTATTATATACAGAATTCTGACCCTGAAGGATTATGTAAGTTATGGAATTATATTGTTTATTACGTTACTTGAACTTACTAAAAGTATACACATACATAGAGTCACGTCTATATCGCAGGGTGGTATCTCCACTTACTACTGTCCTGACTTTATTTTACATAAGGTACAATGTACTTAAAACTAGGTATGTAGGTACAATTGGGGGCCTTTCGCCCGGAGGCAATCTCTTACACGCAATCATAAGATGCAGAGAACATGATTGGGAGAAAGTGTAGGGTAGTGTCTGGTGTATTAAAAGTAGAGAAGAAGGGAAAATTAAAGTACCTAGTAGATATAATGTAACACATAGTGTGATAGTAATACAAAATGTGAGGTAAATATACAAATATGAATTGCATACATTAAAAGAATAATGTAACCTAATAAAGTAAGAATGGAAGGAAAGGTTGGCTAAGGGACATTAATGTCATGTCTAAGAGAGGGTCTGCAAGAGACGGAGCCTGCACCGGGAGCGGGCAGGCGCTGGGAGGGGTCCAGAAGGAGATATCACCCTGGACTCCTCCTTAAATAGAAGCGTAAAGAGCACACCGTGGGGTTTTTAGTCGGTTCAAGTCCGACATACCGCCCCGCCGCATATAAAAACCCTGGCGGGGTGACGGTCCGAGCGGATTTCAACCCGGATTTCAACTTGTCGTTTGAATGCCGTCAGTGTCTTCGTCTGATTAAATCATTCATAATTTTTTATTAATATAATCACCCCCATTTATCTGTTTACAGAACGCAGACATCATTCTCTGGTTTATTGTAGGTTTAATTCACGTGATTTCCATATGCGTACCATTGGTAGTAATGGAGTTGGCTTTCAATGATTTGGATGATATCAAGACTATTTTGGTGAATGAGCTGCTAACTTATACAGGTGATGCTTATAACGTTATGGAGACAATTTTTTTACGCATGAGTCAGCCAAAGTGAGTCCACTCTGCGTGATGGAAAGCATGAGTAAGATGTAAGACAAGTGGTCACGAATGAAGATGTTGTAGTATGATGACCCACACTATGCTTCTGAATTATTGGCCCTCCGGTTCCGCAATCACCAAGGAAACATGACAGCACAAATGTAGTCAATTTAAGTTGATTTTCTGTGAGAGGGTAGTACCGCCTAGATCGGTTGGATAAAGGCCGCTGCATACGTGACGGGTTTTTACACGGACGGGACGGGACGGAAAGTTGCAAACATCGTTTCATACAAAATGTATAAGGAAATTCATACTTCACGGAGACACGGACGGGACGGGAACGTGGCACGCACGGGACGAGCTAAACATCGTCGTCGACGATGTTTAGCGTAGTACGTACGATAACAGAGCTATTCGAATCTGTACTTACTTCAATCCTTAGCTGTATGTTGAGAACTGACTCACTATCAGCGCACGTATTTCCCTATCACAATAATCCCTGGTCTTCTGAGCGGAGCGTGTAAAAGCATCTAAGTAGGGTGCCATAATGTGGATCAATGTGTTGCATTGTCCACATTCACAATGAGGAGTGTGACAACCGCTGTACCTAAATGATTATATCATTGAGAAAAGTAAATTTTTTTTTTACTCTCGACTCTAGGATGAAAACTGTATTATATTTGTGTTGGCTGCCTCGATAGCACTACTGTGTTTGAATCTCGAGTCTGATTCACGTTTCACAGATATTTGTTTCAGAATCTGTGTGTTCTATGTTTAATAAGTATATGTATTTACAAAAAAAAGTAGGTTTATGTATTTATATCAGTTTTCTAGTATTCATATTACAAGCTCTGCTTAGTTTGGGACTAGATGACGTTGTGTGTGAGATGTCCGAAATACATATATACTTTGTGTGTGCATTGTTTCAGATAAAACTCTTCGTGTCATTGTGTACGACGCTTTAGAATACCTCGATACATCCAAATGCTTCTTATGGCATAGGTTCCCCATGGGCATGAAGTTTGTCATGGGATTTATCTGTTTGTTGATATCTTATGTCATTGTTTTACTTCAATTTGTATTTTAATTGACGGTGTCAGTATATTAAAATGTATGGTTATGGGCAGCCACTTACTGATAATGTTGATGGTGAGGCTCAATTTATATATTTAATTTGATAGACTATTTTGAATTTTTGTGTCTAATAGCTAGAGATTTTGGTATCACAAGTTTCAAGTAGAGAAAAAGATATCAGATACCATGTTTATATTTATATGTCATGAATTTTTATCTGACAAATAGTGTTAAGTGACATATAACTGACGCATTATCAGGAATTAAAAGAAAGAAAGCAAATCGTTTATTTTTTTTAAAGACAACTCTTGCCTTAGGAATGTATGAATGTATGCCTGTGTCGCGGGGGACTTTACATGAAACGAACACAAAGAACACCCAGACTCAGAACAACAATTTGTGAATCACAAAAAGTGTTTTCAAACGTGGGATTTTAACCTACGGCACTTGACGCAGTAGAAAGCGGTGTGTTAACCACTTAAGGAGCTAGGCCAACCGTGCAGTCCATATTCACAGGACAGAACACGGTTTAAAAAAGTAATTAAAGTACCCTGTGCAATGTCAGAAGAAGCGCCTATCTCAGAATATTGCTGCGATCTGGGGGATTGCCGACTTGTATACTGAAAGGGCTCGATATTGTACTGACGAAACTTACTTTAAGAATACAATAAAATTATTTGTCGGGATTCAGTTTCTTGGTTGTACATGGTATTATTATTAAGGGAAATAATACAATCTTTAGTAACAGAATCTTTAGTAAAAGAAGGTATCGTTACCTTTATAATAATATCGCGAATAAGTCCCGTTTACAGTAAAAACATGAGTATGTGTAAAAATCTCGAAAGTCTAAAAACAGCAATCTTTAGTAGTTCGGGACACAATTAAATACGTCATAACAATTAAATACGTAATCTAGGTAAAACGGCTTCTAAAGTAATTGTTGCGGGTAATCTGCGTTGTCTATAGTCTTAATTAATACTCTAGTAAAAATACATCCAGGTACAACGACGGCGCGGTCAGTACCTGGATGGGTGACCGTTGGTGGTATGATACCATGAGCATCTTCGTGGTTCGGAGGTCACGTAAAGCTTAGTCGGAGGCCGGCTTAAAAACATTCAACGGCAAGATTACGTAAGCGCAATATTATCTTGCCAGTATCCAAGCTGCACTCGGCCAGCGTGGAGACGTATGGCCTTAAACCTCTCCTGACAGGAGACGCAAGCCCATCTATATATCTAATCTGAATATTCTAATTTTTGGTTTAATGTCAATATGATTGATAAATCATATTGACATTAAACCAAGATATCAAGAGATATCTTGATAACGTTTATGATAACAATAAAACTTAATTCTGTAGTAATTTGAGAAATAAGTTGACGTTTGTCTATAGGAGAATTTAACAGCATATGGTATTGTAATTAAAAAAATTAAAAAAAAAGACAACTCCCGCATTAGGAATATAAATTCCTGTGTCGCGGGGGACTTCACAAACATACATGAAACGGACACAAAGAACACCCAGACTGAGAACAACAAATTGTGAATCACACAAAGTGTTATCCTACGTGGGATTTGAACCCACGAAACTCGGAGCAGTAGAAAGCGGTGTGGCGACCGCTTAAGCCACTAGGCCAACCGTGCAGTCAATAATAATATGCAGTCAATAGTAATTCGTTACATAATTTTAGTGTATCACAAATAAATTGTATGTTTAACCAAAAAATCTGTTTTTTTTAATCCTCATGATTCTTCTCGGTGAGACCAGTTCACTTGTGTAAGTGAGTTCATATTGAAGTGTCTAGGTATATAAATTAAATTAGTTAATTAAAAACGTGTTTTTTTGTTTTTAAAACTATTTATTTTTCTACGCTGCCAAAATGACTCTGCTCAGCCTGATGGAAACCGTGAGCAGAATCCAAGAGTGGTGGCCACCGGCCTCATTGCCAATGTGGACAACAGAACTCGATGACCAACACTATGGCGGCCTAGTCAGATGCTTCATCACGCCCCGCTTGAATCACCCGTGAAAACCCTGCCTGATGGAAAGCATGAGTAGAATCTAATTGTAGTGGTTACCATATTGATTGTGAATGTAGAAAATGCAACAATACAGAATGCTGACCGCGAGGTGATTTATTGATATATTTCTGCATCATTGAGCCCTTTAAGTGATAAGTGATCTATACAAAAAAACAAAATGTTTGTCTGTTTGTACTATTAAAATAACCGCTTTTCACTATACTTTGTCCATTCGTTTATTATCTTTTTGACAGGTCACGTCTATAAATTACCGGTATTTTTTTTCGAAATAATGTACTACAGTAATGTCGTACTTTATAGACGGATAGGGAAGTGGGCAATGTGCATAGCTAAAAACAACATATTAAACAGTTCCTGAAATTCGATGAATCGATTAAACGATTAAAATAATCTATAACATTATTATGATCAAAATAATTTGACTTCATGTAAGTATTGTTTCTGTAAATTTAATAAAATAAAAAGGAAATTAAAATAGTATGACTTCAAGATTGATTATTTGCAAGGAAATAAGTCGAAATTTTTGAATTTGATTTCGAACTTAGAATAAAGAACAATAACTCTGTGCATCAATTAACTTATTTTTAGACCACTGACTTAAAATGTAACTGTGCACGTGTTAGTAAAATTAAACTTTGAAACGCGTAATTGATAACGTTTAAATCCAGAGTTATGAGAAAATACATTTGAAAAATAACATAATACTTACTTTTTTTTTTTTTTTTTTTTTTTTTTTTTTTTTTTTTTTTTTTTTTTTTTACGTGTGGAAATCCCCGCGGACCGTCACCCCGTCGGGGGTTACGGCGGGGTGGTGTGTCGGACTCGAACCGACTAAAACCACACGGTGTGACCCTCTCTGCGCCTTTGTATTGGAAGGAGTCCAGGGAGGGGATTTCCTTCTGGACTCCAACCGGCGCCTGCCCGCACTGTTGCGGGCACCATCTCAACTCTAAACTCTCTAATTGGGCAACGTCCGGTCACACACGGACGCCGCCCCCTCGCGGTTGGCCTCTGCTGCGGACGGACGGGAAACCCGTCCCGCCCATCCGCGGCCACTCTCAGGGCGGCATGAGACGCAGGTATGCGCGCCTCCGCCGCCCAGAACATAATACTTACTAAACCAACCTTCAAGTGACTGTGTTAGGAAGTTTTCTTTGATCTGGGTCAATTTATATAACATAATAGTGCACTTTTTTTTATTTACAATACTGACTTAAAGAATATTATTTTGATTGATTTTGATTTCAAATCGAATCGGCGACGTGTGAGGGCGTCACTATTTAAGAAATTTGTTGAACTGTCAAAAAGATATTAAAGGAATGGACAGAGTATAAATGCACATGTGTGTATACACGGTACATATGCCAAAATATATTTTCTATACAAATAAATAAAATTGGAGTGTCTGTTTGTAACATTAAAATAACCAAATAATTTGCAATAAAATGATATTGCGACTATAAATTACGATGTAAGCTATCCTATCTTTCAAGTTTGATCAAACTGCACACGGTGTGCAAATTTTATTAAAATCGTTTAAATAGTTTAGGAGTCCATCGCGGACAAACAAGGTAATACGTAATTTATATATATTAAGATTATATTAAGAGATGACGGATTAAGAATACAGAGTGTCACCACCCCTATTCATCCCGCGGGTGTCATAAAAGGCGACTAAGGGATAAACTACCCCAGACAACATCAATGCAAAGAGAAGGAAAACTTGAAACCAACCCTATACCAACCCGTCTGGCCAGCGTGGTATAGTAGGCCAAAACCTCCTTTCAAAGGAGAGGCCTATGTCCAGCAGTGGACTGTTGAAGACTGTTGATGATGATGATAGAATATTAAGTAGTTTTAAGATGATTACAGTTTTGCAATATGTTCCAAACACATAATACAAAGTATGCAATAATAGAGTTTTATAACCTTTAATAACAAAAGCACAGCGCTATCAGACTCATAAATATTTCGGTATCAGAACCATAAAAATTATCAATCAACAATCGCTGTCCGAATACTGCTTACTGACTTTTTGACAGAAGGCTTTTGAGTTTCCCAAGCCATTTCCATCATTTTAAACCAGACCTATTTATTTCTTCCGTACAATCGAAGCAAAGCTGCCACCTTTTTTTTGGTACCGTGGTTCACGTCTCGGAAGCCTTAAAGTTTCGTCTAATCTATCCGTCCGTCCGTACGACTTTAAATTAACATGCCGTAATTAAGATGTTTTTAATTAATTTATTCGGCTCTTCCTTTCTATGCCGAGCAGTTAAAACCTGGAACTCTCTACCAGCGCATGTGTTTCCTTCCTTCTATGACCCCGGGTCCTTCAAGCGGGGCGTGAAAAAGCATCTTACTAGGCCGCCATAGTGTGGGTCACCGTGCTGCACTGTACGTTGTGGCAGTGAGGACGGTGGCCTCCACTTCTAGATTCTGTCCATGCTTTCCATCAGGCAGGGTAGAGTCATTTTGGCAGCTAGATAAAAAAAAAATGAAGCTCTTTGATGCTACAAATTACGGCAATCTGTAGCATTTTTTTTAAATGAATTATATGAAGAATCTTGTATTGCTGGGGACTTTACAAACATACATGTAACGGACACATGACCATTCAGACTTAAAACGACAATTTGTGAACCACACAAAGTGTAGTCCCATAAGGGATTTGAATCCATAACACTTGCTACAGCAGGAAGCGGCATGGCGACCACTTAGACCATTACACAAACCGTTAGATATTAGATGTAAATTAAAGCTACCTTTATTGTATCCTGAGTTGATACAAGTACGATATAAATGTCCAGATAAGGTGCGGTCACCTTCATACTTATCTAAGTTTATTATACAGTATTAGCGATATTGAAAACGTGTCCTCGGAGAGCGTCAGTGCTAAGTGATTTACGAGCTTCTGAATATTAACAAAACCCACCTTTTCAAAATCAAAATCTTTATTGCTGACTAAGTGTACATGTGGTCTTAAGTTATAAAAAAAAAAGAGGCCAAGTGCGAGTCGGACTCGCCCATGAAGGGTTCCGTAGCAGCAAGTAACGTCATATAAAATTTCTTGTAGTACGTTGTAACTTTGATCGATATTTTAATGTTCGTGTATTAATTCAATGAAAGGTAAATTGCGGTTTACGATTTATGACGTATTAAAAAAAACTACTTACTGGATCTCGTTCAAACCAATTTTCGGTGGAAGTTTGCACGGTAATGTACATCATATATTTTTTTAGTTTTATCATTCTCTTATTTTAGAAGTTACAGGGGCGGGGGGGACTTATTTTACCACTTTAGAAGTGTCTCTCGCGCTAACTATTCAGTTTAGAAAATAATAATAATAGAAACCTCAATATCATTTTTGAAGACCTATCCATAGATACCCCATTGTTTTGATGAAAAAAAAAATTGAGTCTCAGTTCTAAGTATGGGGACCCCCAAAATTTATTGTTTTTTTTTCTATTTTTGTGTAAAAATATTAACAGAATACATCTACTGAAAAAGTTTCAAGAGTATAGCTCTTATAGTTTCGGAAAAAAGTGGCTGTGACATATGGACGGACAGACAGACAGACATGACGAATCTATAAGGGTTCCGTTTTTTATCGATGAAGTAAAATTACTGGCAGCCGATGAATGCAGACTGTCCAAGACCAAGATAGTTGCTGCTCCTTGAGGAGACCGTCGTTCAGCAGTATACCGCATACGTTGATACTATTTGAGAAGTCTTATGCATTGAACCGTGATGTGGGTCACCATGCTTCATTGTATGAATTCACAATGAGGATTGTGATCCCTACTCCTGGATTCTACTCATGCTTTCCATCAGGCAGAGTAAAGCCACTTTGGTAGGCTTAAATATTTCAAATGAAAAGTCAGATTTGTAATTACGAGATATATTATTGATATTATTATAAAACTACCTGCTGTGCCCTGCGGTGTTACCCGCGTATTTTCGGTATAAAAAGTTGCCTAGTTATGTGATTATCCAGAACTCATTTTTATACTATTAGACCAGGGTAGAAGCCTCTTATAACAATAAAAAGAGAAAATAAATTATAGTAGAATGAAACCCATTGGAAAAGGAGGAGAATATTATAAAAATGAAAGGAAAAATAATAAAAATAACTCAGCGGCGGCTTAAAATAACCCAGCCTGCATGTGTAGTTTGAAAAACGATATTGTACACTGCTCTGCTTAACAGCTGCTACAAAATAGCAGGAATTTATTTATTTATTTATACTTTCTGCAAATACATTGCAAAAGGCGGACTTAATGCCATAGGCATTTTCTTCCAGTCAACCTTTGGGTGATGCACAGCTGTGTGTATCAGGTGTATAATTGGAGCGAGTTGCAAGGATTTCTTAAATTTGATAACTTATAAGTATTCTACGTACAACTGTATATAAATATGATACTATAGATGGATTAATAAATACAATATCATAGATATAGAACATTCTACATAAAAACATATAATATATACATATATATATCCCTACTAATATTATAAATGCGAAAGTAACTCTGTCTGTCTGTTACGCTTTCACGCCTAAACCCCTGAACCGATTTTGATGAAATTTCGTATGAAGATAGAACTGAACTTGAGAAAGGATATAGGCTACTTTTTACTGCAATAATCGAGATACAAAGGCCAAAGCTAGGTGATTATAAAAATACATAATTCGTAGATGTCTAAATGTATCACTGTTTATCTCCTGTCAAAACTTCACAGGTTGCTAGGCATAACACACTTGCATGGCAACCATAATGATAGTTTGTAAATGACATATTTTAAAACAAATAAAATTATAGTAGAATGAAACCCATTGGAAAAGGAGGAGAATATTATAAAAATGAAAGGAAAAATAATTTACGGGCGATCTGAGGTCGGGAAGGGGTAGGGGGGACGTTTTCGGGTCCTTTAGGCGGGGCGTGAAAAAGCATCTCACTAAGCCGCCATACATTATTGTCTGCATTCGCGGCAAGTGTGGTAGTTCTGACTATTGGATTCTGCTTATGCTTTCCATCAGGCAGGGTAGAGTCACTTTGGATGGCTAAATATATAAAACAAAGGGTAAAAAACGGTTTATCTCGATTTCCGGCAAAACTACAAGTCCGGCAAAACTACAAGGAAAAAAGTTAAATGGAAAAGTTGTAGGTAATTAAAAGATCTACAACTTTTTAGGGTTCCGAAGTTTATGACTTTATGACCCTTATAGATTCGTCCTGTACGTCCGTCCGTCCGTCCTCGACTAACCGTCCAAACAGTAAGTGCTAGAAAGATGAAACTTTGCATGAATATGTATTGTAATTACGTCGACAAAGTACTACAATAAAATTATGAAAAATATTTTTATTTAGGGTACCTCCCCTACACGTAAAGTGGGGATGTTTTTTTCTCTCGCGGCTACCCCATCATGTGGGGTATCATTATATAGGTCTTTTAAAAAATTAAAGGATTGTTAAAAGGATTTTTTGATTTAGGAATCCATCATCATCATCATCAACATCCTTTAACAGTCCACTGCTGGACGTTGGCCTCTCCTTAGAAAGGAGGTTTTGGCCTACTATACCACGCTGGCCAGACGGGTTGGTAAAGGGTTTGTTTCAAGTTTTCTTTCTCTTGGTAGTGATGTTAGCTGCTTATTTTGTTCCTTTAGTCGCCTCTTACGACACCCGTAGAATAAATAGGGGTGGTGACACTTTGTATTCTTAATCCGTCACCACGTGTAATTTAGGAATCCGTTTGCGAGAAATTCCACTTTAAAGGCCAGTTGGAGTTATAGAGGCTTAACTTCTACAATGTGCTTACTTGGAAAACGTCATACAAAATTAACGCATTATTATTATTATTTTTTTTTTTTTAAATTATCCATTGGATACAATTTCTAATCCACGCACCATTATGAGTGACTGAGGAACCCTTTCCTGTGCGTGGCCTGACACGCACTTGGCCGATTTTTTATTTACACTTTTTTTTTCACATAACCAAGTTTTTTTTTAAATTTTTATCTTTTACAAATAAAATTATTTTTATACGAAGTTAAGTGAAAACTTATTTTTTATGTCCCGAATACACTGTAATTTATTTGATTTGAAATATTTATTTTGACCTATTTTGAAATATCTAAATTTTTCAAAAAATTGGGGTGTTTTCTGTTTGATGAAATCTACTTTCCAATGGTGTAATCCCTACTAATATTATAAATGCGAAAGTAACTCTGTCTGCCTGTCTGTCTGTCTGTTACGCTTTCACGCCTAAACCACTGAACCGATTTTGATGAAATTTGGTATGAAGATAGAACTGAACTTGGGAAAGGACATAGGATCCTTTTTATCGAGAAAATAAAGGTAGAAGGGTTTGAAATAGGGGACGACAGTTTGTGTCGAAGTTCCTTAATATCATACATAAAATCATGTAAGATTGTTTAATCTACCCTTACCGTGTCGCGCGATATAAACGAATTCCACGCGGGCGAAGCCGCGGGCGAAAAGCTAGTATATACATATATAATAGATACATACTGGAAAGATGATGTATAACTATAATGTTGTTACTCTGATGATTCTCCGTAGAGCTTGCGCACTTTATTCTTGAAGGTTAATCGGTTTGTAGTCATTCTAATGTCTAGGGGGAGAGCGTTCCAAAGACTTACAGCCTGGACAGAGAAGGAGGAGTGGACAGTGCGGGACTTATGAGAAGGGCAAAGGAGTAGGCGATTGTCTGAAGATCGAAGGCTTCTATCATGGTTGGAGCAGAGGTATTCCAAATGGGGTGTTAGATAAGTGGGGGATTTAGGAGAGTGGAGTAAGGAGTGTAACATGGTGAGCGTCCGCAAACTGCGGCGCTGTCTTATAGACAACCACAAGAGTTGCCTGCGATGAGCAGACACATGATCATATTTTCGTAAGTTGAATATGAATCGAATGCAATTGTTAAGAAGTCGGTCTAATTTATTGAGGAGATCTGCATTCAGGTCGAGATAACACACATCACCATAGTCGATGACTAGGAATATCAATGTCTGAACTAGCATGACTTTTGTTGATATTGGGAAAAAAAATTTAAGTCGATAGAGAGCTCGTAACATATTTGTGACCTTATTACTAACACTAGTAACATGAATTTGCCAATTTAGGTTTGTGTCTATGTGCAGGCCAAGGTCCTTGACCGACTGACTGATAGGCAGCACTGTACCATCGAAAATGCTGTTGGTGGTAGCGTCAAGATCAATCCTACCCGTCATCCTGGGACGATGACGGGTAGGATTGAATCACCCTATGAAGATGGCTTGACATTTGGACGGGTTCACATTTAAACCGAAACTGCTGGACCAGCTTTTTATGGTCGCTAGGTCGTGGTTAATGTTTCTTATGGCTTCGTCTAAGTTTTCTACTCTCGCTTGTGAGTAAATCTGTAGGTCGTCGGCGTACAGATGATACGAACACTGAAGTTTGTGAGTTATGAAGTTAATAAATAGCGAAAACAGAAGTGGGGAAAGAATGCCGCCTTGTGGGACGCCGGAGGAAAGTTCGGTCCAAAGCGATGAAGATTCATCTGTTCAAACAGACTGCCGGCGTCCCCGAAGATAGGATGAGAACCATTCCAGTGCATCATCAGAAATCATGTAGTGTGAAAGCATTGCTAGTAGGATGTCATGGCTGACGACATTAAAGGCGTTTGAAAAGTCAATTAAAGCTAATACTGTTATTTTACCTTCTTCCATCGCCGCCTTAATATCGAGTGTCACCTTGAGCAATGCTGTAGTTGTACTATGTCCGGGTCGAAATCCTGACTGATGTTCATTGAGCAAGTTGTTCTGATATATAAAATTGGAAAGTTGCTTGTGTACGCAGGCCTCAAGGACTTTGGAGAGGAAAGGCAGAATGGATATTGGACGAAAATGGGTAGGAAGCGAGGGGTTGGATACTTTAGCTAATGGACGAACATAAGCCATGCGCCACTGGGATTGGAAGACGTTGGAATCCAGGGAATAGTTTATAATGTGGGTAATGGCGGGTAAAAGTTGTTCCAAGATGGTTAATACCATGAAACGGCTAATGTTATCATTGCCGGTGGCTTTGGATTTGATGGAGATAACAAATTGTTTTACCTCCTCTGATGCAACTGGAGAAAAATCGGGATTTACATTGACTCTCGGCAGGCGGGTCACATGGTCTATAATTTGAGCTATCCTTTGACGATCCAAGACAGTGGAAGTGGCGAAATGGCGGTTAATATCGTCTAAAGTAATGTTTGTTGGGAAATCTGTGTGGCGCTCGCTGCAAATGCCTAGAGTCCTCAAAAACTTCCATATATCAGCAGAAGAGGATGTAGAAATGTTGTTGAGAATATAACGGCGTTTAGCATTGCGTATCATCTGATTACACATGTTTCTGGCTGTTTTGTAGGCAAGCCAAGTATCATCACTCCGAATCTTTTTATGACGTCGAAAAGCACGATCCCTATTCCGCATCACGCTGCGGATGCTATCTGTAAACCAAGGCGCAGGAGGATGCTTTAATTTGATGTTCCTTATTGGTGCGTGAGTATCGTACATGCTTTCCATCAGGCGGGGTAGATTCACTTTGGTAGGCTATATAAAAAAAAAAAAAAAAAAAAAAAAAACGTACAAGTGCAGGATGTTTTCGCTGAGCATTTGAATATGAGTGCTTTCCGTCTATGTCTGGTTTCAATTATGTCAACAGTTTTAGCGCATTCATCTATATGTTTGCGTATCAAACCCAGCATACTGAAGATGATCTCGCGGAATGTTCTAAACTCTTCTGCAAGCTTGCCAATGGTATCTTTGGCCGGTGCGCTGCACTGTATCTGTGCCTCAAGTTCGCTCATCCGTTTTGTGAAGATCTCCTCCAGACTCTTCTGTGCAGATTCAATGGCTGTTAGTGGAGACATTTTTAAAATAATGTTCCTGTTGATTAAGAAATCGTAGGTGTCGTGATGATACTGGTGAGCAGCTGACAGGTGGATGTTATTTAAGCTTGTTGTCACATTAATAACTTTCCCAATGTAAGTATAAGTAAATCACTTTGATTAATTAACACTGATTTCTCATTAAAAAGATTGCAAATGATTTGTTATAATAATTTATTTAGACTTTTATATTCGCAAGCACAAGTGTTAAGTTTTTATACACCTACCCGAAATGTAGTAAGGCCCAGACCCGCCTAGCCCACTTCTCTATAAAATACCTTTTGATGGCCAAAAATTTTTCGTAGGTCACTCAGGTATTTAATTATCTTAAAATAGTAATAAATAGGCATCTACGCATATAATTTAAAGAAGATTCTACAGTTTTCTCAAAAAATTGTAGATATTTTATTAAATATTAACTTTACTAACTTATTTGTTTGTTAATTATAGTAGTATAGATAGATAGATAGATAGATAACTCTTTATTTGCACACAAAAATTACAGATTTACAAAAGAAAAAGGAACACAATGATCAAATATAGAGTGTACAAAGGTCGGCCTTATTGCTGAAAGCAATTTCTTCCAGGCAACCAACCAGGTATATTTCGGTATGCAAAATTTTCGTTAATATATTCGTTATTAATATATATAATAATATATTCATATAAAGTTTGAGGGTATGTGAAAAAAGTGTAATGCCAAAGTTGTAGATCTTTTAATTACCTACAACTTTGCCATTTAACTTTTTTCCATGGACTTATAGTTTTGCCGAAAATCGAGATAAACCGTTTTACCCCTTTTTTATACATTTAGCCATTCAAAGTGACTGTACCCTGCCTGATGGAAAGCATGAGCAGAACCCAAGAGTGGGGGCTACCACACTTGCTGCGAATGCAGACAATAATGTATGGCGGCCCACACTATGGCGGCTTAGTGAGATGCTTTTTCACGCCCCGAGGGGAGGTTTTCGGGTCCCTTAAGGACCCGAAAACCTCCCCCTCTACCCCTTCCCGATCTCAGATCGCCCGTAAATTATTTTTCCTTTCATTTGTATAATATTCTCCTCCTTTTACAATGGGTTTCATCCTACTATAATTTTATTTGTTTTTAAAAATTATCTACCCTGGTCTACTGGTCTATATGCCATTTACAAACTATCATTATGGTTGCCATGCAACTGTGTTATGCCTAGCAACCTGTGAAGTTTTGACAGGACATAAACAGTGATACATTTTGACATCTACGATTTATGTATTTTTAAAATTACCTAGCTTTGACCTTTGTATTTCGATTAATGCAGTAAAAAGTAGCCTATGTGTTATTCTGATAAATAAGCTTTATTACTGTCAAGTTTCATCCAAATCCGTTCAGTAGTTTTTGCGTGAAAAAGGATCAAACCTTAGAATAATAACACATAGAAACCTAGTCCGCGCGCCCTTTTGAAGCACTTTAAATGGTGCCATATAGCACCAAACGTTTCATTGCTCAGTGTTGCCCGAATATAAAAATATTTTCCCATTTTACTGACTTTATTGCTCCGACTAATTAACTTTAGAACAGTTATATACGGTTATGTGAATATGAAAAATCATGTCAACAATTTGTCAAGGCTCATTATTGAATCGTATTTGCGCATTCGTCTTTTTTACGAGGCGAAAAAGGGACAATGTAGTGAAAACAGTATTATCAAAGCGGCAATTATTCAGAAAAAAAATACAGTTCACAGGTTTCTAAATTAATTATTTATATAATATTTTGTTATTTTTCTTAATTTTTACACACAAGAAGAATAAAGAATATACATAAGATTTTTTTTCTTGATTGGATTACTTAAGTTACACAGTAAAATAAATAAATAATTGTATACAATCTTAAAAACCAAAAAATGAATTTTTTTCACGTGTTGTTATTTTCCTTTATTCATTATAAAATTAAACATTCTCGTATTATAACAACTAAATTACCATACCCATACTTTACCACACATAGCTTTTTATGTATTATTGCAAAAACAATAGTACATTGTTCACCGAGGGAGGAAAGGAACCGATTACTAGCGAGGGAGCAGTTTGTGGCCCGAAGGCGCAGCCTAGGGCCACAATATTCCCGAGGTAGGAATGGGACTTTCACCCGAGTGCTACACAGTGCTTTATACTACACCTGTGAGGAACATTTAAAGTATTTATAAATAAAATCAAAACGTAAGACACCATGTAAGACACAATTTAGCTTAGAATTTGACATAATATTTATAAATATTTCGCGCTTCTTTTGTTTTTTTTTATTCTTTACAAAAAGATGTCAGTGGCACGGAGATTCCATATTTAAATTATATAAAAACTATCTGGGCAGGCGCGCGCCATAGATAAGATAACACATGAGAAATGAAAATTCATACAACTTTCTCTCCCGCTAAAACACGTTAGAAATGGATTTTCATACATTTTTTCCTCCCGCTTATTGAGTTCAAGGAAAAGACTAACTTTCTCTTTTCATTTTCAGGGAATATTGACTACTGTTCCGATCAGGTGTAGTATAAACGATCATTTTTCTATTATCGGGAACTGGACCTTCACTGACAACATTACTCAAGTGTATGTGTGCGTGTCGCCGAGCGTAGGCACGTAAACGTCAAGCTGAGTGAATCGGTTCAGTGCTTCACTTTTGACTTTGACACAGCGTTTGTATGTAGACTATCTTTCTATGTGTTATTATTCTAAGGATCAAACATACATACACACATATATACATACTCACAAACTACCGCGTTTATAATATTAGTAGGATTAATAAAGTCCGCGTATTTGGAAAAAAAAACAAAAATCCTAATTAAATACAACTTGCGTTTTTTAATCAAAAGAAAATCACATCATACAGTTGCAGTAAAACAATGATATATAATATAAGAACACTGATGAATCCAAAAATTGAACTTATATCCATTGGGAATTCTTGCCATATTGTGAACTTGATAGCTTCGAGGAAATCAAGAGCACCGTGCAGAGAAACACCAAGATTTTTATCTGAAAAGAGAAAAGAACAAAGAATTAAGTACCAGGGCGACCGAGTGTTGCTCGATTATCATATTTATTGTTTAATAACGCCATATATTGTCTCAAGTAACTGTAGTATTGCTGTGTTGGAGTACCAAACGCCAAACAACTAAGTATTACTGAAAGAGTAGTACAGATGTCGCAAGTAATGCTGAGAGTAATAAAGAATATGGCACGAAAACTAGCATTACCCGAAACATATCACTACATAATCTAGGTATTTTTTTCACCCTAAATATCATCGAAAGCATTAGAGCTGTATCCGAGATAGTATTAATAATTATTAGGGCCTTATAATAATTATTAGGGCTCCGGGTTAGGGCCTAATAATTATTAGTATTAATAATTATTAGGGCCTTATAATAATTATAAGGGATCTGTTAGGGCCTAACCCGGAGGAAACCATTTCCCCCATCAGTACCGGCGTGGCAGCCTGACCTTACATTCTCCCCTCACCGCGCAATCTTCACCACCAGAGGACACTATTGCAGCCTAGTGAGATGCTTCTGCATCATCGGGTCATCAACAATTATAATTGTCCTGACCCCGATTCGGGGAGAACCTGAAATATCATGGTCCGGGTCCTCCCGGAGCAGGGCGTCAGAGGTCGATCGTCGGGTTGATTTTAGTGGAAATACTACATATCCTGGCTCCTGTTCCCCAAGGAGATGGAGATCCGAGGGAATATTTCTATCCCGTCAACAAAAAAAAGGCTGCAATAGTCAATTGTGTGCACTTATAAATGAATGAATAATGAAACTTTTTAAATTTAACATTAAAAAACAGTATAAACACCATACTACGTTTCATGTACCATATTTACAATATGGTGTTGTCAAATTACGTCCGCAAGTTTAAAGTATTAATATACTGTACCTTTATAATATAATAGTTCATCAGCAAGCATTATCCTCATTTCATCAAGGTCATTAAAACTTAACTCCATTACAATCAAAGGCACACACAGTACTAGATTCCCAGTTAAACTTTCAATGCCCCATAAATAATACAAGTGTTTCTGTAAGGAAACGGTAGGTATTTTAAGTGAATAAATAAATATTTTGGATATTTTACACACAACGCCATCTAGTCCCAAACTAAGCAAAGTTTGCATTATGGGACAACTAATATAAATACATGTAAACTTTTTTATAACTACACGGTTGGCCCAGTGGTTTAAGCTGTTCTGCATTTTGTAATTAAATAGTCTCACGAAGTTTGGGTTCATTTGCACTTTTATTTTAAATGGTAACTATAGTTTGAAGGTGGTCATATAACCGCCGTAGTAAAACGACTTTAATTTGTTCTATATGTAATGAATGTGGATTTAATTTTATAAAGTGATGACCTAATTCAAGGGGCTCACGTGCCGAGGGTTGTATGTTCTGCCTCAGAGTACCACCGTGGAGCCTATTGTACTGAAGCCCTTATCCCAATGGACATCTGGCGGATTCACATTATTTAACCAGGACACCACAGAACGGTTCATATATTTTAGTTCAGGTAAATCTCTGCACAAACTTTCGTATCGTACAAATTGTATGTTTGTATTAATTTTTAAGATTACATATAGAATTACACATACATTTGCCTACGTTGTAATTATTGAGCCAAACAATGAAATTAATAATACTAATTTATTTATTTATTGTCTTCATTGTTAATACAAAATACATAGTACAATAGAAAAGAATCATAAAATATGAGTTACAAATTATTTGTACAACAATTGGCGGTCTTATCGCTCATGGCGATTTCTTCCAGACAACCATATAATTATATAGTATAATACTTCAGAATATGATTAAAGAATCATACATAGAGACACATTCATTGACATCAGACATATACTTACACTTACACAAATGCATAAATACATACACATACACAGACATACAAATATACATATATACAAACTAATATATATATATATATATACACATACATATATACATACATACATACACATATATACATTTACACTTCATAAAACTAAACAAAAGTATTCATAATGACAAGTAGTGATCCTTCACCAGCTTTTTGAATAAAGTCAAGGTTTTAGCCTGTCGAATAGTCTCAGGCAAGTTGTTCCAAAGCCGCACTGCTTGCATACTAAAAGATTTACCTGCAAAGTGAGTGAAATGTGCTGGCATTTTTAGTTTTAGATTCTCCGATGATCTCAGGTCCTTACAATGTGTATTTTTTAAGAACTGAAACCGTTCTTTGAGATATGGAGGTGTGTGAGGATGAAACAGAACACTGTATAAAAGAGAAAGAATATGCAGATTCCGGCGAAAGCGTATGGGTAGCCACTTGAGTTTAGAACGAAACTCTGAGATGTGATCATATTTACGCAATCCAAATATGAATCTGATGCAGAGGTTTTGAAGTCGCTCAAGTTTATTCAGTTGGTCTTCGGTGATATCCAGATAGCTGACATCGCCATAGTCAAGGATGGGAAGCAGTAGAGATTGTGCAAGTGCAATTTTAGTTTTAGTTGGAAGAAAATTCCGTAGCCTCCGCAGAGAACCCGCTGCTGCAAATAGTTTGCGACTAACTTCCCCGATCTGGGGGCTCCAAGAAAGGTGCTTATCCATATAGATGCCCAAGTTTTTGACTTTTTCACTATATGGCACAATCGTACCGCTGCAACACACGACTGGTATCTGCTGAAAGTTTATTTTGCAGTACTGCCTAGAGCTACCTACTATCAAGACTTGCGTTTTAGTTGGGTTTATATTCAGTCCATATTTTCTCTAATATACTTTATGTGCTTAAAAGTGGTACAGCTAAAAAGATGGTAAAATATGACAGGCACGATACACATTTCGCCAACAGGCATGCAAATATAGGGTTACAATCTCTTGTACAATTGTTACTTAAAACCATTAAATGCTAAATTAAATAATAAATTAATGAGCTAAATCAAAGTCAATAACACAGTGTGTGACACTTTGAAAATACATACTAAAGTTACTTTAAATAATTATGAACAACTACTTTTAAAACATGAAATATTAAAAATCATGAACAACTACATTAATTGTACTTACCCTCTCGTTTTTTACGTTGAGGAAACTATACACTAATATAAAAATTCTCGAAAAATCACATGTAAAGCCGCATATTGTCTGAAACAAAAAGGAAATATGTATTACTGTGAACACTTAAATCACATGTTATTTATGGTGTGCATGGAGAATACTTGATTCTTTCTCGTTTTCTATTTCATCTCTCACTAACTAGCATCAATTTAAGTAGTTCATTAAAGTTCTTCTTTATCTATATCTAATCTTCCTCCTAAATATAAGCTGGGTTCGAAAATTCATCGAATTCCAGTTGTTATTGCATAAAGAATATTTATATATGTCCACCATCATCCAATGATTTACATTTACATCATTTTAAACTATACCTATTAATTTCTTCGGTACAATCGAAACACTGCTGCCACCTGTTTTAGGGTTCCGTAGTTCACGACTCGGAAGACTTAAAGTTTCGTCGTATCCGTCCATCCTTACGACCCTAAATCCAGATTCGAAGATTTAATTTTACACACGTAGGTGGCAGAGAAGGTCCTGAAGACGACCTCCACTTGGACTCAATTTTATTGTCCGGGCGAATTTGAGAATTCGCGACAAAATTTAGAATTTTAAAAATAGATGGTGCTCGCATCAATGCGGGCAAGCGCTGTTAGGGATCCGGATGTCTTAATAATAGCAGTTCGTGGATCCCTCCTATTCTAGGCGCAGAGTGGCACACTGTGTGGTGGTTTAGTAGGTCCAATTACGACACACCACAGGAAAAAAGCCTGTGCGGGATTCCACGCGTTAAAAAGAAGGATTATCGTGTTATTCAGAAATGTAAAAGTAAATGAAAAATCTCTTTCACATTTCAATCTTCTACAGAACAAATACATCTATTTAATTTGGTAAATAATCAAATTGACACACCTTCACTCGCAAGACTTTACCTAAAACACAAAAGTCATTGTACAATGTTACAGCATTGTCAGTAATATCTTCAACATATTCAATTTTTTCTTCTTCGGCGAGTTGTTTATCTTTCATATCAGCTAAAGATTTTCTCAGAAACTTTATTTTATTTCTGAATTCGTAAATAGTATATAGAGACGCAAAACGTCCTACAAGAAGTGACAAGTCCGTATAGATTATTATTAGAACAGCTGGTACAGATACCCCTTGTAGTGCACTGATCACACAAAACATTACTGGAAACATTGTTAGCACAGCAAAAATGTGAGTGAAATAACTCTTGTGATCATATTTAGCTAAGAATTTTACCAAATCATTATCTTCAGTAACACACGATATTAACCTATTTATGCCCGATTCTGTTGTTATTGACATACAGTAAATTAATGTTACCGTATTGTTCACATTCGCGAAATAATAATAAAAAGCGGTACTAGCAACCGTTATTATTAAGCAGTAAGATCTGGTTAGTACGCGGATTATTGTTTTATCACTGAATTTGTAACAGAAGCCGAATAAGAATCTGAAGCACATCAAAAACAAGATCGGATAACTTAATTTGTTAGAGGTCACTTTGATATTGTGTGACATTGTAGGTGCCATATTGTACAGACCTCCAAAGAACTAGATTAAGAATACGAAATAAAACGTTTTGTTTTCAGTAAATTGACAATACAATAAAATATTACTGCCCCATTGCGTAGGATGGACGTTGACTGATTGCTACTACTAAGTTGTGATGAGGTTCATTAATCATCTATAGAAACTATAATATGATTGGTTTTTTATCTGTTCTTAAAGGCGACTATTCATAAAAGTCATAATATTAATGTATAGGTACTAAAACTAATGTAGGTAAGCAGTTACTGAAAGAAGGCGGTTATAAATGGCTGACGATATTCTTCAATGAGTTGTTGCATGAAGAGGTAAACCCAAAGGAATGGTGTAAAAGATGTCGCCGACACTAAATAAAATTGGGATAAGGGCAGGCAGATGATGACGGGCTACTAATATTATAAAGCCGAAAAGTTTATTTATTTGGTAGAATACGCAAATTTTAGGAGCTACTAGTCTGATTTGCAAAATTATTATCACTGTTAAATAAACAACTTATCAAGGAAGAATACAGGCTATATATTATCATGATACTGTCAAAAGCGATGAATTAACAATGAAAATTGTTGCGAAACGGTGGCGAATTGTTCCTTCTGAAAGCTTTCTATAGAACGCGATAGGTAAACGGTCAAGGTTTTGATATTAACAATGTACCTATTTTTTAAGGTTAGCTTACTATAACCTTCTTTAGAGACAAAAAACTTGTTCGGCTTTATTACGAGGTATGTCATCAATAAACTTGACTTATTTTCTATCTTTTCGATTCCCAGAAGAAGAAAAACATATCCAAGACATAATAAAAGCTTTATTTGTAACGTATTTATGATTGTTACGCCAAATTCTACATCAAGAAAATATATTCTACAAACTAATTTCAGCCCCGTTGAGGTAAATTGTAAAAGAAGAAAAACAGTTCCAAAACTTAAAAACATTACTTTATTTGAAACCCACTTTTGTAGGCGCTTTACACATTAACCAGATTTGATATCAAATTCTGTATACAAAATATATTGATCACACTAATTACAGCCGCATTCAGATGAGTTGTGAAAGAAGAAAAACATCTCCAGAACATGGAAAAAAAGTTTTATTTCATCATCATCATCAACAGCCTTCAACAGCTGGACATAGGCCTCTCCTTAGAAAGGAGGTATAGGCCTACTATACCACGCTGGGCACACGGGTTGGTATAGGGTTGGTTTCAAGTTTTCCTTCTATTTGCATCGATGTTGTCTTGCGTAGTTTATCCCTTCGTCGCCTTTTACGACACCCGCGGGATGAATAGGGGTGGTGACACTCTGTATTCTTAATCCGTCACCACACGGACCGGGCTACTAGTTCAAAGCCGCGTTGAAATGTTTTAAAAATCAATGTTCCATACAGGATTATTGTTGTCCCTCATTAAGTAATTTGCATTTGATTTTAATACAGTAACAGGGTCAAGGTACAATGGGTAGATCTGAATATTGTGACATCTGAACAGGTGGGTTGCAAATATTTACGGTTGAATTTATTGTTAAAAATTGATTATCATCAAAATTCGCTATTAAATTACTTGTCTTGAAACCGTGACTTCTGTAACTAAAACGTCAAGTACGCTGTACCTGTAAATTTTTTGCTAATGTACTCAATGTCGTAAAGTGCGTTCTAGTTTTTTTTATAGATTCAATTAAACCATTGGAACTAGTAGCCCGGTCCGTGTGATGACGGATTAAGAATGCAGAGTGTGACCACTCCTATTCATCCCGCGGGTGTCGTAAAAGGCGACTAAGGGATAACCTACACAAAATAACATCGATGCAAAGACAAGGAAAACTTGAAACCAACCCTATACCCATTAAGAATACAGAGTGTCACCACTCCTATTCATCCCGCGGGTATCGTAAAAGGCGACTAAGGGATAACCTACACAAAATAACATCGATGCAAAGACAAGGAAAACTTGAAACCAACCCTATACCCACCCGTTTGGCCAGCGTGGCATAGTAGGCCTATACCTCCTTTCTAAGGAGAGGCCTATGTCTAGCAGTGAACTGTTGGGGGCTGGAATAAAGACCAGGAAGAAGGGTCAAGCGAGCCCATGAACACTTTAATTGAAAAGTTGTGTATACTTTGTGTATGTATAGTTGGCAAAATGTGCCTACTCTGACTGATGGAAAGTATTTATTTAATTTGTTGTTCGCAATGCTTATTGCGAACATGGAGAATCCAGCATGGTGATACTTTTTAGGGTTTCGTAGCCAAATGGCAAAAAACGGAACCCTTATAGATTCGTCAAGTCTGTCTGTCTGTCTGTCTGTCTGTCTGTCCGTCCGTATGTCATAGCCGATTATTTCCGAAACTATAAGAGCTATACTGTTGAAAATTGGTCAGTCGATGTATTCTGTGAACCGCATTAAGATTTTTACATAAACATAGAATAAAAACGATACATTTTGGGGGTCCCCATACTTGGTACTGAAACTCAAAAAATTTTTTTTCATCAAACCTATACCTATACCTACACTATGAATAGGTGTTCAAAAATGATGTTGAGGTTTCTAATATCATTTTTTTCTAAACTGAATAGTTTGCGCGAGAGACACTTCCAAAGTGGAAAAATGTGTCCCCCCCCCCCCCTCTAACTTCTAAAATAAGAGTGTAATAAAACTAAAAAAAATATATGTTTTACATTACCATGAAAACTACAAACGAAAATTAGTTTGAACGAGATCTAGTGAGTAGTTTTTTTTTAATACGTCATAAATCGTAACACGCAATTTACCTTTCATCCAATCAAAACACTATTTTATAAAACATCGATGAAAGTTACAACGAACTACAAGAACTTTTATATGATGTTACTTGCTGATACGGAACCCTTCATGGGCGAGTCCGACTCGCACTTGGTCGCTTTTTTTAATCCCTGCTTAAACAACTCAGTATCATAGTAGGAAGGAAACAACTGCCATGGTAGTGGAAGTAAGATACAAATCTTTTAGCGTATGTATTACTATTACTCATCATCATCAACAACCCATAATGTCCCACTACTGGGCTGGGGTCTCCTCTCAGAAGAGGGTTAAGGCCATACGTCCCGAAGCTAGCCGAGTGTGGATTAGGTATTGGCAAGACACGTTGTGGCTACGTAATCTTGCCGTTGATTGTTTTTAAACCGCCCGAAGGTCTTCAACTATACTTCACGACTGTTATCTTATGATAACAACCGGAACCGACTGCTTCACGGAAAGCGCTTATAAAATATTATGCCACAAACGGTCACCCATCTAGGTACTGACCGCGCCGTCGATTATTACCCTGAGTGATTGCTTCCAATCGCTTAAGGTCATCGGCTATGAGGGTTTTTATACTAGTACAGTATTTTAAAGCGGCGACTTCAGAGATCATTACGTATTATAGAGAAAGATAGAAAATCAGAAACGTTGAAACTTATTGTATCTAGAAAGGGTGAAGGTTTAAGGTCCACGTGGTTAAAAGCAATAAAAATAAATTAAATAAATTTCAACGTCATCTAGTCCCAAACTAAGCAGAGCTTGTATTACGGGTACGGGTAAGCAACTGATTTAGAAAACATCCAGACTACGAAACAAATATTTGTGTATCACACACACACACCCGGGAATCGAACTCTAGACCTCTTGATCACCAGCCGACCACTAGACCAACAAGGCAGTCAAACAAGAAACATTGAAACTTATTGTATCTGGAAAGGTTTAAGGTCAAGGAGGTCAAAAGCAATGAAATAATTGTATTGTTTTTGCAGTTTCAACATCGATGATTTTGCGAGGTCATGGTATCAGTACTTTCTGTACACGACTCTGCCAGGACAGAAAAACATTAAACTATAGTAAGTGTTATTTTATTAGATTTTACTTGTTGTATTCTGTGTTTTAAATATAAAACTAAGCATATAAAGTGTTGTTATAACTATGCTATTTTTGCCTGTGTGACGTGTGGTGACGGATTAAGAATACAGTGTTTCATTCCGCGGGTGTCGTAAACGGCGACTAAGGGATAAACTACGCAAGACAACATCGATGCAAAGAAGGAAAACTTGAAACCAACCCTATAACAACCCGTCTAGCCAGCGTGGTATAGTAGGCCAAAACCTTCTTTCTAAGGAGAGGCCTATGTCCAGCAGTGGACTGTTGTAGGCTTTTGATGATGATGATGATTTTTACCTAATGAAAGAAGAAAAGAAGCATCTCACTGGACCGACATAGTGTGGGTCACCATGCTGTATTACCGATAGCAACCACTAATTTAAGATTCTTCTCATGCTTTCCATTAGTCAGAGAAGTCACTTTTTAGATATTATATAATATAAGGTATATCCTACTAATATTATAAACGCGAAAGTTTGTGAGTATGTGTGTTTGTTGCTCTTTCACGCAAAAACTACTGAACGGATTTGGATGAAACTTTATAACTATATTGGGAATAAAGGCTAGAAAGATGAAAAAGACACATTTTAGTAATAAATAATATGAACTACGAATTTTTCATCTCATTATAATTAGTGAAAAAAAATGCTTTCAGGAATTAGAGCAGCAAGAATAACACGATTTGTCAATCATGCTGTATTCAGCGTTAAATAAGCTATTAATGATATCATTGAAACGACAAACAAAATCTGTAACCATTTAACCAATACATCTTATTTCGAAACTTCACAAATAGCTGTACAATGTTAAGTCCTTGAAAGTAATTACAAAAATACTTTCATTCGTTTAATAAAATAAGAATAGTTTATTTACACATAACTTTCTCACAAATATGTATTATAGACACAGAGTTTATTAACATAACTGTGTACTGATCTTGGGAGCCAGTATTCAGTCGCCCTAAAGATAAGTAGTATAAGTACCTAGTACGTCTGTATTTAATGTTACTGTTTACATGTGCGCGCTTGCTTGCGTGCGTGCGTGCCTGCGTGCATGCGTGCGTGCGTGCCTGCGTGAATGCGTGCGTGTGTGTGTGTGTGTTCCACAAGCTGGCTAGCTAAGACAGAAATTAAATATTATACTATAAAATTAGGTCTGGTCCAATCTTCGATAGGTGATTTATTGGTTTTCAACCAGGCAAAGTATTTGCGAATCCAGCATTGTGACCTATATTATGGCGGCCTATTGAGATATTTTGCACCTTGGGTCACCGATCTTGCACTCTAATATAATATTATATTTTGATGAACTCATACACTGACAGAGCTAGTTAAAGGACTACGTCTTCAATATATTTTATCTCTTTTATGTGGTAGAGGTAGAGGTAGAGGAGGGTGAGCAAATGAGTGATCTGATTACCGATTCCAGTGTCGGTATCCACGAATACCTGGAACTAAAGAATCACATTACTGGAATTAAATATGTTATAACATCTATTTGGTCCATCATCTGTGTAGTTTTAACAATTCAGGTTCTGACTGGTTTGGTACCAGACTGCTGTGTATGCGAAGTATTTAGTTCTTATTTTTTTTTATATTAGCTTCCAAAATGACTCTGCCCTGTCTGATGGAAAGCATGAACAGAATCCAGAAGTGGAGACCACTATCCTCACTGCCACAGCGGACAGTGCAGCACGGTGACCCACACTAAGGCGGCCTAAGTAAGATGCTTTTTCACGCCCAGCTTGAAGGGCCCGTGGTCATAGATTAGAAGGAAACACATGCACTGGTAGAGAGTTCCAGGTTTTAACTGCTCGGCATAGAAAGGAAGAGCCGAACCGTTTAGTTCGAGAGCGTATATCAACCACTATGAAGCGGTGGCTGCCGAGACCAGCACGTGTTGTCCTGTATAGGAAAGGTTCCAAGTTCCATGGTTCCATAGCTTTTGTCCGGCCGTGTGTATTACAGATATCGTAGTAAATATATTTCACATTAATACGAGTATTATGTCGATGGTTTTAACCCTCTCCTGAGAGGAGACCTGACCCCAGCAGTGGTACGTTATGGGTTGTTGATGATTGATGATATATGCCTGTAAAATTCATAATTGACTGCCTTATTGGTTTAGTGGTTAGCGTAAGCGGCTGCTGATTAAACAGGTCTCGGGTTCGATTCTTGGGTCGTACCAAATATTTGTGTGATTCACAAATATTTGCTTCGGAGTCTGGGTGTTTTCTATGTCATGTATGTATTTACAAAAAAAGCATGTTTATGTATTTATATCAGTTGTTTAGTACCCATAATACAAGCTCTGCTTAGATTGGGACTAGATGATGTTGTGTGTAGGATGTCCGAAATATTTATTTATTTTATTAATACTTAATTTAAATACATAGTGTTTTATTCCTTCATAAATAGGTCAGAAGTTATTTAATTTATTAGTTTTGAAGCAAAACGAAAAAAACTAGTTCAGGAAAATCATTTTCGATTTAAAAACTAATAATAATGAAAGAGTTTATGCAAATTTCAAGGATTTTTTGCTTAAGAAACCCGCTGTGAGTTTTAATTAACTTGCGGAGCCGCAACAATTGTAAGTTATTTATTGATCTGACAATAAGTTTGCAGCAAACTATTTGTTTATTTTTTTTTAACTAAAATTACAACATTCGAGTTGTCGTCTTTTGTTCATGAGTGTGAGAATGGAGACACAATCATTTACTAAGCTGCTAAGGTGTGGGTCAAAATGCTCCATTGTATGCACTCACATTGAGGATGGTGTACTCTACTTCTGTATGGTACTCATGCTTTCCATCAAACAGAGTAGTCATTTTGGAAGGCTTAACTATTCACCACCCAGGTCAAGTCGACTTTTTGTTGCTCTGATTGTTCTCGTGCATTATTTAAGTTATTGTCTTTCTTTATTTTGAAGAAGGATCCCATGATTCTTCTTCAAAAAAAAAGAATTCAATATCCATCGGAAATAAATTGTTGAATATATATTTTCGATGAATATTCTACTATTTCTTTACTTACAAAACTTGAACAGATTTCGCTCTCGGGGTTGCGGAGATTCGCTGTCTATCACTACGTGTTACAACTTATATTCAAATAAAAAAACTGGTTGCACATATAACTATAACCCAAGTAATCTTAGGAATAATAAAGGCTATAAAGATGATGATGAGACAAAGTTGAAAAGGCAAACGATATGCCACAATATATTTGCCTAATCAAAACGCACCCCAGGATTCAATTAAATTCATAATGAACCTCAGTAAGGTGTTCCGTAAATGATTTTTAATTCTAACATTTCCCTTTATGCCATCATTTAAGTTAACTTAGGTGCTGATATTGTAAGGGATATTAATTAGTGTAGGCATTAATTACTAGTTAATTAAACTTAATAGATAAGTTATAGATTTGTTCGAAATATTAAACCGCGGGAATTTTTATTTAAGGCCTAATAAATATTAATGATAGAGGAACGGGTTGTTATTCATCAATCATCAATTACCATCATCAAAAACCTTTAAAAGTCTACTGCTGGTCTCTTCTTGGATGGAGGTTTAGGTCTACTATACCACGCTGACTAAAAGTGTTGGTATGGGGATATTGTTCTGCGTAGTTTGTCCGTTAGTCACCATTTACGACACCCACGGGATGGATAGGGGTGGTGACAGTCCGTATTCTTCATCCGTCACCACACGGATGGCTGGTTTTTGACGTGACAACGTCTTTTAATTCGATGGAACCGGCTGCACGCACGAAAAAACATGACTCATGCGGCGTTACCTCGCTCTGAGGCATTCCATTTAAGGCTTGAAGTGCAAGCGAGAGCGCGGAACGAGCGACAAGGCACAATCGGCTTCCGCGTTCGGCAGCGTTCGACATCTGTCTCTCTTAAGACATTGTCACGTTCAACTATCGTCAGTAAACCGACTTTACAGACAACCGATTTTTTTAATAAATATTTGAGCCTACCAAAGGGACTCTGAGGGAGCCTGATGGGAAACATAAGTAGAATCCAGGAGTAGAGGCCACTATCCTCATACAATGCAGCATGGTGACCCACACCATGGCGGTTTAGTGAGATGTTTGTGTATCATTCTCCCGATCTCCAAAAGCCTGCTTTGTTTTTAAATGAACTCTGTTTCACGTTCACAATTAAGCGGGACAATATGTAGGTGTCCTCCTAGTAGCACCTAATACATTTAGAAGTTACACCCACGCGTTTTCAACTGATATTTTAGTTCTACATGATAAATGAGTTCTGTCCTATGCCTTTTACCAGGTGATTCTAGTAGGTAAGTAATAGGGGTTAAAGTATGAAATATACCGTTATTAATAGGTACTTCGAATTGACATAGAACCTTCATGGTTTGAGATATTTGAGTTAAACTTTTTTTTAAATCGTGCCTATGAGGTTCATCTTTTAAAAAATGTGCAACATTCGATTATCGACTTTCAGTTGTTTTTTTTATTCAGCTTAGACGAGAAAGATGGATACTTCGAAAATTCGAGTGACTTTTGAATACGAGTTCCAACGTGGAAGTAACGCTGCAGAAACAGCTCGCAATATCAATGTTGCGTTTAGAGAAGGGACTGCTAATGAACGTACCGTGCTATTTTGGTTTAAACGCTTTCGTAGTGGAAGTTTTGATTTGAACGGATCACGTGGAAGACACATGTGAATCGAAAGAGATGGTGGAAGCCGATCCGAGCCAAACAACACAGGAATTAGCGGCATGGTTTAACGTTACCTTACCAACACCTTACATACACGTTGACTCAATTGCGTCAAATTAATAAAATGAAAAAAATATGAAAAACGAATGCCTCATGATTTTGACTGATCTGCAGAAAGAAACGCGTGTTGAATCTTGTGTTGCCTTGTTGAATCGATACAAAAATGAATGAATATTGAACCCAATTGTGACATGTGATAAAAAGTGGTTTCTATACGATAACTGTAAGCGAAAAATGCAATAGCTGACCCCAGGTCAAACGCCGCAACAGTGTCCTAATCAAAGCTTATCAATAAAGCAGTAATGGTATCTGTTTGGTGGTCTCAGTATGGTGTTATTCACTATAACTTTCTTCGATCTGGTCAAGCAATATCGGCAGATGTCTACTTTTATTTATTATTGCTTAACATCGAATTCCTGTTCGGATGTAACTCCGAAACAAATGTTTACAGCTCATACAAACATTTGGTCCGATCCGGGAATCAAACCCGAGACTTCTTGATCGACAGCTGCTTACGCTAACCGCTAGACCAACGAGGCAGTCTATACGATTTAACATAAAAATTAACATATTTTAAATGTTTATGTCTGTCTGTTTGTTTGTCCCAAATAATCTCCGGAACGGCTCCACCGATTTTGACTAGACTTTCACTGACAGATATCTAATGATATAGGAGTGATTTAGGCAACCTTTTTAGACTAGGTTCGCCCCCGGGCATTACCCGTGGTTGTTGTTATTACCATGGGGCTCGAATTAGTATTGAATCTTTTTGAAAAATAAAATTTAACCCTTGAAATGACTATGGATTTATAAAAATAAACTGTAACGTAATAACGTAACGATCTGCTAAATAATGTGGATCAAAAGAGTAGAAAGGTCAGTGACATTCGCGCAAGAGTTTTGGACGGTCGTTTAATCGTCACACGAGATGCTTTCGTCACGTAGCCTTGGGTTGCAGACGAGCGTTCTAACGCTGCGTTTTTATTGATTCTCCAGTGTAATGTAATGTACGTATGTAATGTAATAAGACTATAATTTGTGACATTAAATTATATTGTTTATTCTTATAATGTAACATATTTTAAGTTTAGAATTTAGTTTCCCAATGAGTTATCAATAACATAAAAAAAAAACATTCATGAAAATACTTTTGACTATAAACTCGTATTTAATCTCCAAGAGTAAAGTGACTTTTAAGCCATGAAATAAGAAGAAAGTAAATAATATTGTATGACAATATAATTTGACCCCGGCCTGCAACTAACTACGCAAAAAACTACGTATTTCGCGTACATATAATATTTTGTTCTATGAGGTGGATATTTTCTCTTATTTTAAACAATTGTTCAAATCAAGTATAAGGTAGTAGAGCCATGCTGATTTCAGCACGAATGGGCCGTCTCGACCGGGGCTGTGCTAACCTCACACAGAAGACCATCCTAATAATGACAGCATTCTTGATGTTGTATTTCGTTGGTAAGTATGAGACCGGAGGCCCAAACATTCTGCATCGAAGGCCGGGAAAATGGTGAAGAATTATCTAATCAGGCCGCCATGGTATGGGTCACCATGCTACATTGCCTACCTTCACAATGAGCATGGTGGCCCCTACTCCTGGATTCTACTCATGCTTCCCATCAGGCAGAGTAGTCACTTTGGTAGGTTAACTATAAAAAAAGTCTAAAATTTCTAACGTTTTGAGTGGACAGCGTGAATGATTAACTGTATTATCTGTTAAATTTTCTAGACTGATGTATGTAATGTTACATGTTCCTTTTCGCATAACATAGCTTTTAGTTCACCAGGAAAACCTATTATTGGCCATACTATTTGTTTAAGTTTTTTAGTTACAAATACTTGTATCGCTGTTTTCAATAAAAATAGGTGTGTAATTTTCTACTACAATACTCAAAATGAGAATTCTATCAGGTTTGAAACTGTAATTTTATAGAATATTATTAAATAGTCGTTAAAAAGAGCTAATATATGTGAAACAAAAATAACTCCCAAAGTTATGGGTTGACCAGGTGAAACAAAAATTCGACGGCCTTAGGGTTACACGCCCCCATGTGGAATAATCTCCGTTGTCGAATGTTTGTTCTAAAAAACTATAAGATGGCTTATTGTTTTTTATGTAAAAACTTTTGATAAAATAGTATAGTCTATGTTATCCGAGCCATTATTATCAGTGACACCTCATTAATTAAAATCGGTGCAGTAGCTTAGTCGTCACTGTGCAACAAAAGTAAACTGTAAAAACTATTACCATTGCTTTAGACTTCGTCGTGAAACAGGTCGCTTATGAGCTGCAGTGCCATAGACAAACATACAGAGACGTCAAACTAATAGCACCTCTTTGGGGAATAACATTAAAATTCAAAGTTTAACTCCCCTATAATGCATTCATAAACCTTATTTATAACTAGTTGAGTCCTGTGGAGTTACCTGCGGTTATTGTTGTAGCAGCGCAGAGCGAATCTAGTCTGAAAAAAAAAGCGGCCAAGTGCGAGTCGGACTCGCCCATGAAGGGTTCCGTATCAGCAAGTAACATCATAAAAAAGTTCTTGTAGTTCGTTGTAACTTTCATCGATGTTTTTATTCTAGTGTATTGATTGGATGAAAGGTAAATTGCGTGTTACGATTTATGACGTATTAAAAAAAACTACTCACTAGATCTCGTTTAAACCAATTATTGTTGGTAGTTTGCATGGTAATGTACAACATATATTTTTTTTAGTTTTATCACTCTCTTATTTTAGAAGTTAGAGGGGGGGGGGCACATTTTTCCACTTTGGAAGTGTCTCTCGTGCAATACTATTCAGTTTAGAAAAAAATTATATTAGAAACCTCAACATCATTTTTAAACACCTATCCATAGATACCTCACACGTATAGGTTTGATGAAAAAAAAGTTTTTGAGTTTCAGTTCCAAGTATGGGGACCCCCAAAATGTATTGTTTTTTTTCTATTTTTATGTAAAATTATTAATTATTAAGATTAATGCGGTTCACAGAATACATCGACTGACCAAATTTCAACAATATAGCACTTATAGTTTCGGAAATAATTGGCTGTGACATACGGACGGACAGACAGACAGACAGACTTGACGAATCTATAAGGGTTCCGTTTTTTGCCATTTGGCTACGGAACCCTAAAAATACCCTAAGTTACTGATTGGCAGACAGAAAAAAAAAGTTGCTTTCTTCGTGTAAAAATCGCATATATATATATATATATATATATATACCTTTATATATTTATATTTCCCTACATAAAAAATAAAAATAATATTTGATACAAAGCTGTCCCTTTGATATTATAAACAGACACTTTAATTTTATTAATTTGTATAGATTTATATTTTACAACTTGACACAGTGCTCTATATATAACATTTGTAAAACTATGTCATACGTATTATGATAATATCTTTATAATATTTTACAAGCAAAAAGCGTTGGTCTGCCAGTGCTCTTGCACTAAACGTCTAAAACTTCGCGGTTTCGTCTTTGACGTAAGAAAAGTATGGATACGTACTTTTATTAGTTAAAATATTTGACACATTTTTTTAATCACTTGCTACACAGCTTTACGTTTAATTTACATAAGGAGGCATATAAATTTGTTTCAATAAATTAGAACTACCTTAGTTTTACTTTAATGACAGTGAAGGATAAGGGTTCAAGGTTCAATGTGATAGAGTCACGCTAATTTTAGTCAGATAATACCGACGCAATGACGCAGAAGCGAGGCACAGCTCATTACATATATATTTGTCTATTAAGTATTTTAAAAATAAAATTGTTTAAGATGTAGTTTTCCAACTAACCCATTTGGCCAGTAATAATATAATAATAAATATTTTGGACATCTTACACACAACATCATCTAGTCCCAAAGTAAGCAGAGCTTGTGTTATGGGTACTAAACAACTGATATAAATACATAAACATACTTTTTTTTTGTAAATACATACATATTATACCTAGAAAAACACCCAGACTCTGAAACAACAAATATTTGTGGATCACACAAATATTTGGTCTGACCCGGGAATCGAACCCGAGACCTATTGATAAGCAGCCGCATACGCTAACCACTAGACCAACAAGGCAGTCGTGTGGTACATGAGGTCAAAACCATCATTCTAACCAGAATCCTACGTTCAGCAGTAAACTATTAAGCACTGTTGTCGTGTTTCTGGTCTACTTGAGCTATGACACACTAGACTCAACAATCCATTTGTATGAGCAACATTCTTTCTTTTCATTGCATTCCTTTCTTTTCTTCTGTTCCCTTTCAAAATACTTGATAAATGTATATTTCATTTAACATGAGTTTATTATAAAACACAATAAAAAGTATTTTTACAATTCATTCCATATTATTGAAACAATTGTTAATAGTTAGATAAATTGTTATGAAAACTTAATTGTAATAGATCTCATATCTATGCATAAATGCTATAAATAACAATTTATAACTGCCATAGGTATCGGATCAACTCATTCCTATGCAAATATAATTGTTAGGTCCACATAATTCTCTAGTCAGTACGGCTGTAGAGGCGAAGAGAATCGTTTTTCAAACAATATAAATAATAGTAGATTCGACTAACACAAACAGTGATTCGCGCGCCTTCGTCGCACAATCACCTTCGTGCTGTGATCAATGGAGTTATGCATCAAAAGTTTTAATAAAATGTTACCTATATACTTTTATATTATCTATATCATTACAAACATTGAAGCATTAAAAATAAGTTCAGTGGGTGCAAAAAGTGCAATCAAACGTGAAACACATGTAAGTGACCTTTTACCCCCAGAATTGTTACCACCCCTTAAACAAAATGAAGAAATCGCAGAATTGAAACAGGTAATCAAAAATAAAGTGAAAAAAAGATTAGCACCTCCTATGAATTTTATGCTAAGGGCTGTTGAGCCCGAAGGTGACGATTACTATGATAAAGCGCAAGGAGATTCAGATAATGATGATTATTATGAAAAGAAGGAGTGGTCTGATTTAAATAAACAAAATGAAGCAGAAGATAAAGAAAGGACAGTTAATCATACTGAGCTTTCAGATATAGATGGAGTTGTAAATATTATTGTTGGCAAACGAAAAAAAGTTGCAGGTGAGCCTAGAGAACCTAAAACAGAACTTCGAAAAGCAAATGAAAAAATACCTAAACCTGCTACTGAAAAAACAAGTACAAAAAACGTACCAGTTAAAGGAAAACTTCGTAAATATGAGGATGATATAGATTATGAAGAAGGTGAAACTGAAAAAGTGAAACCTCATCCAATAGATTATGAAAACGAGAACGAGGCAAAGAAGACAGGTATACTAGACAGTGTTGATGAGCTAAAGGAACGTCACGCAAAAGAACAAAAAGTGATAAATGAAAAACTAAAGGAAGAAGAAATGAACATTGAAGAACAAGAAAGAGATAAAATAAAAGTTAATATCTACAGCGTAGAACAGGACAAATATGATGACAGGCGCAAGGAAAAAAATCACAAGCATTCATCTGAATACGATGAATACGACGATAAAAATGATTCCTCAGAAGAAAAAAAGGTAGTGACACGAGCAAAACCATCACCGCCATCAACAACGCAAATACCAATTAGAACAAATAAACAGAGATTAAGAAAAGACAAACAAATTGAAACTGGAAAGCTATCAGTATTTAAAAACCCTAAATTGTTTATGATTTATGATGATGAATCAGAAGAAACTAGTCCAACTCCGTCGACACCGAAACTACTTCGTAATTCTAAAAATAACCAAAAAGTTAAATATTCAGCATCATATACATCCACTCCATCGATTATGGACGAGAATGAAAGAATATCACTACTACCTGCAGACCTTGATGGAAAAGAAGGAGAACCTACACTATTCTTTCCAAAAAAGAGGAAAAATAAGAAACGCAACAAAGGAAAAACGACTATTCGACCCACGGATTCGTATGTTGCTGAGACAGTGGGTACTAATCAGGCAAAGGAAGTACCTACATCTGTTGCAACGGATACTACAGTGGAATCGACGGATTCGACGGCAGCGAATACTTTTGTCACTGATACTACAGCGGTATCTGGACCTACGGGCACTGATTTTGGAGTCACAGCCACTGAACCAATAACAGATGCGGTAGCAGATTCAACTGACCACAAAGCTGAAAAGAAGAGTGAAAATTATGACCGTGAAAAGGGTGAGTAGCATATTTTTATAACCTATAAATAAATTATAACGAATATTTTTGGTAAATGTTATTAACCCGTTGGTCCTTATTATCATGAACACCTATGATAATCAGAAGTGAAGTCAGTGCTCTCAAAATGTACTGCAAATTAGTTCAACCTGTTATTTCAGTTCAATCTCAAGATAATAAAATTCAGGTAAAACTGATTGAAATAGTAGCTAACCCCAAATAATATTAGGAATAACAAAGGCTAGAAAGAAGAAAGGAGTTATTAAATTTTTAACCTAGAATTAGAATTTAATAATAAAAATCTATAATATTTGTCCGTGTCGGGATTAAGTTAAGTATCACCAACCCTTTTCTTTCGTGCGGAAATCCCCATGGATGCCACCAGTTGGTGGCTATGTGGGACTCGAACCGTCTAAAACCGCACGCCGTCTCGGGTACTATGCGCCGAGGAACCAGGTATACCCTCGAATTCTGTGTGGGAACCCCGATATTCCCTTTGTTATTCACAAAGGGGCGTGCACGCTCCGTAACGCTCACGCCGCCACCCGAGACTGCTTCTGCTAGGGTGACAGATGTCCTCACCTATCATTATCAAAAACGTCAATTAATTTTATGAGTGTCATAATATAAGGCGACTAAGGAATCAGACTATGCAGAAATACATCAATGATAAGAAACGAAAAACTAAAAACAAACTCAATACTAACCCGTCTGACGAACGTGGTATAGTAGAACAAAACTATTCACGATCTTAAAAAAAGGTTAAGAGCCACAAAAATCAAGAACACAAACAGCAGAACAGGGGTCATTATTTACATTTGAGAATACGACAATTGCATCGGAAGTGCATCGTATTTAATTTCATTTAACGATACATTGTTTCATAGACTGTAAGCTAGTTTTGCAACAATATCGATCAAAGGCATTTTTTCTCACGATTGAGTAAATTTTCTTTCAAACAACGACTTCCATTTCACTTCTTTTTATCGTCATTACCTTATACAGTATTTACACCTAATATAATGATTATAACAATGGTGTTTTGGGAAAATTTACTATCGAAAGGAAAGCAAGAAAATGATTTATTTACGACCCACAGAAACAACTCCTAGCGGTGGAATAAAATATTATTATACTTAGATTATGTGTCTAATATAAGAATCTACATCTAAAGTATGCACCAGTAAGGGTTACCATCTCAGCTGAATGCTGAGCGGTGTCCGTACAGCGCTAATTTTCAGATAGTACCCTCTGTCAAAGAATTAATACATAGTTTTTAACCGCCTTCAAAAAAGGAGGTTTTCAATTCGACTTTTATGTTTGTTACTTCAGAACTTTGGATTGGGTGAACCGATTTTGTCTTCCATATGGTCCTATAACAAACCAGGATCTGATAACAGGATCCTGGAAAAATCGGAGGAACTTCTCCAATATCATTTTCATACCTGTCACGATTTGGGTACTCGGAATAGTTTTTCTCTAAAATCGTTTTCTTTTTTTGTTAAAATTATAAATTATTTATGCTCTGATTAATTAGTATCAATCAATTAACCCATCGCTGTTCACCCCTGAACATTGCCTTACGCATTAAGTCGATCATTACAGGATGAATAGGGGTGATGTCAATACGTATTCTTCATCCATCATCATTCGTACAAGTATAATAGATATGACGATTTATGTCAGCTGAACTATTGTTTTAGACAATCGCATAACATGTTTAAAAATAAGCGGCGAGGTTTGCAGTACTCCTCAATAACAATGGCTGTGCATTTTACGTGTTCAAGTCATGAGATAAGCAATGTTTCTAACAATCCCTTGCCTTTTTCAATCATGACTTCATCGCATTTTTGAATTGTTATTTCAAAAGGCTTTGAATATTCACCTATTTTTGTTTTAATGATATTTTATAAACAAATCGATTCTTTTCTATGACCACTTTGCGTTTAAATCTTATTTTTATTCAAATAATCTTGGGAATAAGGGCAAGGAAGAAGAATATGTTCTTAATAAGAATTGTTCCCAAGATTACTTAGGGTCGGCTACTAGTTCAACCGGTTTTACCTGAATATCAGTTGTGCCACGGAGTGACTGGTATTAAACCTCCGCAACCCTGAGGGAGAACTGAAATTTGAAGGTTGAACTAGTTGTTAGTATTTTATTCATATCATATTACGTATAATAAATTCCCTAGTCTGCGTGTAGTTATGAGGCTGTATTTAGAGATGTGTGTTCACTTTGAATTGATTAAAAAACGGAGGATAATAGTCATGAACCTTTAAAAAAATATTTTATATGAATAGTTGAGTCTAGGCTATTTATATTACCGATGTAGGAATAATGTCTCTTTACTACGTTTAATATCTATAGCCTGTATACTACTATTATTTCTACGAAAAGCGAAGATAGCTAAAAATGCTCCTGAAAGCAGTAACAATGTCTTCTATACATGAGTAAATAAGGAAATCAAGCAAAATAAAACCTAACTACGTAGAACTTTTGATAAAATAAAATAGCTTATTATCAGATAGCTAGTTAATTTCGGCATTATTACGAATTTATTGACGTTAGGCACTGAGGTTGACAAACATACATATGTATGAAGAGGAACGGTTATCGTGCTCCTCCAACACAAATGGATACACTCCCAAAATCAATACCCTTCCTTCTAACTTCCCATAGTCGGGTAAAAAGGTGGTTTAAAAGATATTTTCTTGCAAATTCTTTTTCTTAGAACCTAAGGACTTGTCCATCAATTATACAATATCTGTAATACGTCATGCGCAAGTACCATTCCACCAACCTTAAAACTAACTTACAAATTCCCATTAATGTATACTATACTATAGGAATTTAGACTTTATGTCTCTTCGAATATGATTTATATTCAAAGGCGTTGGTTTGTCGAGGGTCAGTTTAATATGTTGTAGGTAAAATTCACCCTTATTCCTTGACAAGGATATCGTTTCAGAGAGAATAAGGTATTCTATTATTACAATCTGACTTTTATTGATGAGCAAAAATCTTTGTAATGATTTTTTTTTACCAAAAATTCTATCAATAGCCTGTCGTATTACGTCGAACGGTTGACATTAGTTGTCATTGGTATTTTTACCATAATTGGATTCAAGATCATAAGCTACGACTGGAAGAAGAAGCGTTGTCCCAAAAAACATTTACTTATTTTTCTAAGAGCAGATAAATTTGTTCTAAATAACTCTGTCTGTCTTTCGGTCACGCTTTCACGACTAGGCCGCTGGACCAATTTAAATGAAAAATGGCATAGATACAATTTGACTGTTGAGGAAGGATATAAGCTTATATAAGCTGATATTCCGTGTGGTGACGGATTAAGAATACAAAGTGTCACCACCCCTATTCATTCCATGGGTGTCGTAAGAGGCGACTAAAGGAACAAAATAAACAGCTAACATCACTGCCAAGAGAAGGAAAACTTGAAACAAACCCTTTACCAACCCGTCTGGCCAGCGTGGTATAGTAGGCCAAAACCTCCTTTCTAAGGAGAGGCCTATGTCCAGCAGTGGACTGTTAAAGGCTGTTGATGATTGATGAAGCTGATATAAGCAACTTTTTATCGTGAAAACTGATATACACACCCGGGGAGTCGCGGACAAAATCTAGTTTATTCTAAATTAATAAATTGAATCTTTGACTGACTACTGGCTACAATTTTCTTTCTAGGTTTTAGCTAGGTTTTTTCTCACCATCATCAACAACAAATAAAGTCCCACTATTAGGATGGGGTCTCCTCTTAGGAGAGACTTAACGCCATACATCACCACGCTGGCCGAGTGCGGGTTGGGGACTGGCAAGACAATATTGTGGCTACGTAATCTTACCGTTGGGTGATTTTAGCCCAAAGCTATAAGCTTCATCACTGTTATCCTACGATAACAACCATAATCGATTGCTTAACGTGACCTCCGATCACGGAGACGCTCATGGAGTTACCCATCCCGGTACTGACCGCCGTCATTATTTACCCCTGATGATTGTTCCTGATCACCTAGGGTAACATGACTATAAGCGCTTTGTCCGCAGTCTCTTATTTATTTTACCTTTAGAGGTACAAACTAAAAATAACCAAGTGCGAGTCGTACTCGTGCAGGAAGGGTTCCGGACCATTACTGATACATTTCAAGCTTTCAATATTCACAAAGCGAACAAAAATTCAGGTATTTTGTATGGGAGACCACATTTGTTCTGTTTTTTAGTATTTGTTGTTATAGCAACAACAGAAATACACCATCTGTGAAAATTGTCCAACTGTCCAACTACCACGGCTTATGAGATGCAGCTTGGTAACAGACAGACCGACAGACAGACAAAGGAGTCTTAGTCTTAGGGTACCGTTTTACCCCTTGGGTACCGAACCCTAAAAAGACTTTAATATGGCTGGCTATGACAATTCTTTTTTCATAATTAATCGTTTATCTATATTATATATTGTTTAAGAAACTATATTCATAATTGTGCAAATTAGCACCTGTACAAAGATTTAATTAACTGATTAAGACATTAGCAATAAATGTCCTCTGTTTATTGCTATGCGTGAGTCATTCTAGGGCCTAGTTGAAAACCAGCGTCAGGCTTCGTCTGGCATTTGCTGAACTTGGTCCTTTTCTGACACATTCACGAGCCAATCATCGCTCGGTTGTTATATTTCAAAGTTTACTAAATTTATTTGTGATGTTATGTCCTATCGTGTATGTGTCAAAATAAATATTATTTTCTTTCTTTCTATTTCTTTTGTGGCAACACCAACCTCATGCACTAGCATCCCACTTCTGATGATGGTCGGACAAGGTATTTAAAGAGCTCTTAAAGTCATTGTTGCGAACAGTCTCTTCGTGTAAGTCATACTAATCAAATTAATGTTAGATAAATATGAACTTACATGATATGTCATGTAAGTAATTATTTGCCGTTAAGCGATCATACCCAATAAGAAGTACACACTACCATTTATCACTTACTAATAAGTAATGGTATTGACAAAAAAAAATCCCTAAAGTGATAAATTTTCCCCAAAATTATAATGTTTGAGAGCCTTTGATAGCGGAGATGACGTGGCTTGTGTCACCTACGTCATCACCGTGTCTCGGAGCACCATACCTTGTTTTATTGCATCATGGTACCCACTTCTTCAGTAATGTGAAAATGCTAAGGTAATGTAGAGAATAAACAACGTTGTTAAGTATCTAAGATTATGTTATTATATAACAATTTCAAAGTATATGTGATGCAGAAAATAGTAAATAAATTATTGAGAATCAATTGTATAGTTTGCCTACAACTGCTTACCAAAATCTTTTTCCCTAAAAGAGGCAGTAGACTGTGAAAGGAAGTTTGATGTGAATCGTACTACAATATAATATTGAGTTTTTTTGTAGTTTCTGAGAAATCTAAAGAAGATTATAGATATATCTTGTGATTTTCGCTTAATACTGATATTACTTATAAAAAATCTTAATCTTTTTGATCGTCTTTACAACGATTATCGGTATATTCGTTTGTAAAATCCCAGACGCTTAGAACTCGATACAAAGCATTTGGTTATATTTGAGGAATATTCCGAAAAATATTTTATAAGAATCTAGAAAAGTAATCCTATTTACGTTGTTGAAAAATTATTTATCACTTTTTTGTCATTGTACCAACTGTTATTTGAGGCTCCGCCCACTGGTTTATCAATTATTACGGTAACAAGTGTGTATGTAGCCTATTTTCTTCTTCAAGAACTAAAGTACCTTCACGACAAAATTTCATTGAAATCAGTGAACGTTTTAGCCGTAAAAGTTTTTTTTTTAAATTGCTGTCTATTTGTAATATTAAAGGAACTGTTTTTACTTAACGTTTTTGCTTTCTCTCTATTTGTTCCGGCTTTTCTCTGAAACGGTTGGACCGATTTTGACCGAACTATCACTGGCAGATAGGAACATAGAAGTAATGTAGGCTAAGTTTTTCAAAACTAGCTCCACTTCGCAGAGTCACACGCGGCTTACAACAATGACTGCGTGTAAAACCTCGGGTCTCGTCTAGTTCATAATATTAGTATAAATTAAAAATAACGACAGCATTCTTGCTGTTGTATTTCGTTGGTGAGTGGGGCCCAATCATTCGGAGCTCGGGAGAATGATGCCGAAACATCTGACCAGGCCGCCATGGTGTGGGTCACTATGCTGCATTGCCTACCCTCACAATGAGGATGGTGAACCCTACTCCTGGATGCTACTCATGCTTTCCATCAGGCAGAGTAGAGTCACTTTGGAAGGCTTAAATATGTATAAAAAAAACCTATGAACTTTAAAAACATATGTACATGAGAGAGAGGATAAGCGGTCCAGATATGTAATAATAAAACGCTCTTACTACGGAACCCTACATTAAACGAAGCTCGATACTTGGCCAAGTTTTTGTTAATTTTCACCTTATCACCTATTTGTTATTGCTTCGGAGCATATCAAATCATCTCAACGTTTCTTAACATAAAAACTGTGAGGTTTAAATTAGCAACGACTTTCAATTAGAGGGGCGAGTGTTGTGCATTGATGCGTATCATTGCATGTTTTGAGACGCCGGTCGATAAAAAACATCAATGTAATGAACAATGATTTATTCTTCAGTAATCGGACGTTTGCTGAATTATTTCACGGAACGGTTTTTCAATAGAGAGTTATTGACAAAACTTTATTATCAATTTTATTTTGATTTTATTTTAATGCTGGTTTAATTTATTTCTAGAATAAACGTTAATTGGTTTATTGTACAATACTTGATCGCAGTCTATACAAAGAAAGATTAAAATAACAGCTTGAAATTTCAAATCAACAGCTTTTCACTGAATTCCTATGAAAGGTTATGTTGATTATCGCGGTATAAAGTAGCCTATATCCTTTCCCAAGGTTTCACCTGTCTCTATACCAAAATTCATCAAAATAAGTTTAGTGGTTTAGGCATGAATACGAAACAGACAGTCAGAGTTACTTTCGATTTTATAATATTAGTAGGGAAGTAGGGATATACGTTACATCAAAAAGCATTTTTTTTGACTAGCTGTTTGCTTTCATTGACGGGACTTTCACTGACACTCTCTAAAATTTAAGGGTGGTGATATTTTATCTATTAAGTTTTCCATACCTATAGGGTAAAAAAGGGAGACTAATAAATAAGACTTCGTCTGTCTGTCCATTTGTCTGTCACGAAGTTGTATCTCTTCAACCGTCAATTAAATAGACCTAGCTAGATCGTTGAATTTTCATAGATGATGTATTTATGATGATCATTATTATTTCAACAAAAAATATAAAAGTTATGTACGTTTTTGACTGCCTTGTTGTTCCAGTGGTCAGCGTATGTGGCTGTTGATCAAGAGGTCTCGGGTTCGATTCCGCGGGGCGGACCAAGTGTTTGTGTAATTTGCAAATATTTGTTTCGGAGTTTGGGTGTTCTCTATGTATAGTATGTAAGTAATAACAAAAAAAAGGAATGTTTATGTATTTATATCAGTTGTCTAGTACCCATAGCACGAGCTCTGCTTAATTTGAGACTAGATGATGTTGTGTGTCAGATGTCCAAAAGAAAAAAAATCTTTCGTTTTACAACTACAACCACAGATAATACCGCGGTACTTAGTTTGTAATAGGTATACATAACCTACATACAAGCATTAATTGCAACCATATCACTACGACACAATACAATCATTATAGAGGCTATGTATCTGATATCTGATAACAGATCGGGTGCGGGCTTCGCTTTGTATGCGATAACATGTTATTGACTAATGAATACTGTGTACTATCACACATTGGTCAGTTATAGCGCCATTGGTGGATATCACATCAATGAAATTTGTTATTTGATTATATAAATAAATATTTTACACACAATAAAATCTAGTCCCAAACTAAGCAGAGCTTGTATTATGGGTAATAGACAACTGATATAAATACATAAACATGTTTTTTTTGTAAATACATACACCCAGACTACGAAACAAATATTTGCGGATCACACTAACATTTGGTCCGACCCGGGAATCAGACGCATACGCTCCCACCAGCGTCACCGAGGCATTCAAAATATTACATACTTTAATGTCATTTACTTACAGTTCATTTTACGATGATAATACAATTTTGTGATGTTTTAACAAAAAAATAGCATCGATTTTCAAGAATAACCACTGATAACACGGCGGAACCCAGCGGCAAATATTTTTGTCTATCTGTCTATTCCGACTCTGCAAAATCTGGATTAATTTAGACGGTACTTTCACCAGAAGTTAGCTGATGATTTAAGGGAGTAACTTAGGCTACATTTTCACTCCCCCCCCCCCCGTTTTTGTAATTGTGAAGCTGCAACAATAACTACGGGTAACACCGCGCGGCGTAGCTTGTACATAATAAGGAACCACGTTTTTTTTCTCAAGAATCGCAATTCCACCCATCTCTTGTTCAAAGATCTTAATACCTTGCTCCGTCCTTCAACCACCCCGATTATAAGTACTAAAAACAACTGCTATGTTTTGCTGCTACATTGATAAACATAATAGTCCAATCACCATTTAGTTCTTTCCATTCTCTGATCGCCATTGGCTCAGCGACACAAAGTGTATCTTGGCCTCCGCCACAAGAGAATGAAACTCCATTCGATCTTGGGCTGCCTGTCGCCTGTTGTCGGCTTGAAACTCCCCTTGGCCCGTATCGCTGTATCTTTCCAGCAATATCTGGGTCGCCCAACCGTCTTCACCCCTCGATCTTCTCCCATTCTTTCAATGTGGTCAAGCCACCGGAGTCTATGTGCGACAAACTATTAATAGTACGAAACGAAGAACGAAAATATTGCATAACAATGTCTTTTGCTTGGGTCCTTACATATTTCCAAATTTAAATGTAATTTGGCACACATTTGGTCTAGACTCTGAGAAAGGACGAGCGCAGCCGCTGGTGAAAGCTATCTACATATGTAAAATACCAGCTGAAGAATTAAATTCTCACGACTTTCTATAACAAATACGGTACAAAGTTGAACTTTAGTTGCGTAGAAATGTAAATACCATAAGAAAACTAATTCATTTCGTTCAACCTATTATAAACGCACACAAAAACATAAATGAGATGAAATTATTTATTCGGTAGCTAATCAATACAATTGTGGAACTGCAATAGAGCGCATTAGCCGAGGTCACGATGACAAACAGTTCGACACGTCCCTCAGTTTCGTACGAATTACGAAAGGGAACCTCACGACATTCGTTGCGATATCTTATTAGATTGATTTTATGCTCTTGTGTTAGCTCAAATAGTTGGTAATAAAAAAAATACACTTGTAATCCAAAAAAATACTATTCACTTCAATAAGTCACGCTTAAATGAAGTGTATTGTATTTTTTTAATTGAAGTTTATTGTTAGGTTTACCTGTAAATGAAGTATATCAAAGTGTACTCGTACAATACAGATTATTCATTCAGGTTATATAATTCTAATGATAATATGTTGTATAATAGTGCAGTCAAACACTGAAAAGAATGATGTATTATAACAATTACATTCAAACAATTTATAATTTGAAATTGTTTTGCATAAATTGCACTGCTTTTTTGTACATTACTTTATGTAGAACTATTGCATGATAATATTGGCTTCAAATCCACCTTTCGCTATCTATCGTGTTTTATGATATATGAGATCGATGATTTTACGAAAGTGACTGGCAGCGGATGGATGAGGTCTGCCCAAGACCGGGACAGTGGGAGCTTCATTGGGCAGATCTTTGTCCAGCAGCTTGTTCAACAGTAAATTTGATCATAATAATAACAGTTCCCTTAATTGGGCCAACGGCCAGCTGACAGTTGACTCGGCGAACTTTGTACCACCGAACTTTGAAATCCCAGAACTTGGTCGTAGCGCCACCTATCGGGTTCAATTCAAAACCTAAATCATTTTCGAATCCACTTGAATACACACAAAATCATCGGTCAGGCCATTTAGAAGGAGTTCAATTACAAATACACAAACGGAATGTTCATATATAATATGAAGATTCATCATCATCATCATCAACAGTCTTTAACAGTCCACTGCTGGACATAGGCCTTTTTTAGAAGGAGGTTTTGGCCTACTATACCACGCTAAAACTAATATGCTATCAATGTTGAGCTAAAACCACAAAACCAATTCTTCAATCACTATTAAAAGTAATTCATTTACCACAAACAGAATGGGAAAAGAAAGTGATAGCGAAAAGAAATGAATAAAATGCAGTGTTACCGCAAAAATTGTATTAGCACCCATAATTTATGATTTTTATAGGTTTATCAACGACCGTTACACTTCATTACGACTAATATATAAGCTCTTTACAAATTATTATAAAGCGCATATCTCGTAAATATTCTTGAGTTCGATTCTCGTTTAGTGCATATTTTTCATGAATTCGTGTTTCATATTCTACATCATTATTATTTAACCAAAATCATTTCAAATACTATCTGACTGTTTGTCTATTACACTTTCACTCACACACAAACCACAGCATCGATTTAAATATTTCGCCTGGGGATACGTTGATTACATATTGAGGAACTACATAGGAAAGGTACTATACCACTACATAAAGCCTCGCTTATTTCTTCACGAATGGCCCGGTTCGAACAGAGCAGTACCACCTCCATATAGAAAACTAGCCTTAAAATGAGAGCATATGTGTTTCATTCAGATTACACTTACAGAGTAATATTTACTGTAACGATACGTAGCCTAGGCTTCGTTTCATTTCTATCATATTTTACACAAAACCTGCATTATGTTGCGATTGTACCTCGCCGTTATTACATACTTTTACACTTCATCTATAATTTTTTTTTTAATATTGTAGCCTACCAAAGTGACTACTCTACCTGATGGAAAGCATGAGTAGAATCCAGGAGTAGGAGCCACAATCCGCATTGATGGGTAAACAATGCAGCACGGTGACCATTACCATGGCGGCTTGGTCAGATGTTTCTGCATCATTCTCCCGGCCTGTGGAAGTCGGGAGAATGATGCAGAATGATTGGGCCTCCGGTCTCATACTCACCAACGAAATACAACAGCTGTCATGTCAGTATACTCAGTATTAATAAAAAAAAAACTTTTTTTTTTCAATTTTTACTAAATTTTACTTTACAGTTTTTTTTACTACATGTAGAGAAAATCTACCTATACTTACGTAACTATGCCAATGAATGGTGGGGTGCCAATAATTGGCACAATTACGTTATAACCAGAAAAATAAAGTATCTCGAATTATAAAAGATTGTCGAAAATAGTATATAAATATCTACTTTTAATCTGTTTCCGATGACAATATTTGAAGTGTTATTAATAGTTTGGTCTACATTTCCACTTCATAGTATACATAACATTATCGATATCTATCGTTGCTAACGATATATATATCGAAAATATTCTATTTCGCCCTATTTATGTAGCACTAAATTCCCTAATCCCTTTTCTAAGTATATCTCAGTATTTATGCTTAGAAATATATATTAGCGCTGCTTAATCTCATTCAATATCCTTTGCGTGGGAGTATTTATTTTCCGCACATTACCAGATATCAGGCTGACAGATCTGATCAACTGTACGTAACATACTCTCATAGGCCGTTGGTCCCACTGTGAGCGAGTTTTCTAGCGATTTTTAAACGGGTCACACAGAGATGCCTTACCGAAAATTCAGATGTTAAGAGCAGTAAATAAATACATAAATTTCAACATCATCATTATCAAAAAACTTCTAATATCTTATAACTTCTAATACCCAGGCTTGCAGGTAAGTCACCTAAGTAACTTATCTACTATCTGTACACATACATAAAATTTCGTGTGGTGACGGATTAAGAATACAGAGTGTCACCACCCCTATTCATCCCGCGCGGGTGTCGTAAAAGACACCTAAGGGATAAAGATAACATCAATGCAAAGAGGAGGAAATCTTAAAACTAACCCTATACCAACCCGTCTATACGTACCCGGCCAGCGTGGTATAGTAGGCCAATAACACCTTTTCAAGGAGAGGCCTATGTCCAGCAGTGGACTGTTAAAGGCTGATGATGATTATACATAAAATTGAAGTGTATGTTTCTAATGTCAAATTAAAAGCGTTTCACTTAACGCATATGAAAATATGTACGGTACTTATGGCAACATTTTCATCTCTCTATCTGTGTCTGTGTTTTGGGTAATCTCTGGAACGGCTTTACCAATTTTGATGGAACTCTCACTAGCATAGAGTTAATGATATAAGGAGTAACTTAGGCTACTTATTTTAGCCTAGCTTTGCCTCGGTTTTGACCTAGTTTAGGCTCCAGTCCACCCAATAGTACAACATTTGCTTCTGCATTATTTTCTATGAATTATTGTAAAATTTGTGATGAAAATATTTTATTTTTTTATTTTATAACACAGACGTGGCTCAGTTAATAGATATTTAATATTTGGAAAAATAGCTTTTTAATAATAGTTTATTTATCTTGTAATTCACGCTTTGTTTACCTTGGAGTCAGATTATTCTATACTTATTTAAGCTTTGTCCGCTCGTCGCTAACAGTGGAACTGCAGCGCATATACACCTGTTCGTCAAGTGTAGGTGGTGCACGATCCCTTGACGCCTGTCATCATCTTCGGTCTTAGATTAAAAACATACCATATTTATTGATTACGACTAACGTATTAAATGTAATACAGTAGTTGAAATATATAATATTTTAATTCATCCACGTAAATAAATACATTAATCCTACTAATATTATAAACGCGAAAGTTTGTGACTGTGTATGTATGTGTGTATGTATGTTTGTTGCTCTTTCACGCAAAAAGAACTGAACGGATTTGGATGAAACTTTACAGTAATACAGCTTAAACATCAGAATAACACATAAGCTACTTTTTACTGCAATAATCGAGATAAACGGGCGAAAGCTAGGTGATTATAAAAATACATAAAACGTAGATGTCAAAATGTATCACTGTTTATCTCCTGTCAAAACTTCACAGGTTGCTATGCATAACACTCTTGCATGGCAACGATAATGATAGTTTGTAAATGGCTAATTTAAAAATGAGTTCTGGATAATCACATATTTAGGCTACTTTTTATCCCGAAAATACGCGAGTAGCGCTGCTAGTTTTAGTTACAATTTTTAGTAGTTGAGTTCCTCGGTTATAGATATAAATGGCAGGCAACGGCACGGAACGAAGCTACTCTAAACAAATTAAACTAAGTTACTCCTTATGTGAAACTAGTGAAAGTCTCGTCAAAATCGGTCCAGCCATTCTAGAAATTATCCGGAACAAAGAGGCAGAATTTTTCAAAAATCGCTTACTGATGTTACCGGTATACTTTGATATGCATTTAGTAAAAAATGTTCATTTGATATTACATATTATAGACAATCCAATTGCCTGCCTTGTTGGTCTAGTGGTTAGCGTATGCGGCTACTGATCAAGAGGTCTCGGGTTCGATTCCCGGGTCGGACCAAATATTTGTGTGATAAACAAATATTTGTTTCGGAGTCTGGGTGTTTTCTATTTATAGACAATCCAATTGCCTGCCTTGTTGGTCTAGTGGTTAGCGTATGCGGCTGCTGATCAAGAGGTCTCGGGTTCGATTCCTGGGTCGGACCAAATATTTGTGTGATAAACAAATATTTGTTTCGGAGTCTGGGTGTTTTCTATGTATTAACAAAAAAAAAAAGTATGTTTATGTATTTACATCAGCTATTTAGTACCCATAATACAAGCTCTGCTTAGTTTGGGACTAAATGACGTTGTGTGTAAGATGTCCGAAATATTTACATAATTATATAGAATGGTGACTAATTTAGGATTCTATTAATGCTTTCCATCCGGCAGAGTAGAGTTTTTTATGCAGGATTAAATATAAAAAAAGCGGCCAAGTGCGAGTCGGACTCGCCCATGAAACCCTTCATGGGCGAGTCCGACTCGCACTTGGCCGCTTTTTTTTTCCATATCAGCAAGTAACATCATATAAAAGTTCTTGTAATTCGTTGTAACTTTGATCGATGTTTATAATAGTGTATTGATTGAATGAAAGGTAAATTGCGTTTTACGATTTATGACGTATTAAAAAAAAACTATTTACTAGATCTCGTTCAAACCAATTTTCGTTGGTAGTTTGCATAGTAATGTACAACATATATTTTTTTTAGTTTTATCGCTCGCTTATTTTAGAAGGTACAGGGGGGGGGACACATTTTTCCACTTTGGAAGTGTCTCTCGCGTAAACTATTCAGTTTAGAAAAAAATGATATTACAAACCTCAACATCATTTTTGAAAACCTATCCAGAGATGCGTATGCGTTTGATGAAAACATTTTTTTTGAGTTTTAGTTCCAAGTATGGGGACCCCCAAAATGTCTTGCTTTTTTTCTATTTTCATGTGAAAACCTTAATGCGGTTCACAGATTACATCTACTTACCAAATTTCAACAGTATAGCTCTTATAGTTTCGGAAAAAATTGGCTGTGACATACGGACGGACAGACAGACAGACATGACGAATCTATAACGGAACCCTAAAAAGTACTATTATCCTATAACACCATCTTCTCATGAGTATGCCCGCAGACTTCACTGTTGGCGTAGAAAATGATGTTTAAAACGAAAGTGTTAAGTGAAAGCTATAACCATGGGAAGATTTAAATTGGTTAGCAATAATACGGTTCATCTGTCATGGCCCTAGAGAGTATTTACAAACTTGTTATTTTCTTTTAAAGATAGGGCTGCCACGTAAAATCGTTAATGTTAGTTTTCTTCTAAGTCTTAATCTATAGATACATATAAATAAAATTGGGGTGTCTGTATGTAGTATTAAATTAATAGCTTTTTATTAAATGCATGTCAAAGTATATACGGTACAAACATCAAAAAAGCATTTTCAAAAAAGCATTTTTCAAAAATTTTGTTTATCTGTTCTTTTGATTTTTTTTAGCCAGCCGTATAGCTTTTAGAGGGGGACATCTTGTTTCAACAAAAAAATAACTCTGTTGAAAAACTCGCAAAAGAATACCTTAATCGAAATTTTTTCTGAGCAACTTCTCACTGTTTTTAAAAGACCTACCTATATAATAATAACCCACATGATAGTATAGACGCGAGAAAAAAATCATTCCTACTTATGTTTTGGGAGGAACCTAATAAAAAGTTAATTTTCCTGATTATATTTTAGCAATTTGTCATAAAAACATATCAAGCAAAGTTTCATATTTATAGCACAAGCTTCTTGGAAAGTGAGTCCAGGTCAGACGTACGGACGGATGGATAGAAAGTTAAAATTTTAAAGATATTTCTCTCTACAGAAACTGCACGTAATGGGACATAGACTATCCAACGCGATTCGTTTTCAACCAAAATCAATCCAACGTCATTTCAAAAAGTAATTTAGTAAAATTTTCGAGATACGACATTTCCGTTTTCTGCCGGCGATATGTTATCTGATCCATTCAGTCCAATACTTAAACAAGAACATATATTTTCTTCATCATAGAAATGCAATACAATTGTTGTTTTCTAAGTAGAAGTGAATGTATCTTCACCCCCGAGAAAAAGTCATTATTAAATGAAATCCTACTTCTCACTGCTACAAGTTAAGATGATGAAACTTAGTCGCTTATAAAATAGTGCTCGGATTGGATGGTATCTACACTGTGTAGGCAAATTTCAGTAAGTCAACTTATCAAATCAAATAATTAAAATAACCTGTTTTATGCCTGGCTTTATAGATGTCAATGCTAAAGGGAAAACAGCTGTTATGGATCCCTTCTATTCGAAACACAGATGGGCACACAGTGGGGTTTTAGTCGGTTCACTGCCGATACTGTACCTTGCCTCAAACCCTGACACAGTGACGGCCTGAGGGGTTTCCACAGGTAAAAAAGAGTAGGTTTGATGATTGGTTAGGTAACACAAAAGCTAGGGCTCGTATTCGATCTGGAAGATAGCGACAGACCGACTTAAACTTCACTTAGTTTTAATTTAAATAATATTAAGGTTAAAAAATACCTTTGTGATTATTAATGGTGATTTTAACCGTAAAGTCCGACGTAGAAAGTTAAAGTTGTACTTTCAAAAATAAACGTTGTTTATCATTATCAATTATCATCTATAGGGTACGCTTTTCCAAGGAAAGCTACCAATCAACTTGCAACCTACACGGAGTGAAAGTTTAGACATCTCAACACGACAAAACATCATCTAATACAAAACTAAGCACACCCAAACTCCATAACAATTTTTTTGCAGATCACATAAACATTTAGTCCGATCTGGGAATCGAACCCGAGACCTCTTGATCAGCAGCCGCATACGCTAACCACTAGACTAATAAGGCAGTCTATGATACAACAAGACAGATAGCTAGAAATTACAAAGACTGTACCAAATTAGACTTCTCTTGTTTGTCTGTCAATGTGTGGGCGCCACAGCGCAATTGAATTGTGTCTAGAGCCGTCATAGCGGCTAACTTACTGTCCTCTGAGAAAATTTAATCCACTCCTCGTGTGATATCAAAGAATAAATGCTGTTTGTTATTAAAAAGTAAGACATTCTGTGAATGCATTGATAAATTTTTACAAACACTCTCAACCTTAGTTAGATCTAGAAAATAGTACGTGAACGTCCCAAACTAAGCAGAGCTTGTATTATGGATACTAAACAACTGTATCGAGCATGTTATACATATATAACACCCAAACTCCGAAACAATTTTTTTCAGATCATACAAACATTTAGTTCTACCCAAGAATTGAACCCGAATTCTCTTGACCAGCAGTCGCATACGTTAACCACTAGACCAATAACCAAGTTCAATATATTTCTAACCTTTTAAAAAGATATATTGTGATGACCTTTTAAAATGATATTTGGAATCATCATCAAGCCTTTGCAGTCCACTGCTGGATATAGGCCTCTAAATAGGCACACTACAGAACCCTTTCTGATGCTTTTTAACCGACTTCAAAAAAAAGGAGGAGGTTCTCAATTCGTCGGATTTTTTTTTTATTTTTTTTTATGTATGTTCAGCGATAATTTCGTCGTTTATGAACCGATTTCAAAAATTCTTTTTGCATTGGAATTTGCATAGCTTGCCGGTGGCCCCATCGTCACCATATCGGGATCTGATAATGAAATCCCAAGGAAAACGAGGGAACTCCTCAAATATCATAGGCACAATTGTCGCGATTGGGGTACTAATAGTTTTTCATTGAAGTCGGTTCCTTTTTGTTAAAATTATTACATACATAGTTTAGTTACTTCGTTCGGTTATCAATTTTTGTATACTTATTTGGAACTAGCTGATTCGCGTGGTGTTACCCGTAATTATTATTGTAAATCGCGAGTACCTATAGTCTGTTATAGAAAGAATACACAATTTTCTTGGTGTAAATAATGATTAATAATGGACTGACAATGTTTTCTAACAATATTTATTATTTTATAGGTGCCAAGAAAGATTACCATTCATCACATGAGGAGGAGAATAGCGAGGTCGGCAAAAAGGCGTATGAGGTGAGAATATAAATATAAAAAAATATATATATAATATAAACACAATATAAATATATAGAATTTAAAATAGCAGATAAGTGTATTAGTAATTAAGCCTTGTTCGCTATAGAAGCATATAATCAAATGTTCCAATTAGGAATTTATTGAAAAAATTGGGAGTGAAATACGTACCTTAACAAAAATTGGTGAGATGAGAAAGCGATGGTAGTAGAGCCGACAATTATAGGTATACAGATTAATTACCAAGCGTCGGTCTAACTGAGCTTGATAATCGTTGTTATTGATTCATTAACTATTATTTCTAATGAAAAGGTCACCGAGATGTCTACTAAGAAACCAGAAATATCTTCTACAAAGACTCTGAAAGCAAAACCTTGGTACTATATTTATATCGACGTAAGTTTTGTGTAAATGTTAGTCTAATTCATAATATTGATACTAATTTGTGATGTTCATTGCTGAAGAATAGAAACTAAATGTAAGTAGGTATTTGTTTTAACTTATGTAGGTTATGCTGTGTGATCGTCGTGTGAATTGAATAAAAATGGGTCCTCTCGCATTAGTATTTTTATCGATTAGGTGCTTTAATTCATAAATACAGTTAAGGGTTTCAATTTATTATATTATTTTATCTGCACGGTTAGCCCAGCGGTTTAAGAGATCGCCACGCTTGTCCGTTTTATGTGTGTTTGTAAAGTCCCCCGGGACACATGATTTAAATATTCTTAATGTGGGAATTGTCTTTTAAATAAAATCTTAGTAAATTAGTTTGCACTTATTAATTTTCTAAATTAAAGATACTATAGAAGAAGTAATAGAAGGGCAAAAAGTGTAGTGTAATAAAAAAAGAAAAAGGTTTTGTTCCTTCTGGATTCTTTATTGTTTCCATTTAGTATATTAATTCAACAAACTACAAGAGTCTGATAATAAAAATTATGTTAGAAATTCATCAAAATATGATGTTAGATTTGTATAGTCAGTTTTAGTTGGTTTAAGTCCGATAGCTGTGAACTCAAAAATGTAGTCTCGCGAAAGTTATCACACAAATAAAATAGTTACATTAAACTACCGCAAAAGTCTAGACTGTTACTAAATTTTGATTAAATTTTAGTCGCAAAATATCAGCGATTTTTTTTGTCCAAAAAATTGAGTTTTTTTTTAACTTGTGCAAGAGGACCTGCCGTCTGATTGACCAACTAAATATTTAATTTGTAACAGTAATTGTTTTTGTGATCAGTAATCAAAATAATTGTTACTAAAATGTATTTTACGTAAACCAAAGTAAAAACCAGTTGATGTGCAACAAATTGATGTTTAACAAGCGATAAATTGTGTTAAAAAATCTATCAAAAGAAGTAACTATATTTTTTGACGTGTTTGGAAACTGTTCGAGGATCAATTGATTTTCGATACCAATTAATTATCTATCGAAAGCATACCAACCTTATTCGGATTTCTATATAAAGGTGAAGTCATATTTATTTTTCAAATTTATCAACTAATATTTTTGTTTGATTGAATTTGAGTTGTTGAAGTTTTTACTGTATTTAGGCTATCATTTGTGTTGTTAAGCTTTTAGTAATTAGTGCATCTAGCTAGTTTTAAGAAATGCCCAACTATGGCTAGTTTTACTGTGAGTTGTTGGAATAACCAGTTTCGACTATTTAGAATGTGTTATAGACCGATTCCCATTTTTTTTCATAAAAATTTACTTTTTTTTCATAAAAGTTATTCTTTTAATCATAAGGACTGATAATGTTTAATGGAATTAAAGATATGGGTACTGTTAGAATATAATAAGTGAAGATGGATGGTACAGACTATATTCTACGAAAATTTGGAATACAATGAGGGCAATAGTAGGTAAGAAGGAGGGTAGACATTACAAAAATAATATCGCTGATAATTAATGGAATAGAGAGTGTAATCTCAAAACATGTCAAATTTCATCATCATCATCAGCCTATCGCAGTCCACTGCTGGACATAGGCCTCTCCAATTGCACGCCACTTAGTTCGATCCTCGGCTACTCGCATCCAGCTCCTGCTAGCCGTCTTGCGCAAATCATCACTCCACCTGGCCTGTGGACGTCTTACACTACGTTTGCCGAGACGCTGTCTCCACTCAAGAACACGTTTACCCCAATGGTTGTCGGTCTAACTGCTTGGCGTGATCATGAAGAAGCTTATAGGTCAACAATATATTACTAAAAACAGAAGAAAAAGAAGAACTTTCTGTTATTTGAAAGATGGAGCATTTTAATAGTATGGTTAATATATTGTGCTACATAAATAAAGCAGTGTAGTATGTGATGATTATCTCATAGCTATTTTGTCCATGGCGGACAGTCTAAATGGAGACCAGCCTACTAGCAGGAGATATTATAGTACACAAGAACTCTCTGTTCCCTTACTCTCATACTCCGATGGAACTGCTATTCAACACGACCGGGAAGAGATGGGTTGTTAAGACCCCAAACTTCCAAACTGTTATTAAGTATTTCTATATTTAGAAGAACTCAATAGTAGTTTTTGACCCAAACCTGGATTTTAACCAGAGCAGTATGAATAGGATAGCATCATCTACTACTACTGGTAAGTATATATATGTTATAGATGCTCGAATTTTTAGTCCGAAAATTTGAATCGATTTAGTTTGAATCTTAAAAATTGTCTTTCAATTCATTTTAACACGCCTAGTGAACATTATATCAAATAATAAACAGTTTTAGTTACAACCTTAGTTTAGTTCATTATTCGGTTAGTTACACATGTGATATAATAAACGACTACAATAAATTGAATTTGCGCGGAACCCAAACTTAGAAACTACTAATGCAAATTGGTAATTAGCATTACGACACCCTGTGACAAATGCGACTCCCAACATCACAGTATTGTTTTAGACAGCTCAAAATTTGTTGTGAATCATTACTATTGTTCTTTTCGTTTGTTGTGCTGCCAGTTTAAAATATTATTTAAAAACATTCTTATGTTGATCTATTATTCTATATTTGTAAATGGTGTTTTATATTATTGTTTGTGTGGTAGACAAAGGTATAAAAGGTGTCTAGAAAATATTATGTAAATTTCTACCATAGATTGTTCCACTGAAGTGGTCATAGCCAAGTGGCATGAGGTGATTCTAAACAATTACCGAGGGTAAGCAGCGAAGGCGCGATCAGAGATAGATGGGTGACCGTTTATGGTATGATATATTATAAGCGCTTCCGTGTATCGGAGGTCACAATAAGTCAAATCAAATCAAATCATTTATTCTGCAATTAGGTTACATGACCACTTTTGCAAGTTAAACTTTTTTTTTTATTTTTTGAGCAGATGAGTTCGGCCTTTTCCAACTGGACTAGCAGAAGAAAGGACGAAACAAACTCAGGGGCACAGTCTCTTTTAAAGTTTAGACAATAAATGCAAGAGACATTATTTCAATAAAAAAGCGATGATTACAATTTGAGTAACAACTATAATAATTAAAGATAATAATTGAAAAAATGACAACAATAGCAATAATTTAAGATAAATTTGTTAAATATTTAATGTAAATTTAAACTATAAATTTACATTAAATATTCGTCACATCAAAATAAATTTAAACATTCAAAATAAACAGCATGTGCAGAATGGGCAGCTCAATCCCAAGCGGTTTTATCATCAATATATTCTGCTATGGTATAATACCCCTTTGCGGATAACTTAGATTTAATGGTATTAAAATTTCGCAATAATAAGCATTCGGTCCCGGTTGTTAACATAAGAGAGCAGTCGTGAAGCTTAGTTGGTTGCATTTGGAAGGCTTTAAAACGTTCGATTACGTAGCCACAACGTGTCTTGCCAGTCCGCAACCCGCGTTCGGTCAGCGTAGGGACTTATGTCTCTATACCACTCCTGAGAGGAGACTCGAGCTCGGCACTGGGACATTATGGGTTGTTGATTGATTGTTGGTTCCACTTATGATCCGTGCCGTGTGGTGACGGATTAAGAATACAGAGTGTCACCCATATTCATCCCGCGGGTGTCGTAAAAGGCGACTAAGGGATTAAACTACGCAAGACAACATCGATGCAAAGAGAAGGAAAACTTGAAACCAACCCTATACCAACCCGTCTGGCCAGCGTTGTATAGTAGGCCAATACCTCCTTTTCAAGGAGAGGCCTATGTCCAACAGTTGGAGGCTGTTGATGATGATCTGTAGATCTGTTTAATTATTTACTATCTTTTGGGCATGGATCCTCAAGCGTGTAGGTCTGTTATCGTGGTAAAAATAGTAGCCTAAGGGACTTCACACACTGGCGACGCGAACACGCGCGTAGGCGCGGGCAGCCAATCCCGAAGCTGCTAGCCGCACGCGCTCATGCGCCTAGGCGCGTGTTCAGTGTGTTGGACCTGGCGTGTTTTCTATACTAATCGATGTACTTGCATACAATATTAAAATCTGCCGCTCCGCGCTACGCGTCGTAGCGCGGTGCAGTGTATGAATCGCCTAAGTCGTTCCTTAGGAATCAAATTGTATCGATGCCAAATTACATTGAAATCGGTATAGCGTTTAGTTAAGAAAGCGCAACAGACGGTCAGAGTTACTTTTGAATTCTTAATATAAGTATAGATCAGGTGTTTTGTTGATCAATTATTGTCATATAAATTACCGCTGTGTCGTAAGTTCTAACTTGGCAGCATTTGTAGTTTTACGCTTTTCATAATTATTGAATAATATCATAAAAGAAAAAAGTACATCTTATTAAAATATTTAACAACTGATTGCAAAAAATGAAAGTAGTTTAGTGTGTTCTAAATAGTTGAACCGATACTACGCCAATTGATTGTTTTTTTTTTCTTTGACATAAATTGTGATCTAGACCCAAACCACATTATTATCTTTTGTGAAAGGTATCAGAAATTATATTAAGTAATAAAAAAATGTACAAAGAATTATAGTCATATGATATGACTATAATTCTTTGTACATTTTTTTATTACTAGTCATATCATAATAAAATCCAATAGCTTTTATAAATGGCTTGCTTGTTTACCCGTTACCGCAGTAAAGAGCAAAAAAATATCTTATACAAATAGTTACATTTATTAACATTATTATTAGAGATTACTATATTCACAAAAACTCGACCTATAGGTAAATTAATATTCGTAATTTATAATGTTCTTAATATTTTGTATCTTATAGAATTACTAACGGCTAAGTTTTCAACGTGGCTCCGGTCCGCATATGTGTCAGTTATCGCCGTAAGCAGCCTATATACTTCCTCAAGAATATAACTAACTCCATGGCAAATTTCATTAAAATCAGAATAGCAGTTTAGGCGTACAAACCTAACAGACAGAAGGACAGGGTTGCTTCCGAAATTATAATAATAATATTAGACGGGAAGAAAATGTTAAAGATATGAAAGATAAGATATGCTGTCCAATTTGCAATAAACGTTTAAGTTATCACAAAAAAGGCGTAATAAGCAAACAATCTTTTAATCTAATCTGCAAATTTTACTCGACGTACGTTTATACTACTATATATATATACTAGTTGACCCAGCGAACTTCGTACCGCCCAACTTTAAAATTCCATAACTTGATCGCAGCGCCACCTACCGGGTCCAATTGCGAATCTAAACCACTCCCAGATCCCCTTGAACACACACAAAAAAATTCATCAAAATCGGTCCAGTCGTTTGAGAGAAGGTCAGTGACATACACACTGACAGAAGAATTATATATATAAAGATCATCATCTGACTGCCCTTATCCCAATTTTATTTGGGGTCGGCGCAGTATGTTTTATCCTTCCATTCTACTCTATCACTCGTCATTTCACTGTTAACTCCCTTCCTATTCATATCTTCTTTCACACAATCCATCCACCTTTTCTTTGGTCTATCTCTTGCCATGTAACCTTCAATTTCCGTACCCAACATTTTCTTTGCCACATTTTCCTCATCCCTCCGCATAACATGTCCATACCAAGATAACCTATTACTTCATAACTTTTCATCCAGTGGCGATTTATATATATAAGATAATAACACCACAGGACTCAGCTAGTACTAACATACAAAAGCAATTCTTAAATTTTTTTGTCCTTCTATCAGTCTGTTTGTTCTGGCTAATTTCTGAAACGGCTGAATCGTTTTTTGTGGGAATTGCACTGAAAGATAGCTGATGATATAAGAAATAACTTAAACTTCTTTTCTTTACACTAGATTCATCCTTAACTGATTTAACTGCCTTGTTGGTCTAGTGGTTAGCTTATGCGGTTGCTGATCAGAGGTCTCGGGTTCGATTCACGGGTCAAACCAAATATTTGTGTGATCCACAAACATTTGATTCGGGGTCTGGGTGTTTTTCTATGTATAATATGTATGTATTTACAAAAAAAAAGAATGTTTATGTATTTATATCAGTTGTTTAGTACCCATAATACAAGCTCTGCTTAGCTTGGGACTAGATGACGTTGCGCTGGTTCCCACTACGCCGGACCGGCAGATTTGCCTGACCGGTAAAACTGCCGGAAGGGCTAGTGGCTGTACAAGTTATATGAAGCTGTTCACATTATCCCGGATCCGGCATTTTTGCCGAGTCCGGCATTTTTACCGTGCGTTTTGTCACTACGATCGTCCGGTAAAAATACCGGACCGGAGCAATGTGAACGAGTTTGATCCGGTATCTGGCCCCGCTCACATCATTTTGCTCGCATTTTCTTCAGTAAATCGTCAAAAGTGGTTGCTATCATTCGAAAATAGAATGTACCCAATGTTTTCTTTTATTTTGCTTTCTATTAAAATACCACCATCATCATCATCATCAGACTATCTCAGTCCACTGCTGGACATAGGCCTCTCCCATTGCACACCACTTTGATCGATTTTGGGCTTCTCGCATCCAGCTCCTGCCAGCCATCTTGCGCAAATCATCACTCCACCTGGCCTGTGGGCGTCCTACACTACGTTTGCCGAGACGCGGTCTCCACTCCAGAACTCTTCTACCCCAACGGTAAAATACCACCACAACACAACAATTTCGTCGTCCATTGTGTGCACAGGTCCAAATTTAACTGAGCTGAGTACTTGACTGTCCGAGGCTCCGGTGTAATGTGAACACTCTGTCCGGTGTCCGGTTTCCGGTAGATTTACCGGTCCGGCGTAGTGGGAACCAGCGCGTTGTGTGTAAGATGTCCGGAATATTTATTTAATTTATCCTGCATCGTCACCCTCGCTTATTGTAGTAAAGCTACCCACAACAGTCGGCAGCACTGTGGCTCTCAACAAGTAGAAATTTAAATAAGTCAAATAGCTTTAGTAAAACATGGATCCAATCATTTTAAACGATTTATACTTTGAATAGGTTTATCCTCTCCCTTCATTCATTTTAAAACTTTGACGGTAACATGCAAAAGGGTTCCTTATATGCAAATTATATGACCGAAAGAAGATTAAATATTTGTAAAGGATCTGAAAATTCAACTAGGGAGGGATAAAGTGGAAAAAACAATTTAAGTTAGTTCACAGCTTGTGTTTGATATGTTGGCTGGTCACGTAATTCATGGGCGTTGACGCCCAAATATCAGATACTTTTGGTTCAGGTTTTTTTACAGCATTTATTTAATTAGTATTTAGTGTTTTCTTAAGAAATTCCTAGTAACAGCCCGGAGTTTGGAAGTTTGGCGGTGATTCACGCCAGTGTCACGGAGAGCATGTAAAACCGTCGGTTCTGGTTGTCATGAACATCTATGGCAATCGTTATTGGGAAGTTAGTGCTCTCAAATTTACTGAAAACTAGTTCAACCTTCGAATTTCAGTTCTCCCTTAGGGTTGCGGAGGTCCGATGTCAGTCGCTCCGTGGAAAAACTGATATTCAGGTAAACCGGTTGAACTAGTAGCCGACCCCAAATAATATTGGGAATAAGGCTAGGTAGAAGATTTGGGGGAAAATGACGTAGATGGGTCACCTACCTTGGGAGTTAAAAGGGTTGCCACCCTTTAAGCAAGAGATCCAGTGGAAAAGAAGTAAATTAGTATAAAGTTAGATCTGTGGCGATTTCTACATATAACTGAACAGAAAATAGTCTACAGCGCTTTTTACTGAAAAACTGAATATACATCGAACAACAAAGTAACGAACTACAGAGTGGCTACTAGTCCTGTATCGCGATATAGAAGTTTTCGCCTGATTAGAACATCAACATCATCCCAAACTTAGCTCACCTCTCCTGGTCAGTAAGAGGAATACGGAGGGTTCATGACCCCGTTCGCTGACTCAATAAAGTGACATGATTAGCAGTTTCTTCAACACCTGGCAATTAAGAATATTACTACATACAGTAAAACCTAATACAAACCACTGTTCCTCATAGTTCCGACTACAACTGACTTATAATTAATTTATGCGCTGTACTCGACAGTACTTTACCAACAAAGTTTGAATTCGAGTGAAACAGTTACACGGATTCACTGCGATTTAATTAAGTGATTCGATATCTCACAACTCGCATTGCAGTCGATTGTGAATAACGCTGTAAGCTGCTCTTGATATTTCAGCTATTAACAAAATTTAATTAACCTCTTCATATTATCTACACAATGCTTTTAGTTACTTAATGTTTGCTTCGTAAAGAGATTTTAGCCAATCCAATTTCGTTGGGTACAATCGTAGGTTGTGTCGATTGACGATTTAATTCATAGTTGAAATTGAATTCAGTTTTGTATCACTTTAGAAATAAATGTTAATAGAGAAAATCTCTTCTTGTAATAAAATCATGAGATATGTTTTTAAAAGAAATGATAGACTAAAAGATACCAACCACTTGGAGAAGTTAATTTGTAAATTCAGAGTTCGAAGTTTCTTGCCAGTTTTTCTCCATAAGAATAACATTTTGAAACCGAGCAACTAGAGTAATTAATTTAACATTTTTAAATTGCCCGAAGAGTCCTAGTTGAAATAAAAGCTATTTGGTTTGATTTTCGCACCTAACGTTTCGAAAGTGTTTGAATAGTTTTACATGAAATAAAAGCTATTTGATTTTGGCACCAAGATTGAAAATGGCAGATATAAACTCATCGTTTCAAGACCCTGTTGTTTTCGCTGCTGCTCAATGGTAATCAGTAACTACAGTGCGATTTTCCCGAAATTTAATGAATCGCACATCTAAATTGTGGAATGAACTGTCGCCTGCGGTGTTTCCAGACCGACACGACCTTGAAACCTTCAAAAAAAGTGCGTACTCCCATCTTAAAGACCGGCAACGCACATGTGAGTCCTTTGGTGTTTTGGGTTTCCATGGGCGGTGGCAATCACCTACTATCAAGTGATACGTCTGCTCGTTTGCCCCCTATAATATAAAAAAAAACGGTTTATCCCTTCAGCTCCGGGTAAATATTCTGATAGGTATCTAACGGTATGTGACAGGTAAAAGTTTTTGATATTTGCTCTATCCGAGACTTATCTGATAGATAAATTTAAAATGTTCTATCAGGGACTTTATGAGGTCGTCGTAAAACATTATCTAATTTATGTAATGTACTTGATTGTATAGAACGCACCTAAATATGTTGTATGTCTATGCCTATTTCTGTTTAAAATTATTAATTATAGTATTTTTTCTTATTAATAGAACTAAAATTAACAAAAACAAATTAATTTCTTAGCTACAAAGATAACGTGTAACCATCAAACGTGGTAAACGAAAAAATAATTAAAACCTTATGAATTTCTAGGGGTTACATGAAGAAACCAAGACAGCTAAAGGCCACCATGAAAAGGAGGACCATCTCGGCAAATATGATGACCACGGCAACTTGGATAAACATCATGAAGAAGAGTCGGGCCATTACGGGTCGCATGCGCACGAAGAACATGGCAAGAAGCATGCTAAGGTTTGATACACGAAGAAAAGAATGATAACCTTTCTTTTTTCCTATCTTTTTGAAGTTTTTCGTACTGAAGTAAGGCACAACCAGTCATTTGCTCAACAATCTATATTGATGATAAGAGATAAGGACACCAAAGGGAACATTTTCTTGCATTTAAAAAAAGAATGAAAATTAATTTCCTCCATTCTTCCATAATTTTAAATGTTTTAGTTACATAAGAAGTAACATAATTGCATAATATTATTACTAAATAAAGTAAAATTTAGATAATAAAAGAGAATAAATCACAGTGACCATGGACTTAGTAAGGTCTTCCTAGGGTCCATGATTGATTGCATTTTTACTAAATACAAGTCATAACTCTTTTTTTTTCATTTAGTTTTTTGTGTCAAAAGAGAATGAAATTTAAAAAATACCACGTGGTCTACTAATCATTCCAGTACGAGGAATCCGGAAAGCACTCTAAGGGCCATAGCACCAAAGGCAGTCACGACATCCATAAGAAAGAAGAATATGAGAAGAAAGTCGAATTCTTCGAAGAAGAAGGAGATTCCGCAGAAGATGAAAAAACAGGAGGGTATCATCAAGAGAAAGGCCACTCGGAGGTATGAGATTCATAATTCCAATGACACATATTTTAACTGTTGGGTAAAGTACCTTCCATACCTTATGACTGTCCTATAGGATTCTTAGCTTAGAGATACTTGAAGATTATTTAGAATTTTGTACTGACTGATTCTCTGCGGGATTTTTTTGCTTTTCTCCGAAATGAGGAGAATGTTTCCTAGGAGATTTATTTGTTTTTTTTTTTGTAAATACATTAGATGAGCCAAAATGTCAAGTAAAGCATGAAATTGTTCCATCAGGGCCTGACCATCCAAGATATGAACAGCCATCTGCAGACCAGTTTGTAGAAAGAAACGAAGACGATTATATTACTTCTCCCATATGAACCCAATATCATGAGGGTAACTTTTGGAAAGTCTTGCCGGTTTTCGCCTTTAGGAATTACATTTTAGAACCGAGCAACTAGACCTCGAGTCTCGAGAGGCCTACTTGATATGAAAATCTGTTCTTTTATTTACTTTTTGATATACCAGGTTTTACGGGTAACTAAGAAACTCGATGTTTTATTTTCTTGGTATCAGACTGGTGTTACCGAAGAACATCATGTTGATTTTCAAAAGCTTTGCTTTGTCAGATCATGCACAGATCATTGATTTACAAGGTGCTATTTTTTTCTTCCAATTAAAGAAACAGATTTCTCAATAAATTAAAGAATAGTTTTATCCTCGTAATTGACGGTATGAAAAAAAAATAAAAAAAACAAACCCGTATTGAGAAGCTTCTATTTTTGATGTCGTATTAAATATATTTAATCGACCTTACCAAATCTGGGAAATTTCAATTAACTTCCGTAATTACTAGCTGATTTGATGTAAAATCCAGTTCCTTTGTCAAATAAATTATTACTACACCGTGCCAAGTATAAGGTTTCATGTGACAAATAATTTGCAAACTATAATCCTTATGATTAAATTAATATTAACCTTGATGGATATTATTAGATTAATTAATTATATTGGCGCTACGGTACACAAAATATTAATCAGGTCAATTCTAAAACAAGTGTAGTATTTACCTATAGGTTTTTTACTTTTAGTAATAAGTACGTTGAATTCATCCAAGAGACTCATCTTTCTCAGGCCATCAGTTTATTTGGTTGTCTTACAATATATTTGTCAATTCATTTTGTCTGAGATACTTTAGGCACAGCAATAATCAAATCTCTGGCAACGTTGCTACTTTTGCACACTTTTTTGCAATAATATTCTTCTTGATAACATTGGTTCTTTATTTAATGCCCTTATTGCGAATTTCATTTCTCAAGTGTTGTGAATAAAGTATCATTTTGCTTATTTTACTTTGCTTACTCAATAATTTCAAGCAAATGATAAGCAATAAAGCACTATTGATCATTGACTACTTTCAGTATTCTAATGTATGTCTACCTAAAAATGATATGCATGTCAACTGTTACGCAGATTATGTTATAGATAACTTAAAATGGTATGTATGTTAACTGTTACGCAGATTAGGTTATAGATAATTTTTAGATAATACTTCCGTATGATAACGAATTAAGAATACGGAGTGTCACCTCCCTATTTATCTCATTAGTATCATTGGAGTAGACTAGAGAAGCACATTCTGCAGAAAACCTTCACTGCAAAGAGAAGGAACCTGAATTAAACTCAATTTCAACCCGTCTACATGCGTGGTCTAGTAGGCTGAATCTTTCTTTTTAAGGAGAAGCCTGTGTCCAGAAGAAGACTGTCGAAATCAGTTTATGTGATTCATTACGATTCAATTTTGGCACCTGGGCAGCCGAGTTATGCTCGGTTATCATAATCTTAGTTTAACAATGCCATCTATTATCACAAGTAGATCAACATTACAGGTGCAATGTTTCTATGTTAGTACTAACCATCAACCAACTGTGTGTTACTGAAAGAGTAGTATAGATGTCGAAAGCAATGCTAATAGTAATAAAGAAAAACGAAAATTCGGAAACTCGCGTTTTCCCAAACATAACACTAAACTAGATGGAAAACCCCTAAATAACTTATTTCAGCGAAATCGTAAAAGGCGACTGAGGGATAAACTACGCAAGACAACATCGATGCAAAGAGAAGGAAAACTTGAAATCAACCCTATACCAACCCGTCTGGCCAGCGTGGTATAGTAGGCCAATCCCTCCTTTCTAAGGAGAGGCCTATGTCCAGCAGTGGACTGTTAGAGGCTGTTGATGATGATGTTAAAACCGTTACCAAGATCACAAATATATATAAATATATATACAAGGATTTCTCGTTTAAAGATATTAGATTGTATGGAAATCAAATCATCCATACATAAATAACCTTAATTTCTTAAATTGGTTAATATTTTTGTGTGACTAGAGAAATTTCAATAATCACGTTTATCGTGATTCTGAAAACAAAATTGGTTGTAATCATGACTGTAGCGTACGGTTCAACGTACTGTGACCGAAATAATGGATAATTTCAGTCAATTTCAGCATCTCTAGACTAGATCAATTTGTTAAAATTTTCTTTAATTTCCAAATTATACGTTTCAAAATTATCTAGACTACAATCACTTTTTTGGGTTCCACACCAAAAATAATAAAATTGGAGCCCAATTACTAAGACTTGTTGTCCGTCCGTCTGCCCATATGTCACCTGAATTGATCTCATGAACCATAAAAGCTAGACATTTTAAATGTTCACACATAATATATTTCTGTTGCCGCTATAACAACTAGCTAAGTTATGGACAGCTTAAATGAAAGTATTTTCCCCGTTTTTTGCTCGATATTTAAAATGGCAACAGGTAGACACTTGAAATATATAGATAATTGTACAGAACCCTTCTTACGCGAGTCCGACTCGCGCTTAGCCGATTATTTTAAACTAAATCCGTTTTACTTTTCAGTGAAATTCAAGACTGACCAATAGTTTTGTTTTTAGTAACTTTAATCGATCAAGGTTTTGTTGACGATCCATTGCAGGAAAGCGTATCATTGTGTTTACTTTGAGTATACTGTTAAATTGATTATTGCCTTCGTTATCAAAAAATAGACTGTGACTTTGATTTTGATTTTTACTGCCTCGTTGGTCTAGTGGTTAGCGGATCCATTCCGGTCCGACCCGGGTTCGATTCCTGGGTCGAACCAAATGTTTGTGAGATCCACAAATACACACAACGCCATCTAGTCCCAAACTGATGTAAATACATAAACATACTTTTTTTTGTAAATACAAACATATTATACATAGAAAACATCCAAACTCCCAAACAAATATTTGCGGAACACACAATCAAAGTCCGACCCGAGAATCGAACCCGAGACCTCAAGTACAACATTCGTATACGCTCCCACTGCGTTACTGAGACAGTTTATGGTGACAATTTGACAAAAACCAAAAAAAAATGATAGATTATGATGACAACTACTCTTGAATTGACCAGTACTCTCTAAAGCATACCTCCAAATTCCATAATTCGGCCCATGAATCGAGCCCTAGACCCCTTAATCAGCAGTCGCATATGCTAACCGCTAAACGAACAGGAAAAGATATCGTAAAAATAAATAAGTAAAGATATTATACTAAGAAACTTATTTCCAGTTTACCCTAGTAAGCAAATTAAAGTTTATGTGACGATTAACTTAAGTAACTTAGCTGATCCCTAAGCAAGCAAGTTGCAATAAAGTTTACGATGCTGTGTAATTAGAATAGTTTTGTAGCAGTAAGAGATTACTTCGATATGAAAATGTAAGTTTTAGTTTCCATGACGGCGTTCATTGTTTAGAATTACCTTCATTAAATGTTAAATTTAAATTGAATGTGTCAGAAGACCATTACTATGGTCCGTTTCTCTTCCAACACTATGCATGACATTGCAAAGTCTTTGTAAAAAATATTACTTGCCCTAAGTTGTATGGTGTTGTCCAGTGGCTACCATAGTCAGTTTTTATCCAAAACACAATTTATTACACTAATGTAAATAGGTAACGTTTTAATATTTAGCTTTCCTAGAAGATAAGTAAAATTTTTCTTTTCAACAATTTCTCATAGTACAAACATTTTCAACTTCAACCTGCTGCAGTTCTAGTCTTTGCCTCACTAGACATTAATGGTACCTCTTATCATTTATCTCTTTTTTCCTCTTTTTGAAAAGATAATTCTGCTCATAAGCTGGCCGGAAAGAAATTCAAACTTTTACAATAAGAGTTTTCTCTAAGAAAGTTCATATTAGGACATACAAGTTAATTTTGATAAAAATTCAGAAAATTATTATTATATAGATACTATGTAGTTACATAGAGAATTACATAGATTATATCTACCCAAAATCGAATCCTTCAATATTCGTCCAAAGATTGTCTGGAAGAAATCGCCGTGAGCGATAATACCGCCTATTGTAATACCATATTGTTAAATTCTATTAATATTAATATCTGTGTACAAAATTTGATACCTTATTGGTGTACGATAAAGTTGAAAATAAATAAAATTAGTACTTTATGGTGAAATTTTTAATCTTTGAGGTTAATAGGGCACGGGATATTCATGACTATTTTCAAATGGTAAATATTTAAAGGATAGTCAAGTTACCTCTGAATTTTACCATAAAATTGCGAGTTGCAATTTTTTACGACTTTTGTAATCTTACCAAAATTTAAAAATATTTTCTCCTAGGGCGGCCACTACAAGAAGGCGAACTATAAGGCGGGTGACGAGGAGCACTCTAAAGGAGAATCCGGGTACACTGGCCACGGGGGGCTACTGCACGTGTCAAAGGTAACCCATCTTTTTTGTAAACCCCCTTGTTAAAAATTTTAATGATAAATTATGCACTAGAACTAAACCGAGCTGATCGTGAGTTCCAGATTATAATTCATGCATTTACAATAAGAAATCCAAATAAAAATATGTAATGAGTATAATAATTTGTTCTATGTCTCAGTGATAATATGAGTCACAGTCACAGTAATAATGATATGATACTCAGTCACTTACAGAGTGTAAATCCTACTAATATTATAAACGTGAAAGTTTGTGAGTATGTATGTATGTTTGTTGCTCTTTCACGAAAATACTACTGAACGGATTTGGATGAAACTTTACAGTAATATAGCTTATATATCAGAATAACACATAGGCTACTTTTTACTGCAATAATCGAGATAAACGGGCGAAAGCTAGGTGATTATAAAAATACATTAAATCGTAGATGTCAAAATGTATCACTGTTTATCTCCTGCCAAAACTTCACAGGTTGCTAGGCATAACAAACTTGCATAGTAACCATAATGATATACGCGGGTAACACCGCGGGACGCAGCTAGTATTTGATAATACTTGATTATGTTTAATCTCACTTGTTCTCAGAGTAGGTACAGTGTTTTAATCTCTTATTTAGACTCTTCGTAACAGATATTAAAGTCCAAGATTCTCTTTGTATCTCAACATGTCTAAAGTGATCTTTTGTTCACAGGGACATAAAGCATCAGAAGGACACGATGACCACGGAAAACATGGCGAGAAACATATGGCCAAAGGTGGCCGGGGAGCGGGCAAGAAGTGGATATACCACCACGGGTATCCCGCCAAAACTGCGAATTTGGTCAGGATAGACCGAAGAGCTGAAAAATACTATCATGGCCCCCAATATTTTGGCTAATATTTTTCTCCTTTGTAGTTTAACGTGCTTCGGAAATGAGAGACTGTTTAGTTCTGGGTATCTTAGTTTAAGTAACGTGGTTTTAATATAATTAATAATTTATGTATTTACTAATTAAAGTCGGTATCATAGATTTACATAAGAAATTTATAAGTTGGTCGTACATTTTAGGATAGATTTAAGGTTCAAACTTCTTTTAAATTTTATGAGGCTCTTACAACCTTTCAAATCTGAAATGTTTATATTTATTTGTTTTATGTGAATATAGTTTTGAACCATCATTAATAAAATACGAAAAGATCTGTGGGCGTACCTTCATAAGGTCAAATATTCACTTTCTCGTTTCTTTTTAAATGTATCTAAGCTTTTAGAATCTTTAGAATCAACATTTTATAATATTATACTGTTTTTTGTGGATTTATTGTGAATAACATTGTTGACAACACATAAAGCGAAATTGAACAGAAACTCATTGGGTTGAATATCGTTAAAATATTTATTTTTAAAATGTTTCGTGCTTCTACTTTTATCAGAAAAGAAATACATCAGAGGAGATATATTTATAAGTTAGGTTTCAGGTTAACATTTGTTGTATTGAATTTATTCTTCTAAAATTTTACATCTTATTGAATCTGAATATTGTAAAGCCAATTGTTTTGGGTGGATAGATAAAGTAATTCTTTTTGTAAATTTAGAAATACAAATAATAATAGTTTTGTAACAATTTGATAAAAAACGAGTTACGCATAATACTGTTCCCAAAATTAACCGTATACAGAGTGATAATAGTCAATTAATACCTATAATTTATGTGTCCGTCTATTGACTAGCGGGATTAGGAGCTTCACTATCTCGGAATGTAATACCCATACCTATAATAAACCTACTTGTGCACACGATAAACTAATATCAGGTCAGTAGTATGAAGTATTTTAATATTCATTCATTGAATGAGAAATAACGCAGAGAACGTTTACAACAATAACTATTTATGAGGAAAGAAATAAGTTATTTTTGTATAGTTCTCGTTGTAACACACACGTGTAAACTTGAACAATATTTTTTTGCCGCGTGCACTTTCAATGTGTTTTTCAGAACTTTATTGTATTTGTAAGAACAAATAGAAGTCTTAATTTTTTAGACAATCTCCGAAGAAATACAAATTAAGACTAACTATCTACGTATTTCTGTAACTGTAAATTGTTACAAAATATTTCAGAAAACTATACAAAGCAAAATAACGAATGCACGATATCGTTATTCAAATATATACTTTATAACGTAACTCCATTTTGAAATCTTTCAGCATTAAAATAAGGCTTAATTTCAATCATCATTCAATCGTTGCCGTATAAATGAAACACATTCACAGCAATCGTTTTTAGTGAAAAGTGTGAATAAATTTTCACTTTGGTAAATTTGTAATACCATACCGTAGCCTATATAAATATCCAATAAGTGTATTAACATTGTACTACTTTTAAAAATAACATAAACATATATATTGTACCCAATTTCACTAACGTCCCCGAAATTTAAGGAGTCACCTAGAGAAAGTATGATTTACTAGACCTACCTTATACCTATCTACCTTTAGTGATATTTTCATTTTCACCAACCTTTAGGAGACACCTAAGTGCTTAGATGTCTCTTCAAATTAGATATATTGCAACAATCTATTACCAATGTATGTAACTTGAGTATGTGTATGTATTTTAGATAATAGTTTAGCTAAATATTTTATTCTCTCACAGTGTAAAAAGTCTATAAAGATTATTCCACCGTACACTTAAAGTTCCAGCCACATTCTAGAGGCATATTTATTTTAAACTTAAACAGGGTTTATTTGAAAGCTTTACTGGCTTTTCCTCTTTACTAGTATTTTTTTTTATATTACTAACATCTATTATGTTTTCTAAACACACATACAAACTCATCATTTTTCACATCATCTTTATTGCAAAGATTATTTTGGATTTGGTTACACAGACAAACTATAAACAATCAAACTAATTTGAACTTGACCCGTATAGGATGCTTTTCACAAATAACTCCTAACCATTGTGATTTATGAACTGTATGTATTACGCAAACATAAAACTCCACTGTGCAAATTACAGGTTTTGTGATATCCCAAAATACAAGTGTAGCTTATTCTGGGTGCCTCCGCCAAAAATTTTCATTTTCCTTGTTGTGTGTTTCATTTGAATTAAATTATTCATCATCATCATCAGCCTATCCCAGTTCACTGCTTGACATGGGCCTCTCCCATTGCACATCACTCTGATCGATTTTGGGCTTAATGAATTTATTATTATTTAAAAATAGACTACTTAAGTTTAGCTTTATAAATGTTTTTATATCTTAAATATTGCTACAAAATTAAAAATTATTTATACAAGTTACTAGTTATTTATCACCATACTGTTAAGTCATGCAAAACTGTTAATAACTATTTATTTCAACAGTACCTACTTTTGATTTTACTAGTTTAAAATAATTGGTTCTCAGTTTATTCGTAAAACGTTATTTATCGTTATCCGCTTAAACGAGTATTTATTCAGTTTTTTTATACTATTCAATTTCAATTCTTGCCAAGTTTGTTTAAGTTATACTTTTACTTTTATAAATGTAAATATTTTTAAATGTGATGTAGCTACACGTTTTGTAAATAGTTTTTGAATAATACTTAATTGGGCTGTAGATAGTTATTTTATTATTAAACGCTTTGTCATAATAAATAGTTTTATTTATTTACCCCGCGGTTTTACCCTTTTGAAAATGTACAGGTAACGTCACGGGGCTAAGCCAGTTCAAAAAAAAATCTTAGTTATTCTTAATATCATCAGGTATATTCCAGTGAAATTCATGTTAAAATCTTTGGAGCTGTTCTGTTCCAGAGATGAGCCGCAACATACATACGAAATTTTTAAAATTTTTATTTTAGTATTGTATGTACGATTCATATATATTTAGTGTAAAGCTGGTAATATTTAATTTATACTAGCTGACTCGAACGGTGTTACCCGCGATCCTCTGGAGAGAGTACGGTTAAAGAATCTTTATTTATCAGAGTCCTTTATATTTCAGCAATTCAACTCTAAATGATGCCAGAGTTACATTATATTTTCTACTAACTGCACTGAGTGTGGTAGTTGTACGCAGTTGTAAGTGTGGCAATAACAACCGTTTATTAACAGATTATGCTAAATTACTTTTCAAACATCTTACACACATCGTCATCTAGTCCCAAACTAAGCAGAGCTTGTATTATGGGTACTAAACAACTGATATAAATACATAAACATACTTTTTTTTTTGTAAATACATACATATTATACATGGAAAACACCCAAACTCCGAAACAAATAAATGGAACTGGGAATCGAACTCGAGACCTCTTGATCAGCAGCCGCATACGCAAACCACTAGGCCAACAAGGCAGTCATGTCAGTCAGTATATTATTAGCTGTATGTCAGTGAAAGTCCCGTCGAAATCGGTACAGCAGAGATTAGCAGAAACAAACAGACAAACAGATATTTTTTTTATAAATTGTTAATGTTAGTATCGTATTTAATGTACTTTCATAATTATGCATTTTGTGAAAAACTTTTCATTTGCAATTACAAAGAATTACTTCAATTTAATTTACATAGTGAAGTATTTGTTATGATTATGTTAATATTCTAGCCCATAATTATTGACGCTCCGTGCATGGCACGTGACGGTGCTGGTCGTTTACGGAACGGTCTAGTCTATTTTTTTTTATAAAACGCCTGCCAAGGTGACTTTACTATGCCTGATGGAAAGCATGAGTAAAATCCATAAGTGGGGGTCGCCATACTCACTGCAAATGCAAGCAGTATGGCGAACCACATTATGGCGGCCTAGTGAGATGCTTTTTCACGCCCCGCTTAAAGGACCCGCGATCATAGTATAAAGGAAAAACATGAGCTGGTAGTGAGTTCCAGTGTTTAACTGCTCGACACAAGAAGGAAGACCAGAACCGCTTAGTTCTGGAGCGTATGTCTTCCACTCTGAAGGGGTGACTTCCCTGGTCAGATCGAGTTGTTCTGTAGTCATATACCTTTTAATACAAAGAATATTTTTTACCTGGCACGTTCCTAGCACAGTCATGGTATGGAACGGTGTAGTGGGCAGATTCCATTACAGTTAAATAAAACTAGTTATTTAAAAATGAACAAGTTTTAAGTAAGTATTCAAGTTGAAGAGTAATAAAACTTGAAACCAATCTTTAACAATCTGTCCAACGGGCGTGATAGATTACTTTTTTCAAAGTCTGCAAAGGTAACTAATCTTATTACGTATTATCTATTATTAGGAGAGCCCTTTTTTAACGTGTGTGTACTTCTTCAACGAGCCGTCACCCCACCGGGCTTTGGAGCAGGGTGGTGTGTCACCTCCTCGCGGCTGAACACTGTCTTTTTATATACATTTAGTTAATTTTTATATACGCTGAGAGTTGATTGACGGTCATCACTGTGGGAGTTAACAAGATGGCGCTGCTAATGTGCTTCTTTGAAAGCTGCTTCCAATCACGTCGGGGTCACCACTGTGGAGGAACAGGTGTCGTGTTCCTCCATCACAAAGGGATGATCCTCCGACCAGGTGAGGTGATCATGCCTGGTGGGCCACTGTCCAACAGTTGATGTTGGGATGTTGTATATATGCTAATCGGCGCGAAAATGTCACTTTCACGATTCAGGATTATCCGAATAGATCGTTATGTGTTTTTCTTTGTCGTTCCGTGTTTCTTCTCTAGATGGCGCTGTCGTATGTTTTCGTCGCGCTGTATGTGGAAGTCGCCACAACCAGGAGTAGAGCTCACCATCCTCATTGATAGTGTAGACAATGCAGGAAGGTGACACACACCACGGCGATGTTTGCATGATCGGGCCTCCAGTCTCACACTCACCAAAGAAAGACAACAGCACGAATTCTGTCATTTTAGGTTGGTTTTCTGTGTGCGGGTAGTTCTGCCCCATTCGTGCTTAAATAAGCATGGCTCTACTACCTGCCTCAGTTTCCTACCACGAGCTAAAAAGAGAATTTATTAATTTAAAAACCATGGAAGTGGTTATAGCATTTCCATTGGTTTGAGATACTCTTTCTTTTTTACTTCGTACATGGATTTGCGCAAGACGGCTGGCAGGAGCTGGATGCGAGTAGCCGAGGATCGAACTAAGTGGCGTGCAATCGGAGAGGCCTATGTCCAGCAGTGGACTGCGATAGGCTGATGATGATCATCAACAGCCTGCAACACTTCACTACTGAAGATACTTCATTTCACGGCTCGACCGGGGCAGTACTACCCTCACACAGAAGACCATCCTAATAATGACAGCACACTTGCGATCGTATTTCGTTGGTGAGAGTGAAACCGGAGGCCCAATCATTCTGCACCATTCTCCCGGCTTCTAGAGGCCGGGAGAATGATGCAGAAACATCGAACCAGGCTGCCATGGTATGGGTCATCAGGTTGAATTGCTTACCTTCACAATTCGGATGGTGACCCCTAATCTTGAATTTTATTTTATTTTATTTTATTTTATTTATTAGGTACAGAAACAGACAACAAACCAAAGACACACAAATATTACATATTATAGTTTACAATATTTAGGTCTGAAGTCCAATTACAACTGTACACAGCTTTTTATTCTACATTACTTCGTTAAAAGAAAAAAATAATAATAGAAAAATAATTATCAGACATTCTTAAGATTAATGATCGCGGCCCTAAATTCACCAAACGTGTCGAAAAATATATCATTTTCAGAACATATCTGATTGAAATGTGTGCACATTCTTGAAATTGGACTGTTTTTGGATACATTATTATTAAAATTACCTATGGTAAAAAGTTGTGGAATACGCACAGATCGCGACGGTATTTTAAAACTCATTTGCTCTATAAGTTGACAGTCCAAAGAACCATTGACAATTTTATGTAGGGTTAACAAGTCATTCATCCACCTCCTCCTCTCTAAACTCACCATTTTGAATTCTCGCAGTCGGTCCTCATAATCTGCTAATTTACGTCTCAAGCCAGTTCTAATACATAACGCCCTGACAAATCGTCTCTGTATTGCCTCTATTCGGTCGGTGTGAGTTTCATATATCGGTGTCCATACAGGCGAACAGTACTCAAGAATACTTCTAACTAGACAGTAGTACAATATCATTAGAGAGGCGATTTGTTTGAATGGTCTTCCGTTACGAAGAATAAATGAAAGCATACGATGAGCCTTATTACAAATATAATCATAATGAGGTCGGAAGGACATGACATTATCAAATATTACCCCTAGGTCGCGAACCACCGTGACTCTATTTATTGCAGTGCCCTGAATATGATATCTATAATCTATTGTTTTTTTGTTTTTAGTGAATGAAATAACTTGACATTTTTTTATATTTAGTGACATTAGGTTTTCGTCACACCAACCCACTATTGTATCGATGTCTGATTGTAGAGTTTCGCAGTCAGTGTAGTTAGATATTCGTTTAAAAATTTTGATATCATCCGCATAAGCTAGACATTCACTGTTAATTTTACCTAACAAATCATTAATGAATAATAGGAAAAGTAAGGGTCCTAAATTTGAACCCTGAGGCACGCCTGATGATGCTATAAAAGGGGCAGACTCATAGCCGCAGAGGGCTACCAGTTGGGTACGATTGAGCAAGTAGGACGCGAGCCATCTCAATAAATTGCCATGTGTCCCGACATGCTGCGCCTTCAGAAGTAGCAAAGAATGATCTACACGATCAAACGCCTTCGAAAAATCAGTATATATCGAGTCCACCTGCTGTTTTGTATTAAAAGATTCACACAAATATGTTGTATAACATAAGAGATTGGTGCATGTTGATCTACCGGTCATAAAACCATGTTGTAGTGGACTCAACATGTGTTTCATGTGGTTATATATGTGGCTGTAAACATAACCCTCAAATATTTTGGCAAACCAGTTGAGGATAGAAATAGGCCGATAGTTAGATACTTCGTTTTTTTTGCCAGATTTATGTATCGGTGTAATTTTGGCAATTTTCCAGAGCCCAGGGAATATGCCCTCTTCTAACGACTTTTCAAAAATAATAGAGACAGGTGTAACCAATTCTGTTGCACAAAGCCGAATATAAACTGGTGGAATGCCGTCAAAACCAGCACCTTTAGTTAGATCAACACTTTGTAGTTTTTTTAATAAATCTTTTCTACATATCGATATATTACTAATGGTATAGTTAGATGAAGGAAAGTTGGGTACGTAGTTTTTAGATGAACTACAGGAATAAACCGACGAGAAATATTCCGCAAAGAGGTTAGCAATATCTTCACCAGAGTTACACGTTTTGTCTTTGTAAGACATATTGATTGGATAATTGTTTGTAATACGTTTACTCTTTGTATATCGCCAAAATGCTTTAACATTAAATTTAAGATCATTTTCCATCTGTTCAATATAGTTTCTAAAACATTGATCGATTACTATTTTCGCCCTGGCTCTGAGCATGGAAAACATATCGTAGTCCCTAGGATTACAATATTTTTTAAATTTAGAGTGTGCTTTGTGTTTATTTCGAAGTAATTTAATCAGATTTTTTGAAAACCATACAGGATAATTATTGTCTGATATTTTAGTTTTTGGTGTATGTTTTTCAATAATGTAGTAGATACTGTTATAAAAAAAATACACAAAATCATCGCAATTTAAATCTATTGCCCTCCGCTGCCAGTCTATCGCCGCCATCTCTCTCCTACAGCTATCGTAATCCGTTTTGTAATAACATAATTTTTTAATTGTTGAATTACTCAAGAGAGCGGGCGAAGCAGCTCGCAGCACGAGTTCGAAAGGTGGGTGATGTGCGTCAACTCGACTAATGGGTAGCGCAGGTGTAACAGTGAGTAAGTCTGGACAATCGGTAATGGCAAGATCAATTCTACTCATGCTTTCCATTAGGCAGAGTAGAGTCACTTTGGTAGGATTAAATATACAAAAAAACGGTTTAGACCTTAGCATAAAGATCTTAAGATTGGTTTCAAGTTTTATTACTCTTGAACTTGAATACTTACTTAAAACTTGTTCATTTTTAAATAACTAGTTTTATTTAACTCTTAAATTTTTAGAAACTTTTAAAAACCGAGGGTGGGACATAGTCACAACTGCCCTCACATTCAAGTATAAAGAAGGACTGTTAATTGATTATGCTATAAAAAAAGAACGGCTTATACTAGATATGAACAAATTGATAGATCCCAAAACAATGGTGGACCTTATTGCAACAGGCTTACCTGGGTTTATCTTGAATAAGTTAAACAGGGACGAACTCAACAACACTATTGATTTATTCAATGAGATAAGAAAATATGAAGGTATGATCTACAAGAAAAACTCAACTATATTTCCTTATAAAATATATAAATTTCCTTATAAAAATAAAACTATTGAACAGAAGTCATGTAAGACTTGTGAATCTTTGGACAAAGGAATTAGATATCATCTGGAGGAGTCATGTTGGTTCAAGAAAAATAAAAATGAATCTGAAAAGGTCTTTAAAGCCAAAAATGTAAATAATAACTCCATTATTGAAGTAGATATGAATACTGAAACAAAAAACGAGTAAGTACACCATTAATCAAAATCAAGCTTTTATTAGAAAATAAACTAGAAGTGAGCGGCATCTATGATTCAGGCTCACAGATCTCGTTAATAAATTCAAGACTAATTAAAGTAAAAGAAAAAAACGACAATGTGAATATAGCATATATGAAAACGGTTAATGGTGTGAAGAAGACAGCAGGCTTGATAACAATAAAAATAAAAATCTTTGATTTAGAAGAAGAGGTGGATATTTATATAGTGGAAAATGAAGATTTTGATGATTTTATAATCGGATTGGATATGATAAAAAAATTCAAATTAACCCAAAATGAGGACTTGCAGATAGAACAAAAGAAAATAACAAGTAAAATAGACAAGATGTCTAGAGATAACAGAAATCAAGATAAGAATATCAATACATATGCAATAAATTTCAATGAACACATAGAAACAGAGGATTTTGTAAGTAATACAGACCATTTAGATAATGAAAAGAAAATTAAGATAGAAGAAATTGTAAATGAATATAAAACAATATTTGCTAAGGACAAGTATGATATAGGATCAGTTAAAGATTATGAAGCTCACATAGATTTACTAGTAAGTAGATACTGTAGTAAAAGACCATACAGATGTACAATAGAAGATAAATTAGAAATTGAAACGCAAATATCCATGTTACTAAAGAATAATTTAATAGAAGAATCTTACAGTCCTTTTGCTGCGCCAGTGACATTGGCATTTAAAAAAGGTGAAAATAGAAAATCCCGCTTATGTGTAGATTTCAGAGAACTAAACAAAATCGTGATACCACAAGCTCAACCTTTCCCACTAATAGATGATTTGATTATTAAAACTAGAAATTGTAAATATTTTACTACACTGGATATAAACTCAGCATTTTGGGCAATACCACTACGGGTGGAAGATAGACATAAAACAGGATTTGTCACACAAGATGGCCACTTTCAGTGGACCTGCCTTCCTTTTGGCTTAAAAACATCACCAGCAATCTTCCAGAGAATTTTAAGCAATATTCTAAGAAGGCACAATCTTACAGGATACTCCGTAAACTATATTGATGATATTTTGATATACTCGTCCACCTTTGAAGAACATATAAGACACATAAAAAATGTATTAGAGGCAATAATAAAAGAAGGCTTTAGATTGAAGTTTACGAAATGTACCTTTGCTTCAGACTCAGTAAAGTATCTTGGCCACGTAATTCAAAACAATTCGGTAAGACCACTCAAAGACAATTTGATTTCAATAAGACATTTTCCAACTCCAAAAACGCAAAAGAATATCAGACAATTTTTGGGAAAAATCAATTTTTACCATGAATACATACCAAGGAGCGCAATTATCTTAGATCCATTACATAGATTATTAAGAAAAAACGAAAAGTTTGTGTGGTCAGAGGAGTGTGAAGAATCATTTAATCAAATAAAAAGATATTTATGTTCTCAACCGGCGTTGGAAATATATGACAAAGACTTACCAATAAAAATCTTTACAGATGCATCCTTAGAGGGCATTGGGGCAATATTAAAACAAACACAATTAGACGGTAAAGACAAACCAGTGGCATATTTCTCAAAAAAATTAAATGAATCTCAAAAACGAAAAAAAGCTATATACTTGGAATGTTTTGCTATGAAAGAAGCTGTTAAATACTGGCAACATTGATTCATTGGAAAACAATTCACTATATACTCAGACCACAAACCTTTAGAGAACATGAACATTAAATGCAGGACAGACGAAGAATTGGGTGATCTCACATACTACCTGTCTCAATATGACTTTACAGTAAAATATATACCCGGTAAAGAAAACGTAGAAGCAGACTGTTTAAGTCGAAATCCTGTATTAGAACCAGAAGATAACAAAGAGGAACTATTAAAAATAGTTAATGTAATACAAATAAAAGATATAGTCGAAGACCAAGAGAAAAATGAAAAAATAAAAGAAAAGAAACAAAATCTAATACACAAAAATAGAATCTATTATAAGAAAATAAAGAAACATGAAAAGATTATACTCTCAGAAGAATTTAGTAAAAATTTTATAAACAGGTGCATGAAGATTTATGCCATATTGGGATCAGACAATTGCAGAAAAAAATAAGTCCAATATACACAGCTAAAAACCTAACAAAGAATATCATAAATATTTGTAAAACATGTGAAATATGCATAAGAAATAAATCAAGAGGTCAAGGAAAATTTGGATTAATGTCACAACTGGGACCAGCAACAAAACCATTTGAGATAATGTCTATAGATACTATTGGTGGCTTTGGAGGGTCTAGATCAACAAAAAAATACCTACACCTTTTAGTAGACCACTACACAAGATATGCATTCATTGCAACTTCTAAAACACAGAATGCAAGTGATTTTATAAAACTAACAAAGAATGTACTAGAAACAGACGAAATTGGAATAGTTCTGTCAGATCAATATCCGGGCATCAATTCAAGAGAATTTAAGCAACAATTGCAAGAAAATAATATTAAATTAATTTTTACAGCTGTGAATACACCATTCTCGAATGGCTTGAATGAAAGATTAAATCAAACAATAGTTAATAAAATAAGATGTAAAATAAATGAGAAAAATAATAAGAGATCATGGACAACAGTGGCAAGAGAATGTATACAGAAATATAATGAAACAGAGCACTCCGTTACAGGTTTTGCACCAAAATATTTATTGGATGGTACGAATGTCAGCATTCTACCAAACGAATTAAAAACAATAGAAAGAGAAGACAAGTGGATTGCTGATAAAAGATTGGCATTAGAGAATACAATAAAATCCCACAAGTACAATAAAAAAATATTTGATAGAAATAGAAAAATACAAGAGTTTAATATAGGAGACAGTGTATATGTAGAAAATGGAAATAGACTGAATAGAAAGAAATTAGACGAATTAAAAATAGGCCCTTATAAGATAGTAGAGAAAATATCGAACTCCATTTACAGAATTGACACTGGCAACAGAAAAACAGAATCAACTTTATTCCACATAACAAAATTACAACCTGTCACAACAGAAGCTGAAGAAGATGAAGTAGAAGAAAACGAAGATAACTAATAGGTGCAGTGTATAGATATATTATTTAGAATTTTCCTTCTTAGGGGGGGAGATGTAATGAAATGACATTTCATTAATTTAAATTTGGAGCGCTTCTCGCTTTTCTAAGTTGTCGGTGAAAGCTGGTAGGTGGCGCACCGGAGTGACGCGTCATTGAATGGCGGATGACATTGAGAATATTTTGTGCACAATAAATTGTAATAGAAAAACTTATAGAAAGATAGATTTATAGGATATTATTGAGGAAGCGATATTAGTAAACCTAAAATGTCGTTTCTTTGTATTGTCAGGTGAGATTTATGAATAATATTGTCATAGCTAAACAATAGTTGTTAAGATTGTAAAGGCGTTAAAAAAATAAAATAAATCTTTGTATTTTCAGAGAAACAATTTGTTATCTAATGTGAAAATCCTCCATAATATATCTTATATATATATAATGAAGTATTCTGTTACGAACAAAATACATAAATCAAATGTATGAATAATTGAAAAGTACAAAATAAGAAATTGTCAAAAAGATTCTTCAATTAAAAGTTTCCGTGGCACCTGCTCGCTCACATAGGATAACGACAAATTTATTTTACATTGCTTCTGATGAGTATAGCCTTAACTGCCCTTTAATAAGCACAGAATAACGTAGAATAGGCGCGTGAATGAAGCGCTCAAAGCTTTAGGTGATTGGAAACAATCACCGAGGATAAGAAACTACAGCGCCGCCACTATAGTCGTCACAAAATAAGAAGCCCGTTTTGACATTTGTCATCGTGTTTTATAATCAACGATTAATTCGTGTTTTTGAGTGTATTTTGTCAATATAAAGTTAAACTTGATGCTTATTTATGATACGCGTTGTGATAGTGTATGGGTAACATAGTAATTAAATAGGATTATGAATTTGATTATTGACATTGAAAAATCAAATTCATAATCCTATTTAATTTTGTTAAATCCCATTTATCCCAATCCTATTTAAATTTGTGACGACTATACCTAGTGATAGATGACTAGATCAACGTGGCTCAAATAACTGATTCAAATAATTTAATACTTTTCAATTAACAAGGCTAACAAGAGTGACAAGCTGACAGTGATTTTAAATCAACTTGAAGAAACTGAAAAACGTTGATAAAGGAAAAAATACTACCTACATTTAGTTTAAAATGCGAAAGATTTTTAACAGAAGCATTTGACAGCTGTGTCAACTTTCATAATGACCAAAATAGAGTGTCTGATTTAACTTTTTGCAACTGTACAGAAAATTGACAAAGGGTTTGACATGTAATTAACGTTATTGGTTTTTGAGTTGATCAGTTTATCACATAAGGGCCACAGCACACTAGCTACTTTTAGCATTGGCGATCGGCAACTAGTCGCATTTTAGAAGATAAATACGGCGACCGAACGCTCCACACACCTAAAAAAGCCAAACGCGAAGATTAAGTCACTTTTTACAAGCGCGACACAGCAGCTGAACGCTACTCTCCGCACACATTCGGATTCCAGTAGCATCGATTTGGCGTCGGAAAATTATAGACAACACTACAGCCGACGCGATCCAGGCATCTTAGCAGTCGCTAAAACGCGCGTTTCCGATACCGCGTTCGAACGCAGAAAGTCGCGAATGATGCAACATGGCGCGCGATTTTGATACTGCGATCGAACGCTAAAACGCGATGCAGCATCGATGCAATCGCCAAATCGCCGATCGCCGATGCTAAAAGTAGCTAGTGTGCTGTGGCCCTAAAGGATGTTACTATAGTGTCAAATTGGAAGATTGTGTTCTCTGCACTCTGTTAACCGCTGTAATTAAACTAACTTACTCATGCAGCCCCTTTTGCATCCTCTACGAGAATTCTCAGTAGCGTGATTTTCTACGGCGAAAACAAAAGTGCTTCATATATTAAAGGTTATGGTGATCCAACATTTAAAGATAGACATATGCTGTCATGGACTTCTTTTAGACTATTTTAGAAGGAACAATTCTTTCATACATTATTTTCACGAATCTGTAACTATTGGAAGTTCTTAATAGAAATAATAATTTTCCCCCAATTTTCAAACATTTTTCATTGACATAGCCTAGGCCTATAGCCTCAAATCAAACCAATAGTGCCTAAGATTAGCACGTTCAAACAAACAACAACGGCTTTGTAATATTATAGACATGGACATACTTTGATTCTTCAAGAAGGACATAGGCTTTACTGCGATAACCGCATATACAAGCGAACGGAGTCGCGGGCTAATTATCATATTTTACTTTATTAATTAGAGATCACCATCCTCATTGCGAGCACAGAAAATGCAGCAAGGTGACCCACATGTCATCATCAACAGCCTTTAGCAGTCCACTGCTGGGCATAGGCCTCTCCTTAGAAAGGAGGTTTTGGCCTACTATACCACGCTGCCCAGACGGGTTGGTTTAGGGTTGGTTTCAAGTCATCGGAGGGGATCTCTAACTGCCGGCCGTCGTTCGTTTCATGGCCGGCAGCGAGAGCTCATTTACCGCGGTCGCAACCTTCTGCGAGGACGTAATCACGCAGAAGGAGGCGGCGGAGAAGGCCCGTGAGGATGACATCCAATCGGACCCGATCCGCCGCCGGCGAACCGGGCGGCGGAGGCGCGAACATCTGCGCCTCATGCCGCCTTGAGTGTAGCCGCGTGTGGACGGGACGGGTTTTTCCTCCACCCGCACTATGTGGCCAGCCGCGATGGGGCAGCGTCGGTGTGTCGGCACACGCCGCCTAAGAGAGGGTCGTCGTACCGAGACGGTGCCCGCATCAGGAGCGGGCAAGCGCTGGAGAATCAACAAAGCTTTACTGCCTACGAAAGCAATTAAATCACATTAATTCATATGACATCTATTGAACTGTAAGCCCTACAGTTTCTTTACAAAAACTTAAGAGTTGCCAAAGACAATTCCAAGTGATTTTTATTTAAAAAGTAATTTGATATTGTCTGTGTACGGCAGTGAAATTGTCTACCGATAATGGTTGTATCAAATGACGATAAAAGTGCAAACGAAATGTTCCGTGATGTGTTTTGTCACTTGGAGATTTATTTAAATAGGACATATTTATTTTTAAGCCAGCTGAGTCCCGCGGTTTTACCCGTCCTTATTGTTTCAAATCGCGAGAGACGTCGTGGAGCGAAGCTAGTCTAAAATAATAGCTTAAGGCACTCCTAATGTTATCAGCTTACTGACAGTGAAAATTCCGTCAAAAAGGAGATTTACCGGAATACAGGGCCACAGCACACTAGCTACTTTTAGCATCGGCGATCGGCAACTAGCCGCTTTTTAGAAGCTAAATACGGCGACCGAACGCTCTACACCGCACACTTAAAAACGCCAAACGCGGAGATTGAGTCGCTTTTTAGAAGCGCGACACAGCACCTAAACGCTACTCTCCGCACACATTCGGATGCCGGTAGCATCGATTTGGCATCTGAGCAGTCGCTAAAACGCGCGTTTCCGAAACCGAGGAAACGCAGGAAGTCGCTAACGGCCCGTTTACGACCTTACCGCTGTGAGCGGTAGCTAAGAGCGAAACGCCGAGCGGTAATATCAAAAGTATAAAAATGTACGAGGCACGCCACGAGTCGCCGCTCATAGCTATGAGCTTAGCTATGAGCGGCGTAAAACGCGATGCAGCATCGATGCAGTCGCCAAATCGCCGATGCTAAAAGTATCTAATGTGCTGTGGCCTAACAGACAGTTTTTTTTTAAATAGCTTTTTGTATGTATATAGTATACAGTATATAATGTACTCTGATACGTATTTAGTAAATATCTGTGAATTTAGTAATACAAACAGACACTCCGATTGTATTTCTTTGTATAGATAAATATTTGCCCTTAATCTTTATTGAAAGTTCTCCAGTAGTATGAATTGAAAGGCGTATTAAACGCCCACATTGTGCCGGCTAGACTCGCCTACGTTGTATATGAAATCAATTTAATTATTTTTTCAATTTTACAAATAAATAAAATAAAAGAGTATCTTTGTGAATTCAAATTCAGAATTTCAGTAAATTAATATAAAATTATTTTTATCAACAACCCATAACGTCCCACAGTTGGGCTCGGCTCTCCTCTCAAAGAGGGTTAAGGCCATACGTCCCCACGTTGGCCCAATGCGGGTTAAGGACTGGCAAGTTGTTGTGGCTATGTAATCTTGTCGTTGGATGTTTTCAAGCCGCCCGAAGGCCTCTAACTAAGCTTCACAACTGCTATCTATATATATATGACAACAACAAGGACCGACTGCTTAACGTGACCTCCGAATCACGGAAACGTTCATAACATGTGGGATTTGAACCCCCGACACTTGGTGAAGTTGAAAGCGGCGTGGCGACCGCTTAACCACTAGGCCAACCGTGCACTCAAATGAATTACTTTCGAAAATTATAATATCGATAGTATAGATTAGTAGGTATGGTATACACATGTGTTCTTTATAGCCTTAGATTCCTTGCCTTGCCTTCCCAAGATTGTTTGGGGTCGGCTACTAGTTCAACCGGTTTTACCTGAATATCAGTTTTTCCACGGAGCGACTGGCATCGGACCTCCGCAACCCTAAGGGAGAACTGAAATTCGAAGGTTGAACTAGTTGTCAGTAAATTTGAGGGCACTGACTTCCCAATTGTTAATGACAACCGGGACCGACGGCTTAACGTGCTCTCCGAGGCACGAGCGTGAATCACCGCCAAACTTCCAAACTTCGGGCTGCTATTAGGAATTCCTAAGAAAAACCCAAAAACACTTTTTGGCCCGACTCGGGATTTGAACCTGAGACCTATAGTAGATATACACCTACAATATATAACTGTACGTGTTTAACAGAGTAATCAAATGCACGCACAAAAAAATTTTTGTACAAATATTTCGTCATTTCCTTATCCCATAGCGTAAAAAATATAACCATGAGATTATATTATAGGATTTCTTAAAGGCCCACACCCGACTGTCACACTCGATAAACTTCTCAATGGAATCACAAAACATTGTGTATTTCGATCCATTATTACCTTATTACCCAACTAGAAGAAAAAAAAAATTGTGAAATTTTTGTCAGTATATGTATGTATCTATGGTGCAGCGATTTTAAAACCGATTTTTAAAAATGAGATGATTAAAAATTGGTAAAAGTTATCGCAAGTAGTTGGGTTATAGCTTTTTCAACTTTTTAACCGACTTCAAAAAAAGGAGGAGGTTCTCAATTCGTCGGAATCTTTTTTTTTATGTATGTTCAGCGATAATTTCGTCGTTTATTTCCGATTTCAAAAACTCAACTCAGCTTATTCAACTTAAAAAAACTAGTTTTGCATTGGAATGAGCGTAGCTTACAGGTGGTCCCATCGTCTTTATATCGGGGTCTGATGATGGGATACCCAGGAAATCGAGGGAACTCGTCAAATATCATAAGATAATTGTCGCGACTCGGAATAGATTTTGTTTGAAGTCGGTTTCTTTTTGTTAAAATTATTCTAATTTTACCTATTCTTTTCTACTACTGAGCGATTGAGTCTATGATTAAGTTTTTTTTTTCATTTCATGCTACTAAAATGACTTCTCTTTCTGATGGAAAGCATGAGTAGAAAGCAGAAGCAGAGATTACCATCCTCATTGTGAGTGCATACAATGCAGCATGGTGACCGACACCATGGCGGCTTAGTGAGATGTTTCTGCACCATTCCCATCGGTGGCCGAGAGAATGATGCAGAATGATTGGGCCTCCGGTCTCACACTAACAAACAAAAGACGACTGCATGAATGCTGTGATTTTATGTTGGTCTTCTGCATGAGGATAGTAATTCTTATAATAATACTCCAAAATATGGAGGAACGGGAGTCATTTCCCTCTATCAAAGATGTTTCTATGACCAGTCGAGGTGATCATACCTGAGGATCTTCGGCCATGAGATGCTTATCAATATGACACTAGGATATTGGAGAAGAAGGCTTAACCCTCTCCTGAGAGGAGACTGGGTCTATAGAGATTGTTGACGTTGACACTGGAGAAGAAACTATCCACGTTCTCCAAATTCCAATCTATCTATATACCACAATTAATCCAAATCGGTTCTGCAGTTTAGCAGTGAAAGCATGACAGACAGAGCTACTTTCGAATTTATAATATTAGTATGTATTAAGCTTCAAATAAGTACGCACACAAAAAAAAAACAAAATTAAAACGCAAATGGGTATTGGAAAAGTAGAAAATACAACTGCAGCGGTACTTGTGCGTAGGTACTAATAATGTTCGTAACTGTGGCAAGGACCCATACGTTAATAATAAACTACCGTCAGCAAAAAAGTTGCAGAGATTTTTTGTATGCTTTGTTTAAAACATAATACATTATGCATGGAGTGGAGTGGAGTCACGATTTACGCAAGATGGCTGGCAGGAGCTAGATGCAAGAAGCCCAAAATCAAAGTGGTGTGTAATGGGAGAGGCCTATGTCCAGGAGTGGATTGAGATGGACTGATGATGATGATGATGACATTATGCATCTTCATTAGTAAGCATTTTTTAACTGCCTCGGTGACGCAGTGGTAGTGTGTGCGAATGCTGTGCTTGAGGTCTTGGGTTCAAATCCTGGGTCCTAACAAATCTTATTATTATCTACGGATACTTAAGGAGGATTTTTTTCTATGTATTTACAAAAAAATATATATGTGTGAGTATTTATATCACTTGTCTAGTACAGCACAACTGTGTGTCAGATGTCAAATATCTTTATTTATTACTATTTATTATTTATCTTTCATAGTACAAGTTCTGCTTAGTTTGAAAATAATTGACGTTGGTGTTAAATGTCCGAAATATTTCTTTAATTCGAAATATCTATGCCATATTAGTCACAAGACTGACGACCATTGGGAAAGAAGAGTTATGGAGTGGAGACCGCGTCTCGACAAACATAGTGTTGGACGCCCACAGGCCAGGTGCAGTGACGACTTGCGCAGATGACTGGCAGGAGCTGGATGTGAGGAGCCGAAAATTGATCAGAGTGGTGTGCAATGGGAGAGGTCTATGTCCAGCAGTGGACTCCAAAAGGTTGACGATGATGATGTAGATATATTGAAAGTCAGTTATTGTTAATGTTTGTTATTCAATTTATTTTTCTTGAATTAATGGTAAAATGTAACGTGTTTGTGTGCTGTGTTTATACAAATAAAGTTTTCATCATTATTATTTGTATTCTCTTTATTTGATAATATTTACATATAAATTACATTTTTAAATATAAATATAAAAATAATAAAATAGTATTAAATAATTTTAAAATATAAGAAAATAGTAGACCACCAATTTCGGGTACAGGGACAAAGAAACCGGTGGTTAGGACTCCAAAGACAGGAACCTCCTCACTATACGTGCCGCCTTAAGGAGGACTGCTTCAGACCCTTGATCCAGCCATCTAATGTCAGCCTCTTAAGGTGTTGGTCGAGGCTCTTATCTGTGAAACCATGAACAGAAACAACTATCGGAACAATGATCGCCGAATCCACATTTCACATATCGATTTTAAGCCTCTCGTATTCAGCTCCTGCCAGCCACCTTGCTCTAGTCGTTACTCCACTTGGCTTGTAGGCGTCTTCTTACACAGTATGCTTCTATATTTTAATTTAATATATTTTGCTATTGTGTATTCCTTACGCATCTAAAAAATTTTTTCAAATACTGTCTGCGAACGTAAATAAACTGGGATCCCCAATTATAACTTTTAAGCAAGAAAATCAGTATCATTAGCGACAAATCTGTTACTTAAGTAGGTATTTTGATTTACAAGTTTTAAAAGCTTCACTTAGAAATTTTATATTCATCATCATGATCTGAATGTACAATTAGGTATTTTTAAACTTTCTCCAAGTTTTTCTTTCGTATATAACGTACTATACTCTGTCCATTCCTTTATTATCTTTTTGACAGTTCAACAAATTTCGAAATTAGTGACGCCCTCACGCGTCACCGATTCGATTTGAAATCCAAATCAATCGATATAATATTCTTTAAGTCAGTATTGTAAATAAATAAAATGTGCACTATTATGATATATAATTGGCCCAGAACAAGAAAACTTCCTAACACAGTCACTTGAAGGTCGGTTTAGTAATTATTATGTAATTTTTCAATTGCATTATCTCATAGCTCTGGATTTAAACGTTATTACCCACGCGTTTCAAAGTAAAATTTTACTAACACGTGCATAGTTACATTTTAAGTCAGTGGTCCAAAAATAAATTAATTAATGCACAGAGTTGTTGTTCTTTATTCTAAGTTTGAACATAAATTCCAAAATTTCGACTTAATTCCTTGTAAATAATCAATCTTGAAGTCATACTATTTTCATTTGCTTTTTATTTTATTAAATTTACAGAAACAATACTTACATGAAGTCAAATTATTTTAATCGTTTAATCGATTTATCGTATTTCAAGAATTGTTTTATATGTTGTTTTTAGCTATGCCCACTGCCCACCTCCCTACCCGTCTATAAAGTACGACATTACTGTAGTACATTATTACGAAAAAAAATACCGGTAATATATAGGCGTGACCTTTCAAAAAGACAATAAACGAATGGACAAAGTATAGTTAACCCACACAGCCTTACCTGTTGCACGTAGCGTATTGTTATAACATCGTGAACGTCTCTTTTATAACTTTTAAAAGTAAAAAAAATTTATATGCCTACATTATTTTTTTGTAACTACAGCCGTTTATGTAGCGCCACAGAATACATAATAGTACTCATACAGAAGACTCACTCCGAAAAGTAAATTAAAGAAATCGGGGCCCTAGGCGTCAAAAGATTAGGTTGAATTCAGATCGCACAGCACCGAATCAACTACAATTATATTTACCTACCGTTGCGTCTCTTTCTATCGTGTAACTCTTACCTGTTCTGACGACGTCTAGTCGACCGGCATGCTCGTCCGGGCAGGCAGGCGGCCGACTATACTTAAACTGAGGAGTGACACCCCCCTGGTAGCGCACGCAATTATTTCTCTCAATAGGAATTAATCATTCATAATCATCAACAACCCATAATGTCATACCGCTGGGCTCGTATCTCCTCTCAGAAAAGGGTTAAGGCCATCAATCGTAATTATTTTTCCCAATTTTTGCATTGTTTTAATTGATTCTCCGTTCCTTTTGTTAGTAACATGATGATCAACATCAACAAAACATTGTCAACAAAAAACATTGGAAAGCCACGTGGCGACTACCTAAACCACTAGAACGTATCACTGTAAAATGTCAATGCGTGGAAAATGTCGAACAACATCTTTTCTAAAATCAACAGCTCATAGCGTTTCTCGATAACTAAGCTGTCTAACACTTCCATCTCACAGGTATCGAATCAGTACTTCCTGAGACTAATCTCATCGCGTTCGATCAAACAAACTTTTTATACTAACTTTTAGTCAGCCTGTGACCACGGCCGGTGTAACCTGGTCGAAACGTCAGGCAAATCAGAGGTATGTAATACCCTAAATAAGTGATCGCGTTAATTCCCGTAAAAAAATAATAATAATAATATCAAACTTTTTATCTTTATACATTTGTATTTATTTACAAATTTGTATCTTATATCAATTTCTTGATCACTTTGGTTCCGACAGATTTCACTTAATGCACACCGGTAAGCTTGAAGTCGTGACAAGCATGTTGATTTCTTCTATACCTTTGTGTAATTGATCTATAATTTATTTGGAATTCATGAATGTCGTAATGGATTAACCGGGATACCGGGACAACAAAGAACCACAAATTATTGTTTTGAGTTTTTCTATTCTTAGTATCCGTTTTATATTAATTTATGTCCGTAACATAAGCAAAACGATAGAAAATAGTCATATGTAGGCCCCTTTGCCACAGCTTAAGCTTAAATGGACTGGAGGTTTGTGTGTGAATGTGTAAATAAGTAAACATAACAATTACCTTTTTGGACACGATTTGAAAGTCGTGTGCCATTATGGATAACTACGGATCTATTCAATGCGTGGCCTGACGCGCTCTTGGCCTATTTTTTTTATTAAAGTCTACGTGAACGTAAACGGATTGGCACATTATTCATAGTATATTATTTGAAATAATGTTATTCTATACAGTTTTCCCCCTTGCTTGTCTCTTACGACAGTCTCGAGATGATTGGATGATTTCTTCAATGGCAGCCAGTATTTTCGAGGCACAAGGGTTAAGACCGCATAAATCCAAACTCCGGGCTGTTATTTAATATTTCTAAAATCAAAAAAAAACTCAATAACACCCTTTTTTGCTCCAGGACGAGATTCAAACTCAAGATCTCTGTATTAGCAGTCACATCAGTTATATAGATAAGCAGTACATACATATATTAAGGGTCTTATCAATGAAGGGAGAGATAATAATCTCTAGCTTTCCTACTGAAAACATTCAGAGAAGAACTTAAAATTAATAGAGTTGTGGAATGATTTTTTTTTGTTGACTGTACCGTGTCTAATACGCGAGAAGAGCGACGACCACTGTGTATCCAAGCACAATTGTTGTTTCATATACAAGTGACATACTGCAATTTAGAACATCAAACAACGAATTGACATTTTACAGTGATACGTTCTAGTGGTTTAAGTAGTCGCCACATGGCTTTCCACTATGCCAAATGTTTAAATCACACACGGGACAACACTTTTCTTCATCAACAAATTGTTATTCTGAGTCTGAGTGTTCTTTGTGTCCGTTTTATATATTTGTAAAGTTGTATAAGACGTAGATTCGTAATGTGGGAGTTGTATTTTTCAAAAAGAAAGGAAAATGTTTTTTGGATGAGCTTCGAACCTCCAACTTAATAGTCATCAACGGGCCTGCATATCGAGAATAGCTGAGTCGCGTAGCAGATTTAGTCCAAAACAAAGAGTCTTAGTTGTTTCTTCTGTCATCAGCTTTCGGATAGTGAAAGCCCCATCAAAATTGGAACAGCCGTCCCAGAGATTAGCCGGAATAAACAGACATACAGACAGATAACAAAATTAATATTTACTTTAATGATGTTATTACAGTAAATTATATACTTTCATATACATTTAATAAAAAAAACTATTCAGTTGATAGACACTTTAATTTTATTTATTCACATAGATGATGAGTTAGGTTATTCTGAGTGATCCTGTGTGTCACAGGGGTCTGCAACGGTAGCCTTATAATTGCCCCCCTGCGCTCACAAAATCTGAAATAGTGGAAATAGTATTATTTTGTATAGATGATGAGTTAGTTATTCTAAGTGATCGTGTGTGTCACAGGGGTCTGCAACGGTAGCCTTATTATTGCCCCCCTGCGCTCACAAAATCTGACATAGTGAAATTGTTGAAACACGAGAGCAACTCCTTTACTCTCCATAACAATACAGGACTTATGTCTGACGTGGTGGCAATGGATTCTAATGGCGTTTTGATATCACCTCTTTTTAGTTATTATTAGGTGTTCTAGGTATACACCTTTTTAAAAGTCTCTTTATACTGGCTGGGTGTTTTGTTTAACGGTTAGTAATATTCACAGCTAAGTGGACAATAAATATTTGGACATCTGACACACAACATCATCTAGTCCCAAGCTAAGCAGAGCTTGTGTTATGGGTACCTACTAGACAACTGATATAAATACATAAACATACTTTTTTTTTGTAAATACATAAATATTATACATAGAAAACATCCAGACTCCGAAACAAATCTTAGTGAATCACACAAATAATATTTGGTCCGACCCGGGAATCGAACCCGAGACCTCTTGATCAGCAGCCGCAAACGCTAATCACTAGACTACTCTTGCCATGCAAAAATTTCTATAGCCAGCTTCCTATAAAAATCTATAAAAATAAATAAAATTATAATGTTTGTTTGTAGTTTCAAATTAACAGCTTTCTACTAAATGCATATAAAACCTTATACGGTACTAGACCAACAGACACTCAATAATAATGTTAAAAGCCACTTATGGCCGTTCTCAAAAAAGCTGTCTTAACTTAAGAGAGCCCCTTAGAAAGAAAAGAAACCCTTATTGATATTTTCGTTTTCACCTAACATTAATGAAAACTTTAGGGGCTACTTATGTACCCTCAGTGATATTTTCGTTTTCACCTAACTTTAATGGACACCTTAGGGACTACCTACGTTAAGGGGTTCCTAGAAAAGAGTCGGTTGATGAGAGCGAGCATTAGATCATCTGAATCAACAACAACCCATAACATCCCACACTCAGGAGAGGGTTAAGGCCATAATGTCCCCACCTTGTGGCTACGTAATCTTGCGTTTGGATGTTTTAAAGCCACCCGAAGGCCTCCAACTAAGCTTCACAACTGTTATCTTATAATAACAACCGGGACCGACTACTAAACGAGATCTCTGAATCACTGAAACGCTCATAACATATCATACCATAAACGGTCACCCATCTAGGTACTGACCTCGCCGTCGTTGCTTACCCTCGGTGATTGTTTCCAATCACCTAAGGCCGTACTTCTCTGTAAATCATATGAATTTAAAAAAGTGTGACGTAAGACTAAGGCCTCATTCGCACGAGAGTATATGCATTCCCATGTATATGTTCACACGACAGCGTTTTTAAAACACGACGCTTTTTTATCTAGCAGTGTTGCATTTTCAAACTTTGGGCGTTGGAAATAGACCATAATATTATGCAACCTCATACTTGAGAGTTTTTTTAAAGTCAGTTAAAAAAAAGCGGCCAAGTGGGAGTCGGACTCGCCCATGAAGGGTTCCGTATCAGCAAGTAACATCATCTAATATTTCTTGTAGTTTGTTGTAACTTTGATCGATGTTTTTATAATAGTGTATTGATTGAATGAAAGGTAAATTGCGGTTTATGATTTATGACGTATTACAAAAAAACTACTAACTGGATCTCGTTGAAACCAATTTTCGTTGGTAGTTTGCATGGTAATGTACAACATATCTTTTTTTTAGTTTTATCACTCTCTTATTATAGAAGTTACAGGGGGGGGGACACATTTTTCCACTTTGGAAGTGCCTCTCGCGCAAAGTATTCAGTTTAGAAAAAAATGATATTAGAAACCACAACATCATTTTTGAACACCTATCCATAGATGGAATGTATGGGTTTGATGAAAAAAAAATTTTTGAGTTTCAGTTCCAAGTATGGGGTACCCCTAATATGTATTGTTTTTTTCTATTTTTATGTGAAAATCTTAATGCGGTTCACAGATTACATCTACTTACCAAGTTTCAACAGTATAGCTCTTATGGTTTTAGAAAAAAGTGGCTGTGACATACGGACGGACAGACAGACAGACAGACAGGACGAATCTATTAGGGTTCCGTTTTTTTCATTTGGCTACGGAACCCTAAAAACTCTCGTGTGGTTGAGGCCTAATATATGTAGATCGCTAAGAACGAATTGGTTACGATTTAGGTCAAGTAAAGTTCAGATTTCGATTAAGGTCATCCAACAGACATTGTCCAACGCTCCGAAATAATCTAATTGTGGCGAAATCAACCATTCTAATGTCTTTGGACTTAACAGGCGACGAATTCTAGTCCTCATTAGCAGATAACAGGAATAAACTGTCTGTTCCTGATAGCAGCCCGGAGTTTGGAATTTCGGCGGTGATTCACGCCCGTGCCTCGGAGAGCACGTAAAGCCGTCGGTACCGGTTGTCATGAACATCTATGGCAATCGTTATTGGGAAGTCAGTGCCCTCAAATTTAATGACAAGTAGTTCAACCTTCGAATTTCAGTTTTCCCTTACGGTTGTGGAGGTCCGATGCCAGTAGCTCCGTGGAAAAACTGATATTCCAAATATAAAGATATAAAGTGACTAAAGCCATACTGGTGTATGGCTTTAGCCACTTTATAGATACGAAAGACACACTTCAAGTCACTTCAGACAAAAATTGATATTAGTATAGATTTTAAACTCTTATTGCAGTTATAGCAATAATAACTCAATTTTCTTGAAGAACTACATTTTATCGAAGATACATTGACTCACTTTCCGTAACTTTAAATCACTTCAAATGTTTGTCGTCCATTTGATGAGTATATCAGATATTAAGTAACTTTCTAGAAACACAAGAATAGAACCTTTAAGTTTATTTGAAAAATTATTAAAACTAGTTAAGTCTCGCGGCGTTGCCCGCGGTTATTTGTGTAATTCGCGAGTAAAGGTGCGGCGTCTAGAATAAGTTGTCCACTTTACTCCTTATGACATTAGCTATCTGGCAGTGAAAGTCCCGTCAAAATTGGTTCCGCAGTTACAGAGATTAGCCGGAACAGACAGCGAGATAAGCAAAAAAAAAAAACGCATCGGACCTCCGCAATCCTGTAAAGCAAGCAAGGTAGAAATAGTTTTCAGCATATTTGAGGGCTTCATAGACGTTCATGACAAACGGGACCAACAGCTTAACGTGCTCTCCGAGGCACAGCGGTGACACATCGCCAAACTTCCATACTACGATTAAGAATTTCTTGTTAGAAAAACCTAACAACACTTTTGGCCCTACCCGGTTGTACCTACCCTACCGGAGTTGAAACAGAGACCAGTCACATACACTAGTCGGTGTACGAGATGTGTAAGGGCCACAGCACACTAGCTACTTTTAGCATCGACGATCAGCGATTTTGCGACTCCATCGATGCTGTATCGCGTTTTAGCAACTTTCTGGGTTCGATCTCGGTATTGAAATGGCGCGTCATGCTGTATCAATCGCAACTTTCTGCGTTCGAACTCGGTATCGGCGCGTTATAGCGACTGCTCAGATGCCTGGATCGCGTCGGCTGTAGTGTTGTCTATAATTTTCCGATTTGTAACTTTGATGACTTACGTCTGTGATTTGCAATGATATTGCAGAATTCTGTAATCTGTGGTTTTGTTTACAAATAAAAAAAATATGAGAGTCAAGTCGTGTTCGTCAGACGCCAAATCGATGCTTCCGACATCCGAATGTGTGCAGAGAAGAGTGGCGTTCAGTTGCTGTGTCACGCTTCTAAAAAGCGACTCACTCATGGCGTTTGGCGTTTTTAAGTGTGGTTTGGAGCGTTCGGTCCCCGTATTTAGCTTCTAAAAACCGACTAGTCGCCGGTCGTCGATGCTGAAAGTAGCTAGTGTGCTGTGTCCCTAATAAAACAAAATGCTACAATCTCGTAACGTCACCCCGAACTCGAATAAATCCAATAAAAACTGGAATGTACTCACAAATATTGTTATCTACTTAAAATAATACCATTTCACTTGTATCCACCGCGAGCTATGTACCCATCAAGTACATTAAGTATTTAACTTATTCAGAGAACAAACAAATTTGTTTTGTATCAAGCAAATATTTGTTAGAACGTCATGTGAGAGTCAGACCACGCATAGAATAGAACACGAGAAAAGAAACATCCCCATTTTACGTGCAGGGGAGGTACCCCAATTTTTTTTTATTCATGATTTTATTCTAGAACTTCGTCGACGTGATAGAAACACACATCCATGCAAAGTTTCATCTTTCTAGCACTAACCGTTTGGACGGTAAGTCGAGGACGGACGGACATGGTGAATCCATAAGGGTTCCGAGTCATGAACTACGGAACAATAAAAAGATCTTTTATTTTGCCAAAAGGAAAGGTAATATTTTTTTAGTCTTAATAGTTTTTTTAGTCTATTTTAAGGTTTTATTAGTCTATATACGTTTATATGTGTCACCGTAGGGCCTAAACTACTCAACCGATTTTCTTGAATGAGGTGTCCATAGGTTCGTAATTAAAGGTCCGTGTGTCATAGATGAGTAGTCTAGTTACCGTCATCATCATCATCAGCTTATCGCAGTCCACTGCTGGACATAAGTCTCTCTTTGCACGCTACTTGATTCGATCCTCAACTTCGAGCACTAAGCTCCTGCCAGCCATCTTGCGCAAATCATCACTCCACTTGGCCTGTGGACGTCCTACACTACGTTTGCCGAGACACGGTCTCCACTCAAGATCACGTTACCGTGCATTAAACTAATTCTTGTCACGTGTTGTTTTTCTGTGTTCTTAGATGTAGTAAACAAGTTAAATAATTGGTGAGTCAGACGGCAACCATGTCTGTGTGTGCGTGTGTGTTTAAGGGAAAAATTACTATTACGTATCATATTTCTAAGGTGTTTTTCGCCCCGTACGGTTTGACTCGGTCTGAGGGGGGGGGGGACCTTAGCTGCTCAACCGCTGGGTGTGTGTGTGTGTATGTTTTTTTTTCGAGGAGAAAAATACAATTACGTATCATAGGGCTAAGATGTTATGTGCCCCGTATGTCGGGCTCGGTGTGGTACCTATACCGACTAAAAACCACCTCTATCGCCGGCCTCTAAATCCCTACGGGCCCGTCGTTAGGCATTACGTCGCAGGGAGAGGAACTAGCTGTTGCTCTTCCTACTGGTAGCAAAAAATATTTATTTTTCCCTTGTGTGTGTATGTGTGTGTATTTGTGTCTAACCATATAACAATCCTTCTGACCAGCATTTCATATTTTAAAACTGGAAATCGTAACAAACTTACTGTTGTACTTTCTTTAACTAAAAAATATTAATGTGCATAGGGCAAATACCCCACTATACACAACCCTATAGAACAGCCCACGTATATTTACATTATTAAAAATATAAATAGAGAAACATCTTCACGACACATGTTCAACAATTTCCACCACTCGAGAACTACAGTGTCTCTTGATATTACACATCGTCACAATTTATCTGAAACGCTTAACCCGCTTTTAGACCACCCCCGAAATTGTGACGTCACAGAGAGAGATACCATCATCCAATAGAATAAGGCTGCGTGGGTGGCATACCGTCTGCGTCATCAGTTTTGAGAAAACACTCTTACTTAATATACATGGACGCAGTAGAGAGTTCTAGAAGCTTTTAGCTATGTATAACAGTTTGATAGTATAAGTGAAGTTTTTTAAGAAACGGTTGAAAGAGTACTTGGGAATTCTTTTGTGATTACAATGAGTTAAAAATACATTAAAGGAAAACTTGACTTGACTGAACTTGACATTAAAGAAAACTTGACTTGACTGCACGGTTGGCCTAGTGGCTTAAGCGGTCGCCATGCCGCTTCCTACTACGCTAATTGTCGTGGGTTCAAATCCCACGTAGGACAACACTTTGTGTGATTCACAATTTTTTGTTCTGAGTCTGGGTGTTCTTTGTGTCCGTTTCATGTATGTTTGTAAAGTCCCCCGCGACACAGGAATTTATATTCCTAATGCGGGAGTTGTCTTTTAAAAAAAAAAAAACTTTATTTTTACACGCTTTATATTAGCTTCACCTGTATGTTTGTAACCGACTCCTTTGAGTGCGATTTTGGCCCACTTTAAACGGCCAAATTTCGTTCAAGTTCAAACTTTGTAGATTTATCGAGGACCGATGACAATACACTAATTTGAAAAAAAAACTAAAAGAAAAAAAACGTTTAAAGTAATTAGTCTTTTTTAGTCTAGAAAAAAAAAAGGACCGGAGGCCCAATCATTCTGCCGGGTGAATGATGCAGAAACAACTAACCAGGCCGCCATGGTAAGGGTCACCATGCTGCATTGCCTACCCTCACAATGAGGATGGTGACCTCTACTCCTGGATTCTACTTATGCTTTCCATCAGGCAGAGTAGAGTCACTTTGGCAGGCTTAAATATATAAAAAAAAAAAAGGTGACTATTTGTAATATCAAATGAACAATTTTTTACGAAATGCATAGAAAAGTATATTGCAGTGTATGTTTAGTATGATGGTAAGTAAGTATGCAGGTGTGCCCGTATTTTGTCAATGAGGGGTTGGAGAGTGACTTCGCCGCCAGAGGCGCTAGTGTAGCATAGGGTGTCCGAAATGTCAATTAACATTTCCGTGGGCGGGAGTTTATTTCCGAAGGAAAACAAATTAAGTTTGTAAATATTTTGCTAAACAAACAACAACAACAACCCATAACGTCCCACTGATGGGCATGGGTCTCCTCTCAGGAAAGGGTTAAGGCTATACGCGATATTAATTATGAAAAATACAAATTATGGCTCAATGTATGTATGTCAGTGCTTTAAAACAATCTTATATTTCGGAAACTTATGTCCTCCTTTGCGCTGTTTCGCAATTCGGTTGTTGTAGCATGCTTATTTATATTTTTATAAAAGTAACCCTTAAAGTCTGTATTAAAAGGGTCACTTTTGTAAAAATATTAGAGAGCTAACTACGCAGAACAACAGCAATGCAGCAGTAAATCAACGCATCTGGCCAACGTGGTAGGTAAAAATCATTGTGGATGAAGACAATGCAGCATGGTGACTCTCTCGGCCTATTGAGTTGCTTCTGTATAAAAAATAAAAAAATAAAAAAAGTACGACCTATTTACATATACATATACAATAGGAACGTTTCTATAGGAAAAGAAATAAATACACACCTTTTTACTAGCCAAACAATATGGATGCGATACGAAATAGCAATGTCATTGGTTCACAACGAGAAACGATTTTAGGGTTCCGTACCCAAAGGATAAAATGGGACCATACCATACTAAGACTTAGACCGTCTGTCTGTGAACCGTGATGGTTAGACATTAGAAATTTTCACGGTGTATATGTATTTCCGTGTGGTGACGGATTAAGAATACAAGTGTCACCACCCATATTCAATCCATGGGTGTCGTAAGAGGCGACTAAAGGAACAAAATAGGCAGCTAATATCACTGCCAAGAGAGGGAAAACTTGAAACAAACCCTTTACCAACCCGTCTGGCCAGCGTGGTACAGTAGGCCGAAACCACCTTTCAAAGGAGAGGCCTATGTCGAGCAGTGGACTGTTAAAGGCTGTTGATGATGATGATATGTAAATTATGTATTACTGTTGCCACTTTAAAAACAAATCATAAATAAATATTTAATAGGGCTCTAGTATAATAAACGTGATTTCTTTTTGCTCATATTTGCTCGATATTGATAAACATATAACACACTGTCCGTGTGGTGACGGATTAAGAATACAGATAGTCACAACCCCTATTCATCCCGCCGGTGTCGTAAAAGGCCACTAAGGGATAAACTACGCAAGACAACATCAATGCTAAGAGAAGAAAACTTGAAACCAACCCTATACCAACCCGTCTGGCCAGCGTGGTATAGTAGGCCAAAATCTCCTATCTAAGGAGAGACCTATGTCCAGCAGTGGACTGTTAAAGGCTGTTGATGATGATGATGATTATGATAACACACTGATGAACAGCAATTAATAGACGTTTAAAATGAATAAGTAATGGTACGTAACCATTCCTGCGCAAGCCCCACTCGCACTCAACTGATTTTTATCCTTATACGTTTGACCAACAATATATTTACTTCGACACTAACAATATAACAAAACCTAAACCGAAATGAAAAGCAACAAATATCGACTATTTGGTATATTTAATTTGAAAGAAGCTTGTATACCTTTGTGTTAATTATCTGTTCCATTTAAATGTATCATTATGTTTCTATCCTTTGTAATTCCCAAGATTTTTCGAGGTCCGAGGAATGCAAACCGTTTTACCTAAATATCGACTGCCTTGTTGGTCTAGTGGTTAACGTATGCGGCTGCTGATCAAGAGGTCTCGGGTTCGATTCCCGACTCAGACCAAATGTTTGTGTGATCTACAAATATTTGTTTTGGAGTCTGGGTGTTTTCTATATATAATATGTATGTATTTACAAATAAAAAGTATGTTTATGTATTTATATCAGTTGTTTGGTACCCATAACACAATCTCTGTTTAGTTTGGGACTAGTTGACGTTGTGTCAGATGTCCGAAAATATTTATTTATTTATCATTTTCTCTACGGAGCGACAGCATCTGACCACCTCAACCATGAGGGTGAAATTAATTCGAAGGTTGAACTAGTTGTCAGTATCTTCTTGTTCTTTCTTAAGGAAGATCATAAGCTATTCTTTACCGCGATAACCGACAACCGAAGCCAGGGGCAAAAGCCAATAAAATTATAACTTCGAAATCACCTCTTTCTGTCTCTTTCTGTTAAGCTTCAACAACTCAATTAAAATTAAACTTGACATGCAGGCACCGAGTTTTCAGAAATATCGTAGGCTATACCGCTCTACCGCGATAACTGACATGAACGGACGGAGCCGCGGGCAAATACTAGTCATGGGTAAACCGCACTGTCAGTATAAAGCTCTGAGGAGGAAAGGGTGTCGTGTACCTCCAACACAAAGGGAGGATCCTCCGACCAGACGAGGTGATAATGCCTGGCGGGCCACTGCCCAACAGTTGATATTGGGATGTTGTATATATGCTAATCGGCGCGAGAATGTCACTTTCGCGATTCAGGATTAGTAGTTACTCCTTATAGTTTTTCTACGTAGTTCAGTGTTTCTTCGCTAGATGGCGCTGTTGTATGTTTTCGTCTGCGCTGTATGTGGAAGTCGCCACAGCCCTATAGCATCATCGAATCATTAGAAATATTTTTTTTTTTTTTTTTAAAGACAACCCCCGCATTAGGAATATAAATTCCTGTGTCGCGGGGGACTTTACAAACATACATGAAACGGATCAAAGAACACCCAGACTCAGAACAACAAATTGTGAATCACACAAAGTGTTATCCTGCGTGGGATTTGAACCCACGACACTTGGCGCAGTAGGAAGCGGTGTGGCGACCACTTTAGCCACTAGGCCAACCGTGCAGCCATAATGCTGATATCATCGCCAGCAATGACTAAGCGATGGTATATGTTAAATTAAGTGTTTAGATAAAATGTTTGTCAGTGTACCGCTATCAAACAAATTGGCTTATCATTCTATCATTTTTGTTTTTTTTTCGCAGAATATTTGACATTTTAGTTGTGATATGCATTGACGTTTTACATAAATATATAATTAAGAAACATTGTGAATTGGAGAGTATTTCAAATATTGACATGTGACAAGCTGGATAATGATGATATTGGTAGGAGTTGAGTACCAGACGATGCATTTATAAAACAGTCTGTATTTTTTTCTGCATTTCAATCATACACACACAAAAACAATTGCTTGTCACTATGAACTCACACATAACATAATAAATGACCCACAATGTCCTACTGCTGGGCTCCAGTCCTCTCAGGAGTAGCTACGTAATCTTACAGTTGGATGTTTTTAAGCCCGAAGGCCTCCAACTAATCGTCACGACTGTTATCTTATGATAACAACCGAGACAGACTGTTTATGTGACCTCCGAATCACGGAAATGCTCATAACATATCGTGCCACAAACGGTCAACCATCTAGGTCCAACCGCGCCGTCGTTGCTGACCCTCAGTAACTGTTTCCAATCACTTAAGGCCACTCGACTATGAGCGCGACTCACACATAACAATTAAAACAAAAGAATCTAAAATTTACACACACATATATGATGTGTATATAGTAATTGAGCCCATTTGAGCTTATACTTTGACAGACGGTAACGCCTGTGTATAGCTTCTCCCTACCGTGTTAATCTATGGCTGATAACGTACAGTTTTATATTAATACTAGCTTTTGCCCGCGGCTCCGCCCGCATTTAGATTATCGTTATAAATAGAAGCCTATGTGTTATTCTGATATTTAAGCTATATTATTGTGAAGTTTCATAAAAATCCATTCAGTAGATTTTTCGTGAAAGAGCAACAAACATACATACAGACAAACAAAGTTTCGCGTTTATAATATTAATAGTAAGGATTTAAAAAAAAATGGTGACTTTTAATATGCCAAATCTATTTTTACACTGATTAATTGAATTTCTAAATTGACGGATGAAGTAAATTTTTCATAAAAAGGTTGGCTGACGCATTAATGAAACTGCGGGTATTTAATACCAAGGATTTAGACGAAACATCTAGATTTTCCTCGTTGCTCTAGTAGTTAGCGTATGCGACTGCTGGTCAAGAAGTCTCAGGTTCAAATCCCGGGTCGAGCCAAAAGTGTTGTTGGGTTAATCTTACAAGAAATTCTTAAAAATATCCTGGAGTATGGAAGTTTGGCCATAATTCACGCCCGTGCCTCGAAAAGCATGTTAAGCCGTCGGTCCCGGTCGTCATGAATATTTATAGCAATCGTTATTGGGAAGTCGGTGCCCTCAAATACACTGAAAACTAGTTAAGCCGTTGGTAGTCCGATGCCAGTCGCTCCGTGGAAAAACTGATATTCAGGGAAACCCGCTTAAACTAATACGGACCCCGAATAATCTTGGAAATAAAGGCTAGGAAAAAGAAGAAGTCTGGATTTTTCTGGAAGTTTTGGAGAAAATGATTAGGAACTAGGACCATTTTTACACGCTTTTTATTAGCTTCCTCTGAATGTTTCTTTCTATGTATGTGACCGACTCCTTTCTGACCCACTTCAAACGGCCAGATTTCGTTCAAACTTTGTAGATTTATCGAGGGCCGATGACAATACACTAATTTGAAAAAAAAAAAAAGTTTTTAACCAAATGTCTTTTTTAGTCTTTCTAAAAATAATAGTTTTTAAAAATTAAATAACACACTTTTAAACTAAAACATAGAAAATAATTTTGATGTAACAAAGCGTGGGGAGCTTTCTGAAAATATATCAATAACGTCGCCCCACGCTTTGTAATTAAAAGTATTTTCTACGTTTTAGTTTAAAAGCGTGTTTGTTTAGTTTTTTTAAACAATTTTTTCCTGATTTATTTCAATGAAAATCTGTTTGTGATATCAAATTAACAGCTTCCACTAAATGCGTATCAAAGTAAATACGCAACTTACATCAAAACATGGATTTGTAAAGTTTTGTCTGTTTCTCTTGAGTTAATCTCGTGTGGTGACGGATTAAGAATACAAAGTGTCACCACCCCTATTCATTCCATGGGTGTCGTAAGAAGCGACTAAAGGAACAAAATAAGCAGCTAACATCAGTGCCAAGAGAAGGAAAACTTGAAACAAACCCTTTACCAACCCGTCTGGCCGGCGTGGTATAGTAGACCAAAACCTCATTTCAAAGGAGAGGCCTATGTCCAGCAGTGGACTGTTAAAGGCTGTTGATGATGATGATTGGTGAATCTCTAAACGGATTTTAGCAGGACTTTCATTGGCTAATAGTTAACGATGTAAATACAGATAGACAGATATTTAAATTTATAACCGACTTTTTATGTTTATTATCTTTCGATTCGATTATGATAATTCTTTTTTTATTTGAAAGCTGGAGCGTCCCATGTTTTCCTATCATAAGGAAACCACGATCTGATGTTAATATCCTGGAGAAATCGAGTGAACTCCATAAATATCATATGCACACCTGTCGCGTTGGATACTAAAATTATATTTATTTATATAGATTATTCTTCAAGATAACATAGATATTAAAAAGAAATTACAGAAAAACAATTTTCATTACGCAGCGATGGGTATGATGCGTTCCGTTTTCCGATTTCCCACGGGAAACATAAGTTGCAAAGAAAACTATTGAAATGAAATAATCTTTATATAACGACGGATGGTTCCTCCGAATTTCATATTAGCTATTTTGTACTTTAGTATCATCTATGCTTTAATTTGAAAATTTGTGCTTTATTGAATTTCCAGTCCAGTCTATTCTATATATTCTATAGTCCAGTCTATTCTTTATTTCATTTTATTTCTCTATGCTCTTGTTTGATTGACCAATATTTTGTTTTGATCAAGTGACTGAGTGACATTAGCCAATGAAACAACAGAATAGACAAATATAATTTATGATAGAATAGAAAACGATAAAAGTGTTGCGACTTGGCTAGGGGGTTTCAAGAGAGTTTACGTTTAATGATCACATTGCTATCTTTATTTTTCATTATTTCTTTCAGTCCCCAAAACTAGAGATAGGATAGAGAATAGTACATTGTTCACCGAGGGAGGAAAGGAACCGATTACTAGCGAGGGAGCAGTTTGTGGCCCGAAGGCGCAGCCTAGGGCCACAATACTCCCGAGGTAGGAATGGGACTTTCACCCGAGTGCTACACAGTGCTTTATACTACACCTGTGAGGAACATTTATACTATTTATAAAATAAAATCAAAACGTAAGACACCATGTAAGACACAATTTAGCTTAGAATGTCAGTGGCACGGAGATTCCATATTTAAATTATATGAGAACTCTTTGGGCAGGCGCGCGCCATAGATAAGATAACACATGAGAAATGAAAATTCATACAACTTTCTCTCCCGCTAAAACACGTTAGAAATGGATTTTCATACATTTTTTCCTCCCGCTTATTTAGGTCTAGGAAAAGACTAACTTTCTCTTTTCATTTTCAGGGAATAATGAATACTGTTCCGATCAGGTGTAGTATAAAAATATTTCATAATTTATTTTTCATTTAAGTCTACCAAAAGTGACTGTATTCTGTTTGATGAGTAGAATCCAAGAAAATGGATCATCAAGTCATCATCCTCATGAGTGCAGATAGTGCAGCATGACTACCCACACTATGTGGCCTAGTGACGACGTAGATGCCTCTGCATCTTTGGGCCTTTGGTCTCGGCCGCACAAGAAATACAAAGGCACGAATGCTGTCATTTTAGGTTGTTCTTCTTTGTGAGGGTGGGTCCGATCAAGCTGGTCCATTCGTGCTAAAATTAACGTAACTCTACTACCTATCTTTCAATTTTTAGGGTTCCGTAGCCAAATGGCAAAAAACGGAACCCTTATAGATTCGTCAAGTCTGTCTGTCTGTCTGTCTGTCCGTCCGTATGTCACAGCCATTTTTTTCCGAAACTATAAGAGCTACACTGTTGAAATTTGGTCAATCGATGTATTCTGTGAACCGCATTAAGGTTTTTACATAAAAATAGAAAAAAAAACAATACATTTTGGGGGTCCCCATACTTGGAACTGAAACTCAAAAAAAATTTTTTCATCAAACCCATACGTGTATAGGTGTTCAAAAATGATGTTGAGGTTTATAATATCATTTTATTCTAAACTGAATAGTTTGCGCGACAGACACTTCCAAAGTGGAAAAATGTGTCCCCCCCCCCCCCTGTAACTTCTAAAATAAGAGAGTGTTAAAACTAAAAAAAATATATGTTGTACATTTCCATGTAAACTACCAACGAAAATTAGTTTGAACGAGATCTAGTAAGTAGTTTTTTTTTAATACGTCATAAATCGTAAAACGCAATTTACCTTCAATTCAATCCATACAGTAGTATAAAAACATCGATTTAAGTTACAACGAACTTTTATATGATGTTGCTTGCTGATACGGAACCCTTCATGGGCGAGTCCGACTCTCACTTGGCTGCTTTTTTTTTGGTTTCTTGTTGACTTTGTTTTATTTTGTTACTCAAAAACGACAGAAATAGGTAAAATCGGCCAAGTGCGCACAGAAAGGGTTCCTCGGTCACCCATAATGGATTTAAAATCGAATCCAATAGATAATTGTTATGTTTACGTATATTTGTATGACGTTTATAATGCGTTAATTTTGTATGACGTTTTCCAAGTAAGCGCCTTTTACAAGTTAAGCCTCTTTAACTCCTGAATTAACAAAGTCATCTAATTATAGTTAGTTATTATAGTTTTCCTTCAAAGTTCATTATATGGACCACCATCACGAATTTTTATTGTAGCATTTTGTCGACGTACTTACAACACATATTCATGCAGAGTTTCATCTTTCTAGCACTTACCGTTTGGACGGTAAGTCGAGGACGGACGGACAGACGGAACATGACGAATCTATAAGGGTTCCGACTCATAAACTTCGGAACCCTAAAAAGGGCACATTTAGAATATTTTAGAATGTCAAAGAACCTTATTACTTAAAAACATATTAAAATTAGATGTTTTATTTCATCCCCAGTGTGTTGTTTGCCAGGAGCTAATCCAAGTACAGTAACTGGTGAAGTTTATAATTAGGTAAATGTTAAATGAATCTTGCATTCAACGAGACCACGTGGAGTTGGACAACAAAGTTAATTTACTTCATAAAAATTGTAACTGTAGTGTTCGAGAACTCTCTAAACTGAACTAAAAGTCACAAAAAATTAATTTAGTCCTGTCAAATAATGTATTAAGTGCCAGAAATTGACTAAATTTGGATGTCACACCAAAAGTAGACGTTATATATTATGTCCATACAAAAAATAATATTTTGTAAATCGTTTCACTAAAATAGAAAGATTTTAGACAAATTTACTTTAGAATTAGCAATCATTAATGTTCCGATACGTTAATAGAAAACTAACTAATGTATGGGAATGAATTTTTCAACCACTAAATCACTTGTGATGGGTCCGATCATATTAGAGGATAATACAAGAAAATAGAGCCGTTAGTGATTATAGAAAAAGAATCGATACGAAACACTGGCAACTTGGCTAAGAGCTGGTATAAGAGTAATGAATGAGTTACGGACTAATGACTGCACTGTTGTTTTAAGGTACGCGTCCATTGGCCCGCGCCGGACGCATCGCACGCACGGCACGCAACGGATTTTATTTTACTTTGTATGATTTCACATAGTGCTGCGTCCACTATCCGCGCCACCCACACCGAACGCCGGCATTTATGAGCAAGGCAAATCCGTTCAATCCGTTGCGTGCCGTGCGTGCGGTGCGTCCGCGGGGACCAATGGACGCGTACCCTTAGTGGTTGAAGCGGTCGCCACGCCGCTTTCTAAGTATTGTGGGTTCAAATCCAAATGTGATAACACTTTGTGTGATTCGCATATTGTTGTTTTCGGTATATATGTTTTTTGTATCTGTTTCATGTATGTTTGTAAAATCCCCGCAGTACAGGAATTATATTCCTATTGCGGGAGTTGTCTTTTTAATATTAAACAGAAAAATTGTATGACGCACTTAAAATTTATTTCTCAATCTTCTTCTTCCTAGCCTTATTCCCAATATTATTTGGGGTCAGCTACTAGTTCAACAAGTTTTACCTGAATATGAGTTTTTCCATAGAGCGACTGGCATCGGACCTCAGCAACCCTAAGGGAAAACTAAAATTCAAAGTATTAGTCAGTAAATTAAAACTTATTTTCCAGAGTGCGAAGAAATTATTACTTATGTACGCAGTCAATTTGGCGTCGTCTAACACTTCAAGAAGTCTATACCATCAAAGTGGTTAAAAAAATCTTCTACTAAGAAATTAAGACTTCATCTCCTTTCTTTAATAAAATACGCACGCATTTGTTTAAGACGAGTGCTATGACGACAGCGCACTGTGTGTTTTATCACCCGAAAATGGAACATGCTCTTTTTATTAGATCTCCAAATAGTATTTTTTGTTATAAATGTCAGAATAAAGCGCTTCACATTCTCGTTTGAGTATTTCTTAGAGGAAAAACTTACAGATTTGAAGGAAAGAAATTGAAACAATAGATTAAGTGGAAAAAAAATGCTAAGTGGGCCAAATAAAGTTCTAAAACATTTATTAAAAACATGTTTTGGCTATGTAATCTTGTCGTGGGATGTTTTCAAGCATCCTAAAGGCTTCCAACTAACCTTCACGACAGTTATCTAATGATAACAACCGGGAGAGACTGCTTGACGTGACCTCTGTATGAAACAAACAGTCACCCACGGCCACCTGGCTATGACTGCTTCAAAAGTGGTAAATTTGTGTAACAAGAATAACAAAATTATTACAAAACATAAACAACAAATAAAGATTTTGGACACGTGACCCACAACGTCATCTCCGTACGACGACTATACTCCGTAAACAGTCCCAAATTGACTATGAGCAAAAGCATCCATTGTACAAAACGTCGGCCTAGCATATGTAATATAGAATTTCGCAGAATTGTAATGGCAAGTCGTCACTATAAGCACATTGCCTCCAAATTGTACAATAAAATAAATAAAAAGATTAATATGTATACATTAGCCAGGAAAAACTCAAAATAGAATTAAATACCTGGCTCAAACAATTAAACCACGATGAAATAGAAGAACTTGTGGAAGAGTAACATAATATGCTATCCTTCACAAACACATACACACACGCGTGCACACACACACACAAACCTCATAAAAACACATACACAAATAACACAAACATACACACTTATTTTCTATGTATGTATCTACTATTCTTGCCTTTTCTACTACAGATTTCTATATTTTTTGTAAAATAGTTAAAAATCACGTTTTGCATGCTTATAATGTAACTGGAACAAATTGTTTCTTTGCTTGAAGAGGGGTGTTAATGACTGCGACACAGTTTTTAACCGACTTCAAAAAAAAGGAGGCGGTTCTCAATTCGTCGGAACCTTTTTTTTTTTTTATATACTACTGTAATCATCGTTTCATATCAATTATATTTTGTGTGTTTTCTTGTTCTTAATAAAATTTATTACTATTATCTATTCCCAAACTAAGCAAAGCTTGTGAAATGGATACTAGACAACTGTTATAAATATATATATATACTTTTTGTAAATTCATACAAATTTTACTTACAAAACAGCCAAACTCCGAAACAAATATTTGCACATTGTACAGATGCAACCACCGAGACTGACACCTTGTAATATAGAAATTACATTAAACTCAGAATATTATTCTGAATTGTCTGCTTGCTTCCCACCCATCACATGAGATAGATTAAAATATAGATAGGAAATTTAAGCATTTAGTTAATCTCTAGTAAACAAAGGAAAGGAAACCCCGAGACCTCAAATACAACAGTCGCATACATTACAACTGCGCCACCGAGGCCTTTTTTTCATTTGAAAGGCATTATTTTCCATTGAATCCTACGCACATTCAAAGTATTCAATGATAGTTAAAAAACATGTTTTTGTAGATTGTCGAATTTAAAAGTGGAATATTTCCATGACGAAATATTTTCCATTACTTAACAAAACATTTCCATTCATTCATTAAAGAAAGACATTCATCTGAATAGTGTCTCAGGTCATTTTGAGGACAGACTCCCTATACGAGATGTAAGAAGTTATTAGTATTGTTTTTCATACATCCTCCTAGCCTTTATTCCCAAGTTTATTTGGGGTCGGCTACTAGTTCAACAGGTTTTACCTGAATTTCAGTTTTTACACGGAACGACTGGCATCGGACCTCCGCAACCCTAAGGGAGAACTAAAATTCGAAGATTGAACTAGTTGTCAGTATTTTTGAGGGCACTGACTTCCCAATAACGATTGCCATAGATGTTCATGACAACCGGGACCGATGTACGGGCGTGAATCACCACCTAACTTCCAAATTCCGGGCAGTAATTAGGAATTTCCTAAGAAAATCTCAAAAACACTTTTTAACCTGACCCGGGATTTGAACCCGAGATCTCTTGATTAGCAGTCGCATAAGCTAACCACTAGACCAATAAGGCAGTATTGTTTTTCATATTGACCAATTATATGTCTGACTAGCAGACCTTTTTAATTCTGTGTCTCTCTAAGTTTTCTCCGTTATTTTGTCATCAACTCATTATTGCTTGTGTCTAGTGGGTCGCAGCATTACTTTATATAGATTTTCTCATTAAATGGGCTATAATACACTAAAATAATGTTATAATTTGAATCAATACTTTCTGATATTAAATAAACAAAGTCTTAACTTACTTCTTAGACCGTTATCATCATCATCATCAACAGCCTTTAACAGTCCACTGCTGGACATAGGTCTCTCCTTTGAAAGGAGGTTTTGGCCTACTATACCACGCTAGCCAGACGGGTTGGTTTCAAGTTTTCCTTCTCTTTGCATTGATGTTGTCTTGCGTAGTTTATCCCTTAGTCGCCTTTTACGACACCCGCGGAATGAATACGGGTGATGACACTCTGTATTCTTAATCCGTCACCACACGGTTAGGTTAACACTTAAAGGTACTAGAGCCGTTGATGGATCTCCAGAACACTCCATCATACACTTTTTTCATTTCGAAGTGCATTTTTCTCAAACGAGGTTGGGTTCAGCTGTTAAGTCTACTACGATATGGCTAAACTTAAAATTTTTACGTTTAACTGGTGTCACCAGTGCTCAAAAACTTATAACCATAACCCAGTATCTTCTATTTTGAGAACCAATTACTTATGTTCGAAATTTAGTCGTTTCAATGTAGTCAGTCAAATGTTAATATTACTGCTTACATTTACTTTATTAGTTGCTTAAGATGTTGGAAACTGAGCCTTTTAACAGTAGAGAAACTTTATAGTTGGATGGAGTTGTCACCAGATAGGTTCAGTTGACTTCCTGTGAGACTGAGAGACTGAAACTAAATAGTCTTTGGAATACGAAGTTGTAGTAAGCAATAATAATTTCTACAAGTGACTTTGATAATTTTCAAATAATTTCTTAAAATACGTATACATTTGTATGAGTAATAGTAGGTTATTTTAAAGAATTAAAGTTTTTCCATGGTGAAATGCATTGAAATTGGAAAAGCGGTTTAGCCGTCACAGACAGACAGACATATAATATAAACATACTTTACCACCCCATGGGTGTCCTGTCGACGATAGTAATTACCATCAAACGACTTCTCTGATCATTTAAATATCCCTAGAGATTTAAAATTATTGGAAAAAATGACGTAAATTATTTCAAGAGAGTACAAGTTAAACTGGTTTTGAAATTTACCCTGAGAGGTATTACCATAATTATCAACTTCATTGAAAAAAACTAAGATATCTTTGATTATCTGAACATTTTGTAAAAAGTTCTCAGAATCTACATGAAAATTAAAAATCAATAAATATTTTTAGGTCATATCAATCACTCTATTTAATATTGAATAACTAAATCGACATTTGGTTCAAAAACTATCAAGTCCCAAAAAATTTGCTCATTTTAGATAAACAGCACTGAAAATAACAAAAAAAAAATGTAATAAATTCTCATAATCTACTTAAAAATTAAAAATCAATAAACTATTTAAGGTCATATCAATCACTCTATTAAGTATTGAATTACTAAATCGACATGTGGTTCAAAAACTATCAAGTCCCAAAAAATATGCTCATTTTAGATAAACAGCACTGAAAATAACAAAAAAAAATGTAATAAATTCTCATAATCTACTTAAAAATTAAAAATCAATAAACTATTTAAGGTCATATCAATCACTCTATTTAATATTGAATAACTAAATCGACATTTGGTTCAAAAACTATCAAGTCCCAAAAAATTTGCTCATTTTAGATAAACAGCACTGAAAATAACAAAAAAAAATGTAATAAATTCTCATAATCTACTTAAAAATTAAAAATCAATAAACTATTTAAGGTCATATCAATCACTCTATTAAGTATTGAATTACTAAATCGACATGTGGTTCAAAAACTATCAAGTCCCAAAAAATATGCTCATTTTAGATAAACAGCACTGAAAATAACAAAAAAAAATGTAATAAATTCTCATAATCTACTTAAAAATTAAAAATCAATAAACTATTTAAGGTCATATCAATCACTCTATTTAATATTGAATAACTAAATCGACATTTGGTTCAAAAACTATCAAGTCCCAAAAAATTTGCTCATTTTAGATAAACAGCACTGAAAATAACAAAAAAAAATGTAATAAATTCTCATAATCTACTTAAAAATTAAAAATCAATAAACTATTTAAGGTCATATCAATCACTCTATTAAGTATTGAATTACTAAATCGACATGTGGTTCAAAAACTATCAAGTCCCAAAAAATTTGCTCATTTTAGATAAACAGCACTGAAAATAACAAAAAAAAATGTAATAAATTCTCATAATCTACTTAAAAATTAAAAATCAATAAACTATTTAAGGTCATATCAATCACTCTATTAAGTATTGAATTACTAAATCGACATGTGGTTCAAAAACTATCAAGTCCCAAAAAATATGCTCATTTTATATACACAGCACTGAAAATAACAAAAAAAAACGAAATAAAATCAAAACTTTTACCAAAACAAAATATATCTAGTTAGTTATAACACAAGAAAGTGCTCACAACTTTTACAAAACATTATTTAACGTGTGAAAATTCCATCCGCAAAATATTGAAAGTAATAATAAATTTATAAGCTTATTAAGTAACTTCATTGAATAGACCAGTACTATCGGATAGGTACGGTGCCACCCGCCCGCCCTACGCCCATCCGTGCACTTATAAAAGCGCGAAAGCCTACACTGGGCGCACAGTATACAGCGGCTACAGGCGAAGCACGCCGCTACCTGAACAGAGTTTGTGTGTGCGACGATCCTTAGGAGTTCGAAGATATTCAGGTAAGTTTTGTAAAGTTTTTAAATATTCAGACACACATTTTTGATTGGTTGGTAGTCGTATTTTTATTTATTGGATTAATGAAGACTTTGAAATAGGTATTTTATTTAAAGATTGTGATTTATTTTGATTACTCTTAAAATAAATTCTGAATACACAGTTGAACAGTTAAAAATACTTATTTTTAATAATTCTGATGTTTTTTTTTAATTACCCTCCTCTAAAATATAAACATGTTAGAGAATATAAAACTCAGTGTATTTAATTTATATAAATCTTATAACCTTTATTAAAATTTTCAAAAATTTCTAAAATATCTAATTTTATATCATTAAATAAATACTAACATGTGTACAGCAATCAAAATAAAACCAGTAACTCCCTGCACCATTCCAGAATTAACCATGATACTATGAGTAGCCACGTTGCTTCGGTGACTTTCAAAAATTAATAATAAAGCTATACACTTTTAAAATGACAACTATGAATAGCCTTAAAAAAGTATAAAGTATATTCTGGTATCACACTAAAAATTAAAATCCCATTCAGATTGAATTTACTAATGCAATGATTAAAATCGTTAAATAAATTTGCAAATTGCATGACCTAGGTCTATTGTTTATAAAAAGTATTTTTAAATTTTTTTACAGTCCTAAAAATAATAATTTTGAGAGTATTGAACTAAAAGCTCGTATTTGTAAAGTTTCTATATATTTCTTGAATTGTTATCAATTTTTCCTTGCCTTCCTTATATAGTTTCCGAGACAGACACACAAGAAAACCTATTAAAAATATTAACACAGTGTCTTATATGTACACCGTTATTGAAGAGTTTGGAAATAATTGATAATATAAAAATAGTAAAAAAAAGACAAAAGAAAATCATTTATATAGCGGACAGTGGACATATTGGAACGAATCCAAAATGTCGAACTTATGACAAGAAACTGGGAAGAAACCAATTTGCCGATATTTTATAAGTTTTCCTTTAATATCAAGAATACTAAGGATAGTCAGTGTAATTTAGAAAATTTTAAAAACTATCTAAGAAGTATCTGTCCTTATACTTTTTTATTTTCCATCTTATTTATAACAAAACAAAGAATATTACTCATTTTAATCGTCTTTTAATATAAAAATATTTAAATCACTAAATATCTATCTAATTTATTGAGACTGTTGAAAGTTAGAAAAATAATCAAAGTACTAAATATCTACCTAAATTATTCGGACTGTTCAAAGTTATAATTGAAGAAAATTATTGCTTTTATTTCTTATAAAACTCAATAATTTAAAAATAATGAAATATGTGGCACACAAGCAGATAGGACTATTACGTTATTTAATTAAATAATGCTATTTTATTTAAAAGAGGATTTTCTCATTAAATTGTAGTTTCAATTATTATCATCAAATAATTTAACTTACCTTACATCAAATGTATGTAAATTAAACTTAATTATATTATTGATTTTGTGAACATGTTTTTTAGTTGTATAAATATCTCGAAAGCTTGATGCAATCTTCGTTGTAATATAAACACAAATACATATTCTGTTTGCGGATAATGAGGCAAAAAGCAACGTAGCCTATTTCCAACTAAGCTTAACAATATTTCGGTTAATATACGACGCATTTCTAATACTATTCGACGATACTTATTTATCTGAACTGCCAACAGGGAAATACCTCCAAATCTTTTTAAAAGACGGAAAAAATTACAAATCATACTAGTATAAGTTGCGCTGCAAAGAATGTACATATTAAACATATAAGAATTCTTAAAGAAATTAGTGCCTCATTATCTAAATAGTTTACCGTCGGACATCGGGGAGGAACCAAATAAGCAATTTTAAAAGGACAATATAAATTATTTGTTAAATTCATTATCATAAATAAGTTATTGATTTACCTATAATATCACAGTTAGAAAATAATTTTCTAATAGTTATGCTTGTTAGTTTTTGGTAACAACAATGAATATCAATTTATAAATTTATTATAAAAGTTATTATTTATAAGTTTATAATTGTATGGGCAATCGATCAATTGTCAAACAATCAGCCAGGTTTTGTGGGACAATAATTGTGATGATATCGTCGCGGGGCAAAAGCCAGTCTAAAAAAGCCTTAAACTTTGTCCATTTCTTTAATATCTTTTTGTCAGTTCAAGAAATTTCGTAATTAGTCACGCCCTCACACGTCACCGATTCGATTTGAAATCAAAATCAATTTTATTTACGATGAACTTTCAATCGATTTCATTAAAGACTTTTAGTTTAAATAATAATTATTATTTAGTTAGTTTTATTTCACTAACGCGTGCTTAATTATATTTTAAGGCAGTTGTCCAAAAATAACTTAATGCACAGAGTTATTGTCGTTTACTTCGTTTGTCTCAGTTGGAACTTAAATCCTTCCTAGATTTCGACTTAATTCCTTGCAAATAATCTAACTTGAAATCATATTACATATTTTAATTTCCTTTTTATTTTATAAAATTTACAGAAACAATACTTAAATGAAGTCAAATTATTCTGATCATATGATAGATTATTTTATTCGATTCATCGTATTTCAAAACTGTTTTATAGTCTGTGGTTGTAACTTTTAAAATTGTTTTTTCTTATGTAATTACCGTAAAATATATACTTTCCCATGCATTTACTAGTCAAATCAAAGAGAAGGAAAACTTGAAACCAACCCTATACCAACCCGTCTGGCCAGCGTGGTATAGTAGACCAATACCTCTTTTCAAAGGAGAGGCTTATGTCCAGCAGTGGACTGTTAGAGGCTGTTGATGAAGATTAATTTGTTATTATAAACAGATACTTCAATTATGATTATGTTTTTTTATTTTTATTATTTTCTTACACACAACATCATCTAGTCCCAAACTAAGCAGAGCTTGTATGAAGGGTACTAAGCAACTGATATAAACATATAAATATCATAACCATACATTTTTTGGAAAAACATTCATATTATACATGAAAACATTTGTTTCCATAGATTTATAAAAGTAAAATAAATAACAATAATAAAAGGTTAATACGTGTATTTCAGAATCCTAGTACTTATCAATTTACATGTTTTATGTCACTAAATTCATAAAAATTAACGCGTTACAACATCATACAATGAGATATACAGAAATATATACATTTAGATATACTTCTCTTTTAACACCATAGGGTAAAACTAGAGTATAGCGGTTGTAAAATCGATATGTCTTTTGTATGACAATATGAGGTAGGTATTCAATATCTCACGAAATATTCCATTTCGACCTTTCAATGTGAATTGTTGGATTTTAGCGATAGCGAAACTTTCAATGAACTTCGATTTTAATGAAATACCTGAAAAACATTACACATAATATACTAGCTGATGCCCGCGGCTCCGCTTGCGTCCAAGGGATATGAAAAATAGATGTTAGCCGATTCTCAGACCTACCCGTTATGCACACAAATTTCATGAGAATCGGTCAAGCCGTTTCGGAGGAGTATGGGAACGAACATTGTGACATGAGAATTTTATATATAAGATATAAGTTTTGTTAGCTACATATATCGAACTGATCAGTCACACGAGTCGCGAAGATTTTAGATTATTTCGTACCATACCCTCCGTGGGAAGACGAAGGGCATGTGTAGGACTCTCGGAGAACCCGGTCTACCCACTAAACTCCGATGTGACTAATTTGACGGGGTTTGTTTGTAGTCACCTCTTATCACACCCACGGGGTCAAAATGAGACGATGACACTCCATATTCTATTAACCCCACCACAAAACGACACTGCCTTCGTACTGTCATATTTTATTAATAAATAAATATTTCGGACATCTTTACACACAACATCATCTAGTCCCTAACTAAGCAGAGATTGTATTATGAGTACTAAACAACTGATATAAATACATAAACATACTTTTTTTTGTAAATACATACATACCCAAACTCCGAAACAAATACTTTGGACTGTGGATCACACAAACGTTTGGTCCGACCCGGGAAACGGACCCGAGACCTCAAGCAATCGCACACACTACTACTGCGCTACCGAGGCAGTATTATATACACTCGGTTCCAAAAATAACGGGTCAGTCACATAAACCCGAATATCTCCCGAACTACGTATGCCATCCTAATGAAACGAAGACTGTGCAATTGAGAATTTAATTATACAGATAAAACATAAAATAAAACTTAGTTACACCCACAATATTAATCTTAAATTAAAAAAAAACTAAAGTAGTCATATTTTTCTTAAGATTACATTTTTTTTATGATTGTTTTTTTGCTGTTTTTCATCACTTTCTTTCAAGAGCTCGTGGAGGCAATACAAAGTATTAAATGAAGAAAGTGATGAAAAACAGCAAAAAAACAATCATAAAAAAAATGTAATCTTAAGAAAAATATGACTACTTTAGTTTTTTTTTTAATTTAAGATTAATATTGTGGGTGTAACTAAGTTTTATTTTATTTTTTATCTGTATAATTAAATTCTCAATTGAACAGTCTTCGTTTCATTAGGATGGCATACGTAGTTCGGGAGATATTCGGGTTTATGTGACTGACCCGTTATTTTTGGAACCGAGTATATATATTGTATCATATAACGTATAAATGTTGTAATAGTAGTAATTCTCCAACTAATATGTTCGTTTGTTTGTACCCGTGGGAGGTATTAAACATTGAGTTCGTGCTAACGACGGCAAGAGGACTGCAGATACAGTTGTCAACGGTTGTTTTGTATTTAGTCGTTTAAAACGATATGCTTTAGTTTAAGAAAATAGATTTCGGTGATGTGTTTTGTTAGAATAATTTTCTAACGTAAATAAATAGGTATATCAATGTAGTGAAAATTCTTAAGGTCCAAATGCTTGCATATGTAGGATATGTAGGTATATCCTGTGACGGACTTTAAAAACATACAAAAAATAAGTGCGTGTCAGGCCACGCACAGGAGAGGGTTCCTCAGTCACCCATAATGGTACGTGGATTTAAAATAGTTTCCAATAGATAATTGAACAACACGATCTGGCCAGGGAAGTCACCCCTTTAGAGTGGAAGACATAGGCTCCAGAACTAAGCGGTTCGGGTCTTCCTTCTTGTGCCGAGCAGTTAAACACTCACTACCAGCTCATGTTTTTCCATCATACTATGATCCCGGGTCCTTTAAGGGGGCGTGAAAAAGCCTCTCACTAGGCCGCCTTAATGTGGTTCGCCATACTGCTTGCATTTGCAGTGAGTATGGCGACCCCCACTTGTGGATTTTACTCATGTTTTCCATCAGGCATAGTAAAGTCACCTTGGCAGGCGTTATATAAAAAAAAACATTTTTTACATATTAATGCATCAATTTTGTATGACGTTTTCCTAGTAAGCGCATTTTACAAGTTAAGCCTCTATAACTCCTGAGCTAATAAAGTCATCTTATCCGTTATAGTTTACCTTGTAAGTTCATTATATGTATCACCACCACGAATTTTCCCAGATTTTTTGAGCCAGCCGTTCAGCTTTTAGAGGGGGGGACGCCCTGTTTTTACAAAAAGTGCCCTTTAAAGTGGAATTCCTCACAAACGGATATCTAAATCAAAAAATCGTCTTAGAAACCCTTTATTGTTTTTAAAAGACCTATCTAATGGTGCTCCACACGATGGGGTGAACGCGAGAAAAAAAAAACATTCCTACTTTACGTATAGGGGAGGTACCCCAAATAAACATATTTTTCATAATTTTATTGTAGCACTTTGTTGAAGTAATTACAACACATATCCATGCAAAGTTTCATCTTTCTAGCAATTACCGTTTGGACGATAAGTCGAAGACATGTACATGACGAATCTATAAGGGTTCCGAGTCATAAACTTCGGAACCCTAAAAAGACAAAGAACACAACCACAAAAGAAAAATAATAAGTCCCCCACAAAAAGAAAGATATTTATCTGTCTGTCTGTACCGACTAATCTCTGGAACTTCTTGACCTAATTTGATAGGACCTTGTGTGGCAAATAGCTGATGACATAAGAAGTATCTTAAGCCAACACACACACAGATTTCGTCTTCAATTTTTTTTTTTTTTTTTTTAAAAAGACAACTCCCGCATTAGGAATATAAATTCCTGTGTCGCGGGGGACTTTACAAACATACAAGAAACGGACACGAAGAACACCCTGACTCAGAATAACAAATTGTGAATCACACAAAGTGTTATCCTACGTGGGATTTGAACCCACGACACTTGGCGTAGTAGTAAGCGGCGTGGCGACCGCTTAAGCCACTAGGCCAACCGTGCAGTCAAATTTATTTATTTTCACAATATTAATCGTTCAATATCCAAAATGGCAGGCCAATTTCTCACAAATAGATTAGAATTATTATTAGAATCTGTTTTCATAATTGGGTGTCAGTTTTCTAATCTACACTTAAGATATTGTACCCTGAGCTTGCAGCCTTGTTTACAGTTCCTAAGAAAATGGATACCTTTAATGAGTTGATACAACTGTACTACAATTTTCTAAGCTAGCTGAGACCAGCCACTGCAAACGAAAGTTATTTTTGAGCGGGGGGTCACCTAAATAAATATTTCGGACATCTTACACTACGATATCTAGTCACGAACTAACCAGAGCTTGTATTATAAGTACTAGAAAACTGATTTAAATAAATATAAACATACTTATTTTTTGTAAATACGTACATATTATACATAGAAAACACCCAGACTCCGAAACAAACAAACAAACCGTTACAGATTAGCCAGAACAAATTGACAGGCAGACGGATAGACAGCCGTATATACTTTGATATGTTTTTAGTAATAAAAGCTTTTTAATAAAAAAATAACCGACTCCAAATAAAAGACATCAAACGCAAACTCCCTCTGCCAGGGACACTGAAAAGTGTAAAATATTTTTTCTTTAATTTGACTGGATTAAATTACTATGTGACAATTCTTGTCGATACCTATTTATTATATATTAATACCAGTTGACCCAGCGAACTTCGTACCGCCCAACTTTAAAATTTCAGAACTTGATCGCAGCGCCACCTACCGGGTCCAATTGCGAATCTAAACCATTCCCAGATCCCCTTGAACACACACAAAAAATTTCATCAAAATCGGTTCAGTCGTTTGAGAGAAGTTCAGTGACATACACACTCACAGAAGAATTATATATTTAAAGATAAATGTAGTAAAATCATATGTATGTTATTATAAAATGTAACCGATGTGGCGGGGTCGGATGTACGTCACTCACGAAAAATATATTCGGATTGGCACCGACTTCAAACAGATTTTAGGTAAGATTATTATCTTCTTTTTTGAATATGTATAATATTTATTAACTCCTTTTTTGAAGTCGGTTAAATAACTGTTCATTTGATATTACATACAGACACTCCAATATCATTTATGACGAAAGAAACACATCTATACATGTGTTTCTTTCGTCACAAGAAAGCGAGTTTCGACCTGTAAGTTCGTTTCAATCCATTTGGGATTTCACTGAAAATATGAATATCCATTTTGTTTCCGTAGAGTACACTCCTATACGCCTACAATAAATTATCAATATAAATACACTCCAGGATAACATCTCATGTATAAAATACTAGCTTTCACCCGCGGCTCCGCCCGCGTATGTCGGTTGTCGCTGTAAAAAGTAAACCACGCCTTGCTAAGCCTCTAGATTTTATTTGTACTACATTTCATTGGAATTGGTTTAGTAGTTTTGCTGTAAAATCCGCCAATCCTAGCTATTTTCAGCAACGCCGCCTATTTTTAAGGGGATACTACATTTAGTAATATTTTAGTTTTCACCAACCTTTAGAGAACATTTACTATTACTAAAGCTATACTACTACGTTAGGGGGCTTCTAGTAAGGAGACTTTAAGTATAGTTGGTGAAACAGGCACCAATCGCATAATTAAGACGAATTTAATGACAACCCAAACACCAATTGCGTGACAAAAACATACATACAAACAAAAAAACATAACCTTTTTGTCATTATCGGTTCTTCTTCTTATCGTATCAATGGCAACACTTTACATGGTTTTGGCCTAGTGCTCGGCGACGCGGATTGCGTTTGGCCTTGTGTTGATCCATTGTGGTGACAGGATTTGTCTGCTGAACTCTGCGATACCGAGTGTTAGGTGTCCAGGGTGCGCCGGACGTCGGGACTCTTGTCCTCTTTTTACGTCGCTCGGGGAGGCTCATCTCGTGCATTGTCGGTTAAAAAATGGGTAAAACATCCTTACTTAATATTATAAATTAATGCGAATTTAGCTCAATAGTTTTGCTGTAAAATAATAGCCTAAGTCAACCGGGCCGGTATTCCGAATCTATTGACAGTTCATTTAAATAGATAGTTTCAGTACTTTAGAGACGCTACGGTGGAACATACAAACATATATAGACTGCCAAAACCTCGCCACTATCGGGTAATATACTTAAGCATGGTTTAACCATAAAACCAGTATCTTAATTTAACCCTTTTAGTTAACCCGCGGGCTCCTTTTTTCAAAAGTCATTCATCAAATTTTGTCATTACAAATTGTATAAGTGACATTGAGTTAGGTACGGAAGCCATTATAATAACTTATTATAACTATTTCATAATGGATATTATTATTATCTCTATTTTATGTGAATTTCCATCAGGGGAATTTAATTTGCACATAGTCCACCTATCTTTACTTAGTTCGTCCTCTACACTTATATCCTAAAACTTTATATAAATATGGATATATATATATATCTTTCTTCCACTTCCCTTAACCCTGAAACCAAACTGCACAGATGGTTTAGTTAGTGGTTTATTTCGTCACCTCCCGGGATACTATTGATCTTAGTGTTGTGGGTTTGATCCCTACATGGAATAAAACATACAAATTGTTGTTATGAGTCTGATTTATTACCCGGCCCAAGTCAAATCGTATTATGCTTGTTTGTTACGTCGTAGTGTCTAAATTACTGAGCTGATTTTAATGAATTTATGTTAACATATAACAACATATTCAAGTTAGCCTAGATGACTAGAACAATCACCGATGGTAATCAACGACGACGCGGTCAGTACCTGGATGGGTGACCGTTAGTGGGATGATACTATGAGCGTTTTCGTGATTCAGAGACCACGGTGAGCAGTCGTTCACCGTTGTTATCATAGCATAACAGTCGAGGTCTTCGGGCTGCTTAAAACATCCCACGGTAAGATTACGTGGTACACTAACCTTAACCCTTTTTTGAGAGGAGACCCTTGACCCGAGACCCTCAGCAGCGGCACATTAAAAAAAAACTCTTTGTGTCCATTTTAAATGTGTTTGCCAAGTTTTCTGTGACATTATATTCCTAACGCGAGAGTTAAAATAGTTGAAATACGAAAAATTAAAGAATTTTCTTCACATTTTTTTATAGCCTGTAAAACAGTCTATTTTGTCAAGGTATGTTTATATCAAAAACTACTTATGAGTAAAATTCAATTAACTATGTCCAGTATATACAGGGTTGTCACAAACCGGTGATAATTACACATAGATTGTATTAGTATGTATTGCAGAACCAACAGCTCACATTCTAATTACAGGTCTACTAAAATAAATAAATAATAAATAAATATTTCGGACATCTTACACACAACGCCATCTAGTCCCAAACTAAGTAGAGCTTGTACTACGGGTACTATACAACTGATATAAATACATATACATACATAATTATACATGGAAAAACACTCAAACTCCGAAACAAATATTTGCGGATCACACAAATATTTGCTCAGACCCAGGAATCGAACACGAGACCTCTTGATCAGCAGCTGCATACGCTGACCACTAGACCAACAAGTCATCAAAATGATTCCACTCTGATGGAAAGCATGAGTAGAATCCAAGAGTGTTCACCATACTATACCAGATAACAATTCATAGTAATTACGGCTGCCTATTGAGATGCTTTGCTTTTGAACTTTAGTTATCCACGGGTACACAAAAACTCAAAAGGATACCGCAGGACTAAGCTAATCCGCGGGTGGATGGGACGGGTTTTCCCTCCATCCGCATTATGTGGCCGGCCGCGAGGGGGCGGCGTCGGTGTGTGCCGGACGTCGCCTAAGAGAGGGTCGTCGTACAGAGACGGTGCCCGCATCAGGAGCGGGCAGGCGCTGGGAGAAGTCCAGAAGGAGATCTTTAAATAAATAAATATTTTGGACATCTTACACACAACATCATCTAGTCCCAAAGTAAGCAGAGCTTGTGTTATGGGTACTAAACAACTGATATAAATACATAAACATACTTTTTACATAAACACACTGTGTGGTTTTTAGTCGGTTCAAGTCCGACACACCACCCCGTTTGGGTCACGGTCCATGATGTAGATCAAATATTTTTATCGTGTCAAGACAGTTTAAAAAACGCAGCCTATCTTTATTAAACCCATGGGTTTCGTAAGAGAAGAAAAACCACTTAGGATAATGCAAAGAAGAGTGTTAATCAAACCACCACTTTTTATTTATTGATCACTATCTTCCTAGCTTTTTTCATTCCCGAGATGAGATCGGCAACTAATTCAAGTGGTTTTACTTGAATAACATTTTTTGCGGATCGACTGGCATTGGGCCTCCACAACACTGAGGACGAACTGAATCCGAAGGGTGAACTAGTATTGTATACACTGACGGTTAGACCAAGAAGGCTTCTTAGTAACATATAGATTTTAAAATATTTAAGTCAAGACAGCCCTACGTATTAGTTAAAGTTGACCTGTTAAAAGTCCAATAACACGAACCTCATTAATTGACTCCCATGGGAGGGCCATGCTTCGGTTCACCATAAATGGGCCTGTTTAGCCGGTTTATTACTACGGCCGTGGAATCAAGCAGCAGTTCTTTTTATGCTTTTCACTTTGTGTAAGGCTATTGGAACCGAAAACCCCCCTTCATTATTTATTTTCACGTATACATATGCTGGTTATTGAAACAAAATGTAGCCTATGTCCATCTCCAAGGTCGAATATAAGTAAGTAAGTAGTTTGATGCGCGTGCGATAGATATGGATTCGGGTCAGCTGACAATTTATTAGCGCAAGGGGGCGGCGTCTGCGTGTGCCGGACGTCGACTAAGAGAGGGTCGTCGTACAGAGAAAGAACCCGCACCGGGAGCGGGTATGCGCTGGAAGGAGTCCAGAAGGAGATATTACCTTGGACTCCTCCTAAAACAGAAGGGCAAAGAGGGTTTTTTTAGTCGGTTCGAGTCCGATACACCGCCCTGCCGCATCGAAAACCCCGGCGGGGTGACGGTCCATGGGGATTACCACACGTAAAAAAAAGGGTCAGCTGACAATAATTGGGACGTTACGCCTCACGGTACACACCGTGGTCCCCCCGCTGACACGTTGCATTATCGCTAGTCGGTGGCTCCCGAAGACAGCCGACAGTAGCCGGACACAATTATGACTGACGAACATTAATTTTTGAAATCTAATTATATGACACATAAATATTTCGGATATAATTATTAACCGACTTCAAAAAAAAGGAGGAGGTTATCAATTCGTCAGAATCTTTTTTTTTTTTTTTTTTTATGTATGTTCAGCGATTATTTCGTCGTTTATGAACCGATTTCAAAAATTCTTTTTGCATTGGAATGGGCGTAGCTCACAGGTGGTCCCATCGTCACCATAACGGGATCTGATTATGGGATCCCAAGGAAATCGAGGGAACTCCTCAAATATCATAGTCACAATGTCGCGATTTGAGTACTCGGAATAGTTTTTCATTGAAGTAGGTTCCTTTTTGTTAAAATTATATTATTTTACACCACATCATCTAGTCCCAAACTAAGCAGACCTCATAGTATGGATACTAGACAATAGATTTAAATACTTAAACACACTTTTAAATATACACATATTATACATAGGACCACACACAACTCTGAAGCAAATATTTATGAATCATACAAATATTTGGTCGGACACGGGAATCGAACCCGAGACCGCAATCAATCAATCACAGCAGTTGCATACACTGCGCCACCGAGTTATTCGTTAGTAGGAAAGTAGTTTTAGTAATTTCGACATAGATTTGCTTTTAAAAACTACTCTTTCGGAAGTCCTATCATGTTTAGTTTAATTTATAATGTAACGTGTTTTTTAAAAATAATTAATAATTAAATAATCTTTAAATAATTATTAAGAGAGCACTAACTGCACGATTGGCCTAGTGGTTTCAGCGCTCGCCACGCCTACTCTGCTAAGTATTTAAATCCCAGATGGGACAAAACTGTGTGATCCACAGATCACTGTTCTGAGTCTGGGTGTTCTTTATGTCCTTTTCTTGTATGTTTGTAAAATCTCTCGCGAAACGGGATATGGGAGATGTATTTTTTCTTTAAAAAAATAAGGGCGCCACTGTGCGCGAGTTGTAGTGGCACAGTGGCGCCCTGTACGGTTGCCGGTTGTTAAAAATATAAATAAATAATTATCCAGAAAGTGTGTACAATCAAAACATAGCATTACTATGAAAGAAAGTTTAGTGACTCTTTTGATATATTGAAGACACGAACATTACTCATCAACAAATATATAATTTGAAGAAAGAATACACAAGTAAATACTAATTAATGTGGATCTTTATTATTAATCAAATTTATGACATTTTACTGTTTCTCTATTTATCTATTCTGTTCACAGAAGATTCTGTTGATTGAAAACAAACATAATATATGTGCTTACAAACATAATTTATACTACACCTGATCGGAACAGTAGTCAATATTCCCTGAAAATGAAAAGAGAACGTTAGTCTTTTCCTTGACCTGAATAAGCGGGAGGAAAAAATGTATGAAAATCCATTTCTAACGTGTTTTAGCGGGAGAGAAAGTTGTATGAATTTTCATTTCTCATGTGCTATCTTATCTATGGCGCGCCCCTGCCCAAGGAGTTTTCAAATAATTTAAATATGGAATCTCCGTGCCACTGACATCATTTTGTGAAGAATAAAAAAAAAAACAAAAAAAGCGCGAAATATTGGTCAAATTCTAAGCTAAATTGTGTGTTACATTGTATCTTACGTTTTGATTTTATTTTAAAAATACTTTAAATGTTCCTCACAGGTGTAGTATAAAGCACTGTGTAGCACTCGGGTGAAAGTCCCATTCCTACCTCGGGAGTATTGTGGCCAGGGTTGCCACCTTTTCGAAAAAAAAAATCGGGACGTGACACTTATTATAGACAGTCGGTCAAATTTCAGTTTAATTCAGATCATGATAAAAAAGCAGTTTTTTGGAAAGGATAAAAGTTTTGTATAAACATTTATGTATTTATTTTTCAAATATTTTCCATGCGTATTTTTTTATTGCTATGGGGCGCGTTCACTATTTTTATTTCATTTTTTAGGGTTCCATAGCTTATTATTCAGAACCCTTATAGATTCGATACGTCCGTTTGTTTGTCCTCGAATTTAAATCCGTCAAAACGGTTGGTGCTAAAAAGGTGTAACTGCATGGACATGTTTTTATTACGTCGACAATGTGTTGAAGAAAAATCATAAAAAAAAAATGTAAAGTGGGGGTGACTTTACTATGCCTGATGGAAAGCATGAGTAAAATCCACAAGTGGGGGTCGCCATACTCACTGCAAATGCAAGCAGTATGGCGAACCACATTATGGCGGCTTAGTGAGATGCTTTTTCACGCCCCGCTTAAAGGACCCGCGATCATAGTAGGAAGGAAAAATATGAGCTGGCAATGAGTTCCAGTTAGTGCTCGGCACAAGAAGGAAGACCCGAACCGTTTAGTTCTGGAGCGTATGTCTTCCACTCTAAAGGGGTGACTTCCCTGGCCAGATCGTGTTGTTCTGTAGAGGAAGGGATGAGTTGGAGGAGCTCTTCAGTACAGTTTTAAAGGCGATAGAGGACTGCCATAGAGGTGACATCTCTTCGCAACTGCAAAGGTTCCAGGAACTCGGTGGCTTCGGGACTATCTATGATGCGAACTGCTTGCCTCTGCAACCGATCGAGAGCGTCAAGCAAATACTGCGAATCGTAAAGATGAGAGTAGTACTCCACGCAGGGGCGAACCTGGGTCTCATAGAGAAGACACATGCTCCGGCGAGAAGAACCGTCTCACCTTGTTTAGTACGCCTAGCTTCCACGAGGCCGCCTTAGTGATGCTCTCGATGTACTCCCGTTGGTTGAGATCCTGGCAGATATCCATCCAGGATACCGAGCTTTTCCTGTAGTGGCAGCTGAGTACTCTGAAAAGTAGGAAGGGGAAGGAATAGACACTTTTTTGTTTTGATCGCACAAACCTGTTTTTTTGGCATTGAACTCGACCAGATTCTCATCACCCCATTGAGAGATAACGTTCAGAACCCGGTCGAGTTCAACGACAAATTCCTGTCGTTTTTCCTCAACGTCCGCCGATTTAAATGTAGGATATCTAAAATATTGTCCATGCACTATTCTGTCATCTGCATAGCAATGTATGTTGCCCAACGCTAACATGTCATTGATATGCAGAAAGAACAGCGTGGGCGACAAGACAGAGCCCTGGGGTACGCCTGCATTTACCTGCTGGAAATCAGACGCCGTGCCGTCACAAAGGACTCTAATGCGGCGCTGGCGCAGGAAGGCGGCAATCCAGCTTTACAATTTAGTGGGCAGGCCGTATGCCGGAAGCTTAGAGAGAAGCGAATGGTGCCAAACCCTATCAAAGACCTTGACCATGTCTAGACTGATGGCCAGGTTCTCTCCATACCTATCCAAAGCCTCACCCCACAGGTGCGTGAGGTACGTTAGAAGATCACCCATGGATCGGTTCGGTCTGAAGCCATATTGCCGATCACCGAGAGCCGAGAGTGATCTTCCAGGTAATGAACCAATTGCTTGTTAATTATTCGTTCAAGCACCTTGCAGAGTATGGAGGTGACAGCTATAGGACGGTAGTTGACGGGATCTGAGCGGTCACCCTTTTTGGGGATAGGTTGAACATTCACCTCTCTCCAGGCCTCCGGGACAATTCCTGAGAAATATGACAGACGATACAAGCTTGTCAGTACTGGAGACAACTCTGGTGCACAGTTCTTTAGAACTTCTTTAGAAAAAGCATAGCCGGCCGTACTGTCTCAAGGTGCTGGTGGACGGCGTTGAGGTTTGCATGGAGTCCACGAATATTTGTGAACTCCACCTCAAAAAGCGGGTAGGTGGGAAAAGAGGATGCCGCTGTGGTACTGGTATGCTTCTTCTTTTTCTTACTTGCTGCCATGTTTATTTGAGTGTAAGGATAAGGGGACGTAAAAGGCATGACAGTCATCGCGTTGTTAAAACAGACCCCCCCTCTAAATGCTAAATGAAAAACTGGAACTCACTGCTAACTCATGTTTCCTTTCTACTACGATCCCAGGTCCTTTAAGTGGGGCGCGTAAAGAAGCATCTCTTTAGACCGCCATACTGCCTCCATTTTAAATCAACCTTCTTAGCAGACCCTTTAAGTTTACCATCTCATTTTAATAGAAACGAACTTAATAATAAGTCATGTTCTTCACGTGTCAGTATTGACTACGTCACTGAACTCGACCTGCTCCAGGCAGTTAAATGCCTAAAGTCTCGAGCATCAATCGGGCCTGATGGTATACCAGCCTACATTATAAAGGACTGTCTTGGTGTACTACAAGAACCTTTGCTGCATATTTTAAACCTTGCGATTAAAACTGCCACCTATCCTGATGCATGGAAAATCTCGCGAGTTACACCCATTCCTAAGGACGGCTCCAGATCTCAAATCACTAACTATAGACCTATTGCCGTTCTGTCAGCGTTTGCCAAGGTATTCGAAAACATTTTAAATATGCATATTACTAGACAAATAAAACAACAACTGAGTGAGTGTCAGCATGGGTTTAGAACTGGTAAATCTACAACAACTAATCTCATCAACTTCGTCGACTACTGTGCTACTGAAATGGACCATTATAGGCAAGTAGACGTGGCATATTTTGACTTCAAAAAAGCGTTTGATCGTGTCCATAATGAAGTACTTTTAAAAAAGTTTACATCTTTTGGATTCACTCCAAATTTACTAAAATTATTTATCAGCTATTTTTCTAATCGTAGGCAGTATGTACAGTTGGGTAACTATCAATCGGACACATATGACACTCGCTCAGGTGTGAGTCAAGGCAGCACCTTAGGACCGACGCAGTTTCTAGTAATGATCAATGACTTGCCCGATGTAGTTAGATCAGCCCAGTGTCTGATGTTTGCAGACGATTTGAAGCTGTTCTTGGGAATCAGTAATCCGGACGACTGTGAAGCGCTCCAGCGGGACATCGATAGTGTTGTAGCCTGGGGTAATCACAACTGGTTAGAATTTAATGCATCAAAATGTAAAACGATGACATTCTCTCGATCGCGCTCTCCGTACACCCACTGCTATAAATTATCAGGCGTCCCGCTGGACCGAGTCACAGAAATACGCGACTTAGGTTTGACTCTGGACTCGCGCCTGACCTTCAATACGCACATTACTAACATGTGCACAAAAAGTTTAAAATCCCTAGGTTTTGTGATGAGAATGTCGGCACCTTTCCGTTGTAGGAACACTGTCATCGTTTTGTATTACTCTTTTGTGCGTAGTACTTTGGAGTTCAACTCCATAATCTGGGACCCGCATGAGGCGAGGTATAATACGATGGTAGAACGCGTCCAGCGCAAATTCGCTCGGTTCTTATACAAAAAGATATATGGGTTCTATCCCTATTTATTTCCATCACTTTTTGTTCTCGGTATGGTTGGTCTAAATACACTTGAATTGCGGCGTAAGTGTGCTCTAATGATACACTACTATCTGTTACTTAACAATAAAATAGATAATTCGAAGACGTTATCTCGTTGTATGCTGTGGGTACCAAACCAGTATACCCGGCTACGCTCGTGCCGTCTCCTCACTGCGCCGCAGGTACGAACGTGCACGGCACAATACGCTCCCACTAGCCAGGCAGTCAGTCTGCTCAACTCTCTGATTGCTCAGTATCCGGATGTTGACTTATTTTTCACCAATCTAAGTGTATTTGTTAAATATTGTATACTTTTTCTAAATGGTAGGTACTAGTATTGTTAAGTAGACATGACATGTTCGTGTCTACTTAACAATATTACTTAACAATATCTTTTATTTTAATATATCTAACTTGTAACATTATACATATTATGTTGTAATGGCTCGCTGTACGTGTTGGGCAAACTGTAAGTGCAGTGAGCAGTTGAATGAATAAATAAATAAATAAATAAATAAATAAATGCGCAGTGAGTATGGCGCCCTCCACTTTTTGATTCCACTCATACTTTCCATCAGGTATAGTAGAGTCACCTTGGCTGGCGTATGTCTTTAGTGAAATTTGCAATTCTGCTTGTAATAAATACGCACTTAAAATAAACATTTAAAGGAGGTATGCTCTGAGAACGAAGTACAAGACACAATTATGCGGGAGTTGTCTTTTTAAAAAAAAAAAAAAATATGCGTTTAACTTCTGTGCTTTTTCAGTATTAAATACTTTAACTCATTTTTATCACAACCTATGACTGAATACAACAAATAAAGATTTTGATAAAAAGGTTGTCATTAGTTCCATTTGGCACCCAATAGCTGTTTCTTTTTATGTACACTGCTCGAAAGAGGAAGAAGGTGAATTCAAATTGAGCAATTGTTACATTTGTGAAAAATCGGGACAAAATCAATAGGCCTTCGGGACGCGGGACGATATCATCGAATTCGGGACTGTCCCGGGAAATTCGGGACGGGTGGCAACTCTGATTGTGGCCCTAGGCTGCGCCTTCGGGCCTCAAACTGCTCCCTCGCTAGTAATCGGTCCCTTTCCTCCTTCGGTGAACAATGTACCTACTATTAGCTAATACATATTCTCTTTTCAAATAAAAAATCAAGACAGGTGTCAAGGTAGACATATTGTAACATTATTCTTAATATTAACAGCGCCATCTGTTAGAGGCTATGTACACTTCAACAAGAACAGTAGCAAGTTAACTTGCGTCATATGAAAACAGTGAGAGCACGGAGTAAATAAGATCGAGCTAATTAGTTGTCCCTCCTCCCTCGCGTCTCCCTCACCCAGGCGACTTAACTCGGTGACATATCGACGAGTTTAGTACAGTTTATAAATTTGTAAACAGCAGCCGCGAACACGTGTTATTTGAAAAATGAAGTGGTCTGACGGTACTACCTTCAAATTTGTTCAAGAATACCTCAAACATAAGTGTTTATTTAATATAAAATGCACTGATTACCGCAATAAAAAGTCTAAAAACGCAGCTATTAATAAAATTTGGGAGGTTATGAACATCAGTGAGTTCGGACCGAGGGAAGCGGTATCTAAAATAAAGAGTATCAGGTCCACATACAGCCAAGAAATTAAGAAAATAAATGATGCTACTAAAAGTGGAACAGGTACAGAAGTTGTTTATGTACCAACATTGAAATGGTTCAGATTATACCACAAAGTTATGACCGACAAAAAGTTAATACCAAAAAAAGTTGATTGCGATTTTGTAAGTACATTTTATATTGATACTTCAGACATCTATTCAATAAATAGAGATTCAATCAGGGGGGTGTCACTCCGCAGTTTAGGTATAGTTGGCCGGCTGCCTGCCGGGGCAAACATGCCGGTCGTATAGACATCGTCAGAACAGTTAAGAGTTACACGATAGAAAGAGACTCAATTGCACGTAAATATAATCGTAGTGATTCGGCGCTGTGCGATCTGAATTGAACTTAATCTTTTGACACCGAGGGTATCTATTACTTTAATTTACTTTTCGGAGTGAGTCTTCTGTGCTGGTACTATTGTGTATTCTGTGATTCAATTAACTAGATTGACTGATAGATTAATTGTACACTTTTTTTGTAAACACATACATTTAAAACGTAGAAAATTCTGAAACAGATATCTGTAGATCATAATATAATTATTAGGTCCGAGCCAGGCCTGAGCCACAGAAGCAGTCATCCGTCAAACATTGAATATATATTATCATTTTATCATTATTAATTTTTGATTCGCGAATTTGTTGCATAGCGGAACTTCTCGTAACAGTCTACCCGTGACCACACGCAGTGTAACAGTACAAATTCTGCTTAGTTGGGGACTTGATCGCGTTGTGCGAGATGTCTGAAATATTTATTTATTAATTACTCACATATTTGTGTTTTAAAGGCAGCTTGTCAAAAGACCGTAGGTACTTCTGTCGATAGTAATTAAATTAACGACATTTCTATAACGTATAGTTTCCACTTTCAAATACAGTTATCCTGATTTATCATACCAAAGTCACGATAGTAGAAATGGATAGAGCAAATTGTCCTAGTTCTTTTTAGTAAAAAGTAAGACATGTTTAGTTAGAACATTACACTTGGAACTAAAACCAAAAGTAAAAAACACATTTAAGAACTCCGTGGAGACCGAGCTGGAAGAAGGCTTTTCGGATGTCAATGAGGTAGTCGAAGATACAGAAACAGAAGCTGCCAAAATACCTGTAGGTACCCGAAAAAGAAACATGACATACCCGGAAAATTTGGTGCACAAAGTCAAAGTTGTTGAGGAAACCGTTCAAACCCCAACAGCAAATGACAATGAATTCAGTATTTTTGGCAAAAGTGTCGCTGCACAATTAAATACCCTTCCTCTTATGCTGGCACTACAAGCGCAGTCGTACATTCAAAATTATTTATCATCAATTCGCATACACGCAATAGCGAACCCGGTAAATCAAGCATATGCCCCTTCTGGACCGTCTTGTACGACGAACATATCTATACCATCAACAGCAAACAGCTCTGTTTCAGGAGTTCCTATGCACAATAATCTTTCTCCGGCAACGTTACCAACGACATATCATATTATTTCACCAAGGGTCACAAATAGCTTAACTTCAGAACCATCCATGTACAGTGTTACTAAGACGTCTCCAGAAGACTAATCTAATTGTCTACATTGGTATCATCAACAGCCTTCAACAGTCCACTGCTGGACGTAGGCCTCTCCTTGAAAAGGAGGTATTGGCCTACTATACCTCGCTGGCCCGACGGGTTGGTATAGGGTTGGTTTCAAGTTTTCCTTCTCTTTGCATTGATGTTGTCTTGCATAGTTTATCCCTTAGTCGCCTTTTACGACACCCGCGGGATGAATAGGGGTACTCCGTATTCTTAATCCGTCACCACACGGACAACCTATTGGGATAGACCTACATTGGTATCGGCTATTATCCAAATAAACTTGTGAATCACATGTTGTTATTTTATTATTTCTTCTTTTGATGAGATGGCAACCAGCCCAATAATTTCAGCTATTTCTGCCAGTGTCAAGTATTTAACGTCTTCAATTGTAAAGTCTTCAAGTTGTCGTCGTAATGAATTAGGGGCGTCTTCTGAAAAACAAAAAACAAAAAAACAAACTCCGGTTTTTTATTACTTACCTGTATAATATTGGAAATAACAGCGGTAGGAAGTTGGGAACATATTTGTGTCAAAGTGCAGTGGACTGCGATAGGCTGATGATGATATATAGTGATATAGCCTCGAGATTTTACTGGTTATTTGAATTATCCCTTTTAATGTGAGTCATATATGGACGCCATGACTACGCTATTACTAAGCTACTGACTACTGCCACCTATTAATTCACTGACTGATAACTCGTAACTTTACTTGTTTTTGCTTTTTTATATATTTAGGCCTACCAAAGTGACTCTACTCCGCCTGATGGAAAACATGAGCTGAAGCAGCATGGTAATCCTCACGGCGGCCTAATGAGATGCAACTGCATTGTTGGTCTCACACGTACCAACGAAATACTATAGCACGAATGCTGTCATTTTAAGCTTGGTCTTCGGTGTGAGGGTAGTAAGGCTCCGGTCGAGCCCGACTGTTCGTGCTAATATCAGCGTGGGTACCTTTAAAAGTTAATAGTGTAAATCGGGCTTCAGGGGAAGCTCATACTATTTCAAAGTCCGAAGGTACCACCAGAGTTCTGTGATCTTGATGGATCTGGCATTTATTAAACATTCAGGACACATAATAATTATAGAACATGTAAGCAAACATTTCATTTTAATATTCGAAAAACAATCATTGAAGAATCTAGCTCTGCAGACAGACACATTTACTTTCGAATTTCTGTTATTAATAGGGATTCATTATTTTATTAAAAACCCGTTGGCTGTAAAAATGCTAGATCAGTCAATATTCACTGCTGACATTGTAATTAAAAAAGTGGTATTAAAAAAATATCTGGCACAGTTTTTGGAATGTAATTAATGAATTGACAAGGGCAGATGTTGTAACAAGCATAATAGATCGGGAAAATTGTCATTAATTACAACCAGTGTCTGACCTGTACTATGCTAATGCCGTCTCACTAGAAAAAAAAAACGAAATGTCTATTTTTTATTTAAGAGTCGGCCAAACTGAATCTACCTGGTTAAAAGCATGAGCAGAATCTAAGAGTTGTGATCACCATGATCATTGTAATTACAGACAATGCATGGTGACTGTAATATATCCTTTCTATATTGTCGGCTCACAAACACACGCGCCCACTCGCTATCGTCGCTAACAGCCGACTGAACTGTGTTACGACCGCACGTACTCTGGAGATGACATTATGCTTCCTTCTCATTCATTCACAGTGTACGAGTGAATGAATAACTTAAAGACACAGTGACCCACACTATGGTGGCATAGTGAGATGCTATTGCTTCATTGGGTCTCCGATCTAGCACTCACGTGGTGAAGTTGGTTTCCTGTGAGAGTGTAGTACCGCCCCGGTTAAGTCGGCCAATTTGTGCTGGAACCAGCGTGACTTTACGAGCTTGGATCTCAAATATATTCCTCACATTATATTATAGATAATAGTAATTCGATAGTGGCATATTTAGGGTCTTGCACACCTTGTGGCATGTACATGGCCGCCAGTATTTTTATAACTGAAAAGATATTCCGCGGCCTGTGCTTTGGCTGGTTTAAGTATAATTTTTGTTATCACCTTGTTGACTTAATATAACACTATAGACCTTGTTTACTTAATATAACACTACAGACCTTGTTCACTTAAAACAACACAAGTAAATAAAATTATCTAAACCAAATAAACACATAACCCCAAACAACAAACAGAAGAAACTATTTGCTATTGAAGTGAATCTAAATTTATAATAATTAAGAATTCAGGTAACGTACCAAGTTTGAGCGCCGGTCCTCGATTTTCTTAAGATATTCAAATTTATTATTTGAAGACCTTTTCCACTTACTATTTTGAATAGTGAAAGGTACTACGCCTTTGAATCTTTAGTAATACTATTAATAATGTTATGAGGTTGTAAAGTTTATTTGCTTGAACACTAATATTAAGAACTGTTATGGTTAAAATTTAAAAACATTTTATTCACGTCATTCGTCTCCACAGAGTAGGCAACTCGTTCATGGGACAATGTTTAAGCTTTTACAATAAACTCCCTATTGATAATAGGAATTTGCCATTACGGAAATTTAAGAATACCATTAAATCTAAGTTTCCGCAAAGGGGTATTATACCATAGCAGAATATATTGATGATAAAACCGCCTGGGATTGAGCTGCCCATTCTGCACATGCTGTTTTTTTTGAATGTTTAAATTTATGTTGATTAATTAATTTATAGTTAAATTTACATTATATATTTAACAAATTTATCTTGAATTGTTGCTATTGTTGACATTTTTTAAATTATTATCTTTAATTATTATAGTTGTGACTCAAATTGTTATTATCGCTTTTAAATTGAAATAATGTCTTTTGCACTTAAGAATATTACTGTCTGGACTTTAAAAGAGACTGTGATTCCTGAGTTTGTTTCGTCCTTTCTTCTCAGGGCTAGTCCAGTTAGGAAAGGCCGAACTCATCTGCTCAAAAAAAAGTTTAACTTGCAAAAGTGTTCATGTAACCTAATTGCAGAATAAATGATTTGATTTGATTTGATTCTTCTATCTATCCATATAAATATATGAAACTTGACTGCTTTGTTGGTCTTTGTCGGCCATGTTGGTCAAGTGGTTAGCGTATGCGGCTGCTGATCAAGAGTCGGACCAAATGTTTATATTTTCTGCTAATATATGTTTCGGAGTCTGGGTGTTTTCTATGTATAATATGTATGAATTAACAAAAAAAAATGTATGTTTATCAGTTGTCTAGTACCTACAAAAACAAGCTCTCCTTAGTTTGGGATTAGATGGCGTTGTGTGTAAGATGTCCGAAATATTTATTTGTACGCATTTTGCATTGCTTGTATTCACAATGAGAATAGTGATCACCACTATTGGAATCTGATCATGCTTTCCATCAGGCTGTGTAAAGTTATTTTGGCAGCTGGAATTCAAGAAATAATTTAGACATTTACATGCTTTGAGAAGTAACTAATGTATTTTTTGTTTTTATTACAGGTATGACATCTCTCTAATAAATTCAATAAAATTGGTAAGTTAGTATTTAATAAATTCCTAATAGCAGCCCGGAGTGTGGAAGTTTGGCGGTGATGCACGCCCGTGCCTTGGAGAGCGTGTAAAGCCGTCGTTACCGATTGACATGAACATCTATAGCAATCGTTATTGGGAAGTCAGTGCCCTCAAATTTACTTACTGACAACTAGTTCAACCTTCGAATTTCATTTATCCCTTAGGGTTGCGGAGGTCCGATGCCAGTCGCTTCGTGGAAAAATTGATATTCAGGTAAAATCAGTTAAACTAGTAGATGACCCCATATATTATTGGAAATAAGTAATAATAGGAAGAAGAAGAAGATTGTCAGCGTTATACAATGATAAATTAATCTTACTCATTTAGGCTACCTATTAAAATAAATATCAAATATTTTTTTCATGAAATCCATACGTGTGGTTTTTTTCATCAGATGCATCTATATTATTATATTATATAATATTTATATTGCTATCATCATTTTTTCCTAAACTGAATAGTTTGCGCGAGAGGTACTTACAAAGTGGTAAAATATGTCCCCCCCCCCTTAAAATAAGAGAGTGATAAAACTAAAAAAATATGTGATGTACATTACCATGCAAACTTCCACCCAAATTGGTTTGAAAGAGATCCAGTTAGCCGCAGTTTACCTTTCATTCAATTAATACACTATACTAAAACATCGATAAAAGTTACAACGAACTTATAAAAGATGTTACTTGCTTTTACGGAACCCTTCATGGGCGAGTCCGACTCGCATTTGACCATTTTTTTTGTACAACAAAACCGCGGGTAACACTGCGGGATTCAGCTAGTTATGAATAAATAGCTCTTTTTGAACACGTAAATACTTATTATAATCCATACAAAAATGGGTAGGATTATATTTTCCTTGAGGCATACACAGCGCCTATTATATACATAAGCGTATCTGTTATAGATAGTCCAATGAATTTGATGAAAGGCAAAATATATTTGTAATGTATTAGAGGTAGCTATCATTTTATTTCGACATGTATTTCAGATTCATATTTGGTACCAGCTTAGTCACGGGGTGTTGCCTGCGGTTATTGTAGTAAAGCGCGAGTAACTCCGTGAAGCAAAGCTAGCCTAAGTCAAAATCGGGCCAGTCATTCTAGAGATTAGCCGGGACAAACAAACAGACAATTTTTTTAGTAACTGTTTCTTTTATGTGCATAAGTACCGTAAAGTAACATCTACACAGACAGACGGACAGACACATAGACAAAATTCAAAGAAAAAAATTTATCATATGTAATCAAATTTTTCAAATTTTATCGCTCTGTTATTTTTTTTTTATTGTTGTAATGGAATAGGCGTTTGTCTTCCATCTCACCTGATGGAAAGTGTAGATGAAGACGAAGATGGTACACGCCCATCCAACTTATTCATAAAGTTCAACTTATCAGGAAAAATAGACCCAGGCAGGTCGTTCCAAATTTTGGCGACTCTCACCAAAAACTAGCTGTCAAACCGTTTAGTTCGGCGTTTGGGTATGTCAACAACGTAACGTACGTAACTTTTTTGTCGTATATATACTTTCATATACATGAAGTAAAAATAGTTCATTTGATATACAAGCATACACTTAAATGTTATTTATTTATATACATGTTTATTATAAATGGCTTAGTTCACTTCAAATAGAGTTCATTCAAAGCTATTTTCTCAATTTTCAAAATACAGACCTCCTATTCAGCCATAGATTCAAATTTGAATATCAAACATAAATATAAATAAATATTTCGGACATTTACACACAACGCCATCTAGTCCTCAAACTAAGCAGAACTTGTATTATGGGTAACTAGACAACCAATATAAATACATAAACATACTTTTTTTTGTAAATACATACATATTATACATAGAAACTCAAACTCCTAAACAAATATTTGCGGATCACACAAACATTTGGTCCGACTCGGCAATCGAATCCGAGACCTCTTGATCAGCAGTCGCATACGCTAACCACTTTTTTTTTTTTTTTTTACGTGTGGAAATCCCCGCGGACCGTCACCCCGTCGGGGGTTACGGCGGGGTGGTGTGTCGGACTCGAACCGACTAAAACCACACGGTGTGACCCTCTCTGCGCCTTTGTATTGGAAGGAGTCCAGGGAGGGGATTTCCTTCTGGACTCTCATACGCTAACCACTAGACCAACCAGGCAGTCAAACATAGCAAATATCTTGTTTCAAATTGTTACCAAAATGATTTGTTAGACGAGAATTTCACGTGTTAGCTATTAATAATTGTGACGTATACTCGTTAACTAGGTACTGACGTGCAGAGGCGGATAGGCAGCTATTTGATACCAGCTTCATCACATCGCTGCACCGGTTCATTAGAACTTGTTACATATCCCTAATCATTTCGCACGGCACTTGAAGATGTGAAATATGGTGACGTGACATGGAATTCGAGGTCCTTAAGGGCCACCGCACACTAGCTACTTTTAGCATCGGCGATTGGTGATTTGGCGACTAACATCGCGTTTTAGCGACTTCCTGCATTCGATCGCGGTATCGGAAACGCGCGTTTTAGCGACTGCTCAGATGCCAAATCGATGCTACCGGCATCCGAATGTGTGCGGAGAGTAGCGTTTAGCTGCTGTGTCGCGCTTCTACAAAGCGACTCAATCTCCGCGTTTGGCGTTTTTAAGTGTGCGGTGTGGAGCGTTCTAGTTCTAAAGCGACTAGTTGCCGATCGCCGATGCTAAAAGTAGCCAGTGTGCTGTGGCCCTAAGTGCGGGTTATTTAAATGTGCAACGTGATGACGACGTTGTACCTCAAACATATGTGTCGAACTATTTTTATAGTCGGATTCATTCCTGTTTCACATTTCGAGACGGATACTGTACATATTTAGTTGTAGCTAATAGTTTATAAAATTAGTTCATAATTGAATGTAAATTAACTTGGATTCTTTTGAAATCCTCCGGAAGCGGCAAAACGTAATTAACTCAACAACAAACCTCGAACGAAGAAATGTAGTACTACCGTAGTAGTACTACATTTCTTCGTTCGAGATTATAACTACCAAATGGATGATTCTGAATGTTTTTTCAAAAACAGACCTAATCGACTGTTCTAAGCATGGAAAGTCTGCCAATAGTGTGTTATAATATAATTTATACATTTAATTTTTTTTGTTAATTACCTATGATTCCCCGTGAGGAGCCGGGGCGAGTAGCTGGTTATAAAATAAAATCCTCCGCCGCATCTGTCTGTCTTTTCACGATAAACTCAAAATCCACATCAAAGATTTAAATAAAATTTTGAACCCAGATAGTCTAAAGCCTGAGCTACATTTTATAATAGACACGTGGGCTGGGCCGCGGGCGAAAACTATAGTAATAAATATAATAATAATAATAAATATATTTTAATATTTATCATGCATGGACTGCCAAACTAACTATAAAATGCTTTCTACATGGTCGGAACCAACCGCCGACCATCCTGTAGTTGGTTGAATTGATATAATAATGTATAGTATAGATATCGGTTGACCCATTGACTGATGGTTGGTTGATGATAACCCAACCATCTTGAACGCTGTTGGTTGGTCGGCGCGGCGGTTGGTTCCGACTATGTAGAAGGTCTTTTCCTTGTGACCTCACCTTAGTCGCGTAAAAATAAAGCATGTACCTCCTTTCAATAAATAAAGCAGGGACATGAAATTGAGCTACATTTTAACGCCATTTTAATTAAAATAAGTTATTGTACGTACAATAATTTACATTTTAACACTTTTGATGAAAATTTTCGGAACCGCGTTTTCCAGCTGGGACGAAATATATGAGATGTTGCTAGTGAGAAAATTATAGTGAGGTAATTCTGGTATAAAAAAAAATACCTAAATTATTCCTTATATTATTAGCAATCTGCCAGTAAAAGTCCCAACAAAAATCGTTCCAGCCGTTTTAGAGATTAGCCGGAACAGACGGACAGACAAAATTTTTGTCAATTGCTTTTCTAATTAAATTATCGTATATAATTTCATATGTATTTAGTAAAAAATAAGTCCGTGTGGTGACGGATTAAGAATACAAGTGTCACCACCCCTATTCATTCCATGGGTGTCGTAAGAGGTGACTAAAGGAACAAAATAAGCAGCTAGACCAGCTAACTGCCAAGAGAAGGAAAACTTGAAACAAATCCTTTACCAACCCGTCTGGCCAGCGTGGTATAGTAGGCCAAAACCTCCTTTCTAAGGAGAGGCCTATGTCCAGCAGTGGACTGTTAAAAGCTGTTGATGATGATGATTAGTAAAAATATGATAATTTGATATTACAAACAGACATTTTAATTTAATTTATTTGCATATACTAGCGCTCAATACTTAGAATTTACATTACAATATTCTGTTCAAAGAAAGAAAATATAATGATTGCATGACATACTGTAATTAGGCCATTATTTTCGTTGTAAGTTTTCGAAAATAATGAGAAAACAATACACGCATGTCTTTGAAAGATGAGCCTGTTTACTGACTTCAGAAAATAAGGAAGTACTCATTTCTATACTATATCTCTGTTAGCCGCGTTGATTTCAGCGCGAATGGGCCTGCTTGGCCGGGGCAGTACTACCCTCACACAGAAGACCATCCTAATAATGACGTCATTCGTTTTGTCGAATATCGTTGGTGAGTGTGAGACCGTAGGCCCAATCATTCAGAATTATCTAACCAGGCCTCCATGGTATGAGTCACCATGCTACATTGCCTACTCTCACAATGAGCATGGTGACCCCTACTCCTGGATTCTACTCATGCTTTCCATCAAGCAGAGTACAGTCAGTTTGATGGGCTTAAATACATATATAAAAAAAATATAAATATATTTCTTCTTAATGTAAAAAAAAAGTAGTCAAAGTTTAAAAAAAATCGACCAAGTGCGAGTCGGACTCGCGTAGTCTGGGTTCCGTACCATTATGTATTTACAAAACTAAAGTATGTTTATGTATTTATGTCAGTTGTTTAGTACCCATAATACAAGCTCTGCCTAGTTAGTAGATACCTGTAGATACTAGATGATGTTGTGTGTAATTTGTCCGAAATGTTTATTTATTATCAATACATTTCAAGTCTACCTGTTGCCGTTATTGATATCGAACAAAACAACGGCAAAAATCACGTTTGTTTGATGGGAACCCCTCACAAGTTTATTTTATTCTGATTTTAACAGAAAAATATAATCTGTGATACCCTGGTTACAGAACGACAGACGGACGTAAAGTGGACTCTTAGTAATAGGGTTGGTTTCTATTTTGCTACGGAACCCTAAGAAAGTAAATACACTGCAATGTAGGTCTTAACTAAGTTTCTAGAACTAACCAAACTAGAATATTCCTAGTACATTAAATCTAGTTTGAAAACATACTCTTTTAATTGAACGTGCACAGTGCACACAGCTTAAATCTGGCTTATCGGCGATTACAAGCGATTTATAAGCGCGATTCAGCCCCCAGTTCTATATCCTAGGCTTAACTTAACGAGTAGGTATACAATGCGTTTACTTTTAGGTACCTTTTAATACAGTACTTAATAGATTAACTGTTAGGTACCTTAGCTTTTTGTACATGTCAATGTATCAACAGCGTAGTAAATGTACAGATTTCTTTTATTTATACCTTTATCTTGTTCATGATTCTATTTATTTAACCGACTTCAAAAAAAAGGAGGAGGTTTTCAATTCGTCGGAATCTTTTTTTTTATATGTATCATCATCATCATCATCAACAGCCTTTAACAGTCCACTGCTGGACATAGGCCTCTACTTAGAAAGGAGGTTTTGGCCAACTATACCACGCTGGCCAGACGGGTTGGTATAGGGTTTGTTTCCAGTTGGGCGGCCTCGGTGGGCCTCTGTCTACTGAACAGAGGCTCCACCAACACGTGCGTGCGACAACAGGGGGGGTCGATAGTGGACCTTTCGTTCGCTACCCCTGCACTCGCCGCACGTGTACAGAACTGGCGTGTCCTGGATGAGGTTGAGACGCTCTCGGACCATTTGTATATCCGATTTGAGCTCTCCCGGTCCCAGGACGCCAGTAGGGGTCATGCGGCGCGGCGTCCCTCCCGCTTTCCGCGGTGGTCTGTCGCCAAGCTCGACAGGGACTTACTGGAGGAGGCGGCCATTCTTAACTCTTGGCTGCCTCCGCAGGCCCCGGCCGAAGAGGTCAACGTGGGGGCTGGTCGCTTCTGCAGTGCGATTACGCAGATCTGCGACGCGGCCATGCCCCGCGTACGTGGGCGTCGGCCTCCAAGGAAGGAGGTCTACTGGTGGTCCCAGGAGTTATGCGGCCTGTGTTCGTGCCCGGAGGTGCCTCACTCGTAGTCGGCGACGCCACCGCGGAGTCGGTGAGGAGGTGGACCGTCTTCAAGAGGAATACCGTGAGATCCGGCAAACTCTGAAGCTGGCCATCTGCCGCGCCAAAGAGGAGAGCCGCAAGGAGATGCTGGAGAGTCTCGAGCGTGACCCCTGGGGTCGGCCCTATCGTGCGGTGCGCAAAAAGCTCTGCGCGGGGGGCCTGCCCCTCACGGAGACTCTCCAGCCCAGCTTCCTGCAGGAAGTGGTCGAGGGCCTATTCCCATAGCGGGCAGAGCACACGCCCCCGTCGATGGCCGTCATGGCCGGAGGCGACGACGAAGGCGAGGCTGATGTGCCGCCCGTCAGAGAATCAGAGGTGGGGGCGGCTGTTCTAAGGATTCGATCCAAGAACACCGCCCCCGGGCCAGACGGGGTACCTGCCCGAGTGCTGGCCCGAGCCCTCGATCATATGTCGGACCGCCTCAGGGGAGTGTTAGACGCTAGTCTTGCGTCCGGACGCTTCCCTGAGTGTTGGAAAAGCGGGAAGCTGGTTCTGCTCCAGAAGCCAGGTCGGTCTGCCGATTCGGTCGCGGCCTATAGGCCCATCGTGTTGCTGGACGAGGCGGGTAAGCTGTTCGAGAGGGTGCTCCACGCCCGCATCGTCCGGCACCTGCGCGAGGTGGGCCCCGATCTGTCGGACGCCCAATTTGGATTCCGGGAGGGGCGTTCGACGGTCGACGCAATTCTGCGTCTGAAGGCCGCGACCGAACAGGCGGTGGGCTGCGGCGACGTGCTGTTGGCGGTGTCGTTGGACATCGCCAACGCATTCAATAGTCTGCCATTCAGCTGCATCAGGGCCGCACTCCAGTACCACGGAGTGCCACAGTACCTGAGGCGGCTAGTGGCAGACTATCTGACGGAGCGTACTGTCATGTACGAGGACCGAGAAGGAGTCTTGAGACGTCGGGCCATGTAGTGCGGTGTTCCACAGGGGTCTGTCCTCGGACCACTCCTGTGGAACATGGGATACGACTGGGTCCTGCGAGGGCGTCTCCCCCCCCGGGGTCGGTGTAATTTGCTACGCCGACGACACTCTTGTGACAGCCCGGGGGGCGACCTTCGAAGAGGCGGCACGCCTGGCCACCACAGGAGTCTCCCTGGTGGTCGGGCGCATTGAGGCGCTGGGTTTGCGGGTGGCCCTAGAAAAGACGGAAGCCCTACTTTTCCATGGGCCCCGTCGTGGTCCACCCGCCGGCGCCTCCATCGAGGTCAACTCGGTCCTCGTACCGGTCCGGGCCCACTTGAAGTATCTGGGTCTGGTCCTAGACGGTAGGTGGCTCTTCGACGAGCACTTCCAACAGCTTGCTCCGAAGCTGATCGGCACTGCCTCCTTCCTTGGGCGTCTTTTGCCCAATCTGGGAGGAGCCAGTGTCGCCACGAGGCAGCTGTACACGGGGGTTGTCCGGTCTATGGCACTCTATGATGCACCGGTGTAGGCGGCGGCTCTGACCGAGCAGAATAGGGCGCGCCTCATGCGGCCGCAGAGAACTCTGGCGGTCAGAGCCATACGGGGTTACCGCACCGTATCGACGGAGGCGGCGTGCGCCCTGGCCGGAACACCCCCGTGGGATTTGGAGGCGGAAGTGCTCGCCGACGTTTATCGGCGAGTGGCTAACTACCGGGCGGAGAGTGGTGGAGTTGGACCTCCGCCCGAGGACGTGCGCGAGTGGCGCGAAGCCGCTCACCGAGCCACGATGGATCGCTGGTCGGTCCGGCTGGAGACTCCACGTGCTGGCCTCGCCACCGTAGAGGCGCTTCAGCCGGTCATCGGTGAATGGGCAGTGCGGCAGCACGGGACCCTTACCTTCCGACTGACGCAGGTTCTTTCCGAGCATGGTTGCTTCGGAAAGTACCTGCACTCGGTCGCCAGGAGGGAATTGAGTCCCGCCTGCCAATACTGCGACTGCAGTGAGGATTCGGCTCATCACACGCTGGCGGTCTGCCCCGCATGGGAGACGCAGCGCCGGGTCCTCACTGCAGTCATCGGAGAGGATCTCTCGCTTCCGGCCGTCGTTCGTTCCATGGCCGGCAGCGAGAGCTCATTTACCGCGGTCGCAACCTTCTGCGAGGACGTAATCACGCAGAAGGAGGCGGCGGAGAAGGCCCGGGAGGACGACATCCAATCGGACCAGATTCGCCGCCGGCGACTCGGGCGGCGGAGGCGCGAACATCTGCGCCTCATGCCGCCTTGAGTGTGGCCGCGGGTGGACGGGACGGGTTTTCCCTCCACCCGCCCTATGTGGCCAGCCGCGAGGAGGCGGCGTCGGTGTGTGCCGGACGCCGCCTAAGAGAGGGTCGTCAAACCGAAACGGTGCCCGCATCAGGAGCGGGCAGGCGCTGGAGAAGTTCAGAAGGAGATCTCACCCTGGACTTCTCCTGAGAAGCGCGGAGAGGGCACACTGTGTGGTTTTTAGTCGGTTCAAGTCCGACACACCACCCCGCCGTAACCCCCGGTGGGGTGACGGTCCATGATGATTTTCCACACATAAAAAAAAAAAAAAAAAAAAAAAAAAAGGGTTTGTTTCCAGTAGTTTGTTTGTTTTGTTTTGTTTGTTTTTGTTTATATGTATGTTCAGCAATAATTTCGTCGTTTATAAACCGATTTCAAAAGTTCTTTTTGCATTGGAATAGGCGTAGCTTACAGGTGGTCCCATCGTCACCATATCGGGATCTAATGATGGGATCCCAAGGAAATCGAGAGAACTCCTACAATTCACTGCCTCGTTGGTCTAGTGGTTAGCGTATGCGGCTGCTGATGAAGAGGTCTCAGATGCCTGAAGTATTTATAAATAAAGAAAATTATTTATTCATCGTCCACACACATAGATAAAATAATAGAAACAAATACAGGTTAGGTTTACATCTCTAGGATCTGCATTGAATGTGTGGAACAGAATGAGTTGCCATCTCAGATGAGGGCTACGCAGTGACTGTGCAGCCCTGAATCTAAGATGGAACCTTGTAATTAACTATTAATTTACCGAAAAAACATCTGAGTCAATGACAATACCATAGTAGGTACACCAAGAATTATCTTAGAGAGTATTGTGTATTTAATACTTTCATTTGCCTGTGAAATGTTCAAATATGTTTACTTAGAAACTTGGCATTTACAGCCTCGAGAGCCTATATTGGATGTAACGATTTAGCTTTCTAAAAAAAATAAAAATCTTGACAGACAGACACACAAAATAATCTTAAAAAGGGTTAATAAATATTCTTTTTGAAACAGAAAACTCTGTAAACTATTTTCTAGAACTCATTAATAGTACAGGTTAAACCTAAATTAAGTTAAATGGCGTTATCTGCACTTAAAACATCCCATGAGACGTATTCTAGCACCATTTTTACGGGCACTTTATGAACTCTTTTGAAGCATATTCGGGTCAAGTAGAAAATTATTAAATTAAGGAAATCCCTTGTTAGTATCCTTAAGAGCTTTGGACGGCAAAATGTATTTGACGAACTTAATGTACAGAAACGTGTGTGGCTTTTATATCTTCAGAATTCTTCAGGAACCCTTCTTGTCAAGAGATAGTACTCAACACGCAGCTTGTTTAATGTTAATACTTATTTGTATCTACTAAAAGGCAATAAGTAAAGTCGTTATTCAGGTCGTGTGATATAAAAAAGGAACTTGTTCACTCTTGTTGAGAAAGGTTCTAGTTAACACATAAAGTTTGTCGGTTTTATATCTTAGTTGTAGTTTTAATAGTATCAGAGTATATGTCAGTTTCTGTGGTATTTAGTTTTATTTTAATGCCTTAACTAATTTACAATGAAATTCTGGCTGCAACTCTTTATGGCTTTTTAACCGAATTCAAAAAAAAGGAGGAGGTTCTCAATTCGTCGGAATCTTTTTTTTTTCTTTATGTATGTTCAGCGATAATTTCGTTGTTTATGAACCGATTTCAAAAATTATTTCTGCTTTCGATTCGGCATAGCTTACAGGTGGTATCGTCACCATATCGGGATCTGATGATAGGATCCCAAAAAAAATCGAGGGAACTCCTCAAATATCATAGGCAGAACTGTCGCGATTTGGGTACTAGGAATAGTTTTTCTTTGAAGTCGGTTCCTTTTTGTTAACACTATTTTAAATTTCAACTTTTCTTTACTGTTATCATCATCATCATCATCATCAACAGCCTCTAACAGTCCACTGCTGGACATAGGCCTCTTATTTGAAAGGAGGTTTTGGCCTACTATACCACGCTGGCCAGACGGGTTGATAAAGGGTTTGTTTCAAGTTTTCCTTTTCTTGGCAGTGATGTTGGCTGCTTATTTTGTTCCTTTAGTCGCCTCTTATGCATGGAATGAATAGGGGTGGTGACACTTTGTATTCTTAATCCGTCACCACACGGACACTGTTATAACCAATAAAAATGTACAAATGTGTGGGATTAAATAAATAACTAATAAAAATATATCACGTATCTTAAAACGATTAAACAATTATTTTTACATTTGAGCGTACCAAAGAGACTTTATCTGATGAAAACCATGAGTAGAATCTAGAAGTAGGGATCACCATCCTCATTGTGAGAGTAGGCAATGCAGAATGGTGACCCATAATATTGCAGCCTGGTCAGATGTTTTAGCATCATTCTCCCGAACTCCGGCAGAATTATAAGGCCTCCGGTCTCACACTCACTAATGAAATACGACAGCAAGAATGCTGTCATTATTAGGATGGTCTTCTGTGTGAGGGTAGTACTGCCCCGGTCGAGCCGGCCCGTTCGTGCTGAAATCAGCGTAGCTCTACTACTTGGCTGTAGTAAATCTATGTATTCCGTATATTTTTACGATTACAGCTACTGGCAGACATTTTTTTTGTTTTTGAATGTCTAGGTGGCGCAGTGGTAGTGTGTGCGACTACTGTGCTTGGGTCTCGGGTGTTCGATTTCCGGGTCGGACCAAATGTTTCTTTCGATTGTGTTTGTTCGAAACCAATATTTCCTAATCTATACATAAGTTGATAATATATATATAAGTAGCACTGAGATCAGTGTAATATGTATATTGTAACATATATACGGAGGCTTGTTGTTAGCAACTTGAAGACATTATTGTATTAACCATAAGTATATTAGTCTGTAAGCCTTCTTCAAAAGTAAATAAATAAATAAAATATACAGGGTGTAACCAGACGACTTCCGAAAACGAAAGATGCAGCTTCAGCACCCCAAAACTAATTAAAAAACACAAACAGTTGTCTTTAAAAAAAATTGTAGCCGGAAAAAACAATGTATCAAGATTTTTATTAATTTCCGAAGCCAGCAATGTATGCGCGCACTGAGTAGCTAGGTCAATGCCTTTCATAACTATTTAATTTAACTACCTACGCGTCGCGGCGTCGGTAAAGTTCCCTATTAACGAAAATACCTACCTAGTGACTTCACGCTACTTACCTAATTCTGCGAGAGCCTCGGTCGACCCAGAAATGGCACAAACTGAGCTTATTTTATTATTTTTTCTTAAAATCTTATGCACTGTTTGATGCGATATTGGGGTTCCATGACCTCTAATTAACTTTGCCGTAGTTCGTGTTCCAACCCGAGGATTTCTCTCAAGACCTGTTCGTCCACTCGAAGATCTACTTCTAGGCCTTCTCCATGCCTTTGGGATGTAATCCTCTCATTATTCAAACCTCTCTGATAGGCAGCCGTGATGACTAACCTATCACGGTAAATACGCAAAGCCCGTGATGCATTTACGCGGGCTCCACCATAGCACATAATCATTTGGCCGTATTCCCTCGCACTAAACATTATAAGTAATCACTATCACTGTTAAAATGTAAGTACCTATTCTAAAAATAACACAAATTCGGTGATAACTGATAACTTAAGAGAATAAAAAACGAAAAAATAAACAATTAACTTTTTTAAGTAAGTATAGTAATGTAATTTTCCTTTTTTAAGTAGGTATAGTAATACCTACTTAAAAAAGGAAAATTACAACACAAAACTTTCGTGAAAGTCCCTTAAAAATTCCCATAAAAATCCCTTAAAAAAATTATAATGCACCACGCAACTGTCCAGACTGTGCGAACATTGAAGACCGACTGGTCTAGTTCGTAGTACGAACTAGACCAGTCGGTCGGTACGAACTTCGTACCTATTTATAAAATTAGGGAATTATAGTTCTTTGAAACACGCCGCCGATCTGACGTATCGATAGGTAAATACCTACGACATGACATCGGAAACCCTTTGTCGCATAAATTCAAAGATCACGCTTCTTTGATATTCGCCGACAAAGGCACACCAAACTTGCCGCTACAGTGCTTCGTCTTCTGTGTTTAAGTAAATTAATAAAAAATTCAAAGTAATTCAAAGTTTTACGGCTAGCTAGATGCATCCGTAGGTTTCCTGGACAAATTTTGCGTTTTGTATTGGAAATTTTGTATTTTTTTTCTATGGAATAGGGTTTAAACGAGCTGAAGTATGACATGATGGTAAGCGATTACCGTCGCCAATGGATAACCGCAATACTATAGGCAGCACAAACAGCGCCAGCGCTGTTTCACACCGGTTTTCTGTGTGGCCGTGGTATCAATCTGGTCGAACTGACTCATTCATGCCGAAGCGTGGCTCTCCCACGGTATGTAAGAACAGCGAATGTGAATAGATTGCCGAATCAGCATTGCTAATCAGAACACCGTAGGCGTAGGCTCACGTCTAGGCTTAAGACTTCAGACGCACGGTGCTATGGGTTCGATTCCCGGCGCAAAATAAACTTGAATTTCATTGAAGACGATGAATGATTTCATTATACGAAAAAAAATAACAAGTGCATCCTGTGCACTGTGTAATGTGTAATGACCCCCGGTCAACTGATTTTATTTAAAAATACATTGCAGTTTTATTGTTTTTATTTATTTTTTGGTTTTCTAAATGAGATAATTAGGTTGTTAGTGTCCTATTATGTTGTACTATGTGTATGTAACCAGAAAAATACAAAAAAGAACTTAGATAAATTAACATATATTTTGCGTTTTTTTTTCGCTAAACCTATTCAGTATCATGGTCTGAATGCAACCTTTAAGTTTTCGATTTCAGTCTTTTTACACCCTGTATACTAGGGTCTTTTCTGTGAAAATTATGTATCAAATGTTATATTATGTATTAAATGTATTTACATAAAGAATTATATACGTATTTATACTATCGTATATATTTCATATGCATCCATAAAAAAACTATTAATTTGATAATACCAGGGGGGTGTCACTCCGCAGTTTAGGTATATTCGGCCGGCTGCCTGCCGGGTCAGACACGCCGGTCGAACAGACATTGTCAGAACAGTTCAGAGTTACACGATAGAAAGAGACGCAATTGTAGGTAAATATAATCGTAGTGATTCGGCGCTGTGCGATCTGAATTGAACTTAATCTTTTGACACCGAGGGTATCTTTAACATTAATTTACTTTTCGGAGTGAGTCTTCTGTGCTGGTACTATTATGTATTCTGTGATAATACAAACACACACTTCAATCTTATTTATTCGTATAGATGAAAGAGGAAATGAAATGAAAGGAGTAACAATTTGAATCCCTCAGTCACTCTATTCTAAACTTAAGGAATGAAGCGACAAATGTCTTGTAAAAGTGAGGTACATTAACCTCTGAAGGGGCAGTTACGTAAGATGTGGCTGGAGGAGTGCTCGCCTCGTCACGAGAGCGCTATTATGCTCCTCTACTTTGAGCCCTTACCCTTACCCTTTTGTACTGTGATGCCCACTTGTCTTGAATCAAACTTTGACTGCCTGCCTTCATATGGGTGTAGAAAGATAGTTTGTTTTGAATACATCTATTTATTAAGAGACGATGTTTAAATCTATAGACTTTACAAATAAATAAAACAAAATTAGACGTTATTGGAGGACGCGGACGCTATGTATTGTGCCTACGATATCCCTTCTATTTGATTAATATATGACGCATGCCAGGCGCCCGTTATTTGTCCTTGTCGCACTGCAGTTACAATCATATTCTCAACCCTTTTTTAACTCGGGGTGTCATTTTCGTTACGGAATTTCTTGATTCGGTCGCCGCGCTCAAAGCCCGCGATAAAAGCTATGCAATAGCCTAAATTTGACTGTCTGTCGGTTTGTTTTAGCTATTCTCTAGAACGGCCGGACCGATTTTAAGGGGGATATGAGAAGTAACTAAGGCTACTTTTAGTTAGACTCGTGGTTATTATTGTAAAGGTACATCAACAGTCGCGGGTAACACCGCGGGGCTAAGAAAGTCTATTTAAATAAATAAATAAAAAATAAAGTGTCTGAATGTAATATCAAAGGAACAGTTTTTTACTAAGTGCATATCAAAAGAATACACAACACTTACTTCAGTAAGGTAGTTTTAAAAATATATGTCCGGCTGTATGTCCGTCTGCCTGCCTGTTTATTCCTTCTAATCTCTGGAACGGTTGGTCCGATTTTGACCGGACGCGTTTATTAGACTATCTTCGCTCCGCGGATTTACTCGCATTTACAATAATAAACGCGGGACTCAGTCATATATAATTCTTGTGCCACGTTATTACCCACTATGAGTTCCGATAACCATATCATCTAATGGGTTTTCTCGTTTGTTTAAATGTGTTATTGCTGACGTGACTAAACTAGGATAGTTTTCATTGCGTATTTTTAACCGACTTTAAAAAAGGAGGTTCTCAATTCGTCGGAATCATTTTTTTTAATGTACGTTCAGCGATAATTTTGTCGTTTATGAATCGATTTCAAAAATTATTTTTGCATTGGATTAGGCGTAGATTAAATCGTCAACATATGTGGTCAAGGCATCTCAAGGAAATCGCGAGCAACTCCTCAATTTTATAGAAACATAGTATGTGTTTTATGTATTTTATAAAGATAGTCAAGTATTTGCGTTTGGTAGTCATTATATTAAGATAATGAGCTGATGATGGAAGGAACATTTCTTTAACTTTTTGGAGTTGAAGGAAAATTATATTGATCTAATGCACTAAAGCCGAAGTATACGAATTTGTGTAAAACAAACATCAATTCATACCGCAAATCTGATTGCAACCAAATATTAACTATTTATACTCTTGATTGTAGATTGTTGTTGAGTTTTTCTTATAAGAAACTAGCTTTTGCCAGCGACTCCGCCCGCGTGTATGCTGTTAATAGCGGTAAAAATGTTTGCGATTTCCAAAGGTTCCATCTATTTCTATACTATACAAAAATTCATCAAAGTCGGTTAAGCGGTTTAGGCGTGAAAACGTAACAGACAGACATACAGAAATTAAACGCTAGGCTCGTATACTATGCGTTGGTCAGATCTCCCATAGGCGTTCTAGATTTCTCGACATATCAAAAGTAGCACTTTTTACGCACCTTAATTTATATAATACGGCATTATAGGTAATTCATACAATACTCCTACTAACACAAATTTCATAGTTCTAGGTCAACGGATAGTACCCATAGATTTTAATTCCTTTGAGAGTGTCGAGAATGCCGTAAATACGTATCTATATTTACGTTAATTTAGAGGTTTTTACACCAATTTAGGTGACCTATTGAATATGCGGTTTAAATTTCAACACAATACGTTCACGCGTTTCTGAAATAAACGGTCTTAACGGACAGACAAACAAAAAAGTCATCTTATAACGGTTCCATTTTGTTTTTAGGTACAGAACCCTAAAAACATATTGGACTTTTGAGATACAAAACCCTAAAAATACATTGGTTAAACAGAAAGGTCTTTCCAAACTAGTGTATAAGAACATGCTAGGGTTTGGAGGCTGATAAGGACAGTCGAAGTTCACAGAACATTTGCTGTTGGAAGGACATTCATTCCACTTTGAATCCAATTTTAAAGCAATGCATGTGTGTGACAAGGGTAGGAAATTAACCACTTAGGAGGCTTTGGAGATTAATTGGGTCTTAGTGGGAGATCGTGACATCTATATATATTAATACTTGAAGGAAAAACTTTGTACCCCGAAAATTGCATGGACGAAGTATGAAATTTCGTACACGTTTTTGTGGAGGAGTAAAAATTTTTTTTTTTTTTTTTAATAAGTATAAAAATACATCAATAAATAAAACGTCATACACACTACCAGGTAGTTTATGACATAAAAAGCAACTTAGCCTAATTTTTAAACCAGCTTCGCTCTGCGGATACCAACTTATCATTGTTTAAGAACAGAACTAGTTCCAGACAGTTCAAGAAGCTGTGTCGGGATGGTGGTCATACGTACAAAGACTGCCTTGTTGGTTTTGTGGTTAAGAGGCCTCGAGTTCGATTCCCTCGTCGGACCAAATGTTTGTGTGATCTGTAAAATTCAGAGTTTGGGTGTTTTCTATGTATAAAATGTACAAATATAATAAATGAATTTATTTCAGTTATCTAGTAGTACCCATAGCACAAGCTCTGCTTAGTTTGTGACTAGATGATGTTGTGTGTCAGATGTCCGAAATAGTTATTTAAAGCCTGCTAAAACCTTTTAACTTAGCAACATTCTGGTAAAAATACTTTCTAAACACTTAAAGTTCACTTGTAAAGCCCTTACGTCAGAAAACTACCACTTTAAGAATGTTTTCTCCTATTTCTTCACACGCCTCTAGATCTGTTCCACCGTAGTCTGGTCTCTTATTCACCCTTATATCTAAACTGTTAAGATTCGTTTTTGCGGAGCGGTAGTTCAACTAATCTTGGATGTTCTGTCTATAGGAATGCAAGACTCATTTAAAATTCAATTGTATGGTTTTGTACACAAACAGGGCTATTTCTGGAACTTATATTGGAAACTACCTTTTAAAAGGAACCGTTTAACTGTGCAACATTGATACAACGAATTTTTAGGGCCAATTCACACTGTGACATTTTTTAGTTTCAGAAGTTTAGTTCAATTAGTTTAGTGTTATAAGTTTTAGTGGCATTTTTTTATGATGTAAGAGACAAGCGGCAGATAGGCTATAAATGCCCTTATGTCACAGAATGATGTCTGTTTTACTATCACTCTTTAAAAGTGATAGAAAAACCTAATCTATACAAATAAATAAAATTGAAATGTCTGTTTGTGTATATCAAATGAATTAAATACTTATGAAAGTATATACGATATGGTTTGGAATGTTGTAGTTCTACGCAACGGTTAAGATTGAAAGAAAATGATTTTACGACAATAATTGCTTGCGGTTTCAGTGGACTGTAATTTTTCGTATGCGGGGTTCTCTCAGTCAAAATGTCAACGGCACCTGACACTTTGACATAACAATACGACGTTTCGTATTGGTCGGCCATTCTTCTTGCGAGAGGTATCAGGGAGGGAGTAATTAGACAGGATTGGTGCTTTCATCAGTCAGTTTAGCGTGTCAATTAACAAAAGGCCAAAATGGCGCATCCACGATACTTACATCAAAACAAATATGTTTTTTATTATGGTGTGCGTGTCTGTCCGTCTGTCTGTGTGTTCCGGCTAATCTCTGGAACGCCTGGACCGATATTGACAGGACTTTCACTGACGGATAGACGATGACAAATTTAATAGCCGTATTTCACGACACGGAACCCTTATAGATTCGTCATGTCCGTCCGTCCATCCGAACGTCCTCGACCTACCGCCCAAACGGTTGGTGCTAGAACGATGATAATTTTGCATGAGTATGTACTTAACTTGTATAATACACTTACTTGGAACTCTTCGTGCAAAAATTAAAAAAATAATAACTAAATATAACAATTATTTGACACGATTCTAAATCTATCTACCACTATGGGTGACTTCGGAACCCTGTTCTAAGCGTGACAAGACACGCACTTGTCAGATTTTTTTTATAGACCAGCTCCACTTTGTGTAATTCACAAATTATTATTTGTGTCCCTTTCAGGTATGTTTGTAAAATACCCCGCGACACAGAAATTAAATTCCTAATATATTTTTAAAGAAAAGAATAAAAAGGTCTACTAATGTTATATATGTATATGAAAGTTTGTTATTCTCTCAAGCTTTTACTATAATAATAATAATACTTCGGATATCTTAGATACAACGCCGTCTAGTCCCAAACTAAGCAGAGCTTGTTTTATGAGTACTAGACAACTGATATAAATACATAAACATACTTTTTTTGTAAATACATACATTTTAAACATACTACTACTACTGAACATTTTTAGACAAAATTTTCCACTAATGATGCTTAATTATTAAAACAACATATTATTTACCATCTTAACCGACATATGCGTGGGCATATCTATTGCCCGTGGCCCCGGGCAAAAATTATTCCATCCATCCTACGTGATTCATGTAATAAAACCATCTAACTTAAATAAGACGGGTGTACTTGAATGGGTTTTCAACATCCATCTAAGAGGTTATTGTTATAAAACATTAAAGTATATTTTGAAATTAAAAAAATTGGTCCTTCGAGCCGGGTAAAAGTTAGCAATGTCTTTACCAGTCTTGATTATTTGATTAAAGTTCTGTATTAGTGAGAAACATTCTAACAAAATAATTAATGGGTAAATAAAATATTAAACTAAAATTTCTTTATAGTTGTTAGTTTAGTGGGTACCAAAGTATTTGAGTCTTCATTAGAGAAGCTAAACTATTTGCGAGAGCATTTCATAAATACTTGTAATAAACTCGTTAATCGATTATCGTTAATAGCAATCTGTCAATAATAATGTTTTGCAGTTGTTTATCTTTGGTTAACTTTTGTTATTTGCACTCAGAAAGTTATAATTGTTTATGCCAAGATCAAGAGTATATATTTGAAGGTTATTTGGGAAATTCAGTACGATGGGTTGGGTATCATATAGTCTCAGCCAATTTCGACCACGGTGACCAGTCTCAACGCAGACAACTATACAGGAGATATAATGGTGCACAAGTGTGTGCGCAAAAATGTTCGGGTGTACGCTGCGTCATCTTTCTATTCTTTTTTAATTTTATTTGGCACAACAGCATATCTTGTTCTTCGTTCAAAGTAGGTCAAACTTAACTTGAACACCTAAATGCTTCCGAATCGTGCCTGTAATTTTAAAGGAAAATTTGTATTAAGTGACTGTCAAAATAGTACTCTTATCAAAATGACAGTCGGAAATTTCATATGTAACACATTATTTCCGTTAGTTCGGTTAGATGGGGCCTGGAAATCTATCACATAAGAGTAATCTTAGTATGGAGTCCAGCCCCTCACAAAGTAGTTTCAAAATGGGATACATATAATTCGAATGATTATTTTTTAATTTGCCTGTTGTCTAGTAATCTAAACGTTACTCTCTTTATTACTTCAAAGGATTTTACATTTAGTACATACCTTTGATTCAAATGATAACACGAATAGTCTTCAGTTGCTCCTCTAGGATTCTACTAAATGGTTTCCATCAGGCGGAGTAGCCTCACCTTACATATCTAACCCTACCAAAGTGACTCTACTCTGCCTGATGGAAAGCATGAGTAGAATCCAGAAGTAGGGGTCACCAGCCTTATTGTGAGTACAGACAATGGTGACCCACACTATGGCGGCATAGTGTAATGCATTGGCATTACTGGACCTTCGATCTCCACTTGTCAACGTAATACGACAACACACGTATGCTGTCAGGTCATTTTAAGGTTGGTCTTCTGTGTGAGGTTAAGGTTAAGGTTGGAATGGGCTTATTTGTGCTGAAGTCAGCGTGGATCTACTACCTATAAAAGTAAGTAAATCTTCAGTCACTGAATTCACCAACACATACATTTCAAACTAAAAACATTGTAGATACTCAAACTCACTAACACGTCACATCTGTCACTATTATAGTGATCTATCACTAAACTAATGATAAATACTTTGTTTAGTGAAACTCAACTTCTGATCGAAAGAATACTGTATATTGGAGAAATTTTTTCCTGTAATAAAATACGCATAAATACGCAAAATAACAGTGAAAAAAAAATATTTTTTATGATTTTTTTCTATTCTTGTCTTGTTTATTGCACATATAACCTTCGTCGCGGTGATACAATGATACATGAAACTGACATAAAAAACACCCAGACTCAGCACAACAATTTGTGGATCAGATAAGGTGTTGTCTCATGTGGGGTTTGACTCAACAACACTCAGTGTAGTTGAAAGTGGGGTGACAACAACCCTAGGAAGACACTGCAGTCATATATAATAATCCGACCGATTCCGGCCATGGTGATCACTTCGAACCCTTATAGGGTTTGGCGCTGATGCGCCCGGAGATGGCTTATATAGCCGATTTCCGCAGCAAACTCCCTTGCACAAAGTGGGCGAGCTTACCGCTCTCATAATTATAGTGAATGGCGGCGAGTGGACGGGATTTAAGCTCATCGAGCTTCTGCAGTCAATTTAAGACCAAAGCCTACTTTTTCTCTTACCTTCTCATTTCCTTCTCATTTTATTCTAAAAAAGTTTTCATACCAAGTAGTCATTTTACCTCTTCTGTGTTCTGTATACACAGAAGATGAAGATCAACCTAAAATGACAGCATTCGTGCAGTTGTCGTATTCGTTGGTGAGTGTGAGACCGGAGGCCCGATGGTGCAGAAGTATGTGACTAGGCCGCCATAGTGTGGAGTACCGTGCTGCATTGTTCGAACTCTTGGCAGTCTTGGCTTCTACACATCCTTACCATCAGGCAGAGAAGAGTCACTTTAGTAGGCTTAAATCTGTACAAATAAATAAATTTGGAGTGTCTGTATGTAATATAAATAAATATCAAATCAACAGTTTTTTACAAAATGCATGTCAAAGTAAACAAAAAGAAAAATATTTTTCTCTTTCTGTCAGTCTGTCTATTTGTTCCGGCTAATCTCTAAAACAGCTGGACCGATTTTGACGGGACTTTCACTGGCAGAAAACTGAAGACACAAGGAGTAACTATTTTTAGACTAGCTTCGCTCTAGACCCGCGACTTACAACAATATGGACAACGATAACACCGCGGTTCTTAGCTAGTATATACATATATACTACCCCGCCACCTATATATATATATCTTATCATCATCATCATCAACAGCCTCTAACAGTCCACTGCTGGACATAGGCCTCTCCTTAGAAAGGAGGTTTTGGCCTACTATACCACGCTGGCCAGACGGGTTGTTACAGGGTTTGGTTTCAAGTTTTCCTTCTCTTTGCATTGATGTTGTCTTGCGTAGTTTATCCCTTAGTCGCCTTTTACGACACCCACGTGGGATGAATAGGGGTGGTGACACTCTGTATTCTTAATCCGTCACCACACGGACAATACACGGATATATCTTATATATAGTCTTATATATGAAATTCTCGGTTCACAATGTTCGTTCCCATACTCCTCCGAAACGGCTTGACCGATTTGTATGAAATTTTGTGTGCATATTGAGTAGGTCTGAGAAACGGCCAACATCTATTTTTCATACCCCTAGGACGCGAGCGGAGCCGCGGGCATCAGCTAGTATATATATATATATATAGGTGACGGGGGTTTTATTTTTGGAATAAACCAATGTGGTAGTAAACCGTAAGACTTTCCACACTAAGAAACATTTCAATCTTATATATGTAATAGAACCATTCCATATATTCCAAATGTATTACTCGTACAGCTAAAGTTTCAAACTTCAATCAAGCAACCATCATATCAAAACGAACTTCTAAAAGTTGACAAACATTCAACAAAGGCGTATAGTTTTGCAAACAGAAACTAAACTGATATCACTTGTCAATACAATTCTCAATACCCGCTGTGAAACAATTGTTCTAAGTTTAGATATACGTTGTTTTAAAACAGGCAAAATGAGAGAAACCAGCGCCATTGTAAGCGTTTACTAATTACGTCTAGTTCAAAAGAAATTTAATTAGAACATACCTTTTATGGTTTGTGTTTATGATTTTCGTAGCGAGACACCCAACTTGAGCCCGACGGCCCTTAGTAGGAAGTTGAAGCGTATTGTCGCGTCATATCTTTATAAATAAATAAAATAGTAATGTCTTTTTTAATTTCATATCAAAGTAAATTAAAGTTTTATTTATTAAATTAATAGTACATTGTTCACCGAGGGAGGAAAGGGACCGATTACTAGCGAGGGAGCAGTTTGTGGCCCCAAGGCGCAGCCTAGGGCCACAATACTCCCGAGGTAGGAATGGGACTTTCACCCGAGTTCTACACAGTGCTTTATACTACACCTGTGAGGAACATTTAAAGTATTTTTAAAATAAAATCAAAAAGTAAGTAAAGCTACAATCTAAGACACAATTTAGCTTAGATTTTGACCAATATTTCGCGCTTCTTTTGTTTTTTTTTATTCTTCACAAAAGGATGTCAGGGGCACGGAGATTCCATATTTAAATTATATGAAAACTCCTTATGCAGGCGCGCGCCATAGATAAGATAACACATGAGAAATGAAAATTCATACAACTTTCTCTCCCGCTAAAACACGTTAGAAATGGATTTTCATACATTTTTTTCCTCCCGCTTATTCAGGTCAAGGAAAAGACTAACGTTCTCTTTTCATTTTCAGGGAATATTGACTACTGTTCCGATCAGGTGCAGTATAAAGAAAATTTACTGCACGGTTGGCCTAGTGGTTTAAGTGGTCCAAACTTTGAGGAGGCGGCGCGCCTGGCCACCACAGGAGTCTCCCGGGTGGTCGGGCGCATCGAGGCGCTGGGTCTGCGGGTGGCCCTGGACAAGACGGAGGCCCTATTATTTCATGGGCCCCGTCGTGGTCCGCCCGCCGGCGCCTCGATCGAGGTCAACTCGGTCCTCGTACCGGTCCGGGCCCAGATGAGGTACCTGGGTCTGGTCCTCGACGGTAGGTGGCTCTTCGACGAGCACTTCCGACAGCTTGGTCCTAAGCTGGTGGGCACTGCCTCCGCCCTAGGGCGACTTCTGCCCAATTTGGGCGGGGCCAGTGTCCCCACGAGGCAGCTGTACACGGTCGGTCCGGCTGGAGACTCCACGTGCTGGCTTCGCCACCGTAGAGGCGCTTCAGCCGGTCATCGGCGAATGGGCAGTGCGGCAGCACGGGACCCTTACCTTCCGACTGACGCAGGTTCTTTCCGGGCATGGTTGCTTCGGAAAGTACCTGCACTCGGTCGCCAGGAGGGAATTGAGTCCCGCCTGCCACCACTGCGACTGCAGTGAGGATTCGGCTCATCACACGCTGGCGGTCTGCCCCGCATGGGAGACGCAGCGCCGGGTCCTCACTGCAGTCATCGGAGGGGATCTCTCACTGCCGGCCGTCGTTCGTTCCATGGTCGGCAGCGAGAGCGCATTCACCGCGGTCGCAACCTTCTGCGAGGACGTAGTCACGCAGAAGGAGGCGGCGGAGAAGGCCCGTGAGGACGACATCCAATCGGACCAGATTCGCCGCCGGCGACTCGGGCGGCGGAGGCGCGAACATCTGCGCCTCATGCCGCCTTGAGTGTGGCCGCGGGTGGACGGGACGGGTTTTCCCTCCACCCGCACTATGTGGCCAGCCGCGAGGGGGCGGCGTCGGTGTGTGCCGGACGCCGCCTAAGAGAGGGTCGTCGTACAGAGACGGTGCCCGCATCAGGAGCGGGCAGGCGCTGGAGAAGTTCAGAAGGAGATCCCACCCTGGACTTCTCCTACTCCTAAACGGAGAAGCGCGGAGAGGGCACACTGTGTGTTTTTTAGTCGGTTCAAGTCCGACACACCACCCCGCCGTAACCCCCGGTGGGGTGACGGTCCATGATGATTTTTCACACACTAAAAAAAAAAAAAAAAAAGGGTTGGTTTCAAGTTTTCGATCTCTTTGCCTTGATTGATGTTGTCTTGCGTAGTTTATCCCTTAGTCGCCTTTAACGACACCCGCGGGATGAATAGAGGTGGTGACACTCTGTATTCTTAATCCGTCACCACACAGCGTAAATAAGTTTCAAACTAAGCAGAGCTTGTACTATGAAAGTAAGATTGACTGATTTGATGATATGAATACTTTTATACTTTTGTAAATATATACATATTAATCAAATCCTTGCTGTTGTATTTCGTTGGTGAGTGTGAGACCGGAGGTCCAATCATTCTGCCGGGAGAATGATGCTGAAACATCTGACCAGCTGCCATGGTATGGGTCACCATGCTGTATTGCTTAACATGCACAATGAGGATGTTGACCCCTACTACTGGATTCATGCTTTCTATCAGGCAGAGTAGTCACTTTGCAAAATTTAAATACAAAAAAACTAAGAACTAAAAAATAATTTTAATGTAACGAAACGTGTGATGCTTTCTGAAATTATTCAAGTTAGTGTATTGTCATCGGTCCTCGATAAATCTACAAAATTTGAACGAAATCTGGCCGTTTAAAGTGGGTCAAAATCGCACCCAAAGGAGTCGGTTAGAAACAAACATACAGGTGAAGCTAATGTAACTTACTGTGAACTTGAGAACAGTTAAGTTAATTAAAACATATTGTCTACGTATACCGCATTAGATTCTACATATATGTAATGGTAGACGTAAGTGTGTTATAAAATAAATAAATAATAAAGCGTGTAAAAAAGCAAGTACAGTTATCAATCGTCATTTAATCGCACTTATATTTAGCCCTATTAAAAACTTTTTCACACGTTTTTTCACCCTTCGGTACTTCTAAACTTATTGAGTTAAGACTTCTTTCCCAATCTTTCAATTACAAAATTGAGCTTACTTAAGAAGTTCATTTTATTTTTAGACGAACTTATCAAGTTCAAATCAAATCAACTTATACTTAATTATTAAACGTCAAAACAAATTGTCTAGAAAACTTGTATGAAATAGCGTATAGTGACGTCATAGTTCAATATCTTCTAACAGTTGTTAGACTAATTTCGTTTATTTTTCGGACGTCTCACTCACAAAACTTTATAGTTTGAAACTAATCAGACGTATACTATGAATTATAGATTGACTGAAAGAATAATAATATACTTTACTTAGATACTAATATTCTTTACTAACACTTACTAATATTATCAATGCGAAAGTATGTCTGTCTGTTCGACTTTCACGGTAAAAGTACTGAACCGATTTATATGAAATTATAAAGGCAAAAAGAGGCTACTTTTTCGTCAATATTCAAACTTTGGATCGAATGTTATCAGATCATAGAATCGTTAGGTCGAATTTTAGTATTAGTATGTACATCTCTACTAATATTATAAATGCGAAAGTAACTCTGTCTGTCTGTCTGTTACGTTTTCACGTCTAAATCGCTGAACCGATTTTGATGAAATTTGGTTTGAAGATAGAACTGAACTTGGGAAAGGACATAGGCTACTTTTTACCGCGATAACCGGAGGCCGCGGGCGAAAGCTAGTCTCCAAATAAATAATTAAACTGTTTTTGTAATTTCAAATCAACAGTTTTTCACTAAATACATTTCAAAACATATCCTCTACCTCCATCAAATAAAACATTTTAAGCGAGAACAAAATTAAAACCACAGAAATATTGAATAACGTCCTGCTGGGGTCGGGTCTACTTCAGGAGAGGGTTAAAGCCATTGTGGCTACGTAATCTTGCCGCTGGACGTTTTTAAAACGCCCGAAGGCCTCGCAACTTCACGACTGTTATCTTATGATAACAACCAGGACCCACTGCTTAACGTGACCTCCGAATTACGGAAACGCTCATAACATATCATGCCACAAACCCACCCATCTAGATACTGACCGCGCCATCGTTACTTACCATCGGTAATTGTTTCCAATCACCGTATATAATGTTCAAAAGCAACAAAAACCGCGGGGCGCAGCTAACTTGTAGTAATGTTCGTTAATTAGATAACATCTTCAGATGACTCATAATGTTGTTTTTACTCAATTGTGTTATCTCGTGGCGGGAGAGGAGTAATGAAAATTAATAGAAGTGTTTCTTGTTTATTTGTGGCGTACCACTTGGTGCAAACATCAGTGCATTTGAGGCGCATTCATAAACTACGCCACACATCAAGAGATACGCCTTCGATTCAACGGATCGCGTTGGGTTTAACTCAACTTCCCTAGTCGCTTTCACCAACGTCTCCTTAACTTAAGTCGCTTGGAGAAAAGTTAAGTAACCCTTAGTGATATTTAACATCTTAGTTAATGGATGTCTCTTTAGATTTAGGGTCTACCTACCTTATAGGGGGCTCTTAGTGAGTTTTTGCCACCCGGGACACACTTCGCGTGATCTACGAATTAATGTTCCGAGTATGGGTGTTAATCTCATCCGTTTCAGCCTAGCCAACTTGACATTCAAATAACGTAAACAATGCTATCACGTGGTCAAAATAAAATGTCAACGATTGTAGAGATTCAACCCCAAACAGTTGTTTTTTTTTTAATAAGACAACCCGCGCATTAGGAATATAAATTCATGTGTCGCGGGGGACTTTACAAACATACATGAAACGTACACTGCGGAGGAACGGATATCGTGTTCCTCCAACACAACGGGAGGATCCTCAGGCGAAGTGAACATGCCTGGTAAACGTAGCAGCACCACTAGCCAAGTTGCAAACGATTGTCGTTTTCTTTTTCAATTCTCTATTCTATTTCTTTATTCTCTTGTTTCATTTGCTAATGTCACTCAGTCACGTGATTAAATCAAAATATATAACAAAACTAGCTGATGCCCGCGGCTCCGCTCGCGTTTTAGAGGTATCAAAAATAGATGTTGGCCGATTCTCAGACCTGCTGAATATGCATATAAAGTTTCATAAAGATCGGTCAAGCCGTTTCGGAGGAGTATGGCAACGAAAACTGTGACACGAGAATTTTATATATTAGATAACGAAAAACGTTTACAACTGGGCCAGATGGGCAGGTACACTTGTAAACTTTTTCGCAATACGTTATATAAACGGAATACAAAAACAAAACCGCAACACAGTAAGATTTTAGTCGGTTTGATTTCAACAAACCATGTTACTGTTTGGCCCCGAATAGAAGACTCTCAGTCAAATAGTTAATGGCCAATCCCTACGTAAACAAACACTTGGTTTGAATTAATTTCTGCCGTGTGACAAATGTACATGTAGTGATATGAAAGTTAGAGAAACGCTGTGTGTATTTAGGAGCTACGTAGAGGTCTGTATTGTAAGGAAGAATAATCCCTACTAATATTATAAATGCGAAAGTAACTCTGTCTGTCTGTCTGTTACGTTTTCACGCCTAAACTGATTTTGATGAAATTTATTACACAGATAATCTAGAGTCTGAGGAAGGACATAGGCTACTTTTTAGCTTGATAACCGACATACACGTGGGCGGAGCCGCGGGCGAAAGCTAATAATAAATACATTTCACACAAGTCTAGTCCCAAACTAAGCAGAGTCTGTACTGTGGGTACTAGACAACTGATATAAATACATAAACATACTTTTTTTTTAATACATACATATTATACATAGAAAACACCCAGACTCCGAAACAAATATTTGTGTGTCCGACCCGGGAATCGAACCGGAGACCTCTTGATCAGCAGCCGCATACGCTATCCCTAGTGGATAGCGTATGCGGCTGCTAGGCGGCGCCAACAAGGCAGTGAAATGTCTCAGATTCAGATCCCGGCCTTTACTCACTTCCCTAAAATGAAATTCGTCCATAACGTAGCAGCTTTCAAGCTCAACCTAGTTAGAGACAAAAAAATGGTGATACATTTCCTTTATCACTGATTGTCATGAATCTGCATAAATCAAAATATAATTAGGTAATCTTATCACTTGATTTATGTATTGGAAACTGATTAGGCCAGTTAACGTCATGTGATTCTGTTATCACCTCGAGTGGAACACGGTACGGTACTCACTTTATCTGCAGCGATAAAAATTGACAATTGGTGACGCGATACAGTAGTTAGAATTTTAGTGTTTGAAAACTTTCTGAACTAAACTAAGAACCTAGGAATCCTAATCAATAGTATCTTGGGGCCCCCAATTACGCAAAGTAGGAATATGTTTTATATCCGTGTGGTGGCGGATTTAGAATACAAAGTGTCACCACCCCTATTCATCCCGCGGATGTTGTGAAAGGCGACTAAGGTATAAACTACGCAAGACAAAATCAATGCAAAGAGAAGGAAAACTTGAAACCAACCCTATACCCATTGTTTCCCCCACTCTTGGATTCTGTTCATGCTTTCCATCAGGCAGGGTAGAGTCACTTTGGTAGGCTAAATATTAAAAAAAAAAAAAAACCAACCCGTCTGGCCAGCGTAGTATAGTAGGGCAAAACCTCCTTTCTAAGGAGAGACCTATGTCCAGCAGTGGACTGTTGAATTCTGTTGATGATGATGATGATGAGGAAAATGTTTGCATCAGCAGGCTCTCTCCAAAGACTTCGCAACTTTCCACCTCATCTTCCTAGGCTTTATTTCCAAGATTCTTTTGGGTCGGCTGCTAGTTCAACCGGTTTTACCTGAATATCAGTTTTTACACAGAGCGACTGAGCAGCCCTGAGTGCAGAACTAGTTGGCGGTATATTTGAGATCATAGACTTACCATTAACGATTGCCATCGATTGTAATAACCACCGGGACCGACGCTTAACGTGCCTTCTAAGGCACGGGCGTGAATCAACATCGATTTATATCCGAGATCTCTTGATTTTGATTTATTTATTTTATTAAGTAATTAACTGCTCATTTGATACTACAAACAGACACTTGTTTAGATGTCTTCTTCCTAGCTTTATTCCCAAGTTTATTTAGGGTCGGCTACTAGTGCAACCGGTTTTACCTGAATATCAGTTTTTCCACGGAGCGACTGGCATCGGACCTCCGCAACCCTAAGGGATAACTAACATTCGAAGATTGAACTAGTTTTCAGTATATTATAGGGGACAGAATTCCCAATAACGATAGCCAAATATGTTCATGACAACCGGGACCGACGGCTTTACGTGCTCTCCGAGGCACGGGCGTGAATCACCGCCAAACTTCCAAATTCCGGGCAGCTATTAGGAATTTACTAAGAAAATCCCTAAAACACTTTTTGGACCGACCCGGGATTTGAACCCGTGACCTCTTGATTAGCAGTCGCATACGCTAACCACTAGACCAACGAGGCAACACTTGTATAGATGTATAGACATATAAATCCGTGTTAAAAACTATCTGTACACTTAATTTCATCAAAATCCAGCCAGCCATTCAGCGCTAAAGACTAACAAACAATTATCTCAACCTTAACAAACTTTCAGAATTGACGACAAGATTTCTCAGTTCCTTCGAAGCCATCAAACTCCTTCCAAGGGTCATTTACTTTCCATCAAATATGATTTAATGGCGCCATGTTGTAGGTTAACTGCTAATGGGGATTTGACCGTTATAGTCTCCATTCTTCAATAGCTATTTTTATTAGCATATAAAATATTTGTGTAAATGGCTTTTCTTCTGAGTCAGTATAATTTTGAGTTTTTTTTTATATATTTTAAGGCCGCTGCATACGTGACGGGACGGGAAGTTTTGCAAGCATCGTTTCATACAAAATGTATAAGGAAATGCATACTTCACGGAGACACGGACGGAACAGAAACGTGGCACGCACGGGACGAGCAATTAAAACCAATTCTTGAAATGAAAAATCCATCTTTCCTTGTTCACAACACTAGCACGTTAGATCCGAGTCAGTCACGGTGCGTATGCATTTACATCACGTCCCCGTTTACAACGAGGCAACCACGTCCACGTCCCGTCCGAGGTAATATCTCGTTACGTATGCAGCGGCCTTTAACCTACCAAAGTGACTTTACTCTGCCTGGAGGAAAGCATGAGCAGAATCCAGGCTACTTCGGGATTCTACTCCATCTACATTGTGAGGGTAGGCAATGCAGCTTGGTGACACATACAATGGCGGCCTGGTCAGATGTTTCTGAATCATTCTCCCGTCCTCCGGAAGCCGGGAGAATGATGCAGAATGATTGGGCCTCCGGTCTCACACTCATTAACAAAATACGACTGCACGAATGCTGTCAAACATCAGCGTGGCTCCACTCCTTTGTTATTTCTGAAACTGATAACGTAAACTTTAAGCTGATGGAATAATACTTGATGTGTACTCCGTTGTTACCAGCGTTTGTTGTGTACCCTTGAACAACGCCGCGGGGCGAAGAAAAATTAAAGAAAAGTAACATAAGTTATTCCTTGTATTATCAGCTACCTGCCACTGAAAGCTCAGGCAAATTCAGTTCAGCCTTTCCAGAAATTAGTATGGATTAAACACAGACCGACAGACCGACAAAACTTATATGTATATATGTAGACTAGGAGACTAATAGGCCTTTTAATAGAAAACACTTGAAAGGTATGTGGCGACTTCCACACACAGCGCCACTTTAATAAACAACAGCGCCACCTACCGAAGAAACATTGAACTACGAAGAAAACACGTAACGATCTATACGGAGTAACTACTAATCCTGACTCGCGATAGTGAAATTCTCGCGCCGATTAGCATATATACAACATCCCAACATCAACTGTTGGGCAATGGCTCGCTAGGCGTGATCACCTCGCCTGGTCGGAGGATCCTCCCTTTGTGTTGGAGGAACACGATACCCTTACCTCCACAGGTATTAAAGCGGCGCTGATTTCAGCACGAGGATCCTCCCTTTGTGTTGGAGGAACACGATACCATTACCTCCACAGGTATTAAAGCGGCGCTGATGTCAGCACGAATGGGCCGGCTCGACCTGGCCAGTAATACCAACTCACAGAAGAGAAAACTAAAATGACATCATTTATGCTTTCGTACGAAGTAGCTGAGTGTGAGACCGGTGGAATTCACAGTTAAGATGGTAACCTCTTGGATTCTTACTCATGCTTTCCATCAGACTGAGTACAGTCATGTCTGTGTTCTTAAATATTAAAAACACTGTATTGGAAAAAGTTTCTGAAATTGTGATACAACATAAAATATTTAAGCTTTACATAACCTGAAGAATTATAAGTACTCTTTAAATTTGAGTTTTATTTCTTTAGTGGAAAGGTCGAAAGTCAATTGTACTAAACACAAATATTAAACATTTGTTTTAAAAGTACCTGAAAAGTTAGTGCTTGAATAAGCATAAATTAAATTCTATCATTGTCAGCACTATATTTTTTATTCAGAATTTCACAATGGAATTTACTCTGAACTAAGAAGGCTTTAGAAAATTGACATTATTCACTACTAACACAGCCACGCGTTGTTGCCCGCAGTAGATATTGTTCCTTTATAACAACACCTTCGGGTAACGCCGCAATACAAAGTTAGTCTCATAAAAGGAATCTACTCTTCAATTTAATTTATTAGTATAAGTTTTGTACAGTATAAAATAAAGTCGCTTTTCGTTTGAAGATCTTTTACAGTAGTCAACAGATTTAAATTCAGTTTTCACCAATAGAGTTCTAGAGGAAGGTGTTTATAATTTATTCAGTGTTAGGTACTAGCAGGGTCCTGCGGTTTTACCCGTGTTTGTCTTTATGCTTTGACAATGACGACTTTAAAAAGTACCTACCCTAAGTTACTCCTCATCAAATTTCTTTCAGTGAAATTCACGTCAAAATCGGTAGAGACATTTTAAATGGTTATATTTAGTCGACACACAGACAAAAATTTTAAAAATTCTTTGTTAGTTGTAAGTACAGTAGGTATATGCACACGCTTTTAGTGGAAAGTTGCTAATTTAAAATTACACATTCACATTCGCTTCGAATCAATAGTCGAAGCGAATGTGAATGTGGGTGACCTTACAGTCCAGACCTGGCCCCTAGTAATTTTCAAATTAATTAATTAAATACTTAATTTTTTTTATATATATTTAGACACACGGATAATAGCACACCCCTTATGCATGGTAATCTTTGAATAGTAATCTTTAACCACATCTAAATAAATGATATAAAACTATTTTTTCCAATTAAATAAACTTGTAAGAGAGAAAATTCTATTTGCAGAATTTTACAGAGAATATCTTCTTGTGACAGAAAACTCCAAGTTTATAATAATTTGAGTTAAATCTTCTCGTACAATGTTTTAATATCGCGGGCATCATTCCTGTGCATGCCTTATCTGCGATCTATGCCTGTCGATATCAGGTGATATCGTGCTTTTGTGAAATACGTGTATACTTATTGAAAACTTTATAAAGGAAGTTAAAATATTACTGAATATAACCTTTTAATCATATACTTACATACATACATTTCTTTGCGTGTTATGATGTTCTAGCAATTAAAAAATTTAAGTATTGAATTGTGAGTTGTAACTGCCTTATTGGTCTAGTGGTTAGCGCATGCGGCTGCTGATCAAGAGGTCTCGGGTTCGATTCCCAGGTCGGTGTAAATGTTTATGTGATCCGCAAATATTTGTTTCGGGGTCTGGGTGTTTTCTATGTATATGTATGTATTTACATAAGAAAAGTTAATGTATTTATATCAGTTGTTTAGTACCTATAATACAAGTTCTGCTTAGTTTGGGACTAGATGACGTTGGTGTAAGATTTCCGAAATATATTTTTTTTATATACATTTCTTTGCATGTGATAATGTTCTAGTAACTAGAAAAAATTAAATATTGAATTGTTTTATAATATCGAATGAATAGTATTTTTAACCGAATTTAAAAAAAGAGTTCTCAATTCGTCAGAATCTTTTTTTTATGCATGTTCAGCGATAATTTCGTCGCTAATTAACCGATTTCAAAAATTCTTTTTCAATTGGAATCGGCGTAGAGATGACCGACTTCAAGAAGATTTTAGAGAACTAGCACACATAATAATTTTACTTTATTTAAATTAATAGATATTAGGTATCAACAAGAATTTTCACTTAGTAATTTTAACCAGTCAAATTTAAGCCAATTAATTTTACACTTTTCAGTGTCCTAGACAGGGAGTTTGAGTTGGACTAACTGATAAACTACGCAAGACAACATCAATGCAAAGAGAAGGAAAACTTGAAACCAACCCTATACCAACCCGTCTGGCCAGCGTGGTATAGTAGGCCAATACCTCCTTTTCAAGGAGAGGCCTATGTCCAGCAGTGGACTGTTAAAGGCTGTTGATGATGATGATTATTATAAAAAAAAATTCATACCAAGTAGCCAATTTACCTTAAGTGTTTTTTTGAATTCGGTATTTTTTTATGAAGCTTTTTATTAAATGCATATGAAAGTTTCTTTGTCTGTCGTTTTGTTAAAGCTAATTTAAATTTTAGTGTGCTCTGTTTATTACATCTAAGCTCCGGAACGGCCGGACTGGTTTGGCGTATCTTTCACCGATACGAAGCTGATGATATAAAAAGTAGGCTAGATTTTTAAACTGGTTTCGATCCACTCACCAACTAAAATCAGTGAGCATTTTAGCCGTGAAATCGTTACAAACAGATACTCTGTCTACTACGCATTTACAATATTATAGTTTCAATAATTCGATAAACACCAAACATGATTCGGAGGAAATTACTAACTGCGCCAAAAATATTCGTAACAATGCATACTATTTACACATATTGAAGTATTGAGTCATGTACTGCATGTAAATTAAACACAAAAGCATGTTATAACTAATTAGCGAACAATATGTATCAATAATTAAACACACATTATAGGAAAACCAAAGCGATATATCAATATATTTTTTATTTTATTTTATTCTTTATGTACAAGTGTACAATGGCGGACTTAATGCTGTAGGGATTTTCTGCCAGTCGACCTTAGGGCGATGCAGAGCCAAACATGGTAGATGCACATACGAATCAGGCTGTATCAGTCTCACATATATCAGTCTAACAAATATTAAGCCACTAGCTTTCGGCCGCGGCTCCGCCCGCGTGTTTGTCGGTTATCGTGGTAAAAAGTAGCCTATGTCCTTTCCCAAGTTCAGTTCTATCTTCATACCAAATTTCATAAAAATCGGTTGAGTGGTTTAGGCGTGAAAGCGTAACAGACAGACAGACAGACAGAGTTACTTTCGCATTTATAATATTAGTAAGGATTATGAACATGTCAAAGGGTTTAGTACTGTTAGAACTTTGTCAGAAGGCGCGGTCAGAACCTAGATGGGTGACCGTATGTGGCATGATATGTTATGAGCGTTTCCGTGATTCGGAGGTCACGTTAAGCAGTCGGTCCCGGTTGTTATCATAAGATAGCAGTCGTAAAGCTTGGTAGAGGCCTTCGGGCGGCTTGAAAACATCCAACGGTAACATTACTTAGCCACAACGGGCAGCAGTAGGATGTTATGGGTTTTTTTTGTATTATAGTTTCATGACTGACTCGTGAAGCCTATGCACTTGCTCAAGTATCAAAGTATCCCAATACCAAATTTTATTGATATTGGTGCAGCCTTTAACAGACAAAGATGCAGAGTTACTTTCCAATGAGTGATACATATTAGAATTAATTTTAATCTGATTGGAAAGTACGTATGTATGACATTAGTTTCATAGTAGTATTAAAAATTAAATTCAAAGTATTATCCTACTAATATTACAAAGGCGACAATTTGTTAGTATGCATGTGTGTATGTATGTTTGTTGCTCTTTCACGCAAAAACTACTGAACGGATTTGGATGAAACTTTAGAGTAATATAGCTTAAATATCAGAATAACACATAGTCTACTTTTTACTGCAATAATCGAGATAAATGGGCGAAAGCTAAGTGATTATAAAAATACATTAAATCGTAGATGTCAAAATGTATCGCTGTTTATCTCCTGTCAAAACTTCACAGGTTGCTATGCATAACACACTTGCATAGCGACCATAATGATACGCGGGTAACACCGCGGGGCGCAGCTAGTATTTTGTAAACTCGGAAAGCACTGCACTCACAATGAGAATAGTGATCTCTACTTCTGGATTCTACTCCTGCTTTTCATCAGGCATCAGGTCGGCTTAAAAAAAATGGTAGTGTTAGTTACTTATTTTTTATAGGAGTTTGCCAAAGTCTAAGTCAAAGTCTGACTCTACTATACCTGATAAAGGATATCCAAGAGTACTGGTCATCATCCTCATTGTTAGTGGACAGCAGGGTGACCCACAATATGGCGGCCTAGTGTGTTACACCGTCTCACACTCACCAACGAAAGACGACATCACGAATGCTGTTGTAACGACTTCCACATACAGCGCAAGCGAATAACATACAACAGCGCCATCTACCGAGAAAGCATTGAACTACGAAGAAAACACGTATCGATCTATACGGAGTAAACTAATCCTGAATCGCGAAAGTGAAATTCTAGCGCCGATTAGCATACATACAACATCCCAACATCAACTGTTGGGCGCAGTCCGCTACGCGCTGTCGAGAGCGACACACGTGTGTGCCGATCTCTCGCCGTACGTTTTTGTGACGTCACTTCGTCCGATGCAGGCGGCGCTCGCCTCGCATTCCGAGCGAAGTGACAATAACAGCCCTGCGTATTGAACGCCGAACGACCGCGGTTGGCGCGCAAGCTAATTTATTTATTTATACGCACGCATCAGCGCCTTTGGATATCACGGGGTACACTACCGTTTTCGGCCCCCGGTCTGCCACCAGCGGCAAGCCCCGGTGGGCCGGTTCAGTGGGTATTTTGTGCCGAAAGGTGCTGATTGTGTTGCGCATCGAGAAGCTGCGTCCCAATGTTTGTTTATTTTAAACACTGAAGAACGAAGACGTCATCTGGAATGCCACTACCATCCGCACGCCGGGCAACCCGCCCGCAGCAACAAAATTCTGGCATCGTGAAGCGAATCTACGTCCGCTCCCGAGGCGCCGCAGTATCCGCGCTGAACCGTGTGGTTGCCGTGGACCAAGCTTCACTGACACGCCACCCCACACAGACATCACGGCACCCTCTCACTGAGCTGAGTGCTCGGCCGGGTACGCCGTCCAATGCTGTGCTGACTCCGACGCCGGGAGCAGGGGAGGAATTTTTCCCTCTCGCCGAGCTCTCACTACCGAAGACCCCGCCTCCAGCCGGTCCGTTGGCCCGTAGCCCGCCCGTGCCTACGTCGACTACCGCGCCTACCGCCGCTTTAGAAGCCACACCACCTGCATCTGCCGTTATAGAGGGGACACAATCGATGCCGCAAAGGCCAAAAAAGGCGGCAATCCCCCCGCCGCGCTTCCCAGGTCCACAGACCACTGTCGCACCCGACCGTTTCCCATCCCCACCACAAATGGAGGAACGGAGGGTACTCTTTATAACACCACCCTTCAGCCAACAGGCGACAACAAAAGGGTCGCCCATGGAAGTCACGGGGCCCACTTATGCCACTGTCGCTGCTGCACCGGTCGCCGTATGTACCGCTGGCCCATCTAGCGATCGCGCTGCAGCGGCCACCCTTGTCACACCCACTGTCTCTGCCGCTGCCTCCGCCGTTGGCAACAAGCAGCCGAACATCCGCTACCCGCCCTTAGTGGTCGAAGCACTCCCGGACTGGCCGACACATTTCCGGGAGCTTAAAAAACAACTTGGGCATGCACCAAACGGACGACCTTTCGGAAAAGGAGTTCGCTTCATCCCAAAATCGGACCAGGAGTACCGCATCATCCAGCGGTACCTATACTCACTGGAGGCAAGTGAGAAGATCTCCTGGTTCTCATACTCCCTTCCCGCAGAACGTAGTCTAAAGGTAGCAATCCGTGGATTGCCAGTGAATACTCCATCAGAAGAGATCGAGGCTGAGCTCAAAGAACTCGGGTTTACACCGGAGTTCGTACGCCCCATTCGTGGCCGACAGGGCCGTCCCGGGTGTATATACTTCGCTCAACTGGCGCGCACTGCAAACCTTACGCCGGGCATCTATGAAGTAACAGAACTTCTATGCATGCCCGGCGTACACATAGAAGCATGGCGCGGGAAAAAAGGGCCCGCGCAGTGTCACAGGTGTCAACAGTTTCGACACTCATCACATAACTGCCACAGACCGTTCTCGTGTGTGCGATGCGGCGGAGCTCATACCGCCCGTGACTGCCCACGCCCTCTGGAGGAGCCCCCAACCTGTGCGAACTGCGGAGGAGCACACACCGCAAATAGTGCCGCCTGCCCTGTATTTAAACAGGAAAGTCGGAACCGAAAGGCCGGCACCATTGCACGCACATCAGCAGCTGCACCGATTACAAAGAAGCCCACAACCGTTGAGGACGGCAATGCTCCCGTATCCCTCATGGCAGCTGCCAATCCACCGAAGGAGGAGCGTGCGCGCCGCAAGAGCCGCCGCAACAAGAAAGCCAAGACGCAAGCCGAACAGGCAAAGGCGCCCATTAACAATGCCCAGGAAGACGCCGTGGTCGCTGCCCCACCAGAGGGGACGAAGGCGAAGCGGATTGTACGACCGGAACCGGCCTCCAAGCCGGCCCAGGTTAACCTGGACCCTAGACTTACCAGTGTCATCGGTACCTTACAAAAGGTTCTGATGGCGCTATTGGAGAAACGGGATCCTGTCCCGCTGATCCTCGACTGCCTAGCAGAATTGTGTAAGTCTGGATCCGCGTAGGCTACACATACTATTCTGGAACGCCGACGGGATGTCACCAGAGAAGACCAGGCTATTGAAATTGCTGTTAGCTAAACGGCGAGTGGACATAGCCCTGCTCAGCGAAACCCACCTTAGACCAGTAGACCAATTTAAAATGGGTGGATACCATGTCTACCGGGAGGATCAGCGTTCGCCAAGAGGGACCGCTTATAGGGGATTAGCGGTCCTGGTCAAGAGGAAAGTCGTCCACCAAGCGCTGCCAGTACCGACATTGCAATCTGCTTACGCCTTGGGTGTAGAGGTCTGCATCGGAAGCCAGCCCACCCGTGTGTTTGCGTTCTACAGGCCACCGGGACAGCGTCTCGCAGTGGCTGATATGCACACCCTGCTGGAATCACCGCTACCCACTATAATTGCTGGAGACTTTAACGCGAAACACACGGCGTGGAACTCCAATTATACATGCCCGGAAGGCCGCCGCCTTCTAGATGATGCAGACCGAAACCAGTACCAGGTACTAGGACCAGAGGTCCCGACGCACTACCCGTACTGCGCAGCCCATACACCGGACGTCATAGATTTAGCCGTTATCCGCGGTATTGACGCGGCTGTATATCTTGACGTCCTGGACGACCACCTCATCTCAGACCATCAGCCGGTGTGCTTAATACTGGATGACATCCCCCAAACGTTCCAGTTACCACCTCGATCACGCCAAGACTGGCGGGTCTTTGCTGATTACATGGCAGAGAACTCGCCTTCCTTCCCAGTGGAGACACTCGATGACGTCGAGAAGCTTGCAACGGACCTCAATGCGACTTTACAAACCGCACTTCGAGAGTCGAAGCTCGATGACACCACCACAAGGAAGCCTTTCCAGCTCCCTGCCTACATCCTGGGGATGATCGAGAGGAAGAGGAAACTGCGTCGGCAGTGGCAGGTCGCCCGTTGTCCGACAATGAAGTCTCAGCTTAACGCTCTGGCTGCGAAGATCTCTGCCGCACTTGCAACTAACACGACAGAGTCCTGGCAACGCACCATTGAGCGAGCTAGTGATGACTGGTCGGGCATACACCGCCTGTGCCGCCAACTTTCTGGGAAACCAGCTCCGACTAGGCCCTTAATGGCCGGCGACGGAACCCCACGTTACCGTGCTGAGGACCGAGCGGAGATGTTCGCTGATTTCCTGGAAGCGCAGTTCCAACCAAATCCTGCCCACAATATGCAGCACGTAGCAGAGGTCGAGAGGAAGCTTGAGTTATACTTCCAGCAGCCGATAGCTCCAACCGAGGATCCCATCATCTTCTCCCCTGGACAAATCCAGCGGATGATTCGCCGGATGCCTCTCCGAAAAGCGCCCGGTCCAGACCGAGTTACTAACGAAGCCCTGCGACACCTACCTCCGCGAGCAATCGCGACGTTGACGCGCCTCTTCAATGGCATTCTCCGCACTGGACACTTTCCTACAACATGGCGACTTGGCAGAGTCATCATGCTGCCCAAGCCGGGTAAGAACATCCTTTTACCGGGAAGCTATCGCCCCATAACGCTCCTCTCGACAACGTCGAAGCTGTTCGAGAAACTGCTACTGCTTCACATGACGCCACATCTTCAGCCACGCGACGAACAGTTCGGATTTCGCGCCGAACACTCCACTACACACCAACTAGCAAGGGTACTGCACGATATAACGGTCGCGCGCAACAAGCGCGACCGGGTCGTAGCAGTCTTCCTCGACATGGAAAAGGCGTTCGACCGCGTCTGGCACGCCGGCCTGCTGTACAAGCTGTCCACATCGGCTACTCCCCGTCGAGTAGTTAAGATTGTGGCCACCTTTCTGCAAAACAGACGCTTTCAAGTGGCGGTTGAAAGCGCCCTGTCCACAGAGCGACTGATCTGTGCCGGTGTGCCGCAGGGAAGTTGCCTATCACCTGTATGCTACTCCTGGTACACAGATGACATCCCCGTCACAGATGGCGTGAAGCTTGCGCTGTATGCTGACGACGCGGCCTACATGGCAATGTCGAAAAATGCTGCCCACGCAGCAGCCACCTTGCAGCGCACACTGGATGCACTTCCCAGCTGGCTGAAGGACTGGAGACTGACGGTCAACGTGGCGAAAACTCAGGCGATCTCAATAGGAAGCGTAACCCTACCACAGCTGAAGCTCATGGGGCAGAATATTCAGTGGTCCGCGACGGTAAAATACCTCGGCGTGACCATCGACCGCACCCTCTCCATGAAGCCTCATGTGAACAACGTCGTTGCTCAGGTACGTGCTACACGCGCCCTTCTACGACCCGTTCTATCATCCCGACTGCCGCTCCGTGCAAAGCTTGGTGTGTACAAGGCGTACATTCGCACCCGACTGACCTACGGTGCCCCGGCCTGGTTCGCGCTTGTGTCCGAGACGAACCGACGTCGGCTGCGTGCGCAGCAGTCGCTCGCACTACGCACTCTCGCCAACGCCCCTCGCTTTGTGCGGAACAGAACGATCTCCAGGGACCTGCACGTGGAGAGCCTGGATGATTTCGTGAGACGCCTGAGCACCAACCTGTTCGTGCGAGCTGACGGCTCACAAGCCCGTCACCTGCGTGAGCTCGCGCCCTACCATCGGCGACCGCCGGACAGGTATGGCCTGCCGAGAGACCTCGTCTCTGTGGCAACTCCTCCAGGACCATCCCCAACACCGACCGACCTGGTGCTGGCTGACGGGCGCTCCGGAGGGTCCCCATCCCTCGGAGCTCGACCTCGCTAAGCACAGGTCACTACAGTGGACAAAACCAGGGCGTTACTAGCAGGTCTGCCACTCCGTGGGGTCTACCCACTAAGGCACGATCTCGTTGTTTCGCCCACCCTCACCGGACTAATACCCCGGGACTACCATCATGGCCAGACAAGTCAGGCCAAACCCAGTGACCCGCCTGTAGTTGCAGACGGCGCGGAATACCACTTTAACAGGCCTTACGCCTGGATAAGTTACCCCGAGACCCTAGCTGGGGTCTGCGAGAAGAACCGCAAGAAAGAAGAAACTGTTGGGCAGTTGCCCGCAAGGCATGATCACCTCGCCTGGTCGGATGATCCTCCCTTTGTGTAGGAGGAACACGACACCCTGTCCTCCACAGTTTTACATGTTTGGATGGTCTTTTGTATGAGGGTAGTACTGCCCCGGTTGAGCCGATCCATTCGTGCTGAAATCAGCGTGGCTTTACTACCTTAAATCTTGGCAGCTTAATATCGTTATCATCAATTTATCAATTTAAATTCAAAACGTTAAAATTAATTTTTAATCCAATTAATTCAATGATCGATTACAATTTTAGTAAATCGAATGGCGGTTTGTTGGCTTAGGATCAAATTAAAACCCTTCCAAAAAAAGGGTGAAATACCCAACAGATTTGATTATAAAAATATTATAAATAAGTTACCCTTATTGTTATATTTTAAGCTGATTGGAAAGCCTTAAGTGCTTAGAAGGTTTAATCCTAAATGACTCTTCTGCGGGCAGTACAAAGTCAATTTTAGAATGTCAAATAATAATGCGTAGTTGAGCTTATTAACTTTTCAAACTAAATGAGAACTTTGGTTTCTGTGGGCGAGAGTTGTTTGACTGACTTGAATGCTTGACTTTAGTATTCGATTCTTGGGTCGGACCATATGTTTGTCATCATAATCTTCCTAGCCTTTATTCCCAAGTTTATTTGGAGTTGGCTACTAGGTCAACCGGTTATACCTGACATGACAACCGGGATCGACGGCTTATCGTGCTCTCCGAGGCACGGGCGTATTAAAAAAAAACATTTGTTTATGTCAAAGCATTCTGAAATTTGGACCGAAGCTAAGGCATCTTGTTATGAAAGCATTATTGCAAGATTTTAAAAACTTAACAATAAATGGTTGATTAAATCAGAACTGAAATAAAAATATAACCTCTGAATATAATAAAGTTATTCCCATTAAAGATTGAACGAAAAGCAGACACGAACACAGCTTCTGGACCAACACAGTAATTGCACACGTGTTCTATCTCGCCCCGGTCAGTCGGAGATCTAGCCATGTTTGGAGAGCAAATCAAAGATCATATCTCTTAGACGTACTGAGTTTATTTTCATACTTTTATCCTGTTTATGTATTAGTTGCAATGTTGCCTTTAAATTACAACTGTCTAAGCCCCACGGTGTTACCCGCCGTTTTTTATATACATTTTTAACAACAACCAATTTGCAATTTTTTTTTTATATTTCGGATATTTATTACACACAACGCCATCTAGTCCCCAAACTAAGCAGAGCTTGTATTATGGGTCATTAGACAACTGATATGAATACATAAACATACTGTTTTTTTTGTAAATACATACACGTCATACATAGAATACACACAAACTCCGAAAAATCATTTGGTCCGACCCGGGAATCGAACCCGAGACCTCTTGATTAGCAGTCGCATACGCTAAACACTAGACAAACGAGGCAGTCAATTATATCTTAGGTTATCAGCTGTTTGCTCCCTTTAATTCAATACCGTCATTCCAGAGATTAGCCGAAACAAACAGACAAACAGACAGACAAATTTTAAAAATTGCTAATTTGATATTTTTTATTTTATTATTTAAGTATACCAAAGCGACTGTACTCTTCATGATAGAAAGCATGAGGAGAATCCAGAAGTAAGGGCCACCACCATACAATGCAGCATGGTGACCCATACCATGACGGCTTAGGGAGATGTTGCTCGTCATACTCTCGGCCTCCGGAGGCCGGGTGAATAATGCAGAATGATTGGGCCTCCGGTCTCACACTCACCAATGAAAGACGAATGTTGCCAATTTAGATTGGTCTTCTGTGTGAGGGTAGTACTGTAAATTTTCAGAAACACTATAATATACATCTAGAAGAAGAACCACACGACAAATCAGATACAAAAGAACTCAGAATATACACCGATGGCTCCAAAACCAACTCAGGAACCGGAGCAGGTGTATTCTCAGACGAACTTAACATCAGGGTATCGAAGCCGCTTGGTAGATTCAACACTGTATTCCAAGCGGAATGCGTGGGTATTATCCTGGCGGCCCACGCTATAGAGACAAGGAAAATTACGGACTCACACATCCGTATAGTCTCTGATAGTGCATCGGTACTTAAATCCCTCAATAAAACCCATGTCACTTCGAAACTCATAATGGATTGTCACAATGCGTTAGAATGCGTTGCGACCTCCGGCCGGAATTCAGTGACAATACAATGGACAAAAGGACACAGCGGATCGCTAGGTAACGATGCGGCCGATGAGCTGGCTAGGAGGGGGTCAGACGCGGCGGTTTTCGGACCCGAACCCATCGTGCCCGTCCCATTCGGCCAGCTCCGTGGTTGGCTGCAAGAATTTACCCGCACACAAGTACAACACCACTGGTTATCTGTCCCAGGCTGCAGACATTCAAAGGAAGTCATGCCACTTCCTAATGATAAACTAACCAAACGCTTATTGCGTTTGGACAGGAACAGTCTGCGGCTGGTGGCAGGAACTATCACCGGACACTGCTCACTAAACAAACACTTCCACACCATAGGCATAACTGACAGTCCCTTATGCAGAGCATACTTAGGGGCAGAGGAAACGGTGTCGCATGTACTCATTGAGTGTACAGGTGTCACCGAGACACGGAAAAACACCCTTGGATCTCCCAAATCTGTTTCAGAATGTCTGGACAGACTCGGAGACCTTATCCGCTTCTGGAGGGAGGTGGGCTGGCTGGAGTGATGGCCACAATCACGTACAATGGTCCACTTAAAGGACTAAGTGCGGAAACATAACCATAGAACATAGAGGGTAGTACTGCCCCGGTCGAGCCGGCCCATTAGTGCTGAAATCAGCGTAGTTCTACATAACAGTGGCAGCATCATACATATTCTCATTTGGGTTAATACTTTAACAGAGGAGAGAGGGAAAGCGTATGACTTCCTACCGTGTTGCTTTATGACAGTAGTAGCCGGTGTAGTATCAGAATGTATGTATTTCGTGACTTGTGCGTATTCTTCTTCTTCTTCCTAGTCTTTATTCCTAACTTTATTTGGGGTCGGTTACTAGTTCAACCGGGTTTACCTGAATATGACTGCCATCGGGACCTCCGTTCGAAATAGAAACTGTAGTTATCAGTATATTTGAGGGCACTGTCTTCCCAATAACGATTGCCATAGATGTTCGTCACTTGTGCGTAGTTTATTAAATTATTTCAGCAGTTGGTCTGACCACGAGTCATTTAATATTAAATTTAAGTAAACCTAGAAGGTTTTCGTTTATTTTTAAACGCGTGATGCCCTAGGGAAATCAGAGTTAGAGACAGTTTAGAAGTTATATCCCGTAACCCTTATAAACATGTTACTTTGGTATTTCTTGTGAGCATACATAAAATATACCACTTAGCCAAGATCTTGAATAAATTCTAAGCCTCAACTTTAATCAGGAGCTAAATGAACACCGCTATCCCCATGGGGAATTTTCAGGGTTTCATAGTTCACGTCTTAATCTTATAGATTCGTCATATGCGCCCGTCCGTCCTCGGCTTACCTTTCAAACGGTTAGTGCTAAAAAGATGAAACTTTGCATGGATATTTGTTTATCACATCGTCATCATCATCAACAGCCTTCAGCAGTCTACTGCTGGACATAGGCCTCTCCTTAGAAAGGAGGTTTTGGCCTACTATACCACGCTGGCCATACGGGTTGGTATCAAGTTTTCCTTCTCTTTGCATTGATGTTGTCTTGCGTAGTTTATCCCTTAGTCGCCTTTTACGACACCCGCGGGATGAATAGAAGTGGTGACACTCTGTATTCTTAATCCGACACCACACGGAAGTTTATTTATCACATCGACAAAGTGCTAAAATACAACACATTTTTGTAGCGTGCCTTGAACAAATGCATCTAAATAATAATTAAAAAAAAATAGTATTATGGTCTATAATATGAGGAGGATTAGAAGAATTTGTAGTTTGACTATTAAATTATATTATACCTAAGAACGGCCATATTGTAGAGAGCTTAGGGAGTAAAAGTAGGCAATCGTATGTTGAGTCAATATTGGCCGAATGAAAAAGGCATGTTCTAACCAGATTACTGTAAGTTACAAGAAAGTATTTTCTTGGCATTCTCTTGTTTGCTAAACCGCTCTATAAATTGAGGCTTATAATTTTTTTCTGAAGTTGAAGTAAATTTTAATACATTCTCGTATGAATTTAGTGGTAGACTTCAAAAGCTATTAGGTATCAAAATTGAAATATTGATTGTACGGTTGCCTTGGTGGCTTGCCTCGCTGCTTTCTAATGCGCCAAGTGTTGTGGGGTCTTTCAAACATGGGACCATAATTTGTGTGATACACAAATTGTTGTTCTGAGTGTGGGTGTTCTTTGTATTCGTTTCATGTATGTTCTTAAAGTCTTCTGCTTCACAGGATGTATGTTCCTTATGAGGGAGTTGTATTTTATAATAAAAAAGAAGTGTCTGTATAGATATACAAATAACCATTATCGGTATATCTAAAATTGTTATCATAGGTATAACACACACCATTACACCTCAACAGTGTGTAGGTTTGTTTGTACCTCAACCTCCGGCTTCAAACTAGCTAAAATAAATATTGTTCAAAAATTTAATTTGCACCAATTTGCTTCACAGTGTATACTTTGTATAAACTTTTACTTACCAATATTTTCATTTTATTTTCCTAACTACCCACGCTGTTTTGAAACCTTGAAATATCAAGGTACTAGCGCCGAGGCTCGACCGGTTCGTTGCTACCCTCACACAGATGACCATCCTCAAAAGACAGCATTAGTGATATTGTACTTCGTTGGTGTGTGCTGGAGCCCCAAACATCCAGAAGCAATTTTTGTTTAGATATGTAGCCTACAAAACTGCCTCGTTGGTCTAGTGGTTAGCGTATGCGACTGCTAATCAAGTAGTCTCGGGTTTCAAATCCCGGGTCGGGCCAAAAAGTGTTTTTGGAATTTTCTTAGGAAATTCCTAATAGCTGCCCGGAGCTTGGAAGTTTGGCGGTGATTCACGCCCGTGCCGTGGAGAGCACGTAAAGCCGTCGGTCCCGGTTGTCATGAACATCTATGGCAATCATTGTTAAGTCAGTGCCCTCAAATATACTGACAACTAGTTCAATCTTCGAATTTCAGTTCTCCCTTAGGGTTGCGGAGGTGCGATGCCAGTCGCTCTGACTCTGCCTCTGTGCCCTCCATTTGATAGGAAGCATGGGTAAAAACCAAAAGTGGGTGTAATCACACTTGCTGCGAATGGAGACAATAAAGTATGACGACAATATGGCGCCTTGGTGAGATGCTTTTTGACGTCCCGTTTAAAGAACCCAATATCGTAGTAGTAGTGAGTTCCAGCTATTGACCGCTCGGCACGGGAAGGAAGAGCTGAACCGTTTAGTTCTGGTGCGTATTTCTTCCACTCTAAAGTGGTGACTTCCAAGTTCACCACGTGTTGTCCTGTCCCTAGGCCGTCATAGTGTGGATCATGGTGTGTATTCACAATGAGTATATTTTACTCTTGGATTCTACTTATGCTTTCCATCACACAGAGTAGAATCACTTATGTAGGCTAGGCCTGTTTCAACTAATCTTTGGAACGGCTAAAATGTCGATTTCTTTTACTAGCTGATGACTAATAAAGCGAACTTATATCTTAAGGTCGGTTCAATCGTCGGGGTCAACTGATGTGTCGTATCGAATAACCACTACAGTATATACTATGGCAGTCATGCTTATTATTCATTTATTATTCAGACGCGGGATTACTACTCTCATATTACTAAGGTATGAATATTTATACCGATACTAGCTGATGCCCGCGGCTCCGCTCGCGTTTTAGAGGTGTGAAAAATAGATGTTGGCCGATTCTCAGACCTACTGAATATGCATATAAAGTTTCATAAAGATCGGTCAAGCCGTTTCGGAGGAGTATGGCAACGAAAACTGTGACACGAGAATTTTATATATTAGACTAGCTGACCGCGGATCCGCTCGCGTTTTAGAGGTATCAAAAATAGATGTTGGCCGATTCTCAGACCTACTGAATATGCATATAAAGTTTCATAAAGATCGGTCAAGCCGTTTCGGAGGAGTATGGCAACGAAAACTGTGACACGAGAATTTTATATATTAGATATGGCTATATTATTTTTCCTCAAACATATCGCTACAATAAATAAATATATAAATATTTCGGACAGCTTATACAGAATTTCATCTAGTCCCAAACTACGCAGAGCTTGTATTATGTTTTTTTTTTTTTTGTTTTTTTTGTTTGTTTTCTTTTTTTAAAAGTCAACTCCCGCATTAGGAATATAAATTCCTGTGTCGCGGGGGACTTTACAAACATACATGAAACGGACACAAAGGACACCCAGACTCAGAACAACAAATTGTGAATCACACAAAGTGTTGTCCTACGTGGGATTTGAACCCACGACACTTGGCGTAGTAGGAAGCGGCGTGGCGACCGCATATGCCACTAGGCCAACCATGCAGTCAATGGGTACCAAACAAGTGATATAAATACATAAACATACATTTTTTTGTAAATACATACATATTATAGATAGAAAACACCCATATAAACACAATGCATATAATCACGTCTTGATCTTAACTAGATAATAATAGACACATTTTTGAAAATTATGCTGGCCAGGCTTATCCTACTAATATTATAAACGTGAAAGTTTGTGAGTAAGTGTGTATGTGTGTATGTGTGTATGTGTGTATGTTTGTTGCTCTTTCACGCAAAAACTACTGAACAGATTTGGATGAAACTTTACAGTAATATAGCTTATATATCAGAATAACACATAGGCTACTTTTTACTGCAATAATCAAGATAAACGGGCGAAAGCTAGGTTATTATAAAAATATATTCAATCGTAGATGTCAAAATGTATCACTGTTTATCTCCTGTCAAAACTTCACAGGTTGCTAGGCATAACACACTTGCTTAGCAACCATAATGATGGTTTGTAAATGGCTAATTTAGACATATAAAAGTGCATTAGTAGAAGATATCTTCCACAGATTTGAAAGCTTGGATGAAATCAACGATGATCTATGGTTGAATGAAGTACTGACACTAATTGAGGATAAAATCATAACAATTTCCGGGAAGAAAAGGACCGACTTTGGTATGCCTTCACCGCAGTATCGTGGGGAGCTGTCGACTGATTTGATCAAAGAACTAAGCTACGATACCGCTTTATAAGATGCTCAGGTACGCGAAACTGAACCACATCTGCTACCCGAGCAAAAAGATATATATAAAAAAATATTACAACGCGTTGAACTTGGTGAAGCCGGCCTTTTCTTTTTCGATGCCCCGGGGGGTACAGGCAGTGCCCGCGGCGCTCTGTTGCAGCAATGTAAACTGATTGTATGGGACGAATGCACAATGTCACACAAACGTGCCATCGAAGCGCTTGATCGCTGTCTACAAGACATTCAAAGCAATCGGAGATTGATGGGTGGTGTGGTTGTGTTATTGGCAGGAGATTTCAGACAGACTTTACCTGTTATCGACAGAGCTACCGCAGCAGACAAGATTAATGCATGTTTGAAAGCATCATATCTGTGGACTAAGGTTGAAAAGCTTCATCTTACCACTAACATGCGAGTCCAGATATTCAGCGATGTCGATTCAAGAGCATATGCCCAAAAACTCCTAGAAATTGGTGAAGGCCGCCTACACACCGACCAAGAAGGTTTGGTACTTTTCACAAACCAATTTTGCCAGGTCGTGGAGTCGGAAGCCGAACTCATTGATCAAGTTTTTCCGAATCTGCAGCAACATATTCTTGACGAAAAGTAGCTATATGATAGAACTATACTGGCACCAAGAAATGAGACTGTTGCAAAAAAAAATAAAAAAAAATTGGACCAAATAACCGGCGAAATGTCAGTATATAAATCCATCGACACAGTCATGTCATCCGACGACACTACGAGCTACCCAGTAGAGTTTTTAAACTCTTTGGAGCTATCTGAGGTGCCATCACATAAGCTGGAATTAAAAGTAGGTGTACCCGTTTTGTTAATGCAAAACTTGCATGCGCCAAGATTATGCAACGGTACCCGGTTGCGAGTCACTGAACTAGGTAGGCATATTGTGAAGGCTACAATCTTGACTGGAGAATGCAAGGGAGACAATGTTCTTATACCGCGTATTCCAATCATTCCCAATAATTTGCCATTTAACTTTAAACGTCTGCAGTTCCCATTAAAAGTTGCATTTTCAATGACTATCAACAAGTCGCAGGGTCAAACCTTAAAGGTAGCGGGCATACATTTGGGCACACCATGTTTTTCCCACGTCCAACTCTACGTTGCTTGCTCACGCGTTTCTAAATCGAAAAATTTGCATGTTTATACAGAACAAAATTAATTTTTTAACACAGTTTAAAGGGGTATATTACAATAGCCAAATCTAACTAAACAAACCAATTTATCCTTACTATTTAAAGATACAGTAGCGTTTTCATCATAAATATATCAAAATTTGTTTCGTTTACATACATTACATATTATAGTTAATAGTTGTTTTAACACATAACTGGACAACTCATGATTTTAATTTGTTGGATTTGTCTCAGTCCTGAATAGAAGAATAATATGAAACATTGAAAAATTTATGAAGAAATAAAATAGATACATTCTAATAATTATTATCACAATTTTCTATAACCACGCGGGTGAACCCGCGGGGCGCAGCTAGCTATAAAATAAAGTCCTCCGCCGCGTCTGTCTGTCTGATCGCGATAAACCTAATAACCACTGCACCGCTTAAAATTAAATTATTTACCCAGCCAGATAGTCTAAACTTGAGAGAGGGCATGGGCTACTTTTTAACGCGATAACCGACATAGACGCGGGCGTAGCCGCGGGTGAAAGCTAGTATCTGTATAAATCAATTACTTTAAACAATATATGACGCAGGAATAACTGACATTATCCTACTATCCTACTAATATTGTAAACGCAAAAGTTTGTGAGTATGTATGTATGTGTGCATGTATGTTTGTTGCTCTCTCACGCAAAATCTACTGGACGGATTTGGATGAAACTTTAAGGTTCGAGCACATTATGCCGGGCCGCAGCGTGTCGGGGCGGAGCGCAAAAATCCGCTCAAATCGCTTCAATACAAATTGTATGAAGTATCGCACACTGTGTCGGGCCGCAGCGGCTCGCATTATTGCGCCGCGGATTTGCGTCCGTGCGATGCGACCCGCCCCGCCCCGCTGCGCCCCGTCACAGTGTGCTATAGCAAGCGGATTGGTGTGCACGCGCGTACGTGTTTATTTTACGAAATTTGCGTTTTTTGATACTTCTTCTTCTTCTTCTAACAACAGGCAAAAAAAAGAAAGTTCTTCGTCAGAGCTATCCATAAGGTACAGTTGCACTAAATACACAGAAGTTGCGCATGCAGTACACTGTACTCAAAATCCGTCAATGCGCTGCTACCCGGCCCGTCACTAATGTGCTCGAACCTTTACAGTAATATAGCTTTATATCAGAATAACACATAGGCTATTTTTTACTGCAATAATCGAGATACACGGGTGAAAGTTAGGTGATTATAAAATTACATAAAACGTAGATGTCAAAATGTATCACTGTTCATCTCCTGTCAAAACTTCACAGGTCGCTATGCATAACACACTTGCATAGCAACCATAATGATAGTATGTAAATGGCTAATTTAAGAATGAGTTCCGGATAATCACATATGTAGGCTACTTTTAATCCTGAAAATACGCGGGTAACACAGCGGGGCGCAGCTAGTAAGAAATAACTAAGACTACTTTTATTACAGAACAAAAATATAATAGTGCACAAAGCAACAAAACTCGCGAATAATACCGCAGGGCAAAGTTAGTCAAGAATAGGTATATAATAGTTTGTATCTAAATTAAAAAGAAAACTAAAAGAAACACGAAGTCAAATTAAGTAAGTGCAGGAGAGCCTCATACATTTTTCAACGGAGGTTTCTTACAAACTATACTCTAGATTGAAGATTAAAACTTTACATTATAAAAGTTTGTCATGAGACTACACAAACACGAAGGAGGTAGGTAGATTTATAAAGGCTCCTCTGATAAACTTACCAGCTCACAGCAGACCAACTTACCAGTTCCATTAAAATTACTTTGTGGAGGGACAAGTGTTGTGTCCTCCATCACAAAGGGAGGATCCTCCGACCAGGCGAGGTGATCATGCCTGGCGGGCCACAGCCCAACAGGTGGTTGGGATGTTGTATACATGCTAATCGGCGCGAGAATTTCGCTATCGCGATTCAAAATTAGTAGTTACTCCGTATAGTTCCTAAACGGTTAGTGCTAAAAAGATAAAACTTTGCATGGATATGTGTTGTAATTACGTCGACAAAGTGCTACAATAAAATGAAGAAAAATATTTTTATTAGGGGTTCCTACCTCCTCTACACGTAGTGGCTAACTTTTAACTGCCTTGTTGGTCTAGCTGATGCTCGCGGCTCCGCTCACGTCCTAGGGGTATGAAAAGTATATGTTGACCGATTCTCAGACCTACCCGCTATGCAGATAAAATTTTATAAAAATCGGTCCAACCGTTTCGAAAAAGTATGATTACTAACATTTTGATTAAATTTTATAATTTTCCGCGATAATTAAAAAAAAAAATCATAAGAACCTTCTGACAATAACAAACACAACAAAAAAAATTTTTGGAAAATCGGTCCAGTCTTTCACGCGTGATGGCGTGACCAATGGAAATAGGGATTCATTTTTAGGGATTTAGTACCCATAATACAAGCCCTGCTTAGTTTGGGACAAGATGATGTTGTGTGTAAGATGTCTGAAATATTGATTAATTCTACCAAAGTGATTCTACTCTGCCTGATGGAAAGCTAGAGTGAAATCTAAGAGACGTGGTCACCATCTTTTTTGTGAACTAGCTGAGTGCCGCGGGTATTATTGGAAATTACGAGTAACGGCACGGAGCGAAGCTAATATAAAACTTATTAGCCTAAGTTACTCCTTATATCATCAGCTACCTGCCAGTGGAAGTTCTGTCAAAATTGGTTCAGCCATTCGAGAGATTATCCGGAACAAACAGACATACTGACAAACAGATATATTTTTTTAATGCAAAGAGAAGGAAAACTTGAACCAAACCCTTTAACAACCCGTCTGGCCAGCGTGGTATAGTAGGCCAAAACCTCCTTTCTAAGGAGAGGCCTATGTCCAGCAGTGGACTGTTAAAGGTTGTTGATAATGATGATGATGTAAGTACCGCTTATACAGTCATGTGCATTTAATAAAAAGCTGTTAATTTAAATTGATAAATAATACATATTTTCGGACATCTTACACACAACGTCATCTAGTCCCAAACTAAGCAGATCTTGTATTATGGGTACTAAACAACTGATAAAAATATATAAACATACTTTTTTTTAAATACATACATATTATACATAGAAAAACACCTAAACTCCGTAACAAATATTTGTGGATCACACAAATATTTGTGGTCCGACCCGGGAATCGAACCCGAGACCTCTTGATCAGCAGCCGCATACGCTAACCACTAGACCAACAAGGCAGTATTTTACATTACAATTATTCAATTTTATTTATTTGTGTAATGTATGTCATTATTATTTATATTTTTATATATAGTTTTTTTCTTAGTCTCCCTTATTTTGTCTATAACAGCCTACCATCATCTTATTACGTGTTCTTTTAATTTGTCAAGCATTAAATTAGACACATTCGGTATAACGAATGGTTCTCATAAAACTTAACGGTTTAATGTTTAGTTGTAGACCCACTTTAATTGTTACTCTCAATGCTGCTTCGTTGCATGACTGACACGGTGGCGCAGTGGTAGTGTCTACGACAACTGTGCTTGAGATCTCGAGTTCGATTCCCGGGTTGGACCAAATGTTTGTTTCAAAGTTTGGATGTTTTCTATGTATAATATGTGTATTAACAAAAAAAGTTCTAGTACCCATAGTATTCTAAGCTCTGCTTAGTTTGGGACTAGATGGCATTGTGTGTAAGATATCCGAACTATTTATTTATTATTCCTTTACATTATTCCGTAATAAATATTAAATAGGGGGGAGAGGTTTTCCTCCTTTTCTTATTTTGGGGAGGGAGGAGTCATCATCATCATCAACAGCCTTTAACAGTCCACTGCTGGACATAGGCCTCTCCTTTGAAAGGAGGTTTTGGCCTTCTATACCACGCTGGCCAGACGGGTTGGTAAAGGGTTTTTTTCAAGTTTTCCTTCTCATGGCAGTGATGTTAGCTGCTTATTTTGTTCCTTTAGTCGCCTCTTACGACACCCGTGGAATGAAAAGGGCTGGTGACACTTTGTATTCTTAATCCGTCACCACAAAACTAGTAAAATGTCAAAACTAAAGTAGTGAAAACAAAACTACTAAAAATCGTCTTACATAATAAATGGATTAGGTCTTTAGCATCATAATATTGGTATATTCGATCCGACACCTTGTTTTGCCTTTTGTACTTAGATTTATAACACTTTATTTCCGTAACACTATAAATTGTTACAACCTTATTTACAAATCTATCAACAACCCAAGATGTCCCACTGCTGGGCGCGGGTCTCTTCTCAGAAAAGGGTTAAGGTCATAGGTCCTAAGTGCGGGTTGGGGACTGCCAAGACACATTGTAGCTACGTAATCTTGTCATTGGATATTTTTAAACCACCCGAAGGCCTCCAACTAACCTTCACGACTGCTATCTAATTATAACAACGGCGACCGACTGCTTAACGTGACCTCCGAATCACGGAAACGCTCACAACATATTATGCTACAAACGGTCACCCATCTAGGTCTGACCATGCCGCCGTTGCTTACCCTCGGTGATTGTTTCCAAACACCTAAGGCCGAGTGCTATGAGCTCTTTATAAATAAGAATAGCAATTTCATAAAATTATGTCTAAACCGTGCCCTAGAGATGCCAATATAACAATTCATAAAACACATACGTACGTCATAACATTACTTATGAAGTAGATAACTGTCTTCAGGGAAATTTACGTGTAAAACATCATCTTCCTAGCGTTTATTGTTCCCAAGATTGCTACTTGTGCAACCGGTTTTATCTAAATATCATGGTTTTTTTTTATATATATTTAGCCTACTAAAGTGACTCTACCCTGAGTATTGGAAAGCATGAGCAGAATCCAAGAGTCGGGGCTACCACACTTGCTGCGAATGCAGACAGTAAAGTATGGCGGCCCACACTATGGCGGCTGAGTGAGATGCTTTTTCATCACCCGGGATCATAGTGGGAAGGAAACACGTGGGCTGGCAGTGAGTTCCAGCTTTTGACTGCTCGGCATAAAAAGGAAAAGCCGAACCGTTTCGTTCTGGTGCGTATTTCCTCTACCCTGAAGCGGTGACTTCCAAGTCCAACACGTTGTTTTTACAAGGAGCGATATTTCGTTGGTGAGTGTGAGACCGGACGCAGAATCATTCTTCTACATTGTCCCGGCCTCCGAGAGAATGATGCAGAATAATCTGACCAGGCCGCCATGTTCTGGGTCACCATGCTACATTGCCTACCCTCACAATGAGGATGGCGAACCCCTACTCCTGGATTCTACTCATGCTTTCCACCAGGTAAAGTAGAGGCACTTTGGTAGGCTTAAATATAAAAAAAAACTGAGAGCCAGCTGTATTCGAAGTTTGAACTAGTTTTCAGTATATTTGAGGGCACTGACTTCCCAATAACGACTGTCGTAGATGTTCATGACAACCGGGACCGACTGCTTTACTTACCCACCGAGGCACGAACGCGAATCCCCGCTAAACTTCCATACTCTAGGCTGCTATTAAGAACTTCTAGTTAGGAAATTCAACATCAGTTAAGCCCGAACCGGCTTTTAAACCCGAGACCTCTTATTCGGCAGTCGCATACGCTAACCGCTAGAAAATGTGGAACGTTATTAGAATAAATAGTTTTTCTAATAAAACTTATTGGTCACGGTCATACCGCTTGAACCAACATCTTTGTAACCATTCTTCAAATTAATTGTAGGTCGGTACAATGATTATTCTTCTTCAATTCTCCTTGATTATTCTTCATCTATTTACAGACAGTCCTTTGTTTTATTTCAATATGGCTTTCGTGATCGACCACCTGCTTGTTAGCAAACCTCTTCCAATAGAATCGCTTTTCATTCTCATACATTTGTTAGTTTTCTATTATCACATACGTTTGTAGAACTGAGCTAGAGGGGTAGGATCGAAACGTTTACCTAATGATAGAAATCACTCAAGGCTACCCAGAAGCATAATAAGTTTATGTTTATGACTGCACTGTTGACTTAGTGGTTTAAGTAGTCGCCACGCTGCTCTACTGCGCTAAGCGTTGTGGGTTCAAATCCCACACGGGAAAATGCTTTTTGTGATCCACAAATTATTATTCTGAGTCTGGGTGTTCTTTGTGTCCGTTTCTTGTATATTTGTAAAGTCCCCGCGACACAGGAATATATTCCTAATACGAGAGTTGTCTTTTAAAAAAAATAGTTTAGCTTTTTCTGATAAAGATCTCATAAAGTTTTGTCTCACCTGAGTATCGAACCTTTAGCCTAAGAAGTTAAGTGGCGACCTCTGAAACCAGTACGTAATTCTTGCAGTAACAAAAAGAAGTTAAATAGTAATTGTCGGTTGATCGATCATAACGACTTTTTTACTGCAAGATGTGCCGTCAAAATGGCGCGGACGACATTTTAAGTGTACTGTATTTGCATATACTTAGGTGATAAAATCTATTTAGTATCAATAAATGTTATGTATCAAATGTACGTTTAATTGGTAACTAGTCTTTGCCGCTTATAATGATAAAAAATAATAGTTTTAAAAAACAAAACAAACACACTTTTAAACTAAAAAGTAGAAAATAATTTTAATGTGACAAAGCGTGGGGCGACGTTATTGAAATATTTTCAGAAAGCAAGCACCCCACGCGTTTAAATCAATAAATTTTTTATAGACTAAAAAGGCTAAGTAATGAGTTTAAACATTTTTTTTAGAATTTTTTGTTTTTTTTTTCGAATTAGTATACTGTCATCGGTCCTCGATAAATCTACACAGTTTGAACGAAATCTGGCGGTTTAAAGTTTGTCAAAATCGCACCCAAAAGAGTCGATTACAAACAAACATACAGGTGAAGCTAATATAATCCTGTCCAAATCGGTCCATTCATTCCAAAGATAAACTGGATAAACAGACCTGCAGATTTTTTTTTAAATCTCAATATACAACAACACATTGTTTTTTAATGAGCCTGAGAAAGTGACTACTCTGCCTGATAGAAAGCATGAGTAGAATCCTGGAGTAGGGGAAGTAGTAGGGTAGTAGAATCCTCATTGTGAATTTTGCATTTACAATGAGAATGGTGCCCACTATGGTGGTATATGATAACTAGGCGGCCTTGTGAGATGTGTCTGCATCAGTCATCTCCGGTCTCACACTCACCAACGAAATACGACAGCACGTATACCGTCATTTTTAGGTTGGTATTTTGCATGAGGGTAGTACCGCCCCGGTCGAGTCTTCCCGACCCTGAAATAAGCGTGACTTTACTACCTTATAAAATTACGCATGAAATCATCAGAAAGTATACAATAATACCTACATTACTGAATTTAGACCACAACAGTGCAGATTCTGTTTTTAACATCACTAAACTAATAAACACTAAAATTTGCTGTTATAAATAAATAATTAAATATCCAGATGTCAAACTAAGCAGGGTTGTATTATGGTACAATAAAATTTGCTGTTAAAAATTAATAATATATTTTCGGACGTAAAAATAAACAAAGCTTGTATTAAGGGTACTAGACTAGAATAATTTTAACAAAAAGGAACCGACTTCAATGAAAAACTATTCCGAGTACCCAATTCGCGACATTGTGCCTATGATATTTGAGGAGTTCCCTCGACTTCCTTGGGATCCCATCATCAGATCCCGATATGGTGACAATGGGACCACCTGTAAGCTACGCCCATTCCAATGCAAAAAGAACTTTTGAAATCGGTTCATAAACGATGAAATTATCGCTGAACATACATAAAAAAAAAAAAATAAGATTCCGACGAATTGAGAACCTCCTCCTTTTTTTGAAGTCGGTTAATACATATAAATGCTTTTGTTTTTGTAAATACATACATATTATACATAGGAAACACCTAAACTCAGAAACAAACACATGCCGATCATACAAACATTTGATCTGACTCGGGAATCGAAACTACTTGATCAGCAGCCGCATACTCCAATTACTAGACCAAGGTAGTTGAATTAAATACTTGAAATACAATAGTATAATTACAATTAAACTAAACATGTCGCACTAAACTTAGACATAAATACATGCCGACTAAACCATACTTTTAATGGATTTTTTTTTAAATTTGTGACAAAATCACGTGACATTAGGTTTTGCCATTTCAGGTGAAAATTATATGTATAAAATTCAATTCGTTTATTTGGTACTGAAACAATCATGCATCGAAGTATAGCTTAGAAATATCGAAAAATGTTCTGTAACCAAATGAGGTTAAAGTATAAAATCAAACAACTTATTTTCAGTGAATTTTAGTTTAGTGATGTCGGCAACAGAATATTAATAATATCTACTAACTAACGTATCTCACTTCGTTTATTTGGTACCGAAACAATCATGCATCGACGTTTAGCTTAGAAATATCGAAAAATGTTCTGTAATCAAATGAGATTACAGAATAAAATCCAACAACTCATTTTTAGTGAATTTTAGTTTAGTGATGTCAGCTACAGAACATTACTCATATTTACTAACTAACGTCTCTCACTTCGTTTATTTGGTAACGAAACAATCATGCATCGACGTATAGTTTAGAAATATCGAAAAATGTTATGTAAGCAAATGAGATTAAAGTATAAAATCAAACAACTTACTTTTAGTGAATTTTAGTTTAGTGATGTCGGCAACAGAACATTACTAATATCTACTAACTAACGTCTCTCACTTCGTTTATTTGGTAACGAAACAATCATGCATCGACGTATAGCTTAGAAATATCGAAAAATGTTCTGTAAGCAAATGAGATTAAAGTATAAAATCAAACAACTTATTTTCAGTGAATTTTAGTTTAGTGATGTCGGCAACAGAACATTACTAATATCTACTAACTAACCTCTCTCATAGAACATTTATTTAGACGAAGGAACCATTTAATGATCCACTTGATTAAGTTGCCGCCACATTAATTCCACTCATTTCAATTACAGGGTCACTCGCTGTATTAGTGTACGATACAATATTTGTAGGTAAGATTTAGTGAGAAGACAAATGTCATAACGATACCCATTAAGATAATAATTATCTTTACATATCTTCACTATATATTATAAAATAAAGTACTCCGTCGCGTCGTGTCATGTCTGTGTTTGACACGATAAACTTAAAAACCATATAAACGATTTAAATTAAATTTTGTACCCCCTAAAGCCTGAGAAAGGATATTTTATTATTTATTTTACCGACATAAACGAAAAATTGAACTCCTTCTCAACGGCTGGGAAGATTTTGATGAAATATTTTATGTGTGTTCAAGTGGTTCGAATGGGTTAGATTTGCAATTGGAACCGGTATGTGGAGCCGCGATTAAGTTCTGGGATTTTCATTTTTCCCATATCAAAACATAACCTCAAAACTGGGCGGTACGAAGTTCGCCGGGACAGCTATACATAAATATAATGGCTAGTGTTTTCTCATCTCTATTTTCGCTTATTAATAATCATAAATACTTTTTTAACCCCGATTTATAATGCGTTTTCTAAAAATAAAAAAAATGCAACAAATAAATATTTGCACACCATAATGTTCATAGAATTTAGAAGTATTATAAAATAAAATAAAATAAATATTTTGGACATCTGACACATAACATCATCTAGTCCCAAAGTAAACAGAGCTTGTGTTATGGGTACTAAACAACTGATATAAATACATAAACATACTTTTTTTTTTTTTGTAAATACATACATATTATACATAGAAAAACACCCAGACTCCGAAACAAATATTTGTGGATCACACAAATATTTGGTTTGACCCGGGAATCGAACCCGAGACCTCTTGATCAGCAGCCGCATACGCTAACCACTAGACCAACAAGGCAGTCGATATTATTAGAACATTATTTGCTTAACCTCAATTACACAGCAATGAATGAAAACTAAAACAATGAATGCTTAAAATAACAACTCGTATTAAAGGAAACGTGATTCCTAAATGATAACAGCCAATTAAGATCCACCCGAACAATAACACCATATTTGAATTAACATTTGAATTAAGAATAACAGGCAGGAATTGATTGAACCAGTATTGGTTTTCATTGTCTTCTAAATTCGAAAATAATGTTTTTGAATTGACTATATTTGAAATTTGAATTTCATTGTTTCAATTCTAATATTGTTTTTTTTTTCGATATGATATTATTGTTGAATCTGTGGCACGGTTTATGATCAAATTCCATTACCGGGAATGTTTATAAGCTGAACATTTTATGGCAAGCATATTTATTTAAATTTAATTGAAAAAAAAATATTGGGATTTTGCAATCTCATATCAAACCATTTAGCGATGCTCTCTAGATAGCGGAGGTGAGCGCCATGTCAACAGAGCATCAGTATCATAATTTTAATTATGCTTTTGCAGCGCGAATGTAACTGACTTTTTTATTATTCTTAAGATAATTTGGGGTCGGCTACTAGTTCAATCGCTTTTACCTGACTATCATTTTTTCCTCGGAGCGACTGGCATCGGACTTCCGCGACCCTGAAGGCGAAGTGACTGCCTTGTTGGTCTAGTACTTAGCGTATGCGGCTGCTGATCAATAGGATTCGGGATCGGTTCCCGGATCGGATTAAATGGTTATATGATCTGCAAATATATTTTTTGGAGTTTGGGTGTTTTCTTTATATGTATCATATGTAGGTATTTACAAAAAAAGTTAAATGTATTTATATCAGTTGTTTAGTACCCATAATACAAGCTCTGCTTAGTTTGGAACTAAATGATGTTGTGTGTAAGATATCCGAAAAAACAAATCTCAATAATATCAGATGTATATACAGAATATCCTCGTGTACTATTTTAGCATGAAGAAGCAATTATCTTTACGCCACTCACGGTGTCCAAACTGTGACGAGATTGTATCGACTATTATATTGTTACTAGCTGATGCTTGCGGCACTTCTCGCGTTAGTTTTATCCTTTATATCTAGGGGTATATAAAATGGTGTATAACATATGTATATATATATATTATACAAACTGATGCCCGCGCCTTCACTCGTGTCCTAGGGGTATGAAAAATAGATGTTAGCCTATTCTCAGACCTGCTGAATATGCATATAAAATTTTATAAAAAACGGTCAAGCCGTTTCGGAGGAGTAACATTGTGACACGAGAATCTTATATATAAGATTTAAATTTGTTATCTCGGAAACAGCTCTAACGATTTCATAAAAATTTACTATTTGGGTTTTTCGGAAGTGAAAAATCGAACTAGATTAATCTTACAGTGCTTGCGACATCTATACCACTCTTTCAGTAACACTTAGTTAGTTGGTGCTTGGTACTACAGCTATAATAGATGGCGTTGTTAAACAATAAATTGTATTAACCGAGCAAAGCTTAGACACCCAGCTTCCATATTTAAAGGTAAGCCTACATATTATTTAGCTACGTATTAACTACCTCGTTAATCTAGTTGTTAGCGTATGTGACTGCCGATTAAGAGGTCTCGGGTTCCAATCCCTGGTTGGGCTTAGAAGTGTTATTGATTTTTTCTGATGAGAAAAATATTTAATTACAACCCGGAGTTTGGAAGTTTGTGGTCTTGTGAAGCCTTCAGTCTTACGTATGATCTCTCCCGTTCGGTCATAGATCCGTCCCATCGTATTTTGACGCTGAGAGAACAGAGAGTGCACCTGTATTTGCACCCACACTTGTGTACTATAATATCTCCTGTGTAATTAGCTGGTCTCCGTTAAGACTTTATGTCATGAGCTTGCGCTTCGGAGTACATCATCACATCTATAATGTGTATTAGCTGACCCGGCGAATTTTGTACCGCCATATTTAACAAAGTTTTTTTTTTCATAAAAAGTATCCTATTCAATCCATAGGTGTCGTAAGAGGCGACTAAAGGAACAAAATAAGCAGCTAACATCACTGCAAAGAGAATAAAAACTTGAAACAAACCCTTTACCAACTCGTCTGACCAGCGTGATATAGTAGGCCAAAACCTCCTTTCAAAGGAGAGGCCTATGTCCAGCAGTGGACTGTTGATGATGATGATGATGTATCCTATGTTACTTCTAATACCTCCAAGAATATGTGTACAAAGTTTCATGATGATCGGTTGAGTAGTTTTAGCGTGAAATCTTAACAAACAAACTTATATTCACATTTATAATATTAGTGAGATTGAGTACAGACTTGTTCACCCAAAAAAAAGCGTGCCATTACTCTATGTGCACACATTCTAAGGTAACTCTGTCTGTCTGTTGCTTACACTGCTGAACCACTTCGTCGCTTTCTATGCAATTTCGCATGGAGGTACTTTTATTCTTAAGAAAGAACCCATCGAACCGACGCACACACGGGCAATTAGTTTGTCTGGAGGTTTTTTCTTAATGAATACGTTTGAGATGCAAATATTGATAACTTAAGCATCTTCATCTTCCTAGCTATCCCAAGTTTATTTGGGGTCGGCTACTAGTTCAACCGGTTTTACCTGAATTTTAGTTTATCCACTGAGCGACTGGCATCGGACCTCCGCAACCCTAAGGGAGAACTGAAATTCGAAGATTGAACTAGTTTTCAGTATATTTGAGGGCACTGACTTCCCAATAGCGATTGACATAGATGTTCATGACAACCGAGACCGAAGGCTTTACGTTACGTTACGCTAAAGTAACTTAAGCATCTCACACAAAATATATATAAATATTGTATATGCTAATGGATATAAAAATACTTGTAATGGAGATACAAGATCTTTGAAAATGATTTACTTTTACATTTAAGGAAAATTTCGATATCTTGACTCTGCATACCCATGAGGAAAACGTTAAGGCTAATGGATGCCTCTGGGATAGTCAAAGAGAATGTTTAAAAACGTATAAATAATATAAAAATTTCGTACATCTTACACACGATGCCATCTATTCCCAAACTAAGCATAGCTTGTATTATGGGAACTAGTCAATTGATATAAATACATATTATTATTATTTGTGCATTACTTTAACTCGAAATTAAAATTTCGGTATAATGAAAACCACGGGCCTAGACCAAGTGGAGTTCATTTTGTTGGCTTTGGACTGAGGCTGTAATCTGTGATATTGTGTCTTCCTGTATGAACTTTCGAACAATGCGGCACGTATTTAATATGGCGGCTTTTTGCATGGTAATGTATGTGTTAGTGGGAAGTTCGATCTGTCGTAGATCTGTCGATCTGGTAGTATGGTACTATTTTAGATGGAATTAAATTATGTTTTATGGCTAATTTCTGGTGGACGATATGGGCGACTTGATTGTGTCTGTGGGTATAGTCATTTTGGGCTAGAGTTGGACATGCACTTGTGATGTGTTGTATAGTTTCTGCGGATCGGTGACATTTTCTACATTTATCATTTTGGATATTAGGGTCTTTCAAAATAAATTTACTGTAATTTCTAGTGTTAATAACCTGGTCTTGTATTGCAATCATAAATCCTTCAGTTTCAGGGAAAAGGGAACCTAACTGCAACCATTTATTCGAAGCATCTAAATCTATGTGTGGTTGTTCAAGGTCATGTAAATGTCTGCCATGCAGCTCTTTCGACCGCCATCTATTTATTTTTTCTTGTCTTAGGGTTTCTGAATTTTTGTAAATTATGTCACTATTGCATAAGTTTAGAGGAGTTAAGTTAGAATCTATTTTAATAATGGCTGAATGTATATTACTTGTTGTGGCTTTACTGTAGAAGAAATCTTTTAAATTTTTTAATTGTCGTTCCCATAACGCTGTCAGATCTATAAGTCCTCTTCCCCCTTTTTCTCTTTTAAGTGCGATTCGTTCTATTGCCGATTTCGGATGTAAATAGTTGTGTTTCGTTAGTATTGTTCTAGTTTTAATTTCTAACTTGTTTATGTCAGTACGTGTCCATTTAATTATTCCAAATGAATATGTCAATATGGGTATGGCGAATGTATTAATGGCTTTAAATAGATTTTTAGAGTGAAGTTGTTTTTTAGATATTAAATTTAATCTCCTACTATATTCAGATGAGAGCTGCTTCTTAATTACGATATGATCAATGTTTTGAGATTGTTCGATTCCTAGATATTTGTAAGTGTCTGTTGGTTCCATATGTAAAAATAGATTAGGTTCAAGTGTTTTGTTGGTATGACTTGCAACTTTTCCGTTACGTATATGTAAAGTTCGGCATTTATCAAGTCCAAATGACATATTTATATCTTGGCTAAATTGAGTTGTTATTTTTAATAACTGGTCAAGGCACTTCCTAGTCCTAGCAAACAGCTTTATATCGTCCATATACATTAGATGTGTAATAGATGTGGTATTATGTAGCTTGTATCCGTTAGTGGTAGTGCTGTTGAGGAGAGTGGATAGAGGATTTAAAGCAAGACAGAACCATAAGGGACTGAGTGAGTCTCCCTGGAAAATACCATTTTCGATTGAGATCTCATTCGTGACAATTGATTCTTTTCCATTAAATACGTGTAATGTTGTACGCCAGTCAGACATGGCATTCTTCAGGAAGTTAATAAGAACAGGATTAATTTTATAAATTTGAAGGACACGGACTAACCAGGAATGGGGAACACTGTCAAAGGCTTTTTTATAATCAATATAAGCTATATGTAGGTTCCTTTTGTGTTTATTTGAGTGCTTTAAAACTGTAGAGTCTATAACCAGTTGTTCTTTACATCCTTTATGGTTCTGTCTACACCCTTTTTGCTCTTCGGATATTATGTTGTAGTTTTCTAAATGCTTACTAATTTTCTGTGCGATTATGGATGTCATGAGTTTGTAGATTGTGGGTAGACATGTGATGGGTCGGTACTGTGAGGGATCGCTTGTGTTGCTATTTTTGGGTAGCATGTAAGTTATACCTGTTGTTATAAATTTAGGTAATTCTTGTTCACCTTTTATAATTTCATTTATATTATTTGCTAACTGGTGATGGAGACTAGAGAACTTCTTGTACCAGAAATTATGTATATTATCTATACCGGCTGCTTTCCAATTTTTCATTTTCCTTGTGGCTATCTCTATGTCATCCAAATTAATATCATTTAATTCCATCATATCTATATTTGCCATTTTATGTTCTTCTTCGGCTATCCATTTTGAGCTATCATTGTGATCCCTTTGTTTTCTCCATAAGTCGGTCCAGTAGCTTTTGAGTTCGTTAGATTGAGGCATATCGTAACCTGTATTTTGATTTGTATTATGGCTGTTAAGTGATCTGTAGAAACTTTTTTCATTGGTGGTAAATAACTTATTGTCTTCTTTTCTTTGTTTTGCTTTTAAGTATCTTGATAAACGTTGTGATTTTAGAGTTAATTTTTGTTTCAGTGTGTCCAAATACTCTTCTGGTCTAGCATTGTTTCGTTCGTGAATTGTATGCACCTTTGTTTTTCTGAAAATCGCCTCAACTGCTGCTACTACTTTTTTAGTCCTATTATTATTCATATATTGCGTTAATCTACCTATATCAGCTCTTAAATTTCTTATGTCATTTTCAATTCTTATTTGCCATGGGGGTTTTTGTAGTTTATGTGTCTTAGATTGAATACTAGTATTAGCTAAGATTTTATAACCTAGGTTCTGACAAATAACAAGTGCGCTACAGTATATGAGTGTGTAATGTATTTAAGTCAGTTAAGGAAGTGAAAAAATTGCTAAGTATTTGCTTGTTGAAAATCTCTACATATCCGTAAAGATTTTTATTCTCTCTTAATTTCGGTAGCTTAGGGCGTGCTGTTGGATCTGTACCTGTATAAAGTATTAGAGCGGTTTCTAACTGCTTTATTAATTCCTGTGTTGGCACATCCACCTGTGGCAATTGGGATACTTCTACTTCTTCTAATATTTGCGTAATAGAGTCGACATTAGGTAGAATGGTAGTCTGAGTAGAAGCGTGTGATTGTGTTATTAAAGTTTGTGGTGTGTTTGATGTGATATCAGGTGATATTTGAATATGAGGAATGATTGATGATGAAATATTTGCCGTCGGTTGTGTGATTGGTGTTGATATAATCGATGTTTGTGGTAATGTATTTCCTAGTTCTTCTCTGCTAAGTTGATCTGCTATTTCTTGCTTCATAATGTTTATAACTTCAACTGGTAACAGTTTATTTCTAACAATGACTCTTCTTTGGTCTGCTACTCTTTGTGCCGATACTTTTAAATGTGGGAATTTTAGAGTAAATTGTTCGTGTAGTTTTTTACAGTACATAGTCCTATCAGTATCAAGTTTGGTAATATATAAATATGTGCGCATGATAAAGGTATTTATCTCTTCACTCCATTGCATACGCACTCTTGGTTTGCCAGCTTTGGTGGTCGCAGATTGAGTGGCCAGTGCCTCTTGCGAAACATCCTCAGCTAGGGTTATTACTCTAATATTATCTTGTTCATCTTTATTACTATGGACAGAAGGAGATGTTGCAGTTGATGGTGTATAAGAAATTGTACTTGGGCTAAATGGTTCTACGGGGCTTATTGTCCTGTCTGTAAGTCTGTCAATTTCGTCATATAGGTCGGCTGTAGTATATTCGGAAGATCCGGTGGGAGTCCGCCTGCTCAACTCCTCACCACTGACGGTTCGCATGCTGAAACACCCAGCGTCAGCTCCAGGTGTGCCCCGGCGATCACCCCCGGGAAGCGGTCCTCTCAGTTTCTTTTTAGAACGGGTCTCCATATTGAATGGGTTACCAGTGCCATGTTTGCCGCGCCAGTAATTTAGATATCGCGTGTCCGCCCCCCACGTGAATCAGATGTTCGACTCGGACGTATGGTTGGGATTTAGGGGGCTTATTATTATTATTTGTGCATTACTTTAACTCGAAATCAAAATTTCGGTATAATGAAAACCACGGGCCTAGACCAAGTGGAGTTCATTTTGTTGGCTTTGGACTGAGGCTGTAATCTGTGATATTGTGTCTTCCTGTATGAACTTCCGAACAATGCGGCACGTATTTAATATGGCGGCTTTTTGCATAGTAATGTATGTGTTAGTGGGAAGTTCGATCTGTCGTAGGAAGTGAAGGAGATGTTTTGGTATAATTCCTGTGCTGGATAGTACCAGAGGCACAATGTACACTTTGGTCATTTTCCAAATTCTACTTATTTCTTCTTTTAGTTCTGTATACTTATGTATCTTTTCAGTTATTGTTTTTTGTAAATTGTGTGTGTTAGGGACTGCAATATCTATTAAATATGTGTGTTTCTTATATTTATCTATAAGAGTTATGTCAGGTCTGTTATTGTGGATGGTTTTATCGGTTAATATAGCTCTATCGAAGTATATCTTGTGACTTTGGTTTTCCAACACCGGTTTTGGAGAATATTGGTAGTATGGTACTATTTTAGATGGGATCAAATTATGTTTTATGGATAATTTCTGGTGGACGATATGAGCGACTTGATTGTGTCTGTGGGTATAGTCATTTTGGGCTAGAGTTGGACATGCACTTGTGATGTGTTGTATAGTTTCAGCGGATCGGTGACATTTTCTACATTTATCATTTTGGATATTAGGGTCTTTCAAAATAAATTTACTGTAATTTCTAGTGTTAATAACCTGGTCTTGTATTGCAATCATAAATCCTTCAGTTATTATTATTATTATTATTTTTATTTTTTTTTAAAAGACAACTCCCGCATTAGGAATATAAATCCTGTGTCGCGGGGGACTTTAGAAACATACATGAAACGGACACAAAGAACATCCAGACTCAGAACAACAATTTGCGAATCACACAAAGTATTGTCCCGCGTAGGATTCGAACCCACGACACTTGGCGAAGCAGAGAGCAGCGTGGCGACCGCTTAAACCACTAGGCCAACCGTAAACATAAACATACTTTTTTTATTTCCCATGGTAATGTTCTCAAGACATGACTTTAATTTCACCACAAAGCAGCCAGATCGCGTACCTAACCTTTTTATATTGTCGGGAATGAAAAGGTTTCGTATTACAAAGAGAATCAGCCAAGTACGTGTCAGGCCACACATAGAATATGGTTCCGTAGTCACCGTCACACAATTTTCGTTAGATTTAAAACCGTGACGAATAGATAATGATTGCGCGGTTGGCCTAGTGGTTTAAGCGGTCGCCACACCACTTCCTACTGCGCCAAGTGTTGTGGATTCAAATCCCAGGTAGTATAACACTTTGTGAGATTCACAATTTGTTGTTCTGAGTCTGGGTGTTCTTTGTGTCCGTTTCCTGTATGTTTGTAAGTCCCCCGCGACACAGGAATGTATATTCCTAATGCGGGAGTCGTCTTTTTAAAAAAAGAAAAAGATTATGTTTACTACTACTTTATACAAAGATTTGCAAGTAAGCACATTTTAAAAGTTAGGCTTGCAAAACCCCTTTTAGTACCGAGTAAAACCGTAGGCCGTCTCGGGTACTATGAGCCGAAGATCAAGGTATACCCTCGAAAGAAAGTCCCTGGAACCTCGACGTACCTTGGGCTATCTACGGCCTGTAGATGGTGCCCTTCTGTGTGGGAACTCCGATAGTCCCTCTTAACATCTGAACTAATAAAGTCATCTAAGCCGTTGTAGTTTTTTTTTTAAATTTCATTAAAATTGTTTTCAGTTTTTTTTTCGTGCGGGAATCCCCCCCGATTAAACCCCTAAAATAATGGTCTTAAGATTTTATTCTAGCACTTTGTCGATGTGATAAAAACATATCCATGCACAGTTTCGTCTTTCTAGCACTAGCCCACTAACCACCACTAACGTTTGCAAGGTATGTCGAGGTGTGACGCACGGACGGACGGACATGACAAATCTATAAGGGTTCCGAGTCGTGAACTACGGAACCCAAAAAAAGTATTGAGAAGAGGGTAGTATCCAATATCCAGGGTTGTTTTTTTAGGACAAAACCGTTCACACTTAATGTTGTATGTTTAACTTCGGATTATACTGATAATCTTGATTTTGAAGAGTTTTGCTTAGCTTGGCAATATCTTGTTGAAAATAATATAATATATGTATTTGCATATTTTTAGTATGTTTGTTTGGTATCTGTTTAGGTAGGTAGATAATCCCTACTAATATTATAAATGTGAAAGTAACTCTGTCTGTCTGTCTGTTACGCTTTCACGTCTAAACCATTGAACCGATTTTAATGAAATTTGGTATGAAGATAGAACTATGGAACTGAACTTGGAAAAGGACATAGGCTACTTTTTACCGCGATAAGAGACATATACGCGGGCGGAGCCGCGGGCAAAAGCTAGTATCACATAAGTATAGGTAGGTAGATAATAAAGAACGAGAAGCGATATTAAATGTAAACAAAACATCAGTTCTGCGTAACTTTTTGAAAGTTGGGTTTCATATTTTACAGGAAGGACTTTTTTTAGAATAGCTTGACCCCGCGGTGTTACTTGCGATAAGCAATAATAACCAATAATAAAATATGTAAGTACCCCCGCTATTATTGAAGTCCCTGATGAAATATCGTCGGTGATGACGATGATGTTGAAGCCCGAACTCATATCAAGATGAATATCAGTGTCCGCTATCTATACCTCTATTGGAATGATCTTGAAGTTTTTTTCTTCGACTGAAAAAAGTTAATAAAACACAAAGTCTAGAAAATTATAAATAAATAAATAAATAAATATTTGGACATCTGACACACAACATCATCTAGTCCCAAGCTAAGCAGAGCTTGTGTTATGGGTACTAGACAACTGATATACCTACATACTTAAACATACTTTTTTTTTGTAAATACATACATATTATACATAGAAAACACCCAGACTCCGAAACAAATATTTGTGAATCACACAAATATTATCTATTACACAAATTATGTCATCTATCTAATGAGGAAGGGACAATAGTTTCTGCTTAGACGTGAACCACGTTTACTTGAAGTATGGTGCCCACCCATAGAGAACGCAGAAGTACAATTCTTTATTCTGACTGTCTCAGTGGCGCATTTGTAGCGTATGCGACTGCTTTCCTTGAAGTTTCAATTTTCGGATCACACCAAATATGAAAATTTTTGTTTCGGAGTGTGGGTGCTTCCTATGTATAATATGTATTTATTTACAAAAAAAAAGTGTGTTGTAAAATATCAGTTGTCTATTGCCTATAGTACAAGACCTGCTTAGTTTAGGACTAGTTGGCGCTCTATGTCAGATGTTCGCCAAATTTAATTACTATTCTTAATGATATTGCTACTTGATTGAATAGTTTAGTGTAGTATTACTGTGGTTAGGGTTTATGCCGTTTTTATGAAAACTCATATATTATTCAAAAATATTTTTATGTAATTAGTAAATAAAACGAGTCTTCAACCTCCTTCCAGTAATGACGTACGGTGTCGAGATAAAGACACTGTCTGTACTCCATAAGCTTAAAAATGTATAACCTATTATGAAAAGAACTATGACTGGAGTCTGTCTGAAGGGCAAAATTCAAAACGAAGTGATCTTTCAGAGAACCTTTCTGACGTGTCAGTGAAAGTTAATAGAATGATCTGGCAATTGCCTGGTCACATATGTCGCTGACAACCAGTAGTATCCATGTTCTAGTGTGGAGACCGCGTCTTGGCAAACGTAGTATAGGACAGTAGTATAGGAAACTTTAACGTGTACACTGGATGAGGCTGGTGTCCAGCAGTGAATGAGTAGATGAAAGGCAAAATACATTTTCAGTTATTCGAGTTTTCGCCCGACCGTGTTCACGGATGCTTTAACCAACTGTTGTACTAACTTGTACTTCTGCATAATATCTGCGTTACTGGTCTGTTGTCTGTACGCTTTGTCCGGTCAAGTTAAGGAAGTTGCCATTGTCTAATTCGCTTGTTTTTATCTTTAACTTTGTTAGTTTCACTCAGAATCACTCTTTAGGTAAATTATAAGACTTTACACAATATAGAATAAGCAATACAAGTTCTTTTATTTGAACATTTCTGACAATAGTACCATATAAATATATACATAATATTTTAAGAAAAAATCTTTCTTTAGTAAATCTATCTATCTTCTATATATTATATATATATATAAAAATGAATTGCTGTTCGTTAGTCTCGCTAAAACTCGAGAACGGCTGGACCGATTTGGCCAATTTTGGTCCTGAATTATTTGTGGAAGTCCAGAGAAGGTTTAAAAGGTGAATATATAAAAATGAATTGCTTTTTTTTATTTATGGATTCCTTTTGTTTGTTTTAAGTTTTTTTTTTCTTTTCGTAAAGGACCGTTCCCACATTACGAAAATACTCCTGTGTCGCGTTGAACTTTATAAACATACAAGAAACGCACACAAAGAACACCCAGACTCAGAAGAATAACTTCAGGATCACACAAAGTGTTATCCATAGCATCTAAACCTACAACACTACAAACCCTTCAATTCAAATTATAAGAAAACCTTATTTTTGTTTCAGAATGCTGTTCACACCTCTCCCAGTAGTGATACTCATGATCGGCGTGGTTCTCTGCGCGCCTGAACGGATGCAAAGCAATCCGGACCCGCACGGACAACCCCCAAACGGTCAAGAACCCCAGAACATCCATGTGGCGCCTCTAGAGAAGAGATCCCCACAATACGACTTCGGCTTGGGCAAGAGAGCGTACAGTTATGTGTCTGAATACAAGAGGCTACCCGTGTACAATTTTGGATTGGGCAAACGGTGAGTCAGCATTTTATTAAACAATAGTAAGTTATTTATCTTATGCGTCGTTGGTCTAGTGGATAACGTATGCGACTGCTAATCAAGAGGTCTCGGGTTCAAATCCCGGGTCGGGCCAAAAAGTGTTTTTGGGTTTTTCTTAGTCCTCCAGTTTACCGCCCTATAAGTTAAAAGTTAAAAGAAACAAACCAAATATCAACTTCTCTTGCTAGCGTGGAATAGTAGACCAAAATATCCATTCTAAGGAGAACCCTATGTCAAGCGGACTTTTAAAAGCCATTGATTCAAGTCTTCTAAGATAATTCTAGTCTGCCTGATGTAAAGCTTAAGTAAAATCTAAGAGTGGGCGCCACTTTTCACAGGTCCAATCTTTCGTTTGTCATAATATTGTTTCATTATCACTGCTATATGTTACACGTTGTTATTATATCAAGACTGCTAGCTACCCTAGCTAAGTTGCAAACGAATTTCTTTGTTCTATTCTATTCTCGCTTCTATTTCTCGCTTCTATTTCTCTGTTCTCTTGACTCATTGGCTAATATTTTGTTTTGATCATGTGACTGAGTGACATTAGCGAATAAAAACAAGAGAATAGAATATAAAACGAGAAACGTTTGCAACTTGGTTAGAAGGGCTGCAACGCTAAGCTAAATTATAACTAATAAAATGCTTTTTCTGTTCAGCTCCCGGCCTTATTCTTTCGGCCTCGGCAAACGCTCGGCAGATGACTACCAAACTGTAGAAGACTTGCCCAGCGACGGTGAGCAACTCGCTCTTGCGGAACTATTCGACCAATACGATGATGCAGGTTCGTTACTAGTATATGATTAAATATTTCTAAGTTATGCGCAAAGCGGTATTTATTATACCATAGCAGAATGTATTGATGATAAAGCCGCCTGGGATTGAGCTGCCCATTCTGCACATGCTGTTTATTTTGAATGTTTAAATTTATTTTGATGTGACGATAATTTATATTATAAATTTACATGATATATAAAATAAATATAAATAAAATAAATATAAATAAATATAAATAAATAAAAGGTTAGCTTGCAAAAGTGATGTAATCTAATTGCAGAATAAATGATTTGATTTCATTTGTTACCATCTGAGTTAGCTGTTACGAGCGGTTAGTGTTATAAACGCCGCGAAAAAAAAAACAATATACATAATTATAATTATATTATTAATGTTTAATTTTTTTTTGTCTGAAGGTACTCCAGAAAAGCGTGCTCGACCTTACAGCTTCGGCCTCGGCAAACGCTTCGCTGGCGATGAGACTTCTGAAGAGAAACGTGCGAGGATGTACGACTTCGGACTTGGAAAACGCTTACCAATGTACAGCTTCGGATTAGGCAAGAGAGCTAAGAGCTACAACTTCGGTCTCGGCAAACGGTTAAGCAGCAAATTCAATTTCGGCCTTGGAAAACGGCAAAGGGATATGCACCGTTTCAGTTTCGGCCTAGGAAAGCGATCAGCCGAAGATACAGTATCTGAAGACAGCGACAATTATTTTGATGATTAAATACTTTTGTTATAATATAGTTAAGTGATCCCGCCAATGAGAATTTACGTGGAAAATATATTTTTATAATTTAAAGTTAAAGAAAATTTCTGTTTAAATATAATTGAGTAATATGTCATCTCCACCAATTCCAAGCTATTTCTTGTGAAATCACCAGCCAATTTTCACAAGAAATCCTTAGATTGATTTTATTTAGCTAAAACATAAATAATAGAAATAAAATCCTTTCTTATAATTTCCACGCAAGTTTTCATACCAGACAGTTAATTAATAATATAAGATTTGGACTGCATAATTCATTAAATTGAACATTTTGAGCGTTAAAACTATAAAATAGAAATATAACTTATAAAATACAATTATAACTTATAAAATATTTTGGTGAAATTATATTTTTAATGTTATAAATATGTATACTTTATATTGTATAATCCAATTGCTAAAGTTATTATTTAATTGACTACCAACCGGTTATATGATATAATTATGAAATGGTTTTGTAAATTATTGTTATTAAAATATGTAGTTATTAATTAAAGTTAATTAAAATCATTGTACTTCTAGTCAATGTGGAGTTGCGAGATTTGGAGTAAGTCATTAAAATAAGCTTATAGCCAAAATTTTGTTGTTCAATAAATTATGACGTGAAAAAATGTTTTTCATTTTATAACTAGATACTTAAATTGACTACTTTAATCCTTATTCCCAAAATTATAAGATTGAGAATCTTTTTTTTCATCGTAATTGTTTAATCAGCATCAGAACTTTTTACATAAAAATAAAACAGAATAAACAAATGTCAGTTAAAATAATACTATATCGATATAAAAATTTCCGTTTCTATTTTAGTACAATAAACTTCGATGTGGTAAAAAAATAACGCTTCTCTTATAAGGACTCATGATAGTATTAAAATTGTTTTATAGAAACAGTTATTTAGAACAGTATATTTGTTGCTAAGTAATTATTGATTTTTATGCCGCAGCAATTAAGGCTAAATTTAAAAGACACCACTGACATTATTATGACAGCTTGACAGGAATGACAGTTCAACGTTACAAGAACCACAATGTCAAACTAAATTTTTAAATGTAACTTTTTAGTTTATAATTATGACTTAACCTCCTCAAAATCGTTACTCTGCAGAATATTTAATTAAAGTTAATTAGTTATATACTACGACATGAAATGTTGTTCTAAATGTAACCACTATGGATTATGTAAATCGTTATTATTATACAAATAAGAGTGATATTGCAACGGCTACTGTTTATTTATTTATCAATACCAATTGACAACATTCACTTTTTTTAAGTTCCTTCTTTATACACTCGGTTCCAAAAATAACGGGTCAGTCACATAAACCCGAATATCTCCCGAACTACGTATGCCATCCTAATGAAACGAAGACTGTTCAATTGAGAATTTAATTATACAGATAAAAAATAAAATAAAACTTAGTTACACCCACAATATTAATCTTAAATTAAAAAAAAACTAAAGTAGTCATATTTTTCTTAAGATTACATTTTTTTTATGATTGTTTTTTTGCTGTTTTTCATCACTGGAGGCTTCATCACGTGGAGGCAATACAAAGTATTAAATGAAGAAAGTGATGAAAAACAGCAAAAAAACAATCATAAAAAAAATGTAATCTTAAGAAAAATATGACTACTTTAGTTTTTTTTTAATTTAAGATTAATATTGTGGGTGTAACTAAGTTTTATTTTATTTTTTATCTGTATAATTAAATTCTCAATTGAACAGTCTTCGTTTCATTAGGATGGCATACGTAGTTCGGGAGATATTCGGGTTTATGTGACTGACCCGTTATTGGTTTATGTGACTGACCCGTTATTTTTGGAACTGGCTATATTTTAGCTTTTTTATTAATTTTTGACCTTTTGACGAGTACTCCCATTAGAAATACAACATTAAGACAATTCACTGCTTCTGATTCGGTGGTTAGCGTATGCGACTGCTGATCAGCATGTGGTCTCGGGTTCGAATCCTGTTTTTTTGTAAAAAATTCGTAATGGTTGCTGTGTAAAATGCTTAATGTGTATGTTGTCTCTAATAGTATGTTATGCCATCGGTCTTGGTTGTCATGAGCATATTGCTATTACAATCGCTAATTGGAAGTAAGACCCTCAAATATACTGACAACTAATTAACACTCGCTCCGTGGAAAAAATAATATTCATGTAAAACCGATTGAACTAGTAGTCGACTCAAAATGATATTGGAAATTATAAAAGCTAGGGTGATGATGATGATGACCGTAGGGATTTCCGAAGAAAAAGGAGCACAATTTGTCGATCACACCAAGTTTAATTCAAATTTGTTCACCTGGTTGATATCACAAGTGTGAATAAAGTTGACTTCCTTGGGATTGCCTCATTTCACGTGCAAATCATCCCTGAATTGTCCCCCTCCTTCCTAAGTTGACAATCTACAAGGGTGTACCAAAACTACTATAACAAATATACAAGAACGAAGTCATCTGAAAGCTAAGTTACGTGGTCAAAACCAAATATTAATCAAGAATATCATCTGTATTAACATCATTGTGTCATTTTTAACCGACTTCAAAAAAAGGGAGGAGGTTATCAATTCGTCGGAATCTTTTTTTTTTTTTTTTTTTTATGTATGTTCAGCGATAATTTCGTCGTTTATGAACCGATTTCAAAAATTCTTTTTGCATTGGAATGGGCGTAGCTTACAGGTGGTCCCATCGTCACCATATCGGGATCTAATCATGGGATCCCAAGGAAATCGAGGGAACTCCTCAAATATCATAGGCACAATGTCGCGATTTGGGTACTCGGAATAGTTTTTCATTGAAGTCGGTTCCTTTTTGTTAAAATTATCATCTCATTAATTCTTCCTTAACATGTTCGTCGCCTAGTAATCAAACAAGACTCTCATGACTGAACTGAAAGTTGACGGGGACTTAAGGCCGTCAACACCGGTTTCCTCTACAGCTACGGACCCCCCAACCAATAATATGATACAAGAGAATAGAGGGGTAGAGATTATAGACTGCTTAGGTGGCGCAGTGGGAGTGTATGCGTCTGATGTGCTTGAGGTCTCGGGTTCGATTCTCGGATCGGGCCAAATATTATGTGGTATGTTATGTGTTTATATCAGTTGTCTAGTACTCATAATCAGAGATCGGAATTGGGTGTGTGAAAATACCTAAAGTTTGCAGTAAGTTTGCAATAATAATATGGAGCTGTTACAACCACTGTTCTTGCAATTGAATTATATGTTTTTAATTTATTTTTTTATGCAGTGCAGGTTTATTAATTTAAAAAAAAGCCGACTTCAAAACTATGTAAAGACGCGAAAATGTTCGTTTTCTTGTTCCTTGCATCAACTTGTAGGAAAACGTTTTAAGTTAAGATACAGATCAAAAAAAGAAATTAAAACCGCATTAGCATTTTGCAGATATATAAAATTCTGTGTTTGACCGACAAAGAACAATTGGGACTAAAAGACCGAATTTTAACCGGAAAAGTACAAAACAAAAATTTATTTAGAACTGTATTAGCAGCTTGTAAATGTTTATAGTTCGGTGTTTCAAAGGTAAGGAACATGTAAAAAAAAACAAAACTAAACCGGTAAAATTCAAACCCGGTTTAACTTAAGTGGTTGTAACAGCTCCATATTATGTCCCGCTGCAAACTTTAGGTATTTTCACACACCCAATTCCGATCTCTGCTCATAATACAAGCTCTGCTTAGTTTGGGACTAGATGGGGTTGTATATAATTCATGCTGAAATCAGCATGGCTCTACTAGATACCTATCACATAAAAGCTTATCTATACAAATAAACAAAATTGGAGTGTCTGTATGTAATATCAAATCAACAGTTTTGTCTAAATGCGTATCAAAGTATCATCAACAGCCTTCAACAGTCCACTGCTGGACATAGGCTTCTCCTTAGAAAGCAGGTTATCAAGTCATGACTGCCTCGTTGGTCTAGTGGTTAGCGTATGCGGCTGCTGATTAAGAGGTCTCGGGTTCGATTCCCGGGTCGGACAAATTATTATTTGTGTTATTCAAAAGTATTTGTTTCGGAGTCTGGGTGTTTTCTATGTATAGTATGTATGTATTTACAAAAAAAAGTATGTTTTTGTATTTATATCAGTTGTCTAGTACCCATAACACAAGCTCTGCTTAGCTTGGGACTAGCTGATGTTGTGTGTTAGATGTCCAAAATATTTATTATTATTATTATTCTCTTTATTTCATAATATTTACATATAAATTACATTTTTAAATATAAATATAAAAAGTACATTTGAAAATATAAAAAATAGTAGACCACCGACTTCGGGTACAGGGACCAAGAAACCGGTGGTTAGGGCTCCAAAGACAGGAACCTCCTCACTATACGTGCCGTGTCAAGAAGGACTGCCTTCTGCATCAGACCCTTGATCCAGCCATCTAACGTGAGCCTCTTAAGGTGTTGGTCGAGGCTCCTGGCTATCAAACCATGAGTAGAAACAACTATTGGAACAATGATCGCCAAATCTACATTCCACATATCGACAATCGATCTATCACCACAATATCAGGCTTATTGGCAACAATAGTCCTGTCTGTGATAACAGATCGATCCCAATATAATGTAGCACGACCATTCTCGAGAACTGGGTCGGGCACATACCTGTAGTATGGCACCTCCAAATTCACAAGTTTGTATTTAAGGGCAAGTTGTTGATGTACGATCCTGGCTACTTGGTTGTGTCTATGCAAATATTCACCGTTAGCAAGACGAGAACAACCAGAAATAATATGCCTGATAGATTCCCCGGGACGGTGACATGCCCGACATAAGTCAACCGTACCATCCTTCAGGATATATTTTCGATAATTATTCGTCATGATAACTTCGTCCATAATTGCACAAACAAAACCTTCGGTTTCTCCAAAGAGATCACCATACCGTAGCCAGGAAGTTGATGCTTTAAAGTCTATATCGGGCCCGTTCAAAGCCCGATAAAACCGACCATGAAGCTCTTTACCCTTCCATACCTCCTTGCGATCATCAGTACTAAGTACTACAGGTTTGCGCCAATTCTCTTTAGCCAGAGCGAGTGGAGTGAATCCGTTATCCACTGCAACCACATTGCGATGCACTCCCACATCAGTATTAAGAAAATATTCTCTGAGATTGTATATCTCGCGATTATGTAGGGTCTTGATATTTAAAAATCCACGACCCCCAAACTTTCGCGGGATATACAATCTCATAACCGACGAACGTGGGTGGTGCATTCGAAATGCAGTCAATAAGGTACGGACTCTCCTGTCAAGGGCATCTAATTCGGTCTGAGTCCATCTAAGTATACCAAAGGAATACATCAGAACCGGCATGACCCAACCATTGTAGGCTCGCACCTTGTTACCCCCCGACAAAAGACTCTTAAAGACTTTTTTCAGGCGGCCAAAGAAGCGTTCCCGCAACGTTTGTTTCATATCAGTTTCTGGTATTCCTAAGGACTGCGAAAAACCTAGATACTTGTAGGTTTCGGTGGCAGAAAGAGATCTGAGTTTTGTTGAATCTGAAAGTTCTATTCCTTCAGATTCTAGATTTATTATTATTATTATTAAAGTATATGTATACGGTACTAATATCAAAAAAGCAAATCATAAAAGTTTTGTCTGTCTGCCTATCTGTCCGTCTGTCTGTTTGTTACGGCTAATCTCTGGAACGGCTGGACCGAATTTGACGGAACACGTGCACAAAGCTGATGACACAAGAAGTAACTTAGGACATATTTTTACAAAAGATTCGCTCCACGTTACCCTCGATTTACCACAATAATCGCGGGTAAAACCGCAAGTTTCAGCAAGTGAAGTATGTTAATAAAATCTCAAGAGAACACATGTCATACATTGAAAAAAAAAAATCAGCGTACGGCATTTTTGAACAATGGAAAGTTATCCCGTAATCTTAGGATATCAACGGACCCGCATTGTGAAAATGAGTGATTGTTAGGCACTTTATCAGCAAAATTCTGGCACAAGAGACCTTTAGGCGTACCCGCACACGCATACAACTTGAACTTTTTAATTCAACAGAACTTTATTCATATAACATTATATTAAAGTGAATTTCGCGATATTATTTTAAAAGTTATTTTTGCGGTCTCAACAGAAATCATAAGCTTCAATTGGAAGCACTTGGGACTTGAGAGCAATGAGTAAGGGTTACATTATGGATCATTTTGAAAGGTTTGGTTCTGCCGGAGCCACGGGCGAAAGCTAGTTAATAATAAAAAAAATACCGCATACATTTCCCACATATTTTCATACAATCTAAAGTGTCTGTCTACCTCTCCACCACCATCATCATCAGCCTATCGCAGTCCACTGCTGAACATAGGCCACTCCAATTGCACGCCACTTAGTTCGATCCTCGGCTACTCGCATCCAGCTCCACCGACATCAATAAAATTTGTCATAATGATACTTTGATTCTTAAGAAAGTACATAGGACTACCTCTTTACCGGGATCCCTACATAAACGCGAGCGGAGTCGCGTGCAAAAGTTAGTCTTGAATAAAGAGAAATACCTATTAGAAATCAAATTATAAGATAACTATATCCTATTACCCGTTACAAGATTGCTATTCATTGTTAATTTATAATGGAAGGGGAACCCATCACTTTGGTGGCTCAACTCTAATATAACTGTTTATTAGTAAGCTTACGGAACTCTAAACTATTTAAGATTTTATTTAGCAAGAAAGCTGTTATAATTTCTCCTTGTACTACGATTTGTGTTCTTGCTGGGACATTTATTAGTACTCGTAGTAGTAGTAGTAGTATCAACCTATCGCCGTCCACTGCTGGACGAAGGTCTCCCCCACGGAACGCCTAGCATCCCGGTCTTGGGCAGTCCGCATCCATCCGCCGCCAGCCAACTTCCTCAAATTGTCGGTCCATCGTGTAGGTCTGATATGATTTAATTGGCGTGCTCAGAAGGAGCAAAAGCTTCAGCGATTGTAGAAAGAGATTTATCTCCTCTTGTTTTTTTTTAATAGTTCTTTTACTTAAATACCATTTAATATCCTTCTGCCATAATTGCTTTAACAACAATAAATATTCGGACTTCTGACACACAACATCGTCTATACTCTATAAGGAATCAACCTGCGAAACTTCAAATTATAGTTTCTAAGATTTCATGATATACCTATATATTTTTTTTGACCCGGCGAACTTCGTACCGCCTTAGAATACTAATTATTATTAAAGAATTGTGTGTAGTTCTAAACTGATAGTGACAAATCGACAGCAGCGCCACCTAACGGGCCCCGGCCGGTTCCGCCACAATCGCTATGTTCCACCATTTTGAATTTGTAATATCTTCAAAACTATTAATTTAAACTAAATACTGTAAAGTGGCATATTAATCTATATTAAATGCACAATGTATTTAAGGTACTTAATGGGATATGGATTTATACTGTATTGCTTAAAATCGCTTCGTAAATAAGCCAAATACAAAGTGTCACCACCACTATTCATTCCAGTGGTGTCGTAAGAAGCGACTAAATGAACAAATTAAGGAGCCAACATCACTGCTTAGAGAAGGAAAACTTGAAACAAACCCTTTACCAATCCGTCTGGCCAGCGTGGTATAGTAGCCCAAAACCTCCTTTCAAAGGAGAGGCCTATGTCCAGCAGTGGACTGATACGTTAAGGTTTATACTGTTAAAGGCTTTTGATGATGATTGATGAACAGTCGTGAAACTTAGAGGCTTTCGATCGGCTTAAAAACATTCAACGTCAAGATTACGTAGCCACTACGTACTTTTGCCCATCTCGCATTCGGCCTTAACCCTCTCCTGACTTCTCTCACGTGGAACGTTATGGGTTTATAATGAAAATGTAAGTAAAACCGGATTTATTACATTATCATGTAATATGTACGAAACGTGCCGGATAATTACGGGTTGCCTCAATCCGACCCCAGGAAATCTGTTATATCCACTGGTTGGTTATATCTCACCCTATTAAAGACGTAAGAACCGCAAAACTTTTACGCGATGTGTCGGCTCATGACGTTGGACCCGGCTCATGTAAGGCGCAGTGTGGAGAGAGTTGGTATCCTTGCTAAACCCGTTATCTGCTTTTGGCTTAACAGTTATGATGGTTGTCTAGGGTCAGTTTCCTGTTTAAATTTTTAGGATTCCATAGGTCACTTGGAACCCTTATAGATTCGTCATGGGCGTCCGTCCTCGACTTTTCCAAACGGTTAGAGTTAGAAAGATTAAACTTTGCATAAATTGTGTATAACTTTAAAGAAAACTATAACAGCTTAGATAACTTTGTTAGTTCAGAAGTTATAGAGGCCTAACTTGTAAAATACGCTAACTTGGAAATTTTCGTACAAAAATAACGAAATAAAAAGTAAACATAACAATTATCTAATGAACACGATACGGAACCCTATCCAATACGTGGCTTAACATCCACGTGGCCGATTTTGCTATGACTTATGACCTATTTAAAATTTTAGATATTCTTAGGCAAATTATTAGTTCAAATCTCCGCTATCCGCATTAGAATTTGCAGTATATCAATCGAGACACTGCAAATTCTAATGCCGTAGTATAAAATTAAATACCAAATTAACTGAATATTATGTTGTTCTAAGATTTCTTGTTGAGTAGCCACAGGGGTTGTCCAACATGAACCGTTTTCTGATTAATTTAATATTTGTGGCGAGACCGGATAGCTTTGGGATTAGTAGTATGTCCATAAACACGATCTAATTTAAGTTAGCAGTGTCTGGTACTTCATACATAAGTAGGTATAAATATGTATATCCTACTAATATTATAAGCGCGAAAATTTTTGTATGTATGTGTGTACGTATGTTTGTAAAAGAGTATTTTACGCAAACACTACTAAACGGATTTGGATGCCACTTTGCAGTAATATAGCTTAAATATCAGAATAATATAAAGGCTACGTTTTACTGCAATAATCGAGATACACGGGCGAAAGCTAGGTGATTATAAAATACATATTTCGTAGATGTCAAAATGTATCACTGTTAATCTCCTGTCAAAACTTCACAGGTTGCTATGCACAACACACTTGCATAGCAATCACAATGATGGTTTGTAAATGGCTAATTTAAAAATGAGTTCTGGATAATCACATATGTAAAGTATATGTTTGTCTATTTAGGCTATATTTTATCCCGAAAATACGCGGGTAACACCACGGGGCGCAGCATGTATATATGCTATATATCTGTACCTTAGAGGTATACAACATTAAGTGCCTAAAGTCAAATTTTAAAATTTTACAGGAAATTTTGAATGTAATTTTGAGAGGGTAATTATAATTAACTTGGCTGTATTTTTTATAATAAATAGAGGGAAGTATCATGAATTACACATACATTTGTACATATATCTCTTCTGTAAATATTTGTGCATTGTATATCTTTTTTCAAAGGCGACATACAATAGGACATACAAACATAGGACTTAATGCTTAATTATGCTAATGCTGACTTATTATGTAGAACTAGTTCTTGGATGGTATAATCTTCTGATGGTATAATGATCTATAATCTGATCTTCAATGGTATAATAAAGGTAATTTCGACAAAATATGGAGTTACAATTGTGTACCTCTGAGGTACAGATATATTAGTGTTTATACCACGATGAGTTCAATTTGATTAAATACAATACATTTCATAATTTTTCGTGAAAACACTATGGGAGTTTAGTTTCTTTACCCGACTACGACAAAGTTAAAGGAGGGTTATAATTTTGACAGGCTATGTATGTATGTACATTTGTTCCCTCACAGCTACTTATATTATTAAACTATACAAATGAGATATTGTTAGAAGTGTCTTGATTGTCCGCTGGTTATAGGCGTTATGACGTGTCACTGAATCCATTAAGACGCCCGAGGTCATAAAGTACTGTGTTAAAAAAATAAATTTGGGATAAATATTTGGTATTATTATTGGTATTATTGTAAACAGTGTTAGTTGCACATTTCAAATAGATATTTGTTATTAGTATTTATTCGATAATTGAGATGTTTCTATGGTATGCTTGTCTATTCAGACAATATATTACGATCGGTTTGGTTTGTAAATTAAAATATAGTTTTTATAACGAATTGCGGTAGTTAGAAGGGCTATATAGGTTGCCTATAAAAAAACAGAAATATTTGGAAAAAAAAATATTAAGGAAGTTATGAATATCTTAAAATCCTTTTTTTTATTTTAACTTAAAAAAAAGGAGATTTCTTGTAACCCTAAGTAGTCATGGACTAGCCTCTGATGTCGGCCTATCGTTGAATATTGGGACACGTTATATGTAAAGATATATTTTTTCGACTGGCTTCATAATCTATTATTCTAGTAGTCTGGCAATGCATGTGCCCATTTGGGCTTATGCTTTGACAGAAGGCAACGTACATATGGCTACTTCTTACCATGTTATTCTATCACGCAAAAATCTTTTTGCTCGGTATTATCTCGATTACTCCAGTAAAAAGTAGTATTCCTGCGTCATATAGGTGGTTAAAGTAAAAGACGGAAATTATACAGAAATGTGCTGGTCAAACATTTCAGATAGGTGCCGATTATCAAGCACGTAGGATTCCAGCTATCATTTCCTTGTTGATATTAAGACGTGTTTATTGTGCAGTGTAACGATAGGTTTAGAATATATAATGTAGCTGTAAGAGCATAACGGAGAGATACCATGAAGATACCTTAGTACGTAAGATTAGAATAATAGTTTAGTAATTAATTAATAAACATGGCTCCAAAAGAATACACGATCATTGTTATTCGATATCCGCCTAAATGTTCGCCATAATTGTTGACCCCTACGACGTAACAACCATGAAGAAATAAGTTCGCTATAAGTAGCCTATGTGTTATTCTGATAAATAAGCTATATTACTGTTAATTTTCATCCGAATCCGTTCAGTAGTTTTTGCCTGAAAGAGCAACAAACATACATACATTCATACTCACAAACTTTCGCGTTTAGGTATACGAGTAATATTAGTAGGATGATATGGATTCCTTCCGATATTTTTTGTCAATACACTCATATGTAGTGGTTTAGCTTTGAAAGCGGAATAAAAAATCAAAAAATGCATGTTCAAAATTTCAAATACTACTGTCTCTCTACATCATTTGATCTATCCTAAGGTTGCCTGAAAGAAATTGCTTTTGCTGAATAAGGTTGCCCTTTGTACACTCGATATATTATGATCATTGTGTTCCTTTCTTGTAACTCTGTAATTTAGTGTGCAAATAAAGAGTTATCTATCTATCTATCTAAACAACAAAACACACACACAAACATTGAAGTTTATAACATAAGTATGACAACAAAAACGTCTTGAAACTAAGAAACTACGAGCATGCATGGATTGATGAATATGGATGAAGCAAAAGAGGTGTGTCAGGACTATGGTAAGTGAAGATCAATTGTCTCTGCCCATCCCTCTGGGAAATAGGCGTGACGTTATGTTTTGTAACAAATAGCGAGGTCTAAACAAGCCCTCGTCCAGTCCAGCCTCTGAATAATTAAGCATTAATCCTCACATTGCTTTGGGTCTGTTTATTAACGGACTACGAATTAATATTATACTGTGTGGTCTGTCTGTTTGAGATAAAGAAGTTATGGCCCATATAAAATGGCTGATGGCATTTTTATATTGAGGTTTTTAAGCTATTGTATAGCTTTAATAGCGGGCTTTGAGCGCGGCGACCGAGTCAAGAAATTCCGTAACGAAAAAACCTAACAAACTAAAAAAGGATAGAGAATATGATTGTTACTGCAGTGCGACAAAGATGTGGCGGCTCCGTGCTCTATAGGCAGATTAGCGCATGCGTGCTGCCGCCACCGGCCGTTATCCGTTGCCTTGACAACACAGTCATTCTAGATTCTTTTTCCTTGCTTTTCTTGAATCGTATTGTAGAAAACCAATTACAAAAAATGCTATGCAATAGCTTCTTTACCGCGGCAGTCCCCGAGTACCACACGATTTTTTTAATTTTGTACGTAAAATTTAATAAACTGATTATACTTAAATATTTTGGTCAATAAGTATGATTAGTGCACGTTGGGCCTAGTGGTTTAAGTGGTTGCCACGCTGCTTGCTACTGTGGCAAGTGTTGTGGGTTCAAATCCTACACTTTGTGTAATTACAAATCGTTATTCCGAGTCTGGGTGTTTTTTGTATCCGTTTCTTGTATGTTTGTAAAGTCTCCGTGACACAGAAATATATTCCTAGTGCGCGAGTTGTTTTAAAAAAAAAGTTTATTGTTAATTAAAGTTTTGGGTTTTATATATGAGAGACATATTAAAAAATATTAACTAGAACAAACCGACAGACAGAAAAACAAAATTTAAAAAAAATGTATTTTGAATTTAAGTACACATGCATTTGACTGCCTTGACTGCCTTGTTGGTCTAGTGGTCAGCGTACGCGGCTGCTGATCAAGAGGTCTCGGGTTCGATTCCCGGGTCGGAACAAATGTTTGTGTGATTCACAAATATTTGTTTCGGAGTGTGTAATATGCATGTATTTACAAAAAAAAAGTATTTATATCAGTTGTCTAGTACCCATAATACAAGCTCTGCTTAGTTTGTGACTAGATGGCGTTGTGAGTAAGATGTTTGAAATATTTATAAATATCTGAACGAAATGTCTGAAATAAAATAGTTATTTATTGATTCATTTTTTTTTGTATAGAAATACTCGTAGATTATAGTTAGAAAGGGAAATTTGTATGAGTACATTCCAAGCTGTATAGAAACGATAACAGAGCCAACACATTAAAATAATTTGTCCCATTAGTCACCCCACTTTATTTTACATAATGTCTAAATATTAGGTAAGGTGTTAAAAAATTATTACACCTTATTTTCATAACAGTTATTCACGCTTATGTTAAAAAACGAATGTATGCAAATTTTAGTCTTTATTGCGACTTTATCATATTAACTAACTGAGCCCCTCGGTGTTACCTTCGGTTATCGTTGTAAATCTAAAGATAGTCTGAAAAAAAATGGCTGACTAAAGGTCAACGCATACTATACAAGCACGGCAACGGCACCGCTCCAACCAAGCGATTAGCTTGTCATTTGAATTTGACCCTTAAATCATATGTCGTTTATGGGGCTGAAAACCAAAATAGAGGTAAATAAAGATCGTTTTGTATGAAAACCTATCGCTCATATCATTACCAAAATCAATGTCTTTATAATTGAACATATTCCTCACATAGTGGTTATTTCCAAAACACGATTTGAAAAACTTCACTCGATAAAAAAAATAATCAAAGTAGCCTCTGAAAATAGTTAAATTTTGACTATACACAGTTGTGCTTTAAGTAATGTAAATGAAATTAAGTAAAATTGTGTATCATATGTAACTGAAGGAAATGGTTAACTTTATTTTTTTTTTTAAATTGCAACATTTACAAAAAATAACGAATTTTGTGGTTTGGCACTTACGCCCTTCTATTTCAAGCGCTTTTTCTCTGTCACTCCTATGGAGAACGACAGTGAGCGCTGAGGCGCGTTGCTAAACGGACCTATGTCGCTCGACTCGCGCTCTATATTTAGCTGATAAATCTAAAAAACTTTATTAAAAAACAAAACAAAATCATATTATGATGGAGGCTATAAGGTAAGAATAATTTATTTTATTAATAAACTTATAATTTGATTGACATGTAAGATTATTTAACTAGATATCCTTACAAAGACGTAATGTAGTTTCATAACCCTAAAAACTGTCAACTGTGTAGTGGAACAAGCTTAAGCTAGAGACACATTATCGGAAGCGGCTAATGGACGCGGCTGATAGCCGTGATCTAGAGTATGAAAATACACTCAGCTGTGCAAACTATCGGACGTAAGTCGTGGACAGACTGACCTTGAGCGTTCGGACGTCCGACAGAAATCTGGCACAAGACCGACTGACGAGACTGTGCACACTTATTTTTCCACTAAAATCAATTTATTATCATAAATATGTATATTACTGAGTCAATATTTTAATACATTGAATAAAAATATATTACCAAGGCACTCTATTAGTGTTTTAATAAAATAATGTACAATTAACAGTCGCGGCTGTTAGCCGCGTCCGTCAGCCGCGTTCGATAATGTGTTTCCAGCTTTAGGCTTGAAGAACGTAACATACATAGACTTACAAAAGTCGTAGACTCTGCCATTTTAGTTACACAATGCATCATATGATGGCCTCATTTTATGCATAGTCATCTTTGATAGTGTATCTAACCGCATAATATTATCATCATAATAATTAAGCAATAAAGATATGAAATTAAATAAGTACTATTATTTAATCACAGGTTGCAAAATGTGGAATTCTCACAAAATGTTCAATATTCTGAAGTTCCAAGGTAAGAACTGTAAAATACTGCACGTCCTGAAATGTCACTCAAATCTAACTAACAATTCATGGACTATTTATTTACAGCAAAAGAAGACTATTGGAAAATAGCTCTGAAGGAGATGGACCGCAGAATGTAGTTTTGCATCATACACAAATCACATACTCGCTGAGCTCTGACGGTATCGTCACGTTCAGAATAGTTTCATATTATATACTATGACTGTATTGTTTGGCAATAATATTGTTAGAATGTATGTTGGTAAAAAGACAGTGTATATTGTTTTGTAAACTTGAATTAATATTAAATAAAAAAATACTACATAAATAAAAAATAAATAAAAAAATAAATTGCATAAGTTGATAAAAAATGCTATGCAATAGCTTTACCGCGGCAGTCTCCGAGTGCCACATGACTTTTTTATCATACCATTACGATAGCATTTTTATTTTGCCCTATCTAAAATATTCTAAAGCCCTGTGTTAAAAGCAGAGTGCAAATTCAAAGACGAATATTAGTTCTCGGAGACTGTGGTAGTACCGATATCGAACCGCGTCTCAAACGTGGCGCTGCAACAAAAAGGGGCGTATCCATTGCTCAAGGTCATTGGCTGCACTCAGCGTCTTAATATGTTTCATAACATCAGTATAAATAGCTTGCAACTCGCGGTTGGCGTCCGTACGGTGAGCTTTCACCTCGCGGGCTGCTTAGCGCGCTGGCAGCTAGCGGTAGCCAAAATTCAATACAGAGCCGTGCCGCAGCTGTGCCGTTACCGTGCCGTTACAGTGTGCTATGACCTTTAGTCCTTATGTCATCACCTTTCTGCTAGTCAAAGTCCCGTCAGAATTAGTCCAGCGGTTATAGTGATTACACGACAGACAGACAGACAAAATGCTTTTTGATATAGATCCTATATAAACTTTCATATATGCGTTTAGTAAAAAAATTGTTCATTTCATATTATATACAGACACTACAATTTTATTCATTTCTACAGATATTATAAAGATGACGCATGTTGGTTACTTCTTCACACTCAAACGGCTGTACCGATTTCGATGAAATAAAATTTAACTGATAGTCTGTATTACCGCAAATGTCTAGGGTTCTCGTCAGATGAACATATCTGATAAAATGCGAGCAGGTTGTGAACTGTATTTGTGAGTCGCATTTTAACTGTTTTTTGCTGTTTTTCCAATACGTATGTGGAGGAACGGGTGTCAAGTTCCTCTAACACAAAGGGAGGATCCTCCGACCAGGCGAGGTGATCATTCCTGGTGGGCCACTGCCCAACAGTTGATGTTGGGATGTTGTATATATGCTAATCGGTGCGAGAATGTTACTTTCGCGATTCAGGATTAGTAGTTACTCAGTATAGATCATTCCGTGCTTTCTTTGAAGTTCAGTGTTTCTTCGTTAGATGGCGCTGTTGTATGTTTTCGTCGCGCTGTATGTGGAAGCCGCCACACGTAAATTAAAAAAAAATACATAACCAAGATACACGCGGGCGGAGCTACGGGCGAAAGCTAGTTTACAATATTTGTCTGGATTCTGTTATAGTTATTCTTCTTCTTTTTCTTCTTCCTAACCTTTATTCCCAAGATTACTTTTTATCTAAATATCAGTTTTTTCACGGAGCGACTGGCATCGGACCTCCGCAACCCTAAGAGAGAAATTCGAAATACTGTATAATCTGTATATTTGAGGGCACTGACCTGACTTCCCAATAACGATTGCCATAGATGTTCATGACAACCGAGACCGACGGCTTAACGTGCTCTCTCTCTTATTCTGTTAAAGTTATTGATTTTTGATATTTCTACTTGACTACATAAGTAAACCCTACCCCAAAGTTCGTAGGCCTTCTTCGGGCTGCTGTCAAAAACATTCATGAACTTGATTGATTCCTGAAACTTTAATAAGTGGGTACGAAGGATACGGAAAAGAATGCCAGCACCTGTTTCACTGGATAAAGATATCAGGAAACTTTAATTAATATTTACTGAAATTAAAACTCAAAACCTTTTTTTGTATATTTACTAGCTGTGCCCGCGGCTCCGCTCGCATCCTAGGGATATGAAAAATAGATGTTTGATTCTCAGACCTACCCAATATGCACACAAAATTTCATAAGAATCGGTCAAGCCGTTTCGGAGGAGTATGGGAACGAACATTGTGACACGAGAATTTTATATATAAGACTAGCTGATGCCCGATGATGATTATTTCGATTACTCCGACAAAGTGCTATAATTAAATATTTTTATTTGAGGTACCTCCCCTACACGTAAAGTGGGGATGTATTTTTTCTCTCGTCTACTCCATCGTATGGGGTATCATTAGAAATGTCTTTTGAAAACTTTGAGATATTGCTAAGACATTTTTTATTTACACATCCGTTTGCGAGTTATTTAACTTTAAAGCGCTTTTATTTTAGACAGAGCGTCCCTCCCCTCTAAAAGGTAAATGGCTGGCTCGAAAAATTGCCGATTCGTTCGTGCTGGCATCACTCTCTCGTGGCTCCGTACTACCTTGGAAAGGAGCGAGAGCGCGTGGAACTCCACTTTCATCTTCTGCGAGCAAGTTATGTTTGCAAAAGAGATGGCGGAGCGGGGCCAAGAGATGGTAAGAGCCAAGTCTGGGAATGGTCTCGGTACCAGAGACGCAAAATGGTTTTCGTCCTTCGTAAGCGTAAACCTGGGGTAACAGGCCAGGCCATCTGTCACCCTAGCAGTAGCAGGCCTCGTTGGTAGGTCTTTGCGCTACAAGTAGTATATGGCTCGAGGTACGGGTTCCAAGGTTTTCCATACAAGCTCACACTTGTTTACCCGGCTACTAATATCTGAGATGGTGTTCGGTTTTAGTCAGTTCGAGTACGGCATTACCACCACTAGGTCATATATATAGATATATATATATATAGATACCTATCCGGAGAGATTTGCCCCCCCCCCCCCCCCTTATATCTATGCGGTAAACTAGGAAATCTAAATCTATTATATCGGAAAGCAGGTCTCTATTTCTAATTTGAAACATATTTTGTAGGTTTAGACAAAGTAAAAATATTGATTTTTAATCTACACTGTGTCAAGTAACAGAAAATGTTGATGAAGGTGAACTTTTTAATATGTAGGCTCCAACCCGTGTTTTGTGACCGTAAAAAGTTTAATATTCAAAGAGAATTTAAAAAATAAATGAATTATACAAAAATAAACTGTTGTACCGCCAATTTTCACGCCGTCTGTTCATCGGGGAAAAAATTAAGTCGTATTTATTTCAATCATAAAAAGTTTTTTTTTTATATTAAAATTGAATTTCTTGAGCTGTCAGAACGAGTACCAAATTAGTACTTTTCTTTTGCTCAAAGTGAGTTATTATTTTTCTTAGAAACGCAACTTATATTTATACGACTGCCTTGTTGGTCCAGTGGTATGGCTAGTAGCGTATGCGGCTGCTGATCAATAGGTCTCGGGTTCGATTCCCAGGTCGGACTAAATATTTGTGTGATCCACAAATATTTGTTTCGGAGTCGGGGTGTTTTCTATGAATAATATGTATTTACAAAAAAAGTATGTTTATGTATTTATATTAGTTGTTTAGTACCCATAATACAAGCTCTGCTTAGTTTGGGACTAGATGATGATGTGTGTAAGGTGTCCGAAATATTTATTTATTATATATTACGGGGTTATATACGTATGTATAATTTAGGGCAACATAAGCTGTTTTAAGACTTACGCGACTTTTACACATACACATGTTTTTTGCTGTAAACGGGACTTATATTAATATTTAAGCCTACCAGTGACTCTACTCTGCCTCATGGAAAGCATGAGTAGTAACCAGGAGTAGGGGCCACCATGCTCATTGTGAGGGTAGGCTATGTAGCATGGTGACCCATGCCATGGCGACTTGGTTAGATAATTCTGCATCATTCTCCCGGCCTTCGGAGGTCTCACTCGCCAACGAAATACGATTGCAAGAATGCTGTCATTATTAGGATGGTCTTCTGTGTGAGGGTAGTACTGCCCCGGTCGTGCCGGTCCATTTGTGCTGAAATCAGCGTGGCTCCAATACCTGTAAGTCCCATTTACAGCAAAAAACAGTGCAACATAAGGTTAAAGAATAAATTTAGTCGAACGCACTTATCTACGAAACAAGTTTTATTTAATTTTACGCCTGAATGGTACCTTCTGATTTTAGAAACGACCACCAACAGGAGTGTTCGTGAAACAAATCAAAAACTTTGAAACTAATTTAATCTAATTAAGGTTTAAAAAGACGTGGGTAAGACCAAAAATGTTTACGCAACAAAATGTTCAATTATGTTCCACACGCAAATTTTATTACATACTAACATTTAATCTATACCAATATTATAAAGCTAATAGTAATCCCTAAAATTATTGTTATTCCTGTTCCTGTTCATTGTTAGATAGCTCAGTATTCCTGTTCGATCGTGAACAAAAACCGTACAGTGAGAATGGTAGATTTCGACAAATAGACCTTATTTATGAGGCATACAGCGCATCCGATATCCTGACCTACGCATTTTTTCCAAACAGCAGGCCTCCGATATCCTGACATCCACTGGTGAGTGGTTATCGGGGAAAACTATAAGGTTTGTATCGTTACGCTAAGGAACAATAGAATTGAAAAGTGTTGTAAAAGGTTGTTGCCAAGTGCGTGTCAAGTCGCAATAAATCGCAACCGGATACCTCAATCGAAAAATAGTACCAGTAATTTCGCAATGTTTTTAAAAGACCTATCTAATGATGCCCCACACGATAGGGTAGACGCGAGAAAAAAAATATCCCCATTTTACGTGCAAGGGAGATACCTCAAATGAAATAAGTTTTTGGAATTTTTATTGGAGCACTTTGTCGACGTAATCACAACACATATTCTTGCAGAGTTTCATCTTTCTAGCACCAACCGTTTGGGTTGTAGGTCGTGGAGGGACGGATGGACGGAATTGACGATTCTATAAGGGTTCAAAGTGATGAAAAAACTAAAAACAGGGGATTTATTTCCTTTTAGGAACTTTGATTGTCATGAAAAAAAAACAATAAATTCGTACATTGGTTTTTGATTAGATTTGGTTTTAGTACCTTTTTGTGAATAGTGTATGTACGTAATTAAGAATTTGTACAAATTCCTCCCAAATCGTGTAAAAGAGACCCAGAGATATATTCATCCTGACAACGGTTCTGTTAGGAATTAAACTAATTTAAAATATAACATTCACAGGCTTCGGGTTTACATTCACACGTCAGAAAATGAAGTCTTAAAAGCTTATAAGATGAATGAAACTATTTATTTAAGCACACGTAAACCATGGACGTATAAAAAACAACGGACGGAATGTTGTCACTGTACCTTGCTTTGTATGTGTGGGCGTTGACGTGTAAATATAGGCGACCAGGCTTACTATGGGTGCTTCAATGTTTTACGCTGTTAGTACACCGACGCATTCGTATGCGGCAGCGATGTGAAACACCACTAGCGAAACATCTGCGTCTTCACAGTTCCTTGCGAAACAATACCGACAAGGACGCAACTATTTCATGTAGCCTAGTGCTAGAGTGAGACGTAGCGTATGCGAAATTCTGCCATACTACTGACAGTTTTTTCGTTGTTTCGCTGCCGCATACGAATGCGTCGGTGTACTAACGGCGTTAGTATACGAAATTCTGTCCGTTGTTCTTTATACCGTCCATGACGTAAACCAATACAAAAAAACGCAAATTAATTTAAATACTCGGTAATATTTTACTTTTTCATGAATAGCGATCTCGTCTTTATTTTTTTTTAATTTAATTTCTCTCGTTGCCGTTTCTTAATTGCTATTTGTTCATTGTATGTCTTCTGCAGGCACAAGTTTATTATTAAATGGTAATTAATTATAAGAAAAGTAGGGAATGTATAAATAGGACAGACGGACAAAATATGGATATTCAGTTTTGACCTGTTTCGTAATTGGCTTTCGTTTGTTTTATGACATATTTTTAATAGTGAGTTTTAATTGAGTTTTAAGGCCGCTGCATACGTGACGGGATTTTACCTCGGACGGGACGTGGACGGGACGGGGACGTGGTTGCCTCGTTATAAACTGGGACGTGATGTAAGTGCATACGCACCGTGACTGTGACTCGGATCTAACGTGCTAGTGTTCTGAAAGGGAAAGATGGATTTTACATTACAAGAATTGGCTTTAATCCAATTCTTGTAATGAAACATCGTCGGCGACGATGTTTAGCTCTTCCCGTGCGTGTCACATTCTTGTCCCGTCCGTGTCTCCGTGAAGTATTCATTTCCTTATACATTTTGTATGAAACGATGTTTGAATAACTTCCCGTCCCGTCCCGTTCATATAAAAACCCGTCACGTATGCAGCGGCCTTTATATGGAAAGCATGAGTAGAATCTAAAAATATTGGCCGCTACCCTCAATTCAAAGGTAGACAATGCAGTCATTACCCACACTATAGTGGCCTATTAAAATGTTTCTGCCTCATTTCACTGCCTTGTTGGTCTAGTGGTCAGCGTATGTGGCTGCTAATCAGGTCTTGAAAGGCAGAGTGCAAGAAATAATTACTATGAAGCATGCAAGTACGAGAAGTAGCAAAAACGAGAACTGGTATGAAAGGACAGTGTAGTAATAGGCTCCGAAGAACATCGGAGGTGTTAGAAAAAAAAAATTAAAAGGTCTCGTGTAATTACAAATTGTTATTCTGAGTCTGGGTTTTTTTGTCCGTTTCTTGTATGTTTGTAAAGTCGTCGTAAAGTCGTGACACAGAAATATTTTCCTAATGCGCGAGTCTTGAAAAAAAGTCAAGTGTTAATTAAAGTTTTGGGTTTTATGTATAAGAGACATAACTAATATTAAAAATTATTAACTAGAACAAACAGACAGACAGAAAAACAAAATTAAAAAAAAAAAAAAATATATAAGTACACATGCATTTGACTGCCCTGTTGGTTTAGTGGTCAGCGTATGCGGCTGCTGATCAAGAGGTCTCGGGTTCGATTCCCGGGTCGGACCAAATGTTTGTATGATCTGCAAACATTTGTTTCGGAGTTTTCCATGTAAGTATATATGTATTTCTATCAGTTGTCTAGTACCCATAGTACAAGCTCTGCTACGTTTCGGATTAAATGACGTCCGGGCTCCGAATATCAATTAGCAGGACTGACATGTTCGACTGCCGATAACATCTACTCCTGATGGAACTGTCGAGATGTCGGAACAATACATACATTTGTTAACCTATCAGAGGAGCAGGGATTACTGTCTGTCTGTCCGTACAACTAACACACCCTTTATCTATACAAATAATTATAATTGGAGTGTCTGCTTGTATATTAACATTAATAGATTTTAACTTAATGAACCTGAAGGGATATCGAATTTATGTTTATAATATAAATGTATAATATAATACATATAATATATTGTTTTAAACTTTCATGGTCAGTAACATTAAAACAGAAATGTGCGGGATTGCTACCATGTACCTTTTTGTTGGTGAGTATCCGATATTTCGGCACTGTTGCAAGTGCCATGATCACGGAGTAACTGAAGATCTTGCGGGTGGGATGTTATTGGCAGACATATCGGTCTACCCTCTTTCGTAGTCTTTTTCTACGATCGTCCCCGGTACCACTGGTCACTAACTCACTACTCACTCGTAACTGTTCTCGACACACAACACTAACAGTATCCGATCGCGAAACTATAGTTTGTTGATTACGCCGGTTTATGCACATTCGAATCACAGGATTCCAGACATTTGACAATTTAAACCCATCCTCACGATTGAAATTCTTGTATTTAGTAATTTCAATCGCTTCCCTGACCAATCTCGGTATGTAGTGTTAATAATACATATAATTTATGTATCACTACTAATATTATAAATGCGAAAGTAACTCTGTCTGTCTGTTACGCTTTCACGCCTAAACCACTGAACCGATTTTGATGAAATTTGGTATGAAGATAGAACTGAACTTGGGAAAGGACACAGGCTACTTTTTACCGCGATAACCGACATACACGCGGGCGGAGCTGAGGGCGAAAGCTAGTAATTTATATATTCGTAAGAAAAAAGATTGAGATATTTTATTTGTTTGTTTGTTCCGGAAAATATTTGCTAGACCAATTTCGACGGAACTTTCACTGGCAGATAGCTATGATATACCTAAGAAATTGGCTACTTTGTTTTACACTAGGTTCGTTATTATCTTAATTAACGTACAACAACAATTGCGAGTAACACCACGGGGCGCAGCAAGCTAGCAATTAAATATTATTGATATAATATTATATGATATATCAGCAAGCAAATACTTGGGTGGAGTCGCAGCTAAAAGCTTGCTAATATTAAAAATACAAAGTTTGTGACGATATATGCATGTTTGTTTGTTACTCACGCGAGAACTACTTAACGAATTTAATTGAAACTTTACAGTAATATAGTATATTCAATCAACTATTATAACCTACGTATACACAGGCGGAGTCGCAACAAAAGTTAGTAAATAATATTCTTCTTTCTTACAACGATGTACCCTTTGAACGTGCGACAAAAATAAAATGGCCAAGTGCGAGTCGGACTTGCGCAGGAAGGGTTCTGTTCTTATTTACATCATTACAAAAGTCTACCTATTGCCGTTATCAATATCGAGCAAAAACGAGTCAAACAATTACGTTTGTAGTATGGGAGCCCACTTCAATTATTTTTTTTATATTTGTTCTTAGGACGCCAAAACAAACTCATAATCTGTGAAAATTTCTACTGTCTTCATCATCATCATCATCAACCCATAATGCTCGGATCTCTTCTCAGGAGAGGGTTAAGGCCATACGTCCCCGCTGATCAAGTACGGGTTGGGGACTGTCAAGACACGTTGTGGCTACATAATCTTATCGTTGGATGTTTTTAAGCCGCCCTAAGGCCTCCAACTAACCGTCACGACTGTTATAGAAAGAAAGAAAGAAAACACGTTTATTCTGATTATACTGGGCAAAGCAATACACGGTTTGAACAGATATAGAACAAAAGCAATATAATGCCCTGTGCTATGCCAGAAAAGGCGCCTATCTCAGCATATTGCTGTAGTCAGAGTGACTGCAGCGCTGGTATTACGATAGGGCCTGCGCCCGGTGTCGTCTGTCTGTCCGTGTCCGGTGGTGTATATTTATGTATAGTGTGTTAATTTAAAAAAAATAGTATTAATAAAAATATATCTTATGATAACAACCGCAACCGACTGCTTAACGTGACCTCCGAATCACGGAAACGCTCATAACACCATAAACCATCACCCATCAAGGTACTGACCCCGCCATCGTTGCTTATAAATCTCTCTCTCATCTTTCTCGGTGATCGTTTGCAAAACACTGACGGGTACCGAAGTCTTAGTAATGGGGTCCCGATTCACTTTTAGCGTACGGAACCCTAAAAATGTAGTAGATACTACGTGTAGCTCATTTTAATATATAAAAGCGTCCATCAATCATCATCATCAACAGCCTTTAACAGTCCACTGCTGGACATAGGCCTTTCCTTTGAAAGGAGGTTTTGGCTTACTATGCCACGCTGGCCAGACGGTTTGTTTCAAGTTTTCCTTCTCTTGGCAGTGATGTTGGCTGCTTATTTTGTTCCTTTAGTCGCCTCTTACGACACCCATGGAATGAATAGGGGTGGTGACACTTTGTATTCTTTATCCGTCACCACATGGAAAGCGTAAAAGCGTCCATTAGTGGTATATTATACTAAGTGGTATGTCACAGAGAACAGAGTAGTGTATTTTTCAAAGAGAATGCAAATACATTTTTTTGTATGCTTTCTACCCACATATTGTACATTATTTTTATTCTCAGGACAAAAGAAACTTACACGACACTATAAATCAGAAGATTTCGTTTGAAGGAATAAGTTATGCGGTTTATTGTTAGTTAGACTGCCTCGTTGGACTAGTGGTTAGCGTATGCGACTGCTAATCAAGAGGTCTCGGGTTCGATTCCAGGGTCGGACCAAATGTTTGTGTGATCCGCAAATATTTGTTTCGGAGTCTGAGTGTTTTCTATGTAGGTATAATATGTATGTATTTACAAAGAAAGGATGTTTATATTTTTATATTAGTTGTCTAGTACCCGTAATACAAGCTCTGCTTAGTTTGGGACTGGATTACGTTGTGTTTAAGATGTCCAAACTAGAAAAACTTAGTGAAATTTCGGGTTATCCATAAGTTTCGGATAGTTTCGGTTACATATATCAAATTGAAGTAAAACTTAAACACAAAAAAATTTATATAATTTGGATTTAAGATAAAGTTTCAGTGACATAGTGCCATTGTCGGGAAAAGTTTTTAACACACTGTTTACATTTTGCAGAATCTACATTAACTTACAAAACAGTCCAAAGATGTTGTTTTATTTAGACTCCGCCTTAATATGAAACAATCCGAAACAATTCGAAACTTGAGAAACGGATACGGTTAAGGTTACAGATATATTTTTATTTCGGATATCCGGTAATTTCGGTTACGGTTCCAGAGCTCCTTAACTTCCCTGCACTGCACTTGGCAGCGTGTGTCTCCTTTCAAGAACTTTGCGGACCCATGGACCATCAATAACACCGATAAATATGCAGAACTAATAAACTTAAGGGGTCAGAACAGAACAGAAAAAGGCACTCCATGCTCGATTTCTTTTATAGAAAACAGACATGGATGTTAACCATGTTTGAGACGATTCCCCTTATCATTCAGTTGGTATTTGGCGAATACGGTCAATCTATCATTCTAACTGCCAACAACATGGCTGCCGACAGAACCGCCATAACACATTTTTTGTAACTAAAGTACTAAAAGCTACTACAAGCTGTGATAGTGTCATAGGCGTGGTGTGAAATAGTGTTAAAGTTTAATATTTTAGATTTTCCTACATTAATACTGACTGCCTCGTTGGTCTAGTGGTTAGTGTGCGCCTGCAGATCAAGAGGTCTCGGGTTCGATTCCCGGGTCAGACCAAATATTATTTGTGTGATTCACAAATATTTGTTTCGGAGTCTGGGTGTTTTCTATGTATAATATGTATGTATTTACAAAAAAAAAGTATGTTTATGTATTTATATCAGTTGTCTAGTACCCATAACACAAGCTCTGCTTAGCTTGGGACTAGATGAAGTTGTGTGTCAGATGTCCAAAAAAAATATATATAAATATAAATATGTGGCCGCGGTTAATTGCTGTCAATCGCGAGTATAGTCGCGGAACAAAGCTAGTCTAAAAAAAAGTTAGCCTTGGTTACTCCTGATATCGCCAGTAAAAGTCTCATCAAAATTGGTGCAGCCGTTCCAGAGATTAGCCGAAACATATCGTTTATTACTTTCATATCCATTTGGTAACAAAACTTTTCCTAACTTTACAAACAAACACCTTAATTTTATTTATTTGTATAGATGTATCGATTTCTTGAATTGAATTGGCGTAAACAAATTCATAACAAAATAATTTTTGACTTCCAATAATTATCAGCTCATTCCTATATTTCATTATTATATTTATTTCTTTATTATAGCGCCCTCTCGTATTATATTTAAGAACTACAACTATTCTAATTTAAAAGATTTTTTAAAAGACCTATCCAAATCAGATAGATTCAGTGAAAAATTGTTCAGAAAATATAAACAGATAGGTTGCAAAGGTTTAAGTTTTATATGGGCTGAATGACTGAAAATACAAGTCAAATTTAAAATTAAAAACTGATTGAAAAAAAATGTTATTCGGTTCATCCCTTCGGGAGCTCTAGGATGCCACAGTCAGACACAGATACGTCAAACTTAAAACACCCCGTCGTTTTTGCTTCGGGGGTTAAAAATGTACTATTCAAGTTAAAAAACTTACAAATCAAATCAGCTCATTCATTGCAGCGCCCTCTCTTATTGTTCGTATGTTCTACAACAATTACAATGTTAGCCAAATGTTCTATAAAGTTTTCCTATTACTAATTATGAAAACGTTATACGAACGAAAACATCATAGATGGTGCTGTATTCCATTATTTCAATAAAATATTTTAATATTCTATGCAAGTACATCGATCAGGCGATTCACACATTGGCGATGCGCCCAGGCCCGGAGGAGCGGGGCAGCACATCCCGCGCGTGGCGACGGAGGAGCAGAACTGCCTCTTCGAGCAGATTTTACTACGCCCGCGCACCTGACGGCTTTGTATGCGGCCCGCACCAAACTAAAGATTACTTTCCATTTGGTTGTCGTGGTCGTCGTCGTCTGTATTCTTTGCATTTCATATCCCAAATTGCTGGGCGTGTTCAATTTCGTATATAAATCTAACCGTGTCCAGATCTATCGTGAACAAGTCCTTAAAGCACGAAAACAGGCGCGATACTGAGGAGCGCAGTTTCCTGCTGATGTCCGCCCCAAGCTTCCGCGCCTGGGGGCAGAATGTGCTAGCGGGACATGCTCCCGCGCCGTGGCGCGTTTTCGGTGTGTTTTCTATACTAGTCGATGTGTGAATCGCCGTACAATTTTAAAATATGCCACTCCGCGCCAGGCGACGGAACGCGGAACAGTGTGTGAATTGCCATACAAATTACAATATTAATGTTGTATGTGTGCGTGTGCCTACGCACCAATAAGTGTTCGTACGAATAAACGTCAGTGCGTTATTAGCAAGCAAGTCTAATCTGCCACTCAGCGCCTAGCGACGGAGTGCGGAGCAGTTTTGAATCGCATATAGATTTAAGAAAAAACACATAAGATACATAATCATACTCTTATGCCATGTAAAGATGTTTCAATTATTATTTTATTGTAATTTTTAGTTTGCAATTATTTTTAAATTTTCAGAGGTTATATTTAATTTATTGTCCTAATATTTGTTTGAGTCTAATATTTTTCAATGATTTGGTAGTTTTATATTATACCTTTTGAAACCGTGAACTTCTTACACTTAATTTTTTTTTCTTGTTTTCATTCATTGTCTGAATTAAGTTGTAGCGTATCTTAGTGATTATGTATATCATGCATCATAAATAAATAAATAAATATTTCGGTCATTTTATCAACAACAATTAATAATAAAGAGACAATAAGAAATAAATATCGCGAAATATTTTATTTGAAAAAATAAATGTCGATTAAATTTCATCTGGCAACACTGACCAGTTTTTAACTTTGTCTATGTCTGTCTAACTGTAATGTTTATTTCTGTCATCGGCTTTAAAATATTTACAGAAATAGACAGTATCTAAACGATATAGACGATACTTAACCTATTTTAATTAACCTATAGTCCTATAGCATTATTTTCAAAGTTTTTTCTATTGTGGATTAAGTACATGTGCAATTTTATTTTTGGAATGAGGTCATTAAGGTTAGAATAAACCTTAATGAATTCAGTTCTGGAATGTCATGTCAGTAGAAATAATTAATTTTATTTCACTAAGGTTGTTGTTGGCTGGACGGTTTTTGTGAATTTGTTTGTCAATGGTTATAAGGAATCAAGTGGTCGTTTAAGTATTCCAATGTCATTATCTGGTTATAATACAGAGGATTTACTGAGTAATTTACCGGTTGCCCTCGATACAATTTTGAGTAGGTGGTGTGCTGTATTATTTTCTTACGTATCATTCGTTCAGATAACTTTACATAATAGCCTCCTAGTGTTCTACTAGTAACTTCGCAAGGCAAAGAAATTCCTCTTGTTAATAAAGAGACACATATCAAAGGCTGTTCTATTTTTGAATTTCGGTTCCTTTCTGTCATTGGTCGTGTTTTGTGAGAAATTGTAAGGAAGATATAAAAAGTAAAAGTTATTTTTGCCTCTGTGTGCTCAAGATATCAAGTATTTAGTGAAATTGTTTAGTTGTTTTTACTTCTTTATTCTTAATACCTGTATCTACTAATTACATTCAATTAATGGTAAACAAAAGTTTGATGTTTTTATGGTTTTCTTAAAAAAAAAAGTGATGAAATGTTGATTGAACCAATTTAAAAAAAATATTGTTTCAGCTGAGTTACACATATATTAGTTTGTCTATGTATATATGTATGTACCATGAACAGAATGGGAATCAAAACGGTCACCCATCTAGTCTGTCTGTAGTAGTACTGACCGCTCCGTCTTAGTAGTACTGACTTAGTAAATAACTAATAATAATACTTTTAATATTATAGAAAAATAACAATACGAATACGATAGCGAAAACTGTTTAAAATTGAAATATATCAATTATATTTTAATGGTAAAGTAAACAACTGAAAATTAGTAGATTGCTTGCATGAAATTCCACAAAAATGCTTCTAGAAGTGTTGTAAAATTCATCAAAATTAATAAGAGTACTTTCAGAAATAAAAGGACCTAATAACTAGATAAACAAATGTACAAATTAAAATGCAAAAAGTAATTCTAACCGCAAAGTTGCATTCCACATACCTAATGTTTATACAATTCGAACCTTTGTTAATTAATCTTAATAAAAAAAAAGCAATTCACTCATTTGCTGAAAACAATTGAATATAATTGGCTAATGTCACTGAGTGGCAATTTTTTTAACAATACAAAACAAAGCTAAGTACAAATTTAATATGGTTAAATGCAACTATTCAAAAATGCAAAATTAAGTCAGCCTAAAATGAGATGGGAAGATGATATTAAAGAAATTGCAGGAAAAAAGTGGCTTCAAACTGCAAAGATAAAGAATAAGTGGTGAGATTTGGAGGAGGCCTGTACCTGAAAAGGGACTACTTATACAAAATATAAATAACATATTATTTAAGGATAATAACTAATAAAAGTAACAAATATCATAATAAATTTACATCTATCATATGTTTAGGAATATGGGTTCAATAAAAAAATTAATAAATTAATAATAAAATTGCAACTATTATATTATTAATAAAAATCAATAGTATTAAATAATCTCCAAATACTGAAACCTTTGATAAAATAATACAGGGAGTTTGAAAAAAATTGGTACAATTGATAAAAACATGACTTAAAAAGTAAACTTTATTGTAGTTGTAATTTGATAAAATTATATTATTAAATTTATCTTCTAAATGATTAAAATTTGTATTTCCTTTAAATCAAAGCTCTATTTACAGGTAAAAACTACTAAACATGAGTTTGAGTCTCAAATTTGTGTCCGTTTCGTTACCATTTTTAATAATTTATACAAACAAAACTATCTCTACTCTTTTTTTGAATTGCTTATTAAAATATGTTATTTTGTATTAGTCAAAGATACAAATAACAAATAGAAACTAATCAAACTGTTTAAAATTATAAATCTTTTTGGCAGAGATGTTTAAGATACCCTCTACAAAGTATCTGAAATACAAGATGTAAGATACTTTAAAAAAAAAGCATCTCAGATGCCAGATACAAATAATTTTCTAAAAATGTATGTGAAATACTAGATACAAAATACTTATCTGTCAAATATTTTTATGAAAACAAAACTTAAGTTTATTTGTTCGAGAAAACAATTTCCGAATAGATTGCGTTGATAACAAGGGTCAGGCAAATGTGACAAGACAAAATATGTAGATATTAAAATTTAGACTCAGTCTTTATGTTTAAGTTGAGATTAGAGTAAAATTAATTATTGTAGTGTAAAGTGAATTTCATTTTATTTCAGCGGTGGTTATTTTAACATGTTCATGGCTTCACTAAAATGGTTCTGCACGGCCAAAAGATCTTGTATTGAATTATAGTAGGAGTTCTATCGATTCGCACATGGAAAAGTTAGTGACTTACCTGTTATTTGTAAATATGTCTTGCATGCCTTTGTTTTTTAGCACACAAGTTCCACAGTTCTTGGCACTTTGATAAGGCTGTGTCTTGTAATTTCTTATAAAATTTGTTTTTGGTTCTTGCTTGTTTGAAATCAGTACTAGCAATCAGGTGTAAAGTGTGTTTAGCAAATCTTTCATGTCCGGGCAGAAGGCAATCACCTTCTAAGTCTGAGGAAGCATCTGTAAAAGCTTGTAGTACTAGAAGTAAATCATCATCTTCACTACCTTCATCAAGTGGTGTTCTTTTAAGATATCCAAATGCAAGTTAAACATGTTTATTTAACCCACAAGTAACTTATTTTAGATAAAGACCAAATATCAGCTGTAATGCACACAAATTCGACATTGTCCAACTGAGCTGTAATACGGCACATAACTTTCGGAGGCTAGATCCCGACAATATCGGCTAAAGTTTTAAACAACGCGCTGCGTTCAGTTGCGATCGGAAAGAATAACTGCAAATATTATTTTGGTAAAAGTATCTTGGGGAACAAAGTATTTTCAAAATACTAAGATACCAGGAAAATGTATCGAAATATAACATACAAAGTAAAAAAATAAAAAGTATTTCAAATACAAGATGTAAATACATATTTTGTATCTTGTATCTGTATTTCAGATACATCACACTGTACACAGATTATCTAAGATACGTCACATCTCTGCTTTCTGGTTTGTTACTATTGCCTCCAAATCATCCGGTTTATTTAACGCTATCAATGTAATACTGGTAATAATATATTTAGATCAAATTGAGTGTATCCAAAATATAATTATTAAAAAAAAACCTGAAAATAAGAATATTTGAAGAATTAAAGCAGGTAATCCCTAAAACTCTTGGCATTTTTTATGGACAGTTGCAAAACCGATGGTAATAAAATTGTAAGGCATAGTTTAGATATGACCTCAAATGAGAAATAAGTAAATGTGGGAATTAGGAGGAATATAGCTTTCTAATGGTGAATTTTCTTTTAAATCGGTTCAGTATATTTGCGTTTATCTATTGAGTTAAGCCAATTACGTACACTGCAACCGAAGGTTCCAAAAAAACCAAATTTACTTAAAGTTAATTTAATAAAAAAAAATCAAAAACTAATTTAAAAATAAGTGAAACTTATTCGAAGTATGCCATAAGTGCCGAAGTATACATATTCCCATATATATGTATATATATATGGGAATGATCTCAAAAGTATTTTAATTAATTAAATGGCATAGTGCTGCGTCGGCGCCTCGTGTCGTCGTTGACCTCTTCGAAGGTTTTTGCCGTCGGTTCGGTTACATGGAGACTGCAGCGTCGGCATATTGGACGAGTGCGCTGTTGATTGCTAATGCGCTGCATCGGCTATAACCTTTGGGGTTCCGTATGTAACATCTCCAACCTCAGTTCAGCAACTATTTTGTCATGTTAATGAAAAATATTGCTGGAAACTACTCTCGTTTAGAGCTGGCTGTATCTTCTAAAGTGTGTATCTGGAGTGTTGTTCTCTTTTGAACTATCTCGTTTGAAGTGCCAGATCTTGTAGTTATGGCCTACTAAAAGAGACTAATAAATAAAATGGGATGGTGGTATGGTACAGGGTAGTCGACTAGACGTTGTCGATTTCTATCGGTGTTTCCTGAGATAATTTGTTCTGGATGCTGTAAAGATCTTTAAGGTTTATTGATCTTGAGCCAATGTCGTTATATGCAACTATCTGATTGATTTTGCGGAAAGGGATCTTAGATATATTCAACGGTTAATATTTCTCGTTTGTTATTGTTAATGATGGTGAGTTCTGCAGTTCTAATGTAAAAATTTTCGGGAATGGTTATGAGGTAGTTTCCTTGCAGTGTGTTGAAATCTTTTCTGCCGCAGGCAAACTGTACTTTAGTGGGTCGAGGTAGCAAGAGTATATAGTTCGCCGTTGGGTACAATAGACAGTCTGTATAAATCTTCTGAAATTATAGTAAAACTATAAACTATAACTAATCTGTTCCTATCAAAGTAAGAGCCAGTTTATAAGATTATAATATTCTCTTAATTCTAAGTCGGGGATGCGATCTCTACTGTAAACTATCTTTAGTTTATCTATAATGGATTTCAGAACTTCGGTGTCTATCAAAGCATGGTGTGTAATAGAAGCGCGAATGAAAGCTAATATATTTTCTATCCTAATTATCTCCAATATTAAGTCTTCTACATTATTATTAGCATTTGAGCAAACTGTGCAGATTTGATGAGACTGTAATCTCTTAAGTTTCTCTTTTTAACATGATTCTACTGTGTCGTTAATTTTCTGCTGATTAGATGTTAACGGTTCTAGAACTATGTTGTTTAAATATCCACTCTTTATTAAGACTGATGTGGTTATTGATTTCTGAAACTATCTTATTTTCGTTATTTTGTAAAGTCTTAATTGCTTCATCATACTTCATTGCATCTGAGTAATCTAATTTGCTCGTAATACTATTAATTATTGATTCTAGACCATCTACTAGATCTCTTTTAACTCTACTGGGTTCCAAAGATTTTACTTGGTTTAATACCTTGCCAAGCTTGTTAATAAGATAGTCGATCTGATATTCGTAAAGTATATAAGTATCGTTGCTAAGTCTGGTTTTGAAAATCTCTTTACTAAGTTTATCTTATTATCGATGTCATCTAACTGTACGTATTGTATGAAGTCATGATAGTGGGTGGTTAGTCTAGTCGATCCTAGTTTGTAAGGTAGTATTCCTGGTCCATCGGCTAACGATTCAAGTCTTATGTCCTGGTGTTGAGTCGCTTGTACTGTCAGCCACGTCAGAATCAAATATTTCATGTCTGGTTTTCCTCGGTGAATCAATGTCTGGAATCTCCGTCCGGCTACGCAGTTGCCCCGTAGATTGTGGATCCTCTGGCTGGGGCTTAATAGCCGCCCGTGCGACTCGCGAACGCGATTATCGATATAAGATGCTTCTAATGCTTGCGAACCGGCCCGCGAAGATCCTACCGACTGCGCCAATTACGTATACTGCAACCGAAGGTTCCAAAAAAGCAAATTTACTTAAAGTTCATTTAATAAAAAGAAATTACAAATTAATTTACAATTGAAACCTATTCGAATTATAAATATGGAATGATCTAAAAAGTATTTTAATTAATTAAATGGAATAGTGCTATGTCGGCGCATCGGCCCGTCGTTGACCTCGTCAAAGGTTTCCTCCGTCGGCTCGGTTGCATGGAGACTGCAGCGTCGGCATATTGGACGAGTGTGCTGTTGATTGCTAATGCGTTGCATCGACTATAGCCTTTGAGGTTCCGTCTGTAACAAGCCCCAAAACAAATACCTTTTTTTTGTTTATTTGGAGAAAAAACAAGACCAGGTTTCTTAGTGGTTCGCAGAAACAACTGAGATCACTTTATTTTATGGTAACTCCATCGCATGCAATAATTTGGTGGAGTGTTCCAGGTAACACAAGAATTTTATTTGAAATGTAATTAATTGTGTCTTACTGAATAAGGTGAACTTGTATTAGACTATTTTATGGCCTCGTATGCATCTTTGGCAGTTTGAATGTAAGTACCGTGACAAAGAAAGGAAGTGTAAAATAAAAATATGACTGCCGATATTGCGAGCTTTGTCCGTCTGAATAGAAATAGATAACTTCTATGTTAAGATATATTACATGGGCTAAAAAGTCCCGGGCCTAACAAAGAAAACACATTTTTTTGGTTAAAAATTAGAGATTGTTTTTGGAGTTATTATGTATTTTTATAATCACCACAGATAATAAACAAAACATATTATAACATTGCCAAGTTTCTTATTTTCATTTGGAATTCAAGGTGCAAATAAAACCACATTTTAAGTACACACATCAAAAGTGTCTAGGGATCAACATATATTTTTGCAATAACTTTTCTCCTGATTGATATTAATTAAAAATTTCTTTAAGGATTCATCAAATAAAGTGTTTTCGTTTGTCACAGTAACGATAAACCAAGTCACCTTTGCATTAGTAAAGAAGTTTGCCATTTTCCTAATAAAGGGATTTTTGACATTTGAACCACTAACATTAAAGTTCGAAAAAAAGACTGAAATAACAGTTTTCTTTAAAATTTTATTAGGTAACTTAAACAATTAATAATCCGTGTTTCTACCGCGAACACTAACAACACAAGAACATCGGTTTGGCATACTCAAAATGAGTTCATCCAAATCACGCTGTGGAATGGCCGCCCATGTTCGTTGCAACAACAAAAAAAGGTCTTCTTGCGACTGGATACCCTCCATATTCGGCAGAGCTCTTCTCTGTAGCATATCCCATGCATGCTCAATCGGGTTCAAGTCTGGCGACTGAGCAGGCCAGGGCAGGACATTGATGTTAGCTGCGGCGAGAGTCTGTCTTACAACTCTTGCGGTGTGCGGTCGTGCATTATCATGCATTAACTGAAATAAGGGACCGATTTGCACTTGTAGAGGAACGATGACGTCTGATACAATCGTCTCAGCATAAATTTGAGCGTTGAGGTTGCCTCTGATCCAAATCAACTCAGTTCTTCCGCCGATCCAAATACCCGCCCATACCATGATGGTTCCACCACTATAAGGATGGACTTCCTGGCAGGATTTTAATCGCTGTTGGCGTCCAGGGGTTCTCCAGTGTCGTATACGTCTTGTATCCGGTCTCATACCAAAAAGAGACTCATCAGAAAAGCACACGAAACGCCATTGTTCTTCTGCCCAATTTCTGTGTTCAAGAGCCCATTGATATCGAATCCTACGATTGTGCATTGCTATAGGTGGTACCCGTAGCGGTCTTCGGGAATGAAGGTTCACTTCATGCAAGCGGTTTCTGACTGTTTGGTCGCTAATTAAGTTCCCTGAAGAGTGATGAAACCTCACGGCTAACATCATGGCGGTTATTGTTGGAGCTCTTCGAGTTAAGATTTGAATGTATCGGTCTTGTCTCCGTGTGGTGCAGCGATACCGTCCTCCATGGCGCTCAGCCACGGTACCAGTGCTTCGGTAACGTGTCCAAAGTCGACTGATAACACTCTGACTTGTATTCAGAGCTAAAGCCACAGTACGTTGCCGGGAACCAGCTTCTATCATTCCCACGGCTCTGAGCATTTCTTCCCTGCTTAAATGACGTCGCCGCTCCATAATAACGTTGGTTTTAATCAGTAGTAGGGAAACAGTAGCACTAATAATTTCTTCAATGCGTTGTATGTTTTTATAGGGAAAATATTGGCAGCTGATTTTCATCTTTTACTCGAATTTGATTGACAGTTCCTGATTCAAATTATGAAATGCACCAAAAAGGATCCATATAAATTTATAAAATCATAAATTTATTACAAAGCCACATCTCAATCTCAAGAAATCCGCATAAAAATGCTTGATCCCTAGACACTTTTGATGTGTGTATTTTTATTTTTATTTTTTTTGCGAATGATTATTTGGAGGCTTCCTCAACAAACTCATTTTTCAAAATACAAAATCGTTTTAGGCATATGGCAATTGTGCTTTGAATTACTTTATATTTATTACTATCACGGTGAGTTTCACACCCCATCAGACACTCATAATTTAAATTTTCACACAATTTTCCTAAATTATTTTTTATATTATTCGTGCGCGAGTCTTTTTTCAAGTAGTCATTTATAACTGTTGCAGCATTTTCAACCAGCTTGCAAAAACTGGGCTGGACATAATTGAGACTTGCCTTTTCATCCTCATACTCTTTGAATGAAGTGAACAAATGACATACCTCAGTATTCTGGTCTACAAGAAATATATTTTTGCATATTTGGCAATTTTGTTCCATATTTTTTAGTATGTAACCACTTACATAAGCACATGCTTGAATTTCTCCAGAACACTGAGGTATGCTCAACTCTTCTACACATTCCAATACTTTGAGTGAAGTTGTAGAAGAGCTGCCATCATCTTTTTTGACTAATGGTACTTTGACATCTGTACCTTTGTTAGGGAATACTTTAAAGTTTAGTTTCTGTTTTTATTATTCTGTTGAACTTATGCACCCAAAACAATTTTCGACAGGATCTTGATTTAGCCTCCGTAATGACAGTGTTTACGTCTATCTCTTTTAAATTAAGAAACAATTTTTCAATCGCATTAATTGTCCTCAGCCTTCTTGTGAAGGGGGTTTACTTCTGACCCCTGAAAACTTAATGTTTTCTATAAACGACTTCATTTCTTTGAAAAATTGTAAATGAGGGCTTGTTGCGGACATATTTGTTAGTAAGGGCTTCCCTCTTTTTCTATTTGGAGTGTCTCCATTCATGGCCTCAAATAGTCTATTCATTTTGGATACTATTGCTGCTGTAGCTATCGCCTCTTGCGGTAATTCACCTGAAAAAGAAAAACGTTTTGAGATCCATACCTTAAAAGCTCTGAATTGAAGACTCAATTCAGAGCTTGCAGACTCAATGCATAGACATTCATAGCAGACAAAAATGTTATAATAAAACTGCCTAAGGGAGAGTTGAACTACATACATACATAGCATCACGTCTTTGTTTGATACTATGTAGTGATATTGTATCATTATAGAACCGTTTATTGTTTTTTTTACTCAAAGCTCCATGATTAGGAAGATTTGTAATAACACAGTAATAATTTGTAACAGAGACAGTAACATTTTGTAGAAAGATTTGTCATATTATATAGTTCCTTTTCAAAATAGAGACGTGGAACACAAGATGATTTATGAAATGAAAAAATAAATCAAAGTAAAACAAGTGTCTTAAAACTTACTTAGGGCTACTTTGGCATATAATCCTGCTGCAACCGAATGACTAAAAACTTGAGCAGCCAATCTAACTTTCATTTTTTGTTCGCCATTCGGTTGCAGGTGTTGTTGGGTTAAAGCTGGAGATGATGATGGGAGGTGGGAGCTCATCGAACCTACATTAGAAGAACTGGAGCAAAAAATGCGCGAAGCTGAGACCGAGCCACATGAAGGCAAACGAAAACAAGAGTCTATGGCCTATTTTCAAAATACATCATCAAAAATCTCGATATATAAAAGTTAACATGGAATCCTTCAAACCATAATAATATTCTTGTAAGTTATTCCAAGGACCAACATATATTAGTCTCTCCATAGGAATAGATCTTGATTTTAAAAATATATCTTTGACAGACATATCACACAAACGTTGTCGAATATTATGGAATGAACATTTAAGCAAGTCGTGATTCTTGTTCCAATACTTGTAGTTACTCTCTGTCCAATGTCCTGTATAAAAGATGTTTTGTGGAGGTGTTATTATAAAGTTATTTAACCATTTCTCGAGCCTACAAATTTTGTCTCCATTTCCACGTCCTTTGTTTTGGCCACTTGTTTGTAAGCCTCCGTCTTCAGTTGATTGGTCAGCTTCTGTACACGCGATTCTGCTCCATAGGACAGGAAGGTCCCGCGGAACTCGGCACTCTTCCACCACTCTGTTTTTGGCTTCCTCAGACAATCGCTGTAGGGGTAAACTTCCAACTTGACCACCTTCAACCCACGTTCTCCCCGCGATTTCAAAATAACTAATTGATCGAGGTGCTTTATTGAGATACTCTGAGAGATTGACCCAGTGGTCAAGCGTAACGATTGCCGTTGGACAACTCCGTCGAGCAAACCTTCTAAGTTGTCTGAGGTGTCGCTGTCCGTGTCCTCTTCCGTCTGAGGTGCTTCCTTTGGATTGTTCTTTTGTTTCTTGAACATTTGTGGAAGATCCTCGTCCGTGTCCGATGAGATGCGACGTTTGGCAGGCCGCTTCTCCGAGTCCGTATTGGATTTTCTCGAGTTCATTTTCAACTTCGAGGTCGACACTTCGTTCGATCTGTGACCAGGGAGTGAGTTGAATTTCACTACTTTCTTGGTCTTCGGTCGTGTATTCGCTGAGGTATCGCATGAATCGGCATCGGCAGGATCCTCCTCCGTACGTGCAGTCGTGGATAACGTGGATGTGGTCTTGGTGTTCGGCAATAATGAGGAGTCCTCGTCCTCGCTGACCTCCGACTCTTCTTGAACATCCTGGCTGTATATTTCCCCGAATATTCTGAATAACTTCTCTTCGAAATCTGTCTCCCAAACCATCTGATGGCAGTTCGTATACATCGTGTATAATCCGGCATTTAAGGCCCATTGTTCGAAAAGATCCCAGGAAATGTTTTTAAGGATTGCTTTTGCCTCTCCGTATCGATTATGAATGCTTTGAATACCTCCTTCATGGGTCGCACTATTTTCAACATTTTGTGTTCGTTCTGGCGATAACAATAGTCGCGGAGCTTCGTTAGAAACTGTCCCATCAGTTTCACAGTGTGCTCGTTGTCCCAGAAATCTTTCAACCATATCATGAAACCTAGCGTCTCCACTATCTTCCTCTGATGATTCGCACTCTTTTTGCCGACACCTTTGTTTTTTGGCTGCTTGCTCTTCTTCGACGTCTTGGGCAGTTCGAACGTCTGTTGTGTATTCGCCACGATGTCCGCGTCGTTCGTACGGTTTTCCATCTCTTCCTCGCTTTCGGCTGGTTCCGTAGTAATGATGCATTCTTGATTGCTGTCCTGGTTGAATTGTAACTCGGTGTCGTCCTCGGAGTGATTTAATTGTTTGGAGTTTTCCATCTTTAGTTTTTACGAGAGTGTTAAAGACTTCACTAGAAAACGCGTCCAGCTTGATAGTTTTACTAACAATGATGTATGCCTCAGCATGTACGGGTTTTATACCCACTTCTTATCTAAAAGGTCGTTTGTTAAAACAATAACGTAATAACAACCGGTCGGGAGTTCGCCGTAAATCTTTAGATAAGTTCTCTGAAATTTTCCTTTTGCTGTTCCCTTATCTCGCCGCCTGCGTCGCCAAATGGTCATTAAAAAATTTATATATTATTCGATTAATTGTTCTACAGCCGTAAAGCGATTAGTAGAGAACTATATCAGTACTGGACCTACTGAATCTCCTCTGGTTCGTCATCATCGCGGTCGCTATCGTTGGCGATGATATTTACCAAAATGAAAACGCATCAGACGGTTCTTCACAAGTGGCGACAGCATCATCGACATACGCGTATTGTTCAAACTCCTCGTTTGTTATGGGTAACTGATGTTTATCAATAGCCCTCACCCAAGTGCTCAGCGGTACGTCGTCTTCTTCGTTAAAATCATCTGCGTTCGAAGTTACGCTACAGTCTACATTGCTTCGGACAAAACCAGCGTGTTTGTAACAGTTAAAAATTGTGTCTTGCTTGAGTTGGGTCCAGGCATCTTGAATCATTAGAATAGCATCAAGAACAGTTATCTTTGAGTAATCAACACTACTGCTTCCGCGACCGTCTGGATCATTTTCAGGACAAGGTTTTTACGAAAATGTGATTTCAAAGCTCGAATAATCCCTTGAATGGATCAAGGGTTGCAACACTGATGTTGTGTTTGGGGGCAGAAATACCAGGGTTATGTTTTTAAAGTTTTCAATATGGGGATGTGCAGGACATTGTCAACTAACAGCAGAATTTTCTTGTTATTTTTCATAAGTTCACGATCCCAGGCGCATATCCATTTGTTAAAAATGTCAGCAGTCATCCAGGCTCTTTGATTGCTCTCATAATCCACTGGCAAATGCCGTACATTTTTAAAACATAATAATAATAATAATAACGTTTATTGGATCAATTAGATTAATTACAAAAAGTATGAACACTGTTACTTAAACTAGGGTTTCCTGTGCTATAAGTAACAGTTACAATTCGAAGTTGGTCTAGCTACGTACTTCACATTTTATTGTACAACAATCTGTTATTCTTACGTTATTAAGTTTTAATTACAAAATTTTAAGGAAAGTAACAAAAAATAAAGTAATGAAATAAAGTAAAATTACATTACGAACATTGTTTATGTACGGAAGGTTGTAACCCCTAGCCCCGGTAAAGGGGGGTTTTTAGTCGGCCCTAGCTCTACCAGGGGGAATCACTTCACCGGTGCGCAGTCAGTAGAAATATGAGACATATCCCAGGGCGCCGTTCACAGAAAGAAAACTAAATAAAGAAAAAGAAGAAACTACAGAGAATACTAAGATTATCAATTGTGCACTGTGTCGATGGGTGACCAGGGAATTCTTCAAGAAAAACAAAGATTATCGATTTCACACATATATATATAATCAGTATAAAACACATTTAGAGAGTACAAGTAGGCCCTACTACAGAAAGTTAACATTAACAATATAATTTATTAGTCATATTATTATACTTATAAATAAGAGGGTCAGTATCTAAATTTAAAGTTCATATTCTCTACCATGCCTTAGCCTTATGGGGGCTCGACAGGGATGTGCAGACGCCGGGCATGAAAACAAGTCCACCCCCACATGGTCCCTGGGGTCTCTCATCTTGTAGCCTCGGGAAGCGCGTGCCGGTGGACAAAATAAGATATTAGCAAGTGATATGATTATTGAGTTATAAAACCATACGTGATCCTGTGGCAAGTCAAGGGGATTTGTCGTACGGGAGGGAGCTCTCCTGTACCCCGATCACTTCTGCACGCTGGATAGCCCACGAACTGCCAGTGGGATTCGCCAATTGTGCACGAAGGTATAGGCGAATGCAGACCACGTTGGTGACGTACTTGTGCGTTTCTTGAAGTAAATCTCAAACCAAAACTTGAAACCCTAGGAAAAAAAGGACATAATCCTAAGTACCTATTGAAACAGATAGACATTGACACAACTAAATAAAGTCTAAATAAGCGACAGAGTTCTCACCACGTTTATAGACTGCGGGTTTCAGAATATAACTTCTTCACGAATCCAATACTAAGATAAACAGAGTTATGCACAATTGCGTAGTTGAACCAAGAATGCTTTTCACGGGCTATCAGGGCCCGCTTTTTATATTACATTTCAAGGTCCCGCTGGAATAAAACTTTTACCCTCCACTCATTAATCAAAAAACATCACCTGATTCTCATAGACAAATAATAGATTTCTTCTGCCCAGAGACTAAAATAGAACAAGATTTACCACAGAGTATCAATTACTTCAAAGATATATCTGAGAGTGAAAACGCCATCTGACGAATCGCGGGTGAAAGTTTTTCTAAACCCAATGAGGAAGATGTGTAAGAGCTACCGCTAACCTGATAAAGATGGCGCTTACCCAAATACGTCATCTTATTGCGCTACTAATTCTAAATATTTCAATGAAGCAAAAAAAAGTTGTTACAAGGTGTGTCAATGTGTAGAATAATATTTGATAAATAGTTTGAGTGGTGGATAAAAAAAGTGTATAAAAAAAGTGTATTGGTTACGTATGAGACATAGGGTATGGACAAATTATTTGGGGACGCAGAGAAAATTTTCTGTTTCTTCGTAGTCCAATTCGCTTAAATATTTAATCACAGTTTTCTTAAACTTATAGAGGGACAATTTATATAATGATACTATCTTTGTAAGTTTATTGTAGTTATAGGCGGCTGCAATACAAGGATGTCTTTTTGCAAAACTCGTTCTATGAGGTATGATTTTATATACATAATCCTTACGTCTTTTATTTATAGATTGATTGGTAGGTAACTTGGTATGAGCATAAATTAGATTTTTTAATATGAATAATTTGCGCACTATAAGGACTTCTGTTTCTTTATAAAGATTTACGGTAGGGTATAGTATTGGTTTGGACGTAAGGACTTTGAGGGCGGCTCTTTGAGCTCTTTCAATTCTTATAAGTGACGTCTTATGTGCTCCTCCCCAGACTGAAACACAATAGATTATAACTGATTGACACAGTGAATAATAAATTACTTTTAATACATTTGCGTCTAGTATATGTCTTAGTTTTCTGAAAATAGACATAATTTTTCTTGTTCTGTTTGTAAGCAATTCTATGTGACGGTGCCAGTTAAAATTCTCATCGATCCAAACACCAAGATACTTAATATTGGATACTCTATCTAAGTGGGTGCATTGACAAATGCTGTCTAACCGATTTTCACAAGTGTGTGCAACTACACACATCAAAAGTGTCTAGGGATCAACATATATTTTTGCAATAACTTTTCTCCTGATTGATATTAATTAAAAATTTCTTTAAGGATTCATCAAATAAAGTGTTTTCGTTTGTCACAGTAACGATAAACCAAGTCACCTTTGCATTAGTAAAGAAATTTGCCATTTTCCTAATAAAGGGATTTTTGACATTTGAACCACTAACATTAAAGTTCGAAAAAAAGACTGAAATAACAGTTTTCTTTAAAATTTTATTAGGTAACTTAAACAATTAATAATCCGTGTTTCTACCGCGAACACTAACAACACAAGAACATCGGTTTGGCATACTCAAAATGAGTTCATCCAAATCACGCTGTGGAATGGCCGCCCATGTTCGTTGCAACAACAAAAAAAGGTCTTCTTGCGACTGGATACCCTCCATATTCGGCAGAGCTCTTCTCTGTAGCATATCCCATGCATGCTCAATCGGGTTCAAGTCTGGCGACTGAGCAGGCCAGGGCAGGACATTGATGTTAGCTGCGGCGAGAGTCTGTCTTACAACTCTTGCGGTGTGCGGTCGTGCATTATCATGCATTAACTGAAATAAGGGACCGATTTGCACTTGTAGAGGAACGATGACGTCTGATACAATCGTCTCAGCATAAATTTGAGCGTTGAGGTTGCCTCTGATCCAAATCAACTCAGTTCTTCCGCCGATCCAAATACCCGCCCATACCATGATGGTTCCACCACTATAAGGATGGACTTCCTGGCAGGATTTTAATCGCTGTTGGCGTCCAGGGGTTCTCCAGTGTCGTATACGTCTTGTATCCGGTCTCATACCAAAACGAGACTCATCAGAAAAGCACACGAAACGCCATTGTTCTTCTGCCCAATTTCTGTGTTCAAGAGCCCATTGATATCGAATCCTACGATTGTGCATTGCTATAGGTGGTACCCGTAGCGGTCTTCGGGAATGAAGGTTCACTTCATGCAAGCGGTTTCTGACTGTTTAATCGCTAATTAAGTTCCCTGAAGAGTGATGAAACCTCACGGCTAACATCATGGCGGTTATTGTTGGAGCTCTTCGAGTTAAGATTTGAATGTATCGGTCTTGTCTCCGTGTGGTGCAGCGATACCGTCCTCCATGGCGCTCAGCCACGGTACCAGTGCTTCGGTAACGTGTCCAAAGTCGACTGATAACACTCTGACTTGTATTCAGAGCTAAAGCCACAGTACGTTGCCGGGAACCAGCTTCTATCATTCCCACGGCTCTGAGCATTTCTTCCCTGCTTAAATGACGTCGCCGCTCCATAATAACGTTGGTTTTAATCAGTAGTAGGGAAACAGTAGCACTAATAATTTCTTCAATGCGTTGTATGTTTTTATAGGGAAAATATTGGCAGCTGATTTTCATCTTTTACTCGAATTTGATTGACAGTTCCTGATTCAAATTATGAAATGCACCAAAAAGGATTATAAAATCATAAATTTATTACAAAGCCACATCTCAATCTCAAGAAATCCGCATAAAAATGCTTGATCCCTAGACACTTTTGATGTGTGTATATTAAACGGATCTGGTATTCCCTGTTTTGTTAAAGAAAAAGTTATATATTTTGTTTTGCTAAGATTAACAGTGAGTTTATTGATATTAAGCCAGCACAGAACCTTTTTGAGGCCACTGTTTGTGATATTTTCTATCTCATCTCAATTTCTCCCATAGAAAACAATTGCTGTATCATCTGCAAATGTGAAAATTCTCGCATTGAGTAATTTCAAGTTACATAGTTGATTGATGTAAATCAAAAACAGTGTTGGACCGAGAATACTCCCCTGGGGCACTCCATAAGTTACATGAGCATCCTCACTTATATATGAACCAATCTTTACGCGCTGAGTTCTATCGGTTAAATAACTTTTGAAAACATCTGGGACGTTGAGATTTTCCGATTACGATTTTTTTTTTAACAGTGCCACTCATGTTGGCTGCTACCATCACAGTGATTCTCTCCTTTGATAATTTCCCTCCTGTACATTTTTCGCCTTTAAATTTCAAAGTCTTGTCTGGGGTTAATTTATAAAACAGCCCGGTCTCATCTGCATTAAAAATTTCATCATCTCTAAATTGCGCACTTTATATAACTGCGACGAGTTATTCTCATCCCTTCTAGAGTTGATTTGCTAGGCAGTCTTAGATATATTACTTGGTTGTCCCCTTGTCCTGTTAATGTAGCTATGGTTCCACACTTCCAAGATGCAACTAATATGAGAAGTAAGGTTGCCAAGGTCCACCCTTTCTGCCTCAGGCCTTCCATCCAGGCCTCCGGTCCATGCACACACCGTGGCCCGTTCAGAGGGTAACTATCTAGAACTTGTTTGGGAGGGTGGAATCTGTCCTGGAACAGGAGTATGGACTCCAGTGGAAACAGCTGTGTATATGCCATCACATCCTTGACACCTAGCAGGCGATCCTGCTCTTCAAATAAGGGTGTGACTCCTTCAAATCTGAAGCTGGTGCACCAACTCGAAAAGTCCATAGCCATGAATACGTGGCCTCCTTCGTCCTGGGAGGATGACTCAGATATTCTTAATAGATGTTTAAATAAGTCATCCTCTGATTTCGTCATGGTCTGGTGAAGTATGAACTTGAATACATTTTTGATGTTGTTCTCCGTTGCTACCTGGAATAACCTCATCTCTAGGGTCAGTTTGCCAAAGAACCTTGCTTTGGTTTTCTTCATTTCTCTCTCTTTAGCCACTCCCACAGTTACCTTCCAGGACTTAGGAATCTGCTTGTCGGAAACAGTCTGGATTATGGTCTTCACATTCACCTCTTCTCTCCCTATGTACTGCATGATGTTACTTTCTCTGGGGGGAGCCGACGGAAAGAAACCATGTTTGGTCCTATGGGCTTGACCATCATACTATAAGGCCAATGTTTTAGGCTGGGTATTATAGACTTATCTGCTAGTAGGTCAGCGGTGTATATCTGGTAGTCGAACTCCATTGTCTTTTTGAATCTTATGTCAGAGAACATTGCTGTAGACCATGGCTCTCCTGGGTCCTCACCCCAGTATCCACCATCATAACACTGTTTTATCACAGGATCAGAATTTGGCCCTAGATCTAAATTGGGCCACTTGCTCTTCTGCTTATAGAAGTTTCTGGAAAACTCAAATACAAATGCCCTTCGGATCTCTTCTGCTATTTCTCCTAGCCCGGGTTTAAGGATGGTTCTCTTCTCGATCCATGTTGCAATGCTGGCATCCATCACCACCTCGGGGTGTCCAAAACACTTGTTAAGGCCTGTTAACTATAAGGAGAGGTTTACGTCTATAGTGTTGGATATTCTCCTTGTCGCTATTTTGAGGAGCAGAGAATGAGGATATTGATCAATTATATCCTTGAGGGAGTTGTAGAAGTGGGGATCTCCTTCTATGTCCTTAAGTATAGTGGATATTACTAGGGGCTGCCAGCATTTCAAGATATCATATTAATCCTGCTGCAACCGAATGACTTAAAACTTGAGCAGCCAATCTACTCGTAACTTTCATTTTTTGTTCGCCATTCGGTTGCAGGTGTTGTTGGGTTAAAGCTGGAGCGAACACAAAGTTTGGATTTGTATTTTCCAACTTGTATAACTGTTCTATGTGAGCCCATTTAGCTACACCTGTAATATAATTTATTTAAATTAATACATACAAAATAGATATATGTTTATATTGGATTTTATTAATCATAATTCATAGGAACATAAGAAAATTAAAATTGGCCTTGATTTAAAAATAAGGTGTTATGCTAACTTTAATTGAACAACCTTAGGTTTTTTAGGAATATTAATTAAATTCGTTTTAGATAAAGTGTATAGTTTGCCCCCAATGATTCAGTCATTGTTTATGAGACACCCTATACATACATATACTTTCCAAATCAATAATTATTTTAGTGTGATATTTTTATGTGGCATCACTGATACTTTGTAATGATGTAAAATAATTTATAGATAAATATGATAACTAACCCGTTCTTTTTATAAAATGGTTGACGCGTGGTAGTAGAGAATATCTGCTCACAACATTTGCAGGTAAAGCAAAAGCAAACTGTCAAGTCAAACCTAAAACTGTTGTCAAGGAAAGGATTGTTTGTTGTGTGAATTCTGTTTACGGTGTAGTATTTGCTGTAGTTGTTTCTGAAACAATCATAATGTCAAAGGTGCGCCGCAGTCGTAAGTCCCCACCAGAGGGGTGGGGAGCTCATCGAACTTACATTAGAAGAACTGGAGCAAAAAATGCGCGAAGCTGAGACCGAGCCACATGAAGGCAAACGAAAACAAGAGTCTCTATGGCCTATTTTCAAAATACATCATCAAAAATCTCGATATATTTACGAATTGTTCTACAGCCGTAAAGCGATTAGTAGAGAACTATATCAGTACTGGACCTACTGAATCTCCTCTGGTTCGTCATCATCACGGTCGCTATCGTTGGCGATGATATTTACCAAAATGAAAACTCATCAGACGGTTCTTCACAAGTGGCGACAGCATCATCGACATACGCGTATTGTTCAAACTCCTCGTTTGTTATGGGTAACTGATGTTTATCAATAGCCCTCACCCAAGTGCTCAGCGGTACGTCGTCTGCTTCGTTAAAATCATCTGCGTTCGAAGTTACGCTACAGTCTACATTGCTTCGGACAAAACAAGCGTGTTTGTAACACGTGTTTGTTAAAAATTGTGTCTTGCTTGAGTTGGGTCCAGGCATCTTGAATCATTAGAATAGCATCAAGAACAGCTATCTTTGAGTAATCAACACTACTGCTTCCGCAACCGTCTAGTAACTGGATCATTTTCAGGACAAGGTTTTTACGAAAATGCGATTTCAAAGTTCGAATAATCCCTTGATCCATGGGTTGCAACACTGATGTTGTGTTTGGAGGCAGAAATACCAGGGTTATGTTTTTCAAGTTTTCAATATGGGGATGTGCAGGACATTGTCAACTAACAGCAGAATTTTCTTGTTATTTTTCATAAGTTCACGATCCCAGAGCGCATATCCATTTGTTAAAAATGTCAGCAGTCATCCAGGCTCTTTGATTGCTCTCATAATCCACTGGCAAACAAAGAAAACTTGTAACTTTTTCATCAATAATGTGACAATATCCATTATCTCATTCTCAATACTCACGAGTTTTACAACAAAAACGAGTTAAATAACTAATATCACATTATTCAAGTTAAAGTAAATAACAACAAGAAACATACCTTTGCACTAAAAACGTGGTATACTCGTGATGCCACGTTTTTTGTTAAAAACAGGAGCACTTCACTCGTTGCGCGTGCGGGGCAAACTAACGCGTCGCGTTGTTGAAGTCGGTGCGCCACACCGAAAGAGACAACGTGATAACGCCATTTGCCACGGTCGTGTCGTCTCTTTCACTCATAGCTCCTTAAACATTCACTTTTAAAATGCCGCGTTTTTGTAAAAAATAAAATTCGACATCGCGGTTTTGAATATCAAATGATAAAAAAAAAACGTTTTTATGAGATGTCACGTTGCTCTTGTAAAGAGGCGATGTGATAATTCTAGACGCCTCGAGTCCAAATCGGTGTCATTGAGAAGCGACTGAATGGGCGATATGTTAATGATGTGATTTATAGGTGCAATCTGGAATGTATCTATATCTGGGGTAATATCTGTTCAGCTTGATCCTTGTCTATGATTTTATATGCTAAAGTTTTCTGATTTAATTACACATCCTTGACCTACGCTCAAAAGGTCATTCTGCGATAATTGTAGTGCAGTAACTTGATCCGGGCATAACAAACGAAGACGGCACACGTCACAACAAAAGTATATATAATGATTAATATAATTAACTTCAGTTCATTTATTTGTACAAGTACTTGTGATCGTTTTACATGATCCAGTTTTTTCTGAAACCAGGCATAAACTTTGATCATCCGTGATATGGTATATCGGTCTCTTAATGCTACATAAAACAGTTTCTGGATTTTGGTGTAAGCAAGAATTGATGTTATTCTCAGTCAGAGATATAAAAACGTCTTTATTAAGGTTTATGGCGACATACTCTGATATAGGAACTATCTCAACCATTTGCGTCGTAACCAGAACTGGTAAAGGCACTTCTTTTAAGATTTTAAACATATCTCTCGTAATCAGAGGAATTTTGACTTCTAAAATGAAATAACTTTCGGACACTCTGGCACGTGCTCTTATCAAATTGTAAATTTTTAGAAAGTCTATTCCATATAAAATGAGTACTTGATATTCTGTTCAAGCGCACAGATTACTCACTTATTTTGTAAGTAGGTACTCTTACAAAGTGATGAAAAAAAGTTACCCTCATTGAGTGACCTTCTTATAACAAAAAGAAAAAAGGTTAAAAATATATAAGTGTGTGAAACCGAATCAAAAAAATAGAGGACAAGAACACAGAAACACAAAACACAAGAATTCCAAAATATAATGGTCCAAACTTACCAAGTGTTAGCAGTATAATAATTTCATTTCTAATTTTGAATTTAGTGCATTTGCATGCCGCAGAGATGGTATGATGGGCTGAAAAAATGCAAAAAGAGATTAATTACATGCGTACTGCAATCGCATAACCAATTAACGTCCCGGGAAGTCTCGGACGGAAAGGTTCCCTTGATATCCAAACCGAACACCCACAAAGCACACACACAAAGGTTCGGGTAGCTAGCCAAACGTTGGTCGCCAATTTGTAACCAAGTAAGCCAGCGGTAGTTTGCACGAGAATCAGGGCGCCTTTGTCTCACAGAAGATTAATAGGTGTATGTACTTCACGGCAGTCGCAGGATATCAAAGAAACGCTTTCTCAGCTTCACACATATATATATATATTTAATACAAAATAGAGAGTACAGGTAGGCCTTACTACAGATTTGCACTAATCTTAATAATACTACATATAAAAATTAAGAGGGTTAACAAACAAAGTTTTTTTTATTCTTTTTTTTTCTTGCTTCCGTCGTATGGACTGGAACGAGTAGTCGTCCACTGGGTGCACACTTCCCCCAGGATGTGATGAAGCCTCAAAGCTCGGGAATGCGTACCGGAGAAATAAAATGATGTTATTAATAAAAAAATGAACAAAGTAATCCCACTACGTGACCCAGTAACTGGCTTGAGAATGAGCAGCGCGGGATGGCCACAGGCTACAGGAGATCGCCTGACAAAGTCAGTGGAGCCTCAGGTGAAGGGAACTGAGTTGATCTAGACTGGTTCCACTTTTGGGGCACGTGAAAGGCGTTTCCAGCAATATTCAGATGTAGCAGACGACTGTACCATGTGACCCTGAGAAAGAGACCCTATTCTAAATACACATCTGCACAAACGAGAAAGCCTAGATAAAGTTTACAAGAGAATTAAGGAACTTACCACAAACTGTGGGCGATTATCACAAAATTATTCTTCACAATTAAGAAATACACAGAGAAACTTAGTTCGACTTTTAGCTCAGTAGGAAAAATGAATCTTCTAAGAGGAAGGCTGGCTTTTATATCCCATTTCAAGGTCTTCATGGAATAACCATTCTACCTCCCTACAAAATAACACAAACATCACGCCATTTTCAGAGACAAAACTAGAATTTAGGTTAGAAAAATCTATCAATAAAACGAAGTCTATGACAGAGTTGAATTGATTCCGACATGAGCGCCATCCTGCGCCTCGTTGGTGAAAACAGATCGGTTTGCAATTGACAGACGGCTGTGTAGTAGTTACCGCTGACCAAAGATGGCGCTAATAGCACGATCACTTCTGTGAGAGTCAGATAATTTCGTGATATTAAACAAAAGAAAAAAAAGTGTTACAACATCTCTATTTATTTGGGCATAGAATTCAGAGCAACTCTTGTAGTAAATTTTTTTTGTCACTCTTCGACACATATGGGCATATGGACACATATGGGCACACCCAGCAGGGTTGCTGTATACGCAGAAGAGTGCACACACAATCTTTTAATTCACTGCATTTATAACTTGATTGCTATTATTGCCAATATTTTGAGTTATTGTTATGGGTCTACATGTTATGGCATTTTCTTTATTCTCATCAAATGTTGACGAGGAAATCTCACCAACATTGGACGAGGATAAAAGTATAAAAAAATCTACGATATTGTCATCTTTATCATCCTAACAGTTTGCATATTGTATTATTTAATAAAACTCTTGTTAAATCACTTCCAAGTTTATTAGATTATTTTTAATATTGGAGCACACGAAGTTAGAACATGACTGACTCGCTTCTCGCTGTTTCAGTTCATTTTAAATGGTCTGTACTTACATTTTTAGGTTATGACACATGACAAACTGTCAGCACTGTCACTCAGTTCATTTACACAAATCTGTAATCCTACGTTTCGTTTATACCAGTGACTTATAAATATGTATGCTACACATATAACCATTGGACATAAGTAGCGATTTGAATGCATTTATGAAAGTATTTGCATCAGGATTGATAATTCTATACAGGCTCTGATCCTACCAAAAAAAATCTCCATAGGATCCTGATTTACATTTCGAGGATAAAAATATTGTATATTGTAAGCAGTAACAAGATCCGAGTGAAGTCCGCCGATGTTCTGTACCTATGTTCACGTTGTGTGACGTCATTCGAACGAGACTATAAATTGAGCAGCATCGTAAAGCTTGAGCTCTTTTGTTTTCTGTTTGTTATAAACTATATAAATAAACTAACTGTACCCTGCAGTATATTTTTATATCTGTCTTGTTGGTCTAGCGGTTAGCATATGCGACTGCTGTTCAAGAGATCTCAAGTTCGATTCAAGGGTCATGCCAAAGAGTTTGTGTTATAGGAATGCTTGAGAACAGCCCGGAGTTTGGAAGTTGCGGTCTTAACCTCCGTGCCTCGGAGAGAAAGAAAAGCCGTCGGTCGGTAAGATCGATTGGTGAACTTGGGACCTGTGAAAGTGTCAACTCCAGCACCATCTAGGTCACCATATTTAAGTTATCCGATTATCCCTCGGGAACACCGCCTTTCTTCGGGATACAAAGTGCCTATATGCTATTCCAGACTATAATCTGTCTCTGTGCCAAATTTCATTCTGATTCGTAACAAACATACACATACACGCATACAAACTTTCGCATTTATAATATTAGTAAGATAATAGTGAAGTGAATGAGGGAGAAGTTAAAAGCATTATTTTAGTATGATTAGATGATGTATAATTAAAACAAAATAATACTTACTGAACAATGCAGTATATTTAAGCATTCCACTGGTAGTTGCACTCAGAGTTTGGGCAGCTATCCTTCATGTTCTTCATAAACATGATGCTCTGTTAATTTTGTTAATAATGGATTCTAGTATGACCCAGTTTACAATCAGCCTCAAATACAGGTACAATATCCTTCCAAGTAGCAACCTTGCCTTTGAAGAGCGTGTCCTTTGTAAGTAAGTTGTTCCTAAGGCCCTTGAGTAGGTGTGGGCTATCATACACTACACTTAATCGTTGACCTGATAACTCAATAGTTCCATCTGCAATCAAAAAACAATTAAGTTTATTAACTGAATTCACTGGTACCAAAAACGACAGCTACAAAGCCCTAAGTTTGTCGTCCTTTGGTAAATTAAAAAGACGATGAGTTATGTTCGTTGAACTACAACCGACAACACAACAATTGATATTAGCCATGGCTGCTAATCAAAGCACTAGAGCACAGCACTTAAATTCGTATCGAGCAAGGAACTTGGTATAATATCTCAACTCAAGCAATTAAGCGAAGAGAAAATAACAGTACACGAGCTTCAACATGAATGAAACCATTTATGGGCTTTTTAAACCAGTGACTGAACAAGTTTCTGGAATTGAAAATGTCAAATATGGTGTTAAGTATTTTATGAATTCAACTGTGGCTTGACAATTTTTGAATGAAGCTAAATTAAGTTGTTCGTCACAGTATTGTATAATATTTGCCATAGAATTGCTTGATAATTGAACAGCTAACCGAACATTCATTTTATTTTTCATAAAATTAACATGTTTTTGCGTTTATTTATTACCCAAATGTAACCTAATATCATTTGTACAAACATTGTTTATTCCACTTTATAAACATGTTTTATCGCTTTTATTAATTCCATGAATGAATCTTTCTTGTATTTTATGTTATTTCGCGGCCACAAATTCTTTAATATAAGTGCCACCAAAACCTCAGCAGAGGGAATATTGTCTAGGCACACTTCCAACCTAAGATCTTCTGATCTATCCTCAATCATACCAAGAATCCAATGGCCCTCAATATGGTGACCTACAACAAAACAATATATATATATATAAAAATCTGGCTGTCGATCGAGAAAGGGGCCGTCGTCCTCGAAAACATCTTCATATACTCCCGATGCTCCACCAAGCCAATCGGCAGGTCGGTGGCGTCGGTGTCGGGTGACGGTGCAGCGATGCGGCGGAAGTGATGAAATGTGCAGCGTTTGCAGTTGGTACGGGTCAACGCTCAAACCAAATGTCGCGATGTATTTTGTGTAGAAATATTGGTTATTCGTGCAGCCAATAACTCGGTGCTGGGCAAAAAACCCTCACGCACAATGGAGCTATGCTGACACGCTGTCTGCGATGACTAGGGTTGGCGGCGGCCTCTTCCAGCGTCAGGAAGACAGGCAGGGACAGCAAGTGGCCAACTTGGTAGTTCAGGATCGCGAGTCTGGACCAATTTCTGTGTAGAGCTGGTTTCGGTCAGGAGTAGGCGACCCGAGGGACTTCAGAAATCCATTTTCTTCTGACACCAAATGTTAGATTGTCCTATTCAGCACTTATAAAAAAAACACAGCACTGAAATTTCGACAACTATTTATTAACTGAAAGTTTTACTCACACAAGTTCGGACATAGAATTTCTACATAAACTTAAAACTTATACGCGACTTGGATTATAACAGCGCGGATAGCCCTAGCGAAGGGCAGAGTAGACCCGGAGTGTATTCTTAGCTTTCAGTGATAGCCAGGCGGCAGGCAAGAACCAGGTCCGTAGCTGGGGAGCAGTTTAGCTAAAGAACAACCAACTGAACGAATTTAGGAAAGTCTTGCGTATTTATAGCATAATTATTGCTGATTTTTAATATCGTATTTAGGTAAACCAGCAATAATTGTAAGTCAGCATTTTACTTTAACAAATAGTGATGTGACAGAGTAAATAGGGATGTAACAGTTCGTCGTGCTCGCGGTTCGGCGTTCTTCGCGTCAGCCTGATGTCTCGCTCTTTCTTGGGCGCTTCACCGGCGACGGCAAATACGAACGTGTAGCACCGTGAAGACAGCTGAATAGGCATCCAACGTTGCACAAAGAAAATAGAACACACTCACGTTACGGCAAAATTCTTCTGTTCTTGTTAGGCTCGATTGACCATGTTTGTTTGTCTTCTATGCGTACCGACAGTTCTGTATTTCAATTAAAACACTACGTTTGTGAACTGTAGCTTTAATGGTAAATTTAATTACACTACGTTTGTGAACTGTAGCTTTAATGGTAATTTAATTCGACGCACACAGTGTTACCTTTCAGTTGAGTTGACAAGACTACTGGCGAGGCATCATTGCCAGAACAATAATTTACAATTGATTTTATGTAGCCACAGATTGCTGCAGATTGAAAGACGACGATTCACGAATTCGGCGACTGTTTTTAATTTTTTCAATTAATTGTAGCACACCCATTTGGAATTCGAGGACTTCATCATCGTCATACTTATCTAATGATGGTAATACCCCATTAAAAAATGAAAGATGCCGATTCATTGTTTTAGGTTCGTCATTTAAATAAGAATCCATAAATTTCATCATCTTCGCATCTACAGGACTAATCATATTCTTTAGAGATCTTTTAGGTACACGATTCGGTATTAGGCTCTTTGCCGCCATTGTGTCATGTGTCTCTATTGAGTTTGTTTCCAATGTTTCATTTCCTCCCTCAGAATTATTTTTCTGGTTTTCGGATTCTGTGTTATTATCGGATTCCGTGTTGTTATTTTCGGTAGTAACATTATTTATTGTCTCTTTAGGTTGTATTACTTTCTGCAGAAAAGATAACTGTTTACTATATACATCAGGCTTTGCTGTTTTGGCGCCACTTCCTGAGCTTTTCTGATCTTTTATCTTTTTATATGATCGATTATAATTATCTCTTATCCTCCGTTGAATAATCATTTTAGCTGTAAAAGACAAACATGATAAGTAATATGGTACATTTACTTTTCTATTTTCAGGTATTTAGCATCGGGGAGTTCCACGAAAGATTTACATCATTCATACAAAGTTGGAGTATCGAATATAAGTGGTATCATCTGGTATGTTTGCTGGACTCTGTGGCATGTCTTTCGCTGAATATACCCAAACAAATGCCATTATTAGAAGGTGGTGAAAGTACACCTTACGTATTTATTGGTGGTTAGGGATTTGCTCTACATAATAATTTACTACGCCCTTTTGGAGGAACACATTTAGATTTACGTAAAAAAATCTTTAATTACCGCCTGAGCAGAGCAAGGAGATACGTTGAGTGTGCTATTGGTATCTTAGCGGTAAAATGAAGAATTCTACACAAAGCTATTGATGTTTCACCGAGTTCATTGACAGGAATCATAAAAGCATGCATTGTATTACACAATTACGTTCGTGAAAGTGATGGACACAATTTTGAAGATGTGGCTAATTCTCCATTATTTGAAAATATGCAAAGTACGTCAGTTCCATGGCAAAACCAATATATTTAGAACTAAGGAGAGTAAGTTAAAATATGTTGTATCGCAATTTTTATTATTAATAATAAAAGATACATACCTAAGGCTTGTCTTGTTTTGTCTCCCTTTGTCTCAAAATTTAGATCAATGATTACCATGATTCCAAGCCGCTTGAGTTGCGACGCGATTTTTATAAAGTTCCAAAGTTTTAACCCATAAAACGGGATTTTGTTCCACTAAAAAAAAAATTGTTCATTATCTATAGAAGTTGCCTCAAACATTTTTAATATCAAACCAAAGCAAAGATAAAATACGTGCAACCCCTCCAAAAGACGCTCAGGTACTAAACAATCTTCAGTTGCTATTCGATAAAAAACGTATGACATCGTGTCGTGTCGTGTGAAGGAGACAAAGCTATACCATATGCCACTGCGAACCGAATACGTCAAAGTTCATTCGATTTGCTTGACAAGCCCCCGTTGAGTATGCTTTTAAACGTATAAGGCGGTACACGTTTTTTTGCAGTACAATCTAAATGTGTATGGATCTATGTACGTTGTATGGTCACTATTTATACTTTAAGACGTATACTGCAAAAAAACGTGCAGGACAAAGCCGTGTGAACGTAGCTTAAGTGGCTTCAAAAAAAAAGTCCAATTCAGCCCACTTCAAAGTGCTACACTCTCTCAATGTTTGTTAACACTTAATGTAACGCCACAAAACAACTTGTGGTTTTACGATAGCTTAGATTATTTTAAATCTGTTCGAACGTCAAAATAAACTAGGGGCCCTTATTTTGTTTTGACTAGTTTATATAAAACAATAAATAAGAAGCAAAGTTACCGATTTCTACATGTATTATATCTTTGCTCTTAAGAATAGTTGAGAAGCAAAATGTTTTGTGAAAGTTTTTGAAGCCAAGTTATACTTCTTTTATTCAAACTATGCTCCTGTAGTAATACGATTTAACCTTTTTGATAATATTCTTAGATGGAAAATGGGTAAAAATTAAAAAAAGATTACTTTTTTTAAGAAGAATTTTATATTCATATATTATTACAAAATTATCTTATTTTACTAATCGTTGAATATAATGAATATATTCAGACATGAGTCAAGCAACCCTGAAGGACTATTATTTATACCTGGCATCTTTTGTGCCATGTTCCGTCCAGGTACTCCATATAGTGGTAATAAATCTCCTACAGCATCACCACAAAATATGGTAGAGGTTGAACTTTTGGATGTATTACTTATAAGTTCCGGATATTTTGGCCAGGATCGTACTATAGATTCGTCTCGTCAAAGTTCCAAATATTTTCGGACGGTATGCCACTATCCACTTCTTTCAAATGTTCTATGTAAGCAATGATGTTGTCCTTGTCAACGGCTGCTTTGTGGTGCTTAACCCTTATCGTGGCAAGATTGTTTTTTTAAAGAATAGTAAAAAATAAATTAATAGCTAGCTTCTTTGGGCTATAAAAAATATCGAAAAAATAAATAAAAAAAATCGTGATATGAAAATTTTGGAAAAACAAGATGTATACTATTCTATACATTGCTACACGTACAGTGATTAACGCATTTTTAGGAATGTATATTATACTATGCATTGCTATGTTTAGGGAGAGTTGGAATGTTACTGGTAGATTTTAACATATACTAAAATATAATGGTAAATAACATGATTTTAAATAAACATAACTGTCTTGGTGGAAGTAAAAATGTTTAATAAAATAAATCTTTGAGCAATTTTTTTACAAAATATTCGTAATATAATAATTCAGAGAACCTATTGCTTGTGGTGGTACTCCAAAATACAGTTTCGATTCTTTACATAACAAATATGAACTTTACATTTTGTGCACATCGTACTACGCCTAGCCAGCTTTGCAGTACTTGCACCTTTGATATCCGGTTATTAGAGGCCAATGATCATATTTGTCATACCGGACATCATCGCATGGACATTCAGATACCGGTTCTTTTTATTTTTGCTTTGTCGGGAATTGAGTCTAAATTTTTCACTGAAACGTTTCGACCTCGTTTCAGTAGGCCGCTGTAGATTTCATACCTAAAATCTTTTAGGCGATCCTTTTTTCTAGTGGTTTTGGTCATTTTGTTATGTCTCCGACGTAAAAGCCAAGCGTTGTTGATGCACATATCCAAAAGTTGCGAAAAAATATTCATATACCAACTGTGCGATCGTGTTCCAGTGCGATATAATGCAATCGGCATGTCTGCCAAATCAACCCCTCCCATGTGACGATTATAGTCTTTAACAATTTTAGGACATTTACACACACACACACACACACACACACAATTTTACTTCAACACGAGATTTTGCTTCTTTGCTGAATCGTTTTATATTTCGACAGGGTATGCATCATCATAAGATTTTACTAACGCGACCTGTTTATTATCAAACCACTTGACAATGCTAATTTTATTTTTATTACAAACAACCTGACAGAAGGCACCTTTCTTCCTTTCTTTTTCAAACCTTTTTTAGTTAGCAGTTTAGTAGCAGCATCTTTGAGTATATTTTGTCTGATTGTTCCTAAACTAAATATACCATAATTTTCCCTCAACATATGTACCAGCTCCAAGGAAGTAAAATAATTGTTAAAATATACACACTTGCTTTATTTTTCATAGTCTTAGATAAAGCTAAAACTATTTTACTGCCAACACCCATAGTCTCATCCTCTTCAGTAAACGTAATGCCTCTAAAAGTGTCATCTCCCGCGTAAAGCAAGAAGTCATAAATTATGCCAGATACACCGGCCCTGACTAAGTTCTTGAAACCTCATTTACAAGGCTTATTTGGGTTATATTGACGAGGACTTCCTGCTTTCTTCTCCTTGGACGGTATAGAATAGAATAAACTTTATTGTACACTAGTTAATACAATATACATAAAATAACACAATAATAAACAGATTGACCATGTCGGCAAATGGCGGCCTTATCGCTAAAAAGCAATTTCTTCCAGGCAACCTTAGGATGGAGAATTTTTAGAAAAATAAATATAATTTATTGGTTATATTTATATTTATTGGTTATATATTGGTTGTTGGTTATATATGGTATAACCATTTCGTCGATACTAAAAGCATTCTCTTTTTCTACGGATAAAACCTGTGTTCGAACGCGATCAAGTCTAGAATTTCTTGCCTTGAAACTGTTATGGATCTTCCTGTTCTTTGTACGCTATATAAATTTGTGTGAGTGGTAATAATATCTACTAACTCTTCAGTAAAAAATCTATAAAAAATATCTAAAGGTGAACAATCAAATGGTACATTTTCCAATAATGTAGGATCTGCTATTTCAGCCTTGTGTTGAAATTGGGATTTTTGTCAACGAAAAGATAAATTATTTTTTTCTGCTACACTGTCTTTTTATTTTTCGTGCAACGATTGCAGGAGCTTTGCGTTTCATTTTTTGAGTGTGCTAACAGGCGTGGATACAAGTGGTTGATTTCGAAGGCAAAAATGGTAAAGATGAAATTGAGGGTAGAGAATCATAATTACTTTCTTGAGGCACTTCGGTTGTATCGTCAGTCAGTAAAGTAACATGGGGAAATAACATTCTTCATTTAAATAAATGTTCAAATTGTTTACTATCAGCCTTAATACTCGCCCTACATCTTCTTAAAAATATCTACTTATTATATATATGTCGCATCAGGGGTGGCCGAGATGCGAAACATCGGGTCTTCATCATGATCCGACATAGTTTTTGATAAATGTGGGCACTGACTTGGATACTCGAACGAAAGATAATTTAAATCACAACAATAACTTTATTTTACTAACGGTTTTTACAATATGGAAACAGACACGTGCGTTGGTACTGAGCGTATGCCAAGACTGTCCGAAGTAGAATGACCACCGCCATATCTTCCCGCCAGTCATCGCTGCATCCCCTCTACCGACGATCGTGTCCAAGCGGGAGGGCGCCACTTGCGTTTCCGTTGACGATTTATTAGTTCACTGAAATAATTCTTAGATGGCGCTGTCCGTCGCACCATAGCATCAATCCACGACATTTCCGGTAACGATTTATTAGTTCACGATCAATCCACGACACGGCCATCTCTGACTAGCACCCGTCCTCGGGTGTAGCACCTGTGGACAAAATATACTCAGAGTAAACTGGCTCGGCTATCCTGCCAATAGAACTAAAGGTAGCAGTTTCTCATTGGTACTTAGTTTCTCCTAAATCTAGGTACAATCATCAACTTTCATGGCTTAAAATAATTAAGTTTAGATACACAGTGCTCCCTGCACTATATCCATTGCAAAAGATCCGACCAACAAGTCAAAATTACCAAACAGGTAATTCTAACAGTTCTGTTATTCTTTACCATAATTCATAAGCAATGCATACTCAACTCTCATCTGTGCACCAACACGGACAAGAATCGCCCCAACGACTCTCAAAGATCTCACGCAACATGTGCCCCAACACATGAAACGCTCCGTGCATCAACACGGACAAGAATCGCACCAACGACTCTCAAAGATCTCACGCAACATGTGCCCCAACACATGAAACGCTCCGTGCACCAACGCGGACAGAAATCGCACCAACGATTCCTTGTAGATTTCGAGTATGAGTATACAAGCCATTCTTACAACTGTGACATCTAGTTCTCGAGGAACTTGGTGATCGGGGATCTTTCTCACACGATCATGGGTACCCCCCCATGATTATTTGTACGTTCGCTTAGAGTCAAGCGCCTTTGGTAAGTATCTGTCCCCCTACATGAATAATCTTAAATGGACCTGGAATGTTTGATTCCTTTCCTCGTTTTCAATCAAAACACAATCATTGATCGCTAGCTTAGAAACCTGAGCCTTACTTTGATCAAATCGATTTTTATCATAATTGGCATTTTTCTCATTATTCTGTGTCGCTTGCTCTCTAATCTCATCTAAATTAACGTCAGTCACCTCATCATCAGCGGTCACTAAACCAAGTGGCCGTGCTTCTTTTCCTATCATCAACCCGAGAGGGCTAGATTTATTCACCCCATTAATAGTAGAGTTAATAGCCAACTGAACCTCTTAAAGCGTCCTGCCAAGAGCGGTCACGACTAGTCTCGTAATTTGTAGGGTACTTTTCACACTACCATGACCGATACCTGTCAATCTGACAGTGTTATTTACCCGCTTTCCACTAAGCTTTGATGCAACAAAATCTTTGATGAGAGAGCATTCGGCACCAGAATCGTAATAAAATGGATAAGACCCACCAGTGATCATCAGCGTACCGCTGGGAATGCGTTGTTCACCGCTGCTGCAGGCGCTGCTTTGGAACTGCTTGCACTTCCTGCCCCGCCAGCTCCTCCACTGTTGCCACGTAGACATTTCGTAGCAAAATGTCCGGCATTGCCGCATCTGAACCAAATGATGTCCGGACGCTGCCTCGTTGTCAAATCAGATCCTGTATAATTGAATATTCCGACACGGCCATCCTACAGGACACACGTCTCTGTGTGTTACTCTGAAACAAAATTCAATAAGCAGCATCATATAGCTCTGTCTCTCATGACATCAAATCAAGGCAATTTCAGAACCCTTAACATCAAACCAATGATTTTCTCATCAAATAATAGCAAAAACAATAATCGATACACTCAAAACACAACTGACTTGATTATCACGTTGTCTCTCTCACTAGAGACATCAATCGTACATGGCAAACCAAAATACTTAAGCTCTACATGTGATTATTTTGCTATACCATAGCACAGTAACCTCCAGTTACTCATTTTTGTGCGAACCCCACATGGGAACGCCGAGTCTTCCCAGGACTCCACCCGACAACCTCTGATACGGTCCAACCATCATGCAAACTTAAGTTTAACACTCCTCAAAATCACAACTACTTTGTTCTACATCGATCTCGTCAGTTATGTTCTGGTAGTCCGGCATCTGTTTTTTTTTTTGCAACTTGTCATGAGCGTATTTAAAGGTACGATTACAGTTACGGGCCTTTAATAGATAGCTGTCACTATGACAACCCGTGTCATCCGTGATGAGACACCCTAGAGTGATACAGCACCCAGAACACCACCCAAGTTTGCTTACCTGATAATTATCATTTAGCTCATGTTCCGAAATAAACAAAGAGAACACTGAAGTAATTTACCCAGTTTCGTGTTAGAATCCGAAGCATATACTTTGAAGGAATGAAAGGAAAATGACCTTACATTTTTTTTTTTTTTTACTCATGGGTGCAAGCGTGCATTCAAGCGCCCACAGACAAGGGTCTGTCTCTAAGTGTTAAATAGCTTCAGACTCAACACCAATAAAAATAAAGGACTTCCATCACCCGCCATATACTGCTACACGACAGAGGCCAAAAGTTTGCTTGTCGTTTTCACGCATACATATCATAGATCTTAAGGATTGCAAACTATGAATGTGTGACAAATAATAACTTTTTCCTAAGAGCATAGCTGTAAAAACAGATCCATACTTTCGTATGTGCTCTCTCAAAGGCCTAAACACATTAGCACCACTGGTGTCACTCGCTTCTCTTGAAGGCTGAGCACACATCCAGCGTTCAATTGCTAGATGGAGAACAGAACAAAGGTTTTACTTCCCTCAGATAGTGAGTAGCCAGCAGGTTGCGCCTCGCGCACAGCGTGAGCCGGCCGTATGCTGCATGTCACGCAGACGACGCGCACACCGCAGGTCCACATCTCACGGAGCGGCGTGCAGACCGCAGGTCCGCACCTCAGCAGGCGGCGAGTAGACCGGAGATCCGCGCCTCACCAGGCAGCAGCAGACAGCAGATCACAGCACGCGCTCAGCTCGCGTAGACAGCCAGAAGATGCTGTGATAGGCATTAGGCTGCTTACGATTACCGTCACTAGTCTGCAATAGAACGACAATGTGATGACTAATCTCTTGTCACGGCGGCCAGTCTCAACGGAGATAAGCCACTTACTCAGAATACACCGTAGTACACAAGTGTTTGTAAACACTCAAGACACTGTGAGGAAGGAACGATTTAAAATAACCAGCAATAGATCACTTGTCAAGCTTTCAATAATGTCTTTACAAACCTTTGCTCGTCATCCCGTATAGTCAAAACTTAGGACCATTAAACTTAACACAAAATAGATAGCCCGTTACAGAAATTGTCCGATGACTAACACGACTTGGCATTCTTGCACTGACTAGTGCTTAAACTTTTTATAAGCTCGGCCTAACCTGACCCTTATAAATTGTCTCACAAACAACACACTGCTGTCTAGCAAACTTAACACTTTAGAAGTTCATTGAAAACCTGGCACTTAAGGGTTTTTAAAACTTTCCGTAATGTCCTAATAACTTTAGCAATAGCATGAAAGAACTCGCGCTACCAAGATCGAAAGACGACACAGGCTTTACCGGTGTCAATACTTTGCATTTCGATAAACATGACCAGTAGTACTGCGGTTTACATGATCGTTGTGGTATACACATTGTATTTTGTTAAAATTTTACCTCTATTTTCCGTCCCCATAAATAAAAATAATTCAAGTAATCACACAACGTGGTGGGTATTTTATCTTTTGCATACTTAATGCGTTCGTGAAACTTTGTTTGATTCTACGTGAGTCGATTAAAAAGTTACTTTCAACTAAAAGGTTAGAATTGCATTAGACAGACACTATAATTACCACTGCTATTAATTCATCACCCATTCGGTAAACATTGCGTAATCGTAATAAGGAACGCCTAGTTTATTATGCACAGGTGGGGTAGTTATAAAAATTCGTTTTCATCACGTCAAAAAAAAAAAATATTCACAATATAAAACCATGATAGAAACAGAGCATAAATTTAGTCTTAAAAATTCAATCAACTACGATTACTATTAACCCCTTTGTTAAGCCACAGCTTTACACCAGCCTTAGGCAATTTCTTACACGCGTTATCGATCGTTTTATCGCTTTAATTTGCGCACACGGTTTACTTTCGTACACCATAAACCAAAATTACGTAAAAATAAATCAAAACTCGATTTGAAAATATGATTCGATCTTACCAGTGTAGCGTTAATTACAACTCACAAGCTTTTCAGTAACCTCGTCGATTACCGTGTCGGCACTGGTGAACTGCATTGCACCTCTTTCACATTGCACTCTCTGTCGATCCCGTACAAAGCACGGATGCAGATTCCATCGCTTGGCACAATCTTTACTACCTGGAAAGAAAGCGTTATACACACGAACACACTGAAACATAGCGTGAAGTACCCCCATTATTTTTACTTTTTTTTTTTATGGACCACACGTTTAACAACATTCCTGAAAACTAAAACGATTTAAATTCGTTTTCAACTGTTACTCAAAACCAGATATGGGCTACATGTCAATTTATGATTTCTATATACCGGCATCTTTAATTAACTTTCCATTTTATTTTTCTTGTTGTTGCCGTTAGTTATTTTTGACCAAAACTTTATTTATCGATTTGAATGAAGAAACACAACGAACACAGATTTTTTTTTTAAAAAGACAACTACCGCATTAGGAATACAAATTCCTGTGTCGCGGGGGACCCCACAAACACACATGAACCGCACACAAAGAACACTCAAAATACTTTAAATAATTTAGATAGCGGACAGCCTTGAACACATGGTAATCCCAACTTCTGATGTCGCATCAGGGGTGGCCGAGATGCGAAACATCGGGTCTTCATCATGATCCGACATAGTTTTTGATAAATGTGGGCACTGACTTGGATACTCGAACGAAAGATAATTTAAATCACAACAATAACTTTATTTTACTAACGGTTTTTAGAATATGGAAACAGACACGTGCGTTGGTACTGAGCGTATGCCAAGACTGTCCGAAGTAGAATGACCACCGCCATATCTTCCCGCCAGTCATCGCTGCATCCCCTCTACCGACGATCGTGTCCAAGCGGGAGGGCGCCACTTGCGTTTCCGTTGACGATTTATTAGTTCACTGAAATAATTCTTAGATGGCGCTGTCCGTCGCACCATAGCATCAATCCACGACATTTCCGGTAACGATTTATTAGTTCACGATCAATCCACGACATATATATATCCTCGAGAGTTGATGTTCTCAGCAGCTTGAGAAATTCGTTTACGCAGTTCGGCTACGCTCTCAATGGGCTTTGAATAAACATTTTCTTTGAGAACGCCCTGAAAATAAAAATCTTGGGTATTTAAATCAGGGGAACGGGCTGGCCACGCGATAGTGCCTGAACGACCAATCCACCTTCCCGGATATTCCTGGTCAAGGAAATCTCTTACCTGCACTGCGTAATAGTGGTACGTCCTCTAACAAAGTTGGTAAATTTTCTCGTAAAAATGTAGGTAATTCGTGCCATTCAGACACATGTTTATAACCTTCGGAAGATACACGAAAAGTTCCTGTACAAGCTTCTTCTTCTTCTTCTTCTTAGCGTTTCGATGGCAAACGTAACGTGTCGGGAAAATTATATTTTTTCAGCCCAGAACGCGGCCACTTTGATGGCGTTATCGGTGGCAGCCATTAGGTCTTCCTGCGTGCAGGTGTCTGGGCACGCAGGGCACGATGGAAGATGGGACATTGTTTGGATTGCACCGCACAAACAGCTGAGATCATCACCGGCCGAAAATCCCCACCTAAACTGGTCTTCTTTGCTTCGACCAACTTGGGTCCGAAGTCTATTTAAAGACCTCCAGATTGGCCACGGTAGTTTATTTCCAGGCGGAAGGCTCTCAGCCGGTGCCACAAATGGATTCGGCAAGGACATCCCCTCTCTCCACTGTTTGCACCTTGCTTGGGACGGGTCCAAGGTCAGTGGGCCGACACATTGTGCAAAACTTTTGCGGCTCTTTAGTCTTTGTTGGGGTGGGGTGTGGCCGTACATGGGATGCCGCGGGTCATTCTCCATCCTAGTCCTCTCCGCTGAACTCGCCACAGCCCTCCGAATCGCCGGAGGTGCTATTCCGGCCAGTGGGTACAGCATCTTAACCGGGGTCGGTTTAAGACAACCCGTAATTATCCGGCAGGTTTCGTTACAAGCCTGTCCTGTACAAGCTAAGTGTAACGTGTGAAATGGTGTAATTGGCTGATTACGACTGAGTAACAATGTTACCCTTTTATACACAATATTAAATGTTAAATCTTGCATATACGACCACCATCTTACTACACGAGGAGAAATATATTTTTTATTCATGGTTGATTTGATTGAATTACAATCCGTAACAATAATGAAATTCAAACCTAGTAAATAAATCCGAAATAGTTTAAGAGCATTAAAAATTGCTAACGTTTCTAATTGTATTTAGATTCGGCTGGAGAGGTCCGTTTCGTATGGGCGTGTTTTAGCGTTTTTAAAATAGGTTGAAAAAAAAATAAATTTTGCGATTTCCAAAATAACAGCACTGGTACTGATAAAGGGCAAAATAGTACGTAAATACTTATTACATGTTTTTAATTGTTTTTTATTTCATATTTTTTCGTAAAATTAGTTTATACCTTCAGAATCCAAATCTTAGCACTGTGCTGAAATTACATTTGTCATTAGTCAGCATAGTGCTGATAATTGAATCAAAATTATACTTGATAATTTGGTTCTCCTAGCATTTTATAATTTTTCCTTTTTTTCACTTGTTAGCTTAAATCTGCGGTTTTGTTATTGCATTCTTTAAAAGTCTGTCCTGACTCTCCACAGTGACTACAGACTACTCTGGTTTCACGACAGTATTTAGCCGCATGTCCAAGCTGCTGGCAGTTAAAGCACCTGGTCACCAGTGTGAAGTCTCTTACTGGACAAGAAGTCCAGTTTATGAAGATTCTATCATGATTAATAAGTGCTTTTCTTATGTTAGCAGATACTTCAAATATAGTTACAGGTAGGAAGACCCTTTTTACCTGATTTGTGGCTAAGTTGAATGGCTTTGAGACGGGACTCACGAGATGCGTCAGGGAACATGTCCGCCAGGTTTTGTAAATAGATGTACTTTAGCACCTCTGTTTCAGACAGAGCTGCGGGTACACCCACGATAGTAATTCTTGGCTTTCGTTTTGCTGGTTCTTCAAGTTTAAGGCGTGATGAGGCAATTTTTTCTGACTGCTTGAGTTTCTCAATATCTCCTTTGATTCAGTACTGATAAGGGCGCCTCCATTCCCTACTTTCCTAAGTCCTCGTACGTGCAGTTTTAGTTCCTCAGGGGAAATAATTTTTTGAACTAACATTTTGGTTGCTTCGCTGGTTCTGGTCTTGTCACTGGGGTAAATAGCAAGCGTACTGATTTTACTCGGGCGTACAAACTTATCAGCACCTTTTTTTACCATGTAGTCGAAAGAGGTTCGTTCCTGTGGACATATTTTTTCTTTTACTTCACTCCTGAACTGATCAATAGAGCACGATGCATCCTGGGTCTCTCGTAAATGTTGGATATTGGCATGTTGAAGAACAGTTTTCTACTTCAGGGATTCATATAGTACGGACATTTGTGACACGCATCTTCTGATCCGTGTTCATTTTTCCATCCACTACTATGGCACAGACTTCATTTAATAGGCCATCAATACTTGTCATCCATTTTTGGATATCCGTCGTCGCTATCACCTCGCTGGGTACCGCCGAGTAACGCTGCGTAATAGCGTTATAGCGTCGCATTTTAACGTCGCGCTCTTTTCAGGTTACGCAAATTAATTAGATGAACTCTGGTATCGCCATTAAAGCGAATTTAATTTTTTTATGAATACAAAACAAACTAGGTGTTTCGCCAGGGGCGGGGACGGTTAGGATATGATCGTGCACCTACCTTGATGTGTATGAAGATAGGTCGACGATAAAGATGGGTCTTCTACAGGGGCCCCCGGTCACGTCAGCAATTCTATCCTGTAGATGGCGAGCTGCTTTGTGGGACGTTCCGTTTGTTCAGTATTTTTACCGACGATACTTCTTGTCGAGCGCGGCGTTAAGACTTATAACCACGGGTTATATCGTCCGATTTAATTAGTTCAAAAGCTGATGTTTTACGAGCGAGTCAAAAATCATCAAGCTTCGGCGGTGAGTTGAATGTAACTGTTTTACTCAGACCATAGGTTTTCACACGCTCAAAATAAGCGCCACCTGTAGTCTAGTTATTCATGCACGATCAATGTCGCGAAAGTGGATGGGAGAAAGCTTAACACCTTGTAAATTAAGTATAGATACATACGCACAATGGTCCAATAACTAGGACTAAGTGCGGAAACCGCCCAGAAAAACTAAACCAAACCAAACCAAACCAAGTATAGATACATTACACAGATGGCGTCACCAAACTCAATGCTCCTTGACGCAACGTAACATTCGCCAAATCATAGTGCTTATCGAGTGTGAAGATTTAAAAGTATTCAGATTTGGAAGAATTGTTGCTTTTATATGCTCTATCACGGTCACAAAAAAAGAGTATGGGTGCACGACATCAATAAAAAGAAAAAGGATGACATCACATGAAGATCGTTTTTTTTTTCATTACTTTCGTATGTCTCAAGTTTTATTCGAACAACTACATGAACTGCTCATCCCTAAAATTAGCAAATGCACCACAAACTGGAGGACGCTTATTTCTACAAGAAACAGACTTATAATCTGTCTAAGGTAAGATCTATTTTTTAAATACATCATGTTTATTGCGTTATCATTATGAAAATCAACTGAAGATGTCGATGCTCCAAAATTAGTCACATGTAGCATATCGATTTCGCGGAGTGGTTGTTTTAGTTGCTCAGGCTGTTGCTGGTATGATGAAGAACCAATGTTAAACAAATCTATAACAGCTACTGGGTATAAATTTTAGGCTCCAGAATTGGTTACTTCATAGGCAACGGAGTATTCAGTACTTATTGTACAATATCGGTACAAAGTGCCTTGAATCCAGTGATACCCGTTTAAAGAAAACATCAGTACCTCAGAGCGAGATATTTATTAAACATAAGGTGAAGCTTATATACAATGGTTGTTGGCCAACGATAGTGCGATTCAATTTGACACTAACGCCATCTAGGGCCGAACACGACAAATTATTTACTTATTACTACTAACCTATTTTATTTTACAATGTTAACCTGGTTTATACTATAAATATTATCTTGTTTATTAAATACTGAACATTCCGCCCACCAAAAGGATTATTTCCTTTTATACCGCCCACCATGAACAAACTCAATTAATAAGAACAATGGACTGTATATAAATTTTAGCTAAATTACAGGGACGGTATCATTGGACGTGTACAGATAACAATTGATTCAATAAAATTTAAACCTTTCACAAAAACAAAAACTTGACCGATTGATCGCTTGCTAAACAAACATAACATTAAACACTATTCTAAATAACTATATCTAAATCAACTCATATTAAACAATTTTGTTTGGTGACTACTGGGTCGTGGGAAGTAAACATAACTTCGAAGTTGGACGTTTGATGGTAGTACCCTTGCAACGTATAGTGACAACGCGAGTGATATTATCCTTTCCTGGGTGGACCTCAACGACTCTGCCATATAACCATTTTGCCGGAGGTAAGTTATCTTCCTTCACTAAAACTATGTCATCGATTTTAAAATCCGTGGATCGTACCGCCCACTTATGCCTTTGGAAGAAATGTGTAAGGTATTCATTCTTCCATCTGTGCCAGAAACCTTGCACCATACGCTGCGTCAATTGCCACCTGCGTAATGTACTTACCGTGGCGTCCTCGTAATTATAATCTGGCGCTATCACCAATGGTTGACCCACTAAGAAATGTCCAGGGGTTAACGGTGTAGGATTCTCCAGATCACTGCTGCTTTGGGACAGCGGTCGCGAATTGAGACATGCTTCAATTTGAGACAGAACCGTGGACATTTCCTCAAAGGTAAGTGTCGAGTCTCCGATTGTTCGTTTCAAGTGATGATTTGGAGCATGGGGAGGAATAAAATGCCACTCCGTTTGTGAATCTGCGAGAACTGATGCTATGGTTTGGAATGTCGAGTTTTGTTGAGAAAACAGAACTCGCAACTCTTTGGCAGCTCCGACGAAATTAGTACCATTGTCGCTCCAAATATGGCGACAATGACCGCGTCGAGCAACAAAGCGTCGAAATGCTGCCAAAAATCCTTCAGTTGTCAAATCAGAAACAGCTTCAATGTGTACAGCGCGGGTGGCCATACACACAAATAGGCAGATATATCCCTTATACGATCGCTGTCCACGTCCCTTTGAGCACCTTATGTTGATGGGTCCCGCATAGTCGACGCCAGTGTTATAAAACGGCTTACTGGGGGTCACCCTGCACGATGGAAGCTCTCCCATCAACTGATGTTTGGTAGTAGCAGCATAGCGAATACAGGGAACACAACCGTGTATGTGTGCTCGTACCAGATTTTTCACACGACTGATCCAGTATTTGGTGCGTATAAAGTTAAGCACCAACTGTTGACCTCCATGAAACGTTCTGTCATGCGCGTCGGCTACAATTAACTTAGCCAAGCTTGAGTCATGAGGTATAACAATTGGATGCTTTGTATCATCAGGTAGTTCAGAGCAACGCAGCCTACCCCCCACGCGTAATAGCTTGCTGTCGTTATCAACAAAGATGTTCAACTTATATAAGACACTTTTCTTGTCTATTGGTCCATTGTTTTTTAGGGCTACAATTTCTGCCTGAAACCATTGCTGCTGACTTTGCCCAATGCAAAAATGCAATGCTTCCCGTAGTTCCATTACTGATAGGTAAGGTGTTAAGGTAATATTATTTCTACGACGTCTGGTTGACTGTACAAATCTTTTACACAAAGCCACAACCCTTACTAGTTTTCTTAGCGATGAAAATCTAGAGCCCCAATTTTCCTCAAAATCCGTTACCAAGGTGACGGTATGAACCTTCACAGCTTTCTTTTCTTCATTGGTACGTATTGCGCTAGGCCTAGTGTATTCTACTGGATCGCTTCTTAACCACAGTGGTCCGTGTTTCCAAAGATCACTCTTGAGTAATAACGATGAAGCCAGACCGCGGGATGCGATGTCTGCCGGGTTGTCTTTGGATTGGACATGAGCCCATTGTGTGTTGTCTAATAAACTGAGTATTTCCGACGTCCGATTAGCTACGTAGGTTTTCCAACGACTTGGATGATCGTTGAGCCATGCCAATACAACAGATGAATCAGTCCAAGCATGGATATTCGTCTTTGGTATGTTCATTACCTTAGCTACTTCGGTTAACAATTTCGCTACTAAAACAGACCCACACAGTTCCAAGCGAGGAATGGATATTTGCTTTATCGGAGCTACTTTGGTTTTGGCTGTAAGAAGATGAGTATGTATCGTCCCATTGAGATCGATAATTCGACTATATACTACAGCGGCATAAGCTATATTGGACGCATCACTAAATCCGTGCAGTTCCATCACAACAGTTCCTTCCGCTTTACCAATCCACCTTGGAATGTGAAAATCAACCAATTGTTCCAGTTCTGCTCGATAATATCTCCATTCGTGTAGGAGTCCCGGTGGCAACTCATCGTCCCAGTCAATGCCAGCAATCCATAACTTCTGGATAAACACCTTAGCGGTTATGATGCACGGTGCTATCCATCCCAGTGGATCATACAGCCGGGATATTTCAGCTATCACTGTTCTTTTTGTTTCGGGTGGATCAGGCGATGACATTCTCACAGAGTAATCGAATTCATCGGTGTGTCTACTCCAGGTAAGTCCTAAAATCTTTGTCACCTTATCCATTTTTATTTCTAAATCCTTACCAGAAACTTCCTTTAACATCTCCAGTACGTGCATCCTATTACTTGTCCATTTCTGTAGCTGGAACCCTCCTTTCTCTAATAAAGCATTCATTTCGTTATAGATTTTAATTACTTCTGTTTCAGATTGGCAGCCAGTCATAAGGTCATCCATGTAAAAATCGGTTTTTACCCGGTCAACAGCCATTGGATACATTTCACCTTCATCGCTAGCAACTTGATGCAATGATTTAACGGCCAAATAGGGCGCGCATGAAGTTCCGAAGGTGACCGTTTGAAGCCGGAACTCCCCGATCTGTTCGCTAGGATCCTCTCTCCAGACAATCCTTTGGAAATCTGTGTCTGGCCCTGCCACTTTAATTTGGCGATACATTTTTATTATATCTGCTGCCAGACAGATTGGATGTAGTCGCCATCTCATTATAATATGACGCAAGTCTGCTTGGAGAGTGGGTCCTACCATTAAGGTATCGTTTAAAGAGAGCCCGTTGCTCCCTTTGCATGATGCATCATACACCACTCTCACTTTAGTGGTCAGCTTGTCTTGTCTCACCACTGCGTGATGGGGTAAGTAAACCGCATCACTATTGTTCTTGTCCGATTCGTCAGTGATTTTGTTTAAATGACCAAGCAATATATATTCCTTTATCACCTCAGAATACTGTTGTTTCAATTCATGATCCCTAGCCAACTTCCTTTCCAATCCTAGCAATCTTTTTACAGCTATATTTTTGGAATTAAGCGGCCGATCGTCTGAACGAAAAGGTAATCGAACAATGTATCGTCCATCTTCATCTCTTTTAGTTGTAGCATTATAAAAGTCCTCACAGTACTGTTCTTCAGGGGTGAATGACTTTTTTGTCAACGATGGCTCTGCATCCAGTTCCCATAACCTTTTCAACATATCATTCTCTTCAATTTGAGCATGCATCGCAATAATCGTGTTACAGGAATTGAGAGAACCTTCTGCTCTACTAACATGGCCTGACACAATCCAACCCAAATGTGTGTCTTGTGCAACCGGAGAGCCCATGGGACTCTTAATTAGTCCTACCTTCAAAATACGGCAATAGGTTTCCGCCCCTAACAATATGTCAATCTTGTTAGGTACATTAAATTTCGGATCGGCTAACTTCATACTATGAATTTCGGGCCAATCCTGAATTTTGAACTTTGTGTCTGGCATAACTGATGTCAGTGTGCTTAACACATGCGCAGTTACTTCGAAGATAAAGGATGGGTCATGCAATGATTGTATGTTAACATTAACAACATGTCTAGAAACGACTTTGCCCTGACCGTTTCCTATACCTGCAATAGTGGTTTTCGACGCCACTCTCTTTAGACGAAGTAATTGAGCTGCAGCCTCCGTTATGAAGGACGCTTGTGATCCCTGATCCAACAATGCTCTCAACATCTGAGAGGATCCATTTAGTGTTTCGGCCTTTATTAGAGCCGTGGCTAACAGAACTTGACCCTGCGCTCGTCCATTCACTAGATGGGTTGCTATATTTGAACTGACTTCTGAGGTACTCTCATGTGTGGTTGTAGTAGATTCCATTGGCATGGAAACCGCACTAGTAACACTGGGGTTCTTGGCAGGGTGCAACAGCGTGTGGTGCTTTCGCTGGCATATACGGCATTTGGAAAAAACACGGCAAACCTTGGAAGTGTGTTGACCACCCAAACAATTAAAACACACACCCAAGGATTGAGCAATATCTCGGCGCTTGTCACTATCTTCTTTACAAAACTTCTTACAGTTGCCTAATTTATGACTTTCAGAACAATGCGGACAGGTCAGACTAGTAACACCATGCATTACTTTGGCGTGAGATGTAGGAACGCCTTTCGGTTTAACTTTAGGTTCTATAAATTCTAGTGCACGAAAACGCGTCTCTATAAACTGGCAAAATTGTTTAAAGCAGGGTAAATCATCGGATGACTGACTAACATGCAGTTCCCACTGCTTCCTAGATTCTACGTCCAACTTTAAACTTACCACATATATGACAATTACATCCCACGAACTAACATCAATACCGAGATTGGTAAGCTCATGCAGGCAGTCACTAGTTACATCAAGAAGTTCCTTTAGTGCAGTTGAAGACTCCACAAGTATATTACGTTGGCTAAACAATCGCTTTAAAATACAAGTAGACATAAATTTCTTATTGTTAAACCTGTGTTCTAACATTTCCCAACACTTGTTATAATTGATATCCGTAATAGGGACATGTCTTAATAACTGCTCTGCTTCGCCTGACAATTGTGTCTTTAAATAATGAAGGCGTTGTACGTTATCTAACTTTTTATTGTTGTGTACTAATGAAATAAATAAATCGCGAAATGACGACCACTCGGTATATTTCCCACTAAAAGTAGGTAAAACTATTTTTGGTAGTCTTACCACATTGTCAGGCGAGACATCACAAGTTTCTTTTTTGGAACTAGGAGCTTTTAATTGAGACAGAGCATTCTTCAGTTCTACTTTATACGTTAGGTAAGTTTCGTTAACAGTTTCATAAACGTCCTCTTCAAAATAGTCGACCAATTCTGTTTCCTCACATTCGCCTACTATAGCTTCATATTTAGTAGCAAAACTCCTCCATTGGGTTTCCAATAACTCCAGGCGCGTATCCACGTAATTGTAAATTATACGTTCCTTTGGAGACTTTTTGAAGTTTACTAGCCCCTTCTCAATCTGTCCTTTGATGGCTTTCAACTGTTTTAGTTCCTTTTCCATTATGTATTCAAAGTGTAGTATAAGTGTATATCAAATTCTAAAATTTATATTTTAAGTATGTAGGTAAATCACAAACTTTTTATAATTGCCGGGAAGAGTAAATTTTTCTAAGTCCGGGCCGCTGTGATTATTCTAAGTGCCAATCGTTAATATTTTTCTAAGTGTATACAAGAGTAAATTTTTCTAAGTCCGGGCCGCTGTGATTGTTCTAAGTGTCAATCGTTAATATTTTTCGAAGTGTTTACAAGAGTAAATTTTTCTAAGTGTTTTTTTAACTTGTAAACCGCTCCAAAATCCAGCATGGATTCCCCGTATCTTCGTTTTTTTCGAAACTATTCTAAGTCCCAGACCACCGCCTTAATTTTTCAAAGTTCATGCATTAACTTGTATTTTTCAAAGTCTTTAACACTTAGCACGATTTTAATAAACACATAAATTGTACTCACAGTTTTAAGTCCACTTTCGCACTTCACTACTCACGCAATAAGTTCAGTGTTCCACCGCTACACTCCAACTCGAAACTTCAACAGCACCAATACAATTCCGCAACACCAGGTTTTTCTTCGGTCCTCAGCAATCGTTCACACTACTAGCGCCAAGTTGCCGTCGTATTCAATAAACGTAAACATTTACTGCACTTGTTAAGGATTGTGTTCCTTCAAAAACGCCCTTCGACTCGTAAGGACCATGTACAATATCGGTACAAAGTGCCTTGAATCCAGTGATACCCGTTTAAAGAAAACATCAGTACCTCAGAGCGAGATATTTATTAAACATAAGGTGAAGCTTATATACAATGGTTGTTGGCCAACGATAGTGCGATTCAATTTGACACTAACGCCATCTAGGGCCGAACACGACAAATTATTTACTTATTACTACTAACCTATTTTATTTTACAATGTTAACCTGGTTTATACTATAAATATTATCTTGTTTATTAAATACTGAACACTTATAATAATGTGGTGAATTGCTTAATATCTGGACGTCTTCTTGCAGTTCCTCTGCTTCTATGCTTGCAAATAACTTGTCTAGTATCTACTTTCGACCATCAAAAAGCGTAAGATTGGCTACCTGGGACATATTTTCCGTCACCCACAGTACCGCCTTATCCGCCTAATTATGATGGGAAAAATATCCGGAAAACGCCACGTCGGAAGACGAAGAAAATCGTGGCTCAGAAATATCAGAGAATGGACTGGGATAGCCAGCGTAGAAGAACTGTTTCGTCTGGCTAAGAACAGAAAGGAATATGCAGAGCTGACGGCCAACCTCCATTAATGGAGAGGCACTGTAAGGACTGTAAGGAAGTATCTACTTTGGCTTTTATCTTTTTGTGTTTGGGAAAATCTTTTAAATGTTTGAGCATAACTTTGAAATAGGTGATCTATGGCATCATCTTCTTGTTTTTTCTATTTTGGAAAACATTTATTACTTTATCCATAGCCCTGTCAGTTTTTTTAATATTTTTTTAGTTCGTGAACAAATTATAGAGTTTACCGGAGCCGCCCCTGGCGGAGATGTCTCCGGCTGAGGCGTCTTTGGTAATTGTATCACTCGCGATGGAGTTTCTATGTCTGACGATGGTTCTGGTGTAGGTTCTCGAACGTTTGAAGATCGTTCTCGATCTGTTTGAGTTGAGTCAAGGGTCTCTTAACTGGGAAGCCCAAGGCCATTTTGTAAACTTTTTGTAGTACCTGCAACATCCTTTTTGTCTCTCTTGTAATTGTCCCTCAAGATCATCCATTTTTTTCTGGCGATTTCACGTATAAAATAAACAAATTGTATTACACTCAGTATGTACTAGGTACTCAGCTACGGGTGATTCACACCAAACCATAGCCTTCTCCTTCTGAGCAGAGAAAATCAGAGTAGGGTTATAGGGAAACTTGGAACTTCCCGAATTGTGTCGGTAGTATCGATGGAAAACATGTCGCTATAAAGTGTCCCAAAAATAGCGGATCAGAATATTTTTGCTACAAGGATTTTTTTTTCTGTAGTTCTTCTTGCTTTAGTCGATCCATGTTACAAATTCACCGTCATCGATGTCAGTAGTTAGTTCGCCGAACCCACGCCGTTTGGGGTTAAAATGCTCGTCCAACTAATGACTTTCTTTTTTCTTTATTTATTTTTTAAAAAGACAACTCCCGCATTAGGAATATGAATTCCTGTGTCGCGGGGGACTTTACAAACATACATGAAACGGACACAAAGAACACCCAGACTCAGAACAACAATTTGTGAATCACACAAAGTGTTATCCCACGTGGGATTCGAACCCACGACACTTGGCGCAGTAGAGAGCGGCGTGGCGACCGCTTAAACCACTAGGCCAACCGTGCAGTCACCCTTTCAGGAAAAAGGGCTGATATTTTATGTATGTAAGATTGTACGCACCGTAAGTACGTAAATTGATTTGTATAATGTATGCAGGTAGAAATAAAAGACATAATTTTTGTATTGTTTATTAAATAAAAGATGGTCTTGAGCTTCGGTGTGGTTTATTTTAAGAAATACTTAATTATATTAATATGTATTACAAGTTAGCTTGCGTTCGATACGAGAGGCTTGGAGCCCAGCGAGAGCTGTCAAAAGTGACAGTTGTGTTACAGACAAGACTGCGTTTTGATACTACAATACATCATCCCCTTTAAAAACATTTTTTTTTTTTTAATTACACAGATTTACATTTTGTCTAAGTATGGCAAGTAAGTTCACATCAGTTACATCTATTCACAGTTATACAAGATATATTTATACTTAACGATTACATTAACAATATTAACATTTCCACTTAACAATGTTCTTCATCCCCTTTTTAAAAGAAAAAGAACTTACGTTTAATTTTACTTTCATAATACTGAAATATCACAATCAACGTACATACATAACCTTATACTAAACATAAGTACCAAATCATTAACTAAATATAGCACCTTACAAATACACATTCGACCAGTGGTGTTGACCTGACCGCTGAGTCTGATGAAGCACCAAGGCCAGCTAAGGAGATCTTATATGTAAGGAGGTTCGGTTGTAAATTACATTATTTTTATCAGCTACATTATATGACCTATTACCATTACAACTGGAAATTTTGCCCTCTAACCATATATTTGCCTTAGGATCTTTTTTAAACCAGATGCTCTGACCTACATAAAATAGTTCTTTGACTCGACTAGTTTTATTATAATTACTAATATTTCTGTTTCTTGTCCTATCAAATTGTTCATTTACATTAATATTAATTTTTGGCTGTAGGTATTGGCTGGCTCATTCAATACCAAAATGCTTCACTTATCACGTGTTCTTTTTCGCCCACGTTTTTCTTCTCCTTCGAGAAATTGAGAGGAATGCCACTGTTCCCAACATTTCCCAAAGCAAAGAAAAACGTCACAAGCTCCACATTCTAAGTGAACCTGTTTGGAAATACCCTTCTTAGTACAAATCACACACCTCCTTCTCGCATTCCTTCCAGAATGATAGTTTGGGACGTGCACAATATCCCGTCTCAGCCTCGTGCATTCACTTACGGGCTCATTTATTTTTAGTTGACAGGGGCGATGCTGTTCAACTAAAGATTCAGCAAGCTCGTAACGGAATTCACGATGCGTCATTAATAGTTTATTGCGACGTCTCAAACTCTCAACATACATAATAAAAGCATTATGTATGCTCACATTCAATAACCTTTTGAACATCTTCACATACCACTTCATTCCTCTGTTTCGTTCTAATAGATACATGGAGAGTTTTTGATCTTTGAGATCAATACCCCCCATTGTACTATTGTAATCTCTTACACACACAGGCTTTACTAACGATTTACCGGCCTTCGATCCTATGAAAGTGCCGTCATCGTGATAGGTGGATATAATACTCACCAATTTGGAGTCTTTCCAGGATACGATGGAAACATCTCCACATTGGCGAGATATTATCGTCCCCTTTGGCACGTTTTTCGGCACTTTCGAGATGTCACTAGGCACATTACGACGATTAGTCCGCAATGTTCCCAAGCAATCAAAGCCTGAACGCTTGAGGTATCGTGCTAACGATGGACAATTGTAAAAATCATCCATCGTAACACAATGACCCCGGCGTTCAAGACCTTGTAAAAGCTCAAGAACAACGGTACTTTTACCTCCTAAATCGACACTAAGGGCCGGATTCGTAGTGCACGATTCTTCTGACTTCCCTGTGTAAATTTGGAATCGAGCCATATATCCAGTTTGCGATTCGCAAAGCTCATATGACTTGATTCCAAATCTCGCAGCCTTTGACCTTATAGTCTGGACCCAAGACAAACGACCCTTGAATAAGGTCAAAGACTCATCAATACTGATGTTGCGCCTTAAATTATATAGGGAACGGAACTTCTTTTCGAGGTGTTCAAGTATAGGCTGCAGCTTAAAAAGCCTTTTGGACAATTTTGTTGAAGAAATTTCTTCATTTTGGGAATTGTCAACAAAATGAAGAAATTTATTCAACAAAATGAAGCGATTGTAGGGCATGATGGCTCGAAATTTGGACATTCCGAGTGTGCCCGTTGTCCAATATTCGGCCAGCTTCGTCCTCGGATCTATCGCCATATACATGAAGACCGCGAAAAGAACCAATAACTCGTCTGCATTGGTGTCGACCCACTCATGCAGACGCGATGATGGTTTCAGTTCCCCTTTGGCTTTTAGATTTTCGATCGTTTGCTTAGCATACCGGTTTGTTTCAAGAGCGATTCGATGCATGATGTCTTCATCCCAAATGTCGATGAAGGCATCATACACCGAATCGTAATCTCTTATGGGACCAGGTGTAGGGCCCGAAAACTGTTCAGGCATTCCCCTGAATGTTTCAAAACCCTCCACCCAGTTGAAACTTGCCGATGTACCAAGCAAACGATCGGCTTCGTCATCCATACCCCTTTGCAGGTTATTTATGACATCTAAAATGGGCTCTTCTACTTCTTCCGGTATGTCCCTCCTAAGGGCTGTGAAGGCAGTGTTTTCGATGGGAGTTTCGTCGAATTCATCATCAAACTCGCTATCCAAATCACTGCCTTCACAATCGCGCCCGTTCTGCGTTACTGATGTCATACCCGATGTCGATGGAATGGCATCAACATCGGGTATGACATCATTACAAGCTGAAGGATCCCCAGCCCCGTCGGTTGCCGCGCCTTTGACCCATCTCTGGACGTGCCACGGCGCCGTGCGAAGAAGTTCTTCTGTTTCTTCGTCGGACACGTCCATGGCCTCCACGCGTTCTAACACATTAGACCTGCAAGAAAATAAGAATTATGAAAAAAACAACTAGGAACTTAATGCCAGAATGAGCATATATGGAGAGTTTGGCTCGACCAAATGACATCTATATCACAAAAGAACTGTTATTTTAGAGTTAATAAAGTGTGTCACTGCTACCCGCTGCTACCATTATCCTTTTGATAATGTGCAGACTGTGGACTATCGTTTACTAGTTCGCAAAGCGTAGCTCCGTAGCTAGTTTAGCATTTTCATTTTCTAAAAATATAATAAACATTCCACCTATTTTATATATTATACATATAGACAGTACAAAGGTATAATAGACACTCACCCAAGTTCCACCTGATCGGCGACTGCGCGCATACTCCCGCCAGGAGTTCTTTGAACTGTCAGGTCACCCGTAACGCTTAAAGAACCACCTGGCGTACGGTCTACGGTCCAGGCATGGATCTTGGGTCTAAAAAAACGAATATATTTAAATTAATTTGTTTTGTGCTAAATATTGGTTTCGGAGTTGTGTTTTCTATGTATAATACATATAAATTACATATGTATGTATTTACAAAAAAACATCGATGCAAAGAGAAGGAAAACTTGAAACCCACCCTATACCAACCCGTCTGGCCAGCGTGGTATAGTAGGCCAATACCTCCTTTCTAAGGAGAGGCCCATGTCCAGCAGTGGACTGCTACAGGCTGTCGATGATGATGATTGATGATGATGATGACAAAAAAATATGAAAATATGTATCAGTATCAGTTGTCTAGTATATATAATAGAAGCTCTGCTTTGTGTGGGACTAGATGGCGATGTGGGTCGGATGTCCAAAATATTTATTATTTTATTATTATTTACCTGGTTGGTGACACACTGTCCATGTCTGGGTCTCTAGCCTCTTGCCGGTTTATAAGACCCAGCAGTAGAGCGCGCCGTGCCATTGAGGGCTGATCGCGGCTCCTTTTTGGGGTCGGGGACCTCGACCTGCGTGCGTCTGAACTTGTTGACCTAAGTCTCGCCAATCTAAAATATATACAATTAATATATTTTAAATTATGTACAAATGTGTAATTATAATTAATGACCAATTAAATGAAAACTGCACATGCCAGTATTACTATAAATTTAATTTTAATTTCTTGTTTACAAAAATTACTTATTTTTTTGGTCACAACTGTACTTCAAACATGGCGGTCGCTCCGTTTTGAGGAGTTTTGGGGAACTACTGTTTGAAACATTATTACAACTAAATAATGCAATATTGTGTAGAACTAATATTATCAACGTATTTGTATATAAATGGTCTAAAAACTTATGTGCATATCAAAACACTTGGCAGCATAATATAATGTTACAAATATGACAAGATAACGGTTACTCTCACGTAAAAATAAACTCCAAAAGTTCTTCACATTATACTCAATATTTATTATTATTTCTCAAGTGAATAGTATATCACACATAAACTTTATTTATTTCTTAGTAAATTTGTATAAGTATCATATAAAAGTATAGTTCACCGTTTCCTTCGGTTATACATTTTGAAATTTTATTTAGATATTATCCCACGCTCACACACGCTCTCGTCACTGCTTATTGAACAATGGCGGATTGATTTCAATTGGACGGATTTCTTTTCTTTTTTTTTTTTGCGCACGTTTCGTTATTGCCAACTATAAACACTATGAAAAAATGTAGACCATAAACTGGGCTAACGTATTGTATAATTGGTTATTGTCGTGGATGAATCGAAACGCAAATAATTGACGACCAATAACGACGCGCCGCACGCGATGCACCTGGTGGGACGTCGACATACGTGTCTGACGTTTTGATGACACACAAGGTGGGATCGCGACGCCTCACGGGCTAATATTGCATCATGTTCCTGCTCAGTGTCCCCACATATCAACAAGTCATCACAATATACAATCACACCAGGAATGTCTCCGAAGGCTCTTTCGCTGTACTTCTGAAACATTTCTGGTGCTATGGACAGGCCAAATGGTAGTCTTAAGAATTTGTAACAGCCGTGAGGACTGTTAAATGTACAGAAATTGCTTGACCCTTCATCCAGCTTAATATTATAAAACCCATCCGACAAGTCAAGAACAGAAAAATATCTCTTATTACATATTCTTGGTACAATTTCATCTAATGTGGGTATTAAATGATACTCTCTTATTAGAGCCTGATTGAGATCTTTTGGGTCGAGGCAAATTCTCAAAGAACCATTTTTCTTTTCAATTATTACCAAATTACTAACAAAACTATCCGGGTGATCTACCTTAGCTATAACTTCATGCTTCACCAGAGCCTCCAGCTTGTCCGCGAGGCGTGTCATGAGCGCGTTGGGCACTCTGCGCGGGGGTCTCACCACAGGCTCCACACCAGGTCGAATGCGCAGCTGCAGCGGTCTATCGAACTCCCCAACACCCTGGAATAGTTCGTTGTGTTTATTAATTATACAGTCTTTACCTTTAATGTTAATATTATTCTCACTATGTGTTACAGGTTCAATTTTTAATGTGTCTATTTTAGTATTATTTAATAATTTTAGTTGCACTAATGAAGCTAGCCCCATAATTGGCCTGACCTTCTCATTAATAATTAAAAACTCAGTATTCACAACTTCACTGTTTTTAATATTAAAAACCCTTAATGTGACTTTTCCCACTGGGTATAATTTTCCACCCCCGAAGACCTCAATTAAAGTTTTTGTCTCAGACATTTTAATATTAGAATCATCATCGACAATCATCTTCAGAGTATTTAAACTGATCACATTAATCTGGGCACCTGTATCACATTTAAACTGAACCCTCTTATTTTCTACCCGTAGAGACTCAGTCCACTCATTATTACTTAAGTTTATAGAATAAACTAGTCACAAGTCCTGCACATCATTGCAAGCTTGCTCACTATCATCATTATTGTTCATGTAATGAACCTGGCCTTTCCTGAAGGTACAGCCCACACTGAAATGGTTGAATCGATTACATCTAGAGCATACTTTGCCGTAGGCTGGACACTGCCTTGGCCCATGCTCAGTGTTACACTTTTTGCAATTATAAAATGCTTTATTATAATGAACACCATTATTATATCTATCACTTGAAGAGTGAACCTGACCATTTTTATTATTTTTATTATTTGCATAATACTTAGCTTTGTTAGCCTGTTGTCCCTGCTGCGCTGGCTTCTCCAACTGCGCCGCATGCACCTCCGGGGCCTTCAGCGTCTTCACAAACTCTCTAAAGAGCTCCGTAGACCGGCAGATGTCAACCGCCCTCTCCAGTGTCAGATCCTTCACCTCCAGGAGCTTCTGCTGCACCCTTTGATCCCGAACTCCGGTGACAATTTTGTCCCTTATCATCCTGTTCTTTTGTTCCCCGAAGTTACAGTTCTCCGCTAGCTTTCTTATTGCTGTGTAGTATGAGTCAAATGATTCTCCGTCTTCTTGATTACGTTTATTGAGGTTGTAGCTATTTATAACTTCATTCTGTTTTGGCTTGAAGTAGTCATCAAATATCTTTATCACATCTTCTAGCTTGTCCTTGTCATCTTCTGTTTTCAGCACATTATAGTATAATTCTTGAGCCTGCTGTCCAATGCAGTTGATTAGTATAGCAGCTTTTCTTACTTCTGACAATTTTTCTAAGCCCGCTGCCAAGACGAAATTTCTAAAAGACAATTTAAATCGTTGCCACCTTGGCCAGCAATTTTCAATGTCGTCCAAGTTTAAACTTTGCGGCATTTTGTACTCGACGGCACACATGTTGTCAATTTTTACTTCGGATTTGTTCTCCGATTCGCCGTCACTCATACTTATTGTAGTAGTTCTTCACAATGAGGTTCTTCTTCGTATTTAGTATTAGTATTGTTCAAAATGCCGGCCGGTGAAAAACGTTTTGTTGGAGGTTATCTTTTTTAATCTTCTTCAATCTTGATAAATTCGGTTCGTTCCGGCTGCGCCATGTATTGTTTATTAAATAAAAGATGGTCTTGAGCTTCGGTGTGGTTTATTTTAAGAAATACTTAATTATATTAATATGTATTACAAGTTAGCTTGCGTTCGATACGAGAGGCTTGGAGCCCAGCGAGAGCTGTCAAAAGTGACAGTTGTGTTACAGACAAGACTGCGTTTTGATACTACAATACAATTTTAATTATGTATTTAAATTAAAAGGAAAACATAAAAGCAATCTTAATTTTAGGTATTTAAAGATCATCATAAAATGTAGAGAAGGTAAACATAAAAGCAATCTTAATTTTATTTATTTAAAGATCATCATAAAATGTAGAGAAGGTAAACATAAAATCAATCTTAATTTTAGGTATTTAAAGATCATCATAAAATATAGAGAAGGTAAAATTGAAGCAGAATGTTCAGAGGTTGAGGATGGGGAACTTGAAATAAGGCATTCTCTGCCAGTCGATCTTGAGGTGTTGTAGAAATGTGATGCGGAAGGCGCAGCGAAAAAAAACCTAAGGATAGCTATGTAAAAAAGATAAGCCTAATTAAATATATTTTTTAAATACACATACATATACACAACTACTCTATGTATAAAACTACATATACATACGTACATTCAGGGTCTGTTTCACAATGTCCAAGTAAAGTCCTTAGTAAGCTATTTGCCACCAAACTGACAAATAAAATCAACGTTTGCGTTTCACAATCTTCAAATAAGCTTATCTGGTAAATATAGTGTAAATTAAATTTTAGGTTAGATGATCTGTCAAATAAGGAAATTATTTTAAGGTAAAGTTACTTGACAGATCACAAAATCAGACAGAAATATGAAAAATATTAAAAATGGATCTATTTAATGCACTTGACGAAGAATTAGATGACTTCTTTGATCGTATAACGGAACCACGCAGAGATCCAGTGTTTCGACAACGCTCTAATCACATGGAGACATTTAATGATGAGGAATTTAGAGTGAGATTTCGATTTGATAAAGATACTGTACATTATATCCATTCACTAATTGAGGACAAAATTTCTTCTACTACAGAAAGGTAATTATGTGTTTTATTCTCTGTCAATTACTTGGATAGGTAGTGAACAGTCTCTTTAATTACAGAAATGAATAATCATTGTTACAGGAATTATGCTGTATCATCTATGAATCGGCTTCTATTAACACTGCGGTATTATGCAACTGGAAGTTTTGTGAACATGGTTGGCGATTTTAATGGTGTGAGTAAGGCATCAGCTTGTCGGATTGTGAATGAGGTGTCACAAGCAATTGCACAATTGCGACCACAGTTTGTCAAGTTCCCTGAAGATGTTGCTAAATAAAAGGAGACTTATGAGATTGCTAAATTCCCTAGGCTTATTGGTGCCATTGATTGTACACATGTGACTATAAAATCTCCAGGTGGTGACAATGCTGAAAGTTATCGGAACAGAAAATCTCAATTTTCATTTAATGTTCAAACAATAGTAAGTGCAGATTTAAAAATAATGGACATTGTGGCTAGGTGGCCTGGAGCAACACACGACCAAACAATATTCAATAATTCTTGTATAAAAGAACGATTTTTGAACAGAGAATTCGGTAATAGTGTGATTGTTTGTGATAAAGGGTATGAAAATACATGTTACCTTTTAACACCGCTTCAAAATCTTGTAACACCCCCAATAATTTCAGTCTGTCTGACTGGAAGTTACTTGCATCCAGCAGCTCCCTGCAACCTTTATAAGGGGCTGTAGTCTGCTAACATAGATCAGTAACAGACCACTGAACTTCAAAGTAAGTGATCTACAGCTGATCTCTTAGAGACCAATTTTTAACAGCACAGTGTATGAGTGTTCAGTGTTTGTACAGTGGGTAACTAACAGACCGCAAATGCTCAAAGACTATCCACTGTGTTTATTTATTTATTTATTATAATAGGGATAACAACAGTCTTTTACAACATAATTACATCTTTGATAGTTACCAATACATGACCAATTACAGTTATCCACGTTACTTTATAAGTTTAAAAAAAAGCAAAGAACTGACTTTAATTAACAATTTCTTACAATAAACTAAATATAATTACATACTAAGTTGTTTGCAGAACTTACAACTAATAAAAATATAACCCTATCGTGGCATGTAAACATGTATTGTATTGCTATGAGCGCTCATCGAGCTCGCCACTCGGACGAACTCGGAACCGGTTTGTAGGTGGCACAATGGTAAGTAGGTGCCAACCTAAACATTTATGTAAAATTTTTAATTGGTTTTCTCTTTCAAGTGCAGGATTTCGAGTATAGTTAATATAAAAAAAGGGAATTGTGCCGCGGCACATACATGCACGTGTCTTTTTTTTTATTTTATTTTTTTTGCTATATTAGCTGTTAAAACTTGGTCCCTAAAAGATCAGTTACAGATCAGTTACCTTAAAGGTCAGTGGTCAATCACTGAACTATGTAAGCAGACTATGGGCCAAGGTCATCGGTCCACTGTGTGGTTGGACACCCCAGACTGCAATTGCCTATATGCCGGTTTACAGAGCATTTAATAAACACACTATATGCTATAAACTTACATAAAGCAGGATGTTTCCTAGATCTCAATGAGGTGGGCTTCCACTGAGACCATTTTGTGCCAGTCTTGGAACCTGCTTCTCCCAAATCGGCTGTATCCTGAGCTTCAACTGTAAAATAAAGGAGCTATTTTGATATAATGATATATAAATAATAAATAAATATTTTTGGACATCTAACACACAACGCCATCTAGTCCCAAACTAAGCAGAGCTTGTGATATGGGTACTAGACAACTGATATAAATACATAAACATACTCTTTTTTTTGTAAATATATACATATTATAGATAGAAAACACCCAGCCTCCGAAACAAATATTTGTGAATCACACAAATAATATTTGATCCGACCCGGGAATCGAACCCGAGACCTCTTGATCTGCATCCGCATACACTAACCACTAGACCAACAAGGCAGTATTAGGCCTCAAATTTAGCAAAACATTTGCAATCCGAAGTGCAAGAAAGGAAAATTGCAAACTTACTTAAGGGGTGCTTTACTGGACGAATAGGTTCTGCAACATTCTCTTTATTTTCACCTTCACTTGGTGGTGAATGTAGGATTTCTAAAACAATTACAAAAAATAAATAAATTAGTAGCCTGTTTCATAGGTATTTATAATCATGAATAAATTTTTAAAATTATGTAAGCAATAACTTACCAACTTTATTTGGTATACAATCAGAATCAAAATGGCTCTCCATACCATCAACGGAGAGCAAAATCATCTCTTTTACTTTTGACTCACTGGGGGTCAAAACTGGCGCCGTACTGGGCCCTCCTCCTGCACGGTAAGTCTCAGTGCGTATTAGGGCTGATTTTTTTCTTGTTTCGCGTTTTATGCCCTCGTACTTTAATCGCAAATTTTTTGATGAGCAATATGTACTCCCACTGGCAGCGTTGAAGGAAATCTCTATACCTTTCCAGCATTCCTCTTTTTGGTGCCAGGTTACGGCATCACTTTTTTTGTTCTCCAATATATGTTTATTTGCTTCTATCAATTTAATTAAGATATCGACCTCCTCCCGCGTAAAATTAATGCTTCTCTCCCGTTTTTGCATTGTGTGAGGCAAATTAAAGACAATGATTAAAATTGAAAAGAACTACAACAATCGAAGCACTGACAAGCCACTTCAATTCAAGTGTTTTTTTTACTGCTACAACAGCTCTTTTGTATCAATAAAATTATTGCAGACAGCAAATAAAGTTTAAATAGAACTAAGGTATCATAAAACAATGCATTTTTATGCATTCAACATATTTTTAGGAGTGATTGAATAAAAAAAAAATTATGTTCTTATATGATTCGTAAACTGAAACGTCAAAGTGCGACGTTGCCAGTTTTAGCACACAAATAACGAACTAACACAAAGTTAACGGTTAGACGATTGTGAAACGCAAACTGTTTTAACAGGAAGTTAAATGTGCCAGTTAATTTATTTTTCATTTAGTTAACCAATACTTTACTCTGACTTTGTGAAACAGACCCTCAATATAATAAAAAATATACACAGGGATATTATCGTTGTAGCTGTACAGCTAATTTGCTTTGAAGCAATTGGACATTCTGATTTCGGTAGGGAGCGCGTTCCATAGTAGGATCGACTGCACATAAAAGAAGGAGTTGCTAAAGTTGAGGTTGAGAGGGGCACAGAAGAAGTAGTTTGATGACCGGAGGCTTCGGTCGTGATTCGAGCATAAGAAACAGAAATGGGGTTCAAGTTATTCAGGTAATGATGGGGGTTAAGGAGAGTAAAGAGTGTAGTCAGAGCCCGCAAACTGCGGCGCTGACGAATAGGGAGCCATTGCAACTGGGAACTTAAAGTAGACACATGATCATACTTGCGAAGATTGAAAACGAATCGAATGCAGTTATTGAGAAGGCGGTTTAGTTTATTGAGGAGGTCTGCTTTCAGGTCAAAATAACACACATCACCATAGTCGATCAAATGAATTATCAAGGACTGCATGAGCGTGGCATTAATTTTAACGGGAAGAAAGTTCTAAAGGCGATATAAAGCACGTGTCGAGTGTAAATGTAGTCCCAGGTTCTTCACAACTGCGCTCAGGGGTATATTGACGCTGTTATAGACGACTGGTGGAATTACAGCCATTTCCGACCTACTCACCATTTGCTTACTCCCCACGACAATCACTTGGCATTTGGTTGGATTTACTGACAACCAAAAGCTTGTTGACCATCTCTTAATTAAGTCTAAGTCTTTGTTGATTTTATTGACTGCTTGTTTCTTTTTTCAGACATCTAATAACGGGAACAGTGCAGTCAAATTTCCAAATACAGAAGATTTCAAAGAAATGTCTAACTCATTATCAAATACAAAAAAAAAAAACACGTTGCTGTGGCAATCTCGACGGTAAACATATTCGTATAAATTTACTATATGCCTACTTTGAATTTTGGCCCTTAAAAGTCAACAATTATTTTCTAAGAACTCTCCTAGCAGATTGTTATTTGTCTCTCTACATTCTTCAACACTGTATGTACCACTAGCTCTGATGTGTTCTCCATATTAAGACTTACTTTGCCTTATTTGGTAAGTTCCACAAGCAATTAATATTAATTCATTTATGGACAGACATGGAAAGTCACTTATGTTATCAGAGACAACAGTAATGTTCACAAACTGTGATCTACTTCCATTCAAATTATTTTCAATCACATAATCCGCCAACGTATTTTGTTCATACAGCTTTTGATTTACTATAGATAAAATCTGCTCAGCATCATCCCTATCGGATACGCGAGTATGAAATCTATTAATTAATGCTGCAGCTATAGGAAACTCTTTCATGACATGCATTGAAGCCCGATTAAAATAGTCCTGCCGGAATAGTTTAAAGCATTTCTTAAAAATACCATTCACGTACTCTATAACCCATCGACACATCGTTACAGTCCTTGTTTTATTGGCGGCTGAGGTTGACACCCGGGATTCTCCTTCTTCAAGTGATAATGGAGTCTGCGGTGAGTAACCATACTCTTTTAAGTGTGGTACTGCATCTCTGAACCCTCGATCTAATAAAAACACAACTCCAGTATTAAAACACTGTCTCAAAGGTTGTACTGCGGCAAACTCATTAATTAATGTTTTTGCATCAGATGTAGTAGCCGGATATGGCCCCAAACATCTGTAATGTATCCATCGCAACTTACTATCAGAAAGGGCTTGAATAACTTTTTATATTTATGTAATGAGTGTCTTTTTTTGTATCGATATTAAGTACTTTTTTGCACATAAATGTATGTTCCATCCATGGTTGCAATGGCATTTTGTCCCATGTTTCCAAACAATCCTCTTGGAATGCCAAGGTTTCTTTGAACTCTCTCTCTAGGAAAATGTTGCAATCCCAAGTTTGCAGGTACAAAATCTTGCATAAGCAGTTCCCTTGCATTATTCATAAGGCGTTTAAATGTACTTCTGGGTATTTAAAATAAAGATGACAGCCTTTTGTCAGATTCACCTGTCCTCAGTTTGGTTAAATAGGCAGCAAGGGCCGTAGGTCCCCATGATGCAGGCTATTTAATCGTGGTACTTCTTGCAATACCTGTCTAAATTCGGTCTTAGTCATACCGAGCCAATAATGTACCAAATAATCATCACTCGCATCAATATTTTCAAAATCTATATTGCGGGATGTTTGAGTCTTTAATAGAGATGCAAAATCTTCTATATTCTCAGCAGTAAACATATTATTACAATCCTGAATATTATTTAATTCATCCCAGACATTGCCTCTTAAATGAAAACAACAAATACGGCAATTAGGCACATAATAAGTACTCCTATACACATCTTCGTCACAAAATAATCTTGTTCTGATTGCAGTTGGTACAAGTAATCTGTCGGTCTCATGACACCTTGAAAAACATCCAGCAACTGTGGCATAAGAGGCTATTTACAGAAGCCTAGAACAATGAATAACAATAATAATAATAATAATATTGCCGGCAACAATTCACCCTGCACGCCGTCGGGTGCTACGACCGGCATCCCACCTCCTCCACCTCCGGTTGCAGGGTCAACTGCTGCTAAATTGCGATTGCCAGCTAGTCGTTCAGCCTCGTTGCGCAAAGTTACGTCTACGGCAGCCGCTGCCCTTACCTCTACGATTCTACGGGCACGGTTCTCCTCTATCCGACGTTGGTAACGGTCGTTCTGTCTCTGCTTCAACGACAAAAAACCTATCCCCCGGAAGAAACGAAGCTTCCCAATCTGATAAAGACGCCTTTGGTTGGGTTGGGCCGCGTTCAGCTCGGCCTGAGTGGGTTGATCCCCTTCCAGGACGTCTAGAGGGAGGTTCATGCGAGCCGGGCCGTCTCCAGCATACAGCTGCAATGACGCTAAAGAAGAGACAGAGCCCTGCGCCCAAGAAGTAAGGGAGCCACCCCGAGAACCGGTGGCAGAATACACGTCTTGCCCTCTGGGCGCGGCTGCTAGTCCAGTGCTCTTGGCTCCAACCTGTGGAAGAGGGTTGGCCATCCAAGAAGCCACTCCAGCCAGTAGTTTGTCCCGCGTCGTCTCCATATTCGGGAAGGTCACAATCAATGATGCTAAACAACGAGTTGGTGGGCTCAGACTGCGATTCAACTAGAAGTTGATCGAAGGAGCTCGCGCACACAGCCTGTGAGGTAGCTTTGTTATAGCTCAACGATTCCGGGCGGACAGGGCAACACTTTAAATCAGCCACGGAATCAGAGCGAGATGTAATCGGATTGTTCAGGTAGACAGGGCAATACTTATAATCTACTGAACGACGATGGTCCATTAATATTATTTCTTTATAAGTTAAAAAATTGAAAATCAGAGCGAGTGTAGAAAAGACCAATTCAATTCGCATACGATTGCTTTCCAGAGCGCATGTCCCACTAACGCAGGGACCAACAGGACGGCGGTTAGACGTTCAAGCCTCCTCTCCGATCCAATCTAGCAACACTAAAAGACATCAGAATTTCTCCTACATATTTTTAAAATAAATTATTTTTACCAATAAGAACTATATTAAAAACCAAATTTATATATTTTAGAAGACTCAATGTTATAAAAATAATTAAATAAAGGAATTAAAATGAATCGCAATGAAATAAACTTAAAAATATCCGTTATAAAAGACATGACGTTTAAAACGTCATGTCAAAACCAATATTATAAATATCGATAAAACGAGAAATTCTCAAGATGATCACAAGAGCTAGAAGCAGAGCACAAAAATCATCCCCGGACTCGTCGCTCCGCTCCGCCGTGCCGCCAATGGAAGAAATTACAGAAGTTCCGAATAGTGCACAGGCGTCGAGCTCTACTTCGAGCGACGAGTTTTTCTCTCCGCCGACGTCGCCAACACCTGTACGTCGGCAGGAGAGGACCCGGCCACCAGACAGCTTGGGATCCCGAGGACCACTGACCTCGAAAAGGGTCTCCGCTACCGGTGGTGGTGTGCGCCGCATGAAATGGTCACATACAATAAATGAGAACGTCATGCGGGCATATTTTCGGGCTACAGAGTTGGGAACAAACCTTACTGCGTACCGTGTTCGACTAGTCTCTCTGTTTCAGGAGCTTGAGCCAGCCGTCAACGTATCAGCACAACGATTGTCGGATCAAGTGCGGGCTATACAGCGATGCCATCTGCTAGATGAGGCCGTACTTGAGAGGATACGCTCGGACGTGCGGAATACCTTGGCTATCCCTTCTTCGTCACATGCTGTGGATTTGGGAGCGAATAGTACACCAATTCTACCACAGAATAATAATGTTGATGAACAAGAGGAGAGTGAAGTTATATCCGTAAGTACCCAATATAATGATAGAATAAGGAGCGCTTTGGAGGATGCGGTTCAGAAATACCGGTATGTTGATTATCATAACAGACCCCGGTTACCCCGTTTGCCCATTCATAAACGAAATTTAGCACTGGTGAGTGCCCTGAATTCGTTATTGTCAGATTATTTTGAAAATAGCGAGGATCTTAGTGATACACATTCTATTCTTTACTGTGCGGCTATTGCAGTTTGTCGAGTAGCTGGTATTAAGTTTGCTGAAGACAGAATTGCTACTCGACCCAAAAATACTTTGCCAGCTTGGCAGTATAGAATAGAACGTCGTATTACTGAGACTAGGACACTCATCGGTAAACTAACTGCTTTTCAGGCAGGTAATACACGGCCGAGAGTCATGCGCTTTGTGAAACAGGCATTCTTGGGGACTACCATCAGTCCTCAACAGTACTTGTCTAGTGTCACAGAGCGCATAGACTTCTTGAAGCAAAAAGTTTATGCATGGGCAAATAGGATAAGACGGTACAAAAAACGTGGGAATCGGTATTATCAGAATCGCATGTTCCAAAGAAATGAGAAATGGGTGTACCGGAAATGGGAAGAACCGGATCCATGTGAGCGTGATGGGTATTTGCCAGATGAAAATGCCACAAATGAATTTTGGCGTGGCATCTGGTCGGTGCCTGTCACCCATACAGAAGGTGACTGGATGCGAGATGTCAGACACTCATGTGAGTCTGTAACAACTATGGAACCAATCATCATTGACAAAGATGATGTAAGTTGTGCAGTCCGTTCATTGCCAAATTGGAAATCACCTGGTCCGGACGGTCTGCACAACTTTTGGCTTAAATGGTTCCGAAGCTCGCATGGGTGTTTGGCATCTCAATTCCAGTCAGCATTGGATTCTGGTTCATTACCACAATTTTTAACAACTGGTATAACCCATTTACTCCATAAATCTGGTAGTGCCATGGATCCCAAAAACTTTAGGCCAATTACATGTTTACCAACTTTGTATAAACTTCTTACATCTATTTTGAGACTCAAAATTACTACACATGTAAATAATAATTCGATACTTTCCGTTTCTCAGAATGGATGTAGAAGTGGGACCCGTGGCACTAAAGAGCTCCTTATCGTTGATATGACCATTAGTCAACAAGTACGTCGTAATCGTAAGGATTTGGCGACATGTTGGATAGATTATAAGAAGGCTTACGACTCGGTTCCCCATTCATGGCTTTTGAGGGTGCTGGAGTTGTATAAAATTGATACAACTCTGTGCACCTTCTTGAAGTCATGTATGGGGCAATGGAGGACAGTCCTTCGCTATCCTGGATGCCGCCAAACTGCGGTAAGCGACGTATTTGTAAAGATCGAGAGGGGTATCTTTCAAGGTGACAGTCTGAGTCCCTTGTGGTTTTGTTTGGCCTTGAACCCTCTTAGCACTCTCTTAGAGGGTTCAGGGTTAGGCTATAGGTTGCAGAGAGATAACCGGGTTATATCTCACCTTCTTTATATGGATGATTTGAAACTACTGGCTCCATCAAAATTACAATTGATTGAGTTACTAAAGGTTACTAAAAACTTTAGTACTTCTATCAAAATGGAATTTGGTTTGGACAAGTGTGCACTCATGTATGTAAAGAAAGGTGTTATTGTGGAATCTGAAGGATTAGAACTTTCAGATTCAACAAAACTTAGGTCTCTCTCTGCCACCGAAACCTACAAATATCTAGGCTTTTCACAATCCTTGGGAATACCAGAATCTGATGTGAAGCAAACGGTGCGGGAACGCTTCTTCGGCCGCCTGAAAAAAGTCCTTAAAAGTCTTTTGTCAGGAGGTAACAAGGTGCGAGCCTACAACGGTTGGGTCATGCCGGTTCTGATGTATTCCTTTGGTATACTTAGATGGACTCAGACCGAATTAGATGCCCTTGACAGGAGAGTTCGTACCTTACTGACTGCATTCCGAATGCACCACCCACGTTCATCGGTTATGAGATTGTACATCCCGCGAAAGTTTGGGGGTCGTGGATTTTTAAATATCAAGACCCTACATAATCGCGAGATATACAATCTCAGAGAGTATTTTCTTAATAACGACATGGGGGTGCATCGCAATGTAGTTACGGTGGATAACGGAAACCGAAGGTTTTGTTTGTGCAATTATGGACGAAGTTATCATGACGAATAACTATCGGAAATATATACTGAGGGACGGTACGGTTGACATATGTCGGGCATGTCACCGTCCCGGGGAATCTATCAGGCATATTATTTCTGGTTGTTCTCGTCTTGCTAACGGTGAATATTTGCACAGACACAACCAAGTAGCCAGGATTGTACATCAGCAACTTGCCCTAAAATACCAACTTGTAAATTTGGAGGTGCCATATACTACAGGTATGTGCCCGACCCAGTTCTCGAGAATGGTCGTGCCACATTATATTGGGATCGATCTATTATCACAGACAGGACTATTGTCGCCAATAAGCCTGACATTGTGATGATAGATCGATCACAGCGCCGCGCAATGATTATCGATATCGCTGTTCCTCATGACGAGAATCTCGTGAAGGTTGAAAAAGCAAAACAAATAAAATATTTGGATTTATCTCACGAGATTGTCGATATGTGGAATGTCGATTCGGCGATCATTGTTCCGATAGTCGTTTCTGTTCATGGTTTGATAGGCAAGAGTCTCGACCAACACCTTAAGAGGCTCACGTTGGACGGCTGGATTAAGGGTCTGATGCAGAAGGCGGTCCTCCTTGACACGGCACGTATAGTGAGGAGGTTCCTGTCTTTGGAGCCCTAACCACCGGTTTCTTGGTCCCTGTACTCGAAGTCGGTGGTCTACTATTTTTTATATGTTTAAATGTATTTTTTATATTTATATATTTAAAAATGTAATTAATATGTTTATTGACTTGAATAAAGAGAATAATAATAATAAAAGTTTATTTGAACCAAATTATAACAAAATACACAGAAACAGTTGGTTGATAATGACTGCTATAGTTGAATAACTGTGTTGCAGCCATTAACGCCCACCTCACGAAAACAAAAAAACATCATTTGTGCTGTAGTTACAAATTAGGTATTTAAAACATATTAAAGCAAATAATTTAAAAACATTTTAACCAACGTAATGTACAGGATTGTTAGCTTGTATGTATATATGCGTGTGTGTTGCGTGTGTATATGTGTGCGCGCGCGTGTGTGTATGTGTGTGCGTGTGTGTGTGTGTGTGTGTGTGTGTGTGTGTGTGTGTGTGTGTGTGTGTGTGTGTGTGTGTGTGTGTTAAATTGCATTACTCATTGAATTTGTGTTAATAGACTTTCAGTCTCATTATAATTGAGACCAAGTAGCCACTGTGTTACTTTATATTTACATTCCTGTAATACACAAGGGTAAATATGTAGTATTTTGTTCACCTTGTTATATAATATAGGGGCCAGATAATAATAATGTCTTTTACATAACACCATTCCACAGAACTCCACATCACATACTCTGTCTTTTCTTCTTTTGTTTGGATTTGACTAACACACTGTGGCCTGCCCTCGAGGTAACATCGAATAATATCGTATACCACCCCCCGAATACCAATGCCTTCCAGCTTACCCAGCAATATGGGTACAGAGACAGTGTCAAAGATTTAGAGTTAAAGTGCCTGACAACTGAATTTGTTAATTCTAACACTGCATCTTCGGTCGACTTACCACTACGGAAACCAAACTGGTTTTCAGCCAAAATATTATTTTTGTTTAGATAACTTTTTAATCTATTATTTAATATCTTCTCCATTATTTTTGAAAGAGTGGTGAGAACTGAAATGGGCCTATAGTTATTAACTCTGTCTCTGTCACCGCTCTTATGCACAGGGTGCACAAGACCTATCTTAAACACATCCGGGAAAACTCCAGATACGAGGCAGAGATTGAACACATACACAATTATTGGGGTTAGTGCAGATCTGGCATCTTTTATGATTGCAGTAGAGATGCCGTCCCAACCAGTAGCTGTTGTATTTTTAAGACTTAAGATATGGTGATTAATTTCTGAGATGTCAGTCTGGAAAAGAGACATCGAGGACTGAGGAGAAAACTGACACCCATCAGTCATTCCTGAGCTACAGTAATGCGCGGTATTTGTTGCTATAATTTTTGATGCTAGGTTCTTACCAATATTTGCAAAATATTTGTTTATATAATTTGTTGCAGATTTTGGATCAACTGAAGAAGACAAAAGGTCACCGGATGGAGGTCTAGATTTGTTTATATTACCTAACTTTTTTACATATTTCCAAGTATCTTTCGGATTTTTACTGAGGTTATTAAATTCATTTAGTTCGTATTGTTTCTTTACTGACTTTAGCAAACGATTACAGAAGTTTTTATATCTATTATAAGTGGTTTTTAAAATAAGATTTTTTGGGTCTTTTTTTAGTTTAATAAAAAGTTTATCTCGGTTTCGTATACATCTTAGAAGGCCCGGGGTAATCCATAGATTTAATATTATATGCCTATTACTTAGCAAAAGTGTACGGGTGTTTTTTTTAATTACAGCACTAATTGAATCGACGAGTAATTCAGCAGCACTGTTGCCATCCTCACATGAAAGAATTTGACCAAAATCCATACTATTTATTTCTGACACACAAGCTGAATGGTTTACTCGTTGAACCAAACGCTCCTTTCTTTAACTATTTATTTTAAGATTACAATTTAGAATTATAGGTGCGTGGCCAGTAAAATAGGTATCTAGGACTATAGATGTTGCGTTATTTTTTGTTTTCAGGAAAATATGATCTAGACAACTATTATTTCGGGTTGGCAGAGTGTGAGCGGCCATTAGGCCATGAGACATAATTGTATTTAAATAATAATCACAGTTCTGGTCTGAGTTATCAGGTGCGATGTTAATGTTTATGTCACCGACTATTGCAATATTTTGGCAATTCTTCATTATACTTAAGGTTTTATCTAAAGATTTCATAAACCTATCAGTGTGCCTGTATGAAGGTGAGCGATAAAGTGCAACTAAGGCAAATATATTATTATATTTAATTGTTAAGCAGTTAGCGTCAGAGAATACCGGTGATTCAACGGTACATTTGAAATCATCCCTAATGTAAACAACAACACCATCATTTTGATTTCGGTAATCCGACGCGTAGGTATTATAGCCGTTTAAGCTAGGTAAATTAGGGCACTTGCTTAACCAACATTCGGTCAAAACTATTATATTAAATTTAGCTGGAATTCTTCGTAGTAAAATCAATAACTGGTCGAAGTTGCAACTAATGCTACGTATATTAACATGTATAATTTTAATGGAAGTATTTGCGTTGTTCATATATCGAATACTTTGCTCAGGTGAACATATTAGGGATTTTGAGACTTCTATTTGTTCAATCTCATTAAATAAATTAATATTATCCATTTAATATTATTAATTTAAAGTGTAAAAAGTGTGTAAAAATATCCAACGTAACTTAACAACTTAATCCTGTGCGTGGCGGCAAGTACCACAAACAAAACACAGCTGTAAACAATATGTGATTTTTTATTTTTGAATTCATCGGTCGCATAACGACACTTAACCAAGGTTGAAACAAGTATCAGGCACAATTTACTATGTATATTTCCTATGTGTATTCCATACAGAAAGGTTGATATTGGTGTGTAAAAGTAATAGAATGTGTTGTGTATAGTGGTTGATGTGTGTGTAAGGTTGTGATACTTAAAATGTAGTATTTTATATAGTGTAGACAAGTTATACAATCCTATATCTAATTAAATAATAAAAACTAAAGTAAAGTAAACATGCAGTATATTCAGTCTGGACCACTTATGTACAACGTGAAAATGTTGATAATAACTAAAAGGAGGGTAGGATGCATACACCTTTATGTTTAATATGTTACTCGCAACGTAATACATCAACACCACCACTAGTTTTAGTCATTTGGTGACTTTCAGATTCGATAAATCGGTATCGGTTTTTATTAAATAGGAGGGTGCACCCTCCGTCTTCCTCAAGTATATTTTGCCGTGAGATACCCAACAGTACCTATATTCATTTACCCTCGCAAAATCTCGGCATAGAAAGAACAATCGTTTCATTAAAGGAGTCAGATTTTCTGAAATATAAATGGGTTTACATGTTCCACTTATTTTAAGATGTTCTGTTGTTAATCTGGTATTCTTTATATACTGTTTATACATGTAAATAAATTTTTCTTTCTTTATAACGCTGGTAAAATCAACAATGATAGGTCTATATTCAGGTTCTTTGGTCTGGATGCGGAAGACGTCTCTGATTTCATGTGATCCAATGGGGATGTTTATAGTTTTACCGGTCGTAATTAAGGTCTGTAGGAGTTGCTCTTTAGACTCCTTTTTAATTGGAGGAATGTTTCGTATCTCCACACAACTAGAACGAGCGTTGCGTTCCACTTTTTCTAATTTATTTTCAAGAGTATGGATATAGTCGAGGTTTTCCTGCCGCTCTGATTTCAAACAGTTAATCTGTTCAAGTAATGCATCATATGACTTAGACACGTACTCGACAGAAGCGCATAAATCACAATTTTGTTTTTTAATGTCAGTAATAGAAGCTAATATCGCCGAAATTCTAAGTTCCTGCTCATTCTTAAAATCACAAAACATATTCGTAATCTCAGACATAAATGCGGATAAGCTCATATCGCCACTGTCCTCCGAGCGTTTACGCTTTGTGCGAACGGTTACGTTTAGGTTTTCTAATTCACTCTGCTTGTCGCTTAGGTTTGGTTCCGAGTCACTACGTTGATGCTGGACTGTGCGCGTAGGCAATGTAATCAGCTGTTGTGGCGGTGTGCGATCGACTGACATCTTATGATAAGTATGTATTCACAATAACAAGCTTATGAACCGAAGTTGCACTGATATAGTGAAAGGAGCTCACTGTAAACTGGTCGGTCGCGACAGATCAATACAAATATGCTTTCCGTCAATCGTAACCAGACCTATGTCCAACTAATATTGCTATTTCTTTCTACTTCATCTGCATAGAGAGGGCTGGCACTATACATTCACAGATGTACTCACGCGTCAAAGCAGCACTGGAGCTTAACGATTATAGTTCACTGGGGCACTTATTTATGGTAGACTTTGTATTGACAACTATTGATGATTATTTAAATTCAATTTAAATTTAGTAACAAGTAACTTATAACACGTCTGATCGCCTCAGATATCCGGAGGGAAGGATATTAGTATTTTTTTTTATTTTTCATAAAAAAAATGTAATTTTTTTTAATAAAAAAATTTACATTTTTTTTTAAATTTACTTTTGATATTTCTAGAAAATCTTCATATTTAGAAGCTACATTCTCTACATTAATGTTTTAAATGCTATGAATGGAGAGTTTTCGTAGTGGAACCACTTTTTTTTAAATAATTTTCTGCACTTTCATACGCAACTCGAGCTTCTAAACTGCCTCATTGGGTTTCTGCATTTCATGGTTTGCTTTTGCTCCAAAAAAGCAATACTCCGTGCTTCTATATCATTTTCAATTGAAGATACATCTGGCGGAGTGATGTACTCGGATTCTAAAATCTTAATGTGTTTTACAAATAAATTTAAAAGATGGTGCTCAAAATAAATGTAGCACTCAGGCAATCCACTGTTTTCATAAGCAACGAAGGACCAAATTATTATTTTTGCATTCTCATTTTCACGCTCTTCACGAAAATATCTTTTGATTACATTACAATCAAGCAATAGTTTTTCCACAGCTGGAAACAAAGTGGCCCAACAAACTGTTAAATGGCGAAGTACGGCATGATATTCTTGGTTAACAAAAGCAAAGCATTCTTTAAGCGCCTCCGCCCTTTTGGCACTAATAGAAAAGTCACCAAAAACTTTAAGATACCAAATCAGTTACCTCCAGTTTCAACTTTTCTAGTGCTTTGATCAAGGAATTCATTATAGACTGCGATGTTCCGTCAGGTTCTTCATAAAAATCTAATAAGTAGTTGACTACACCGTCTTCGTCATCACAAAAGGTTACAACGAGAGTTAGGTTGTGGGTGAGGGCGAGAGGCTTTTTAAAAAGAAACATTAGGTGTGTTCCGCTTGAAGAGCAGATTCAGACTACTTTTATTTTAATATAATAATCTTATAGCTGATTTCGGATGACAAAGGTTTCATTGAGTTCTTTAAGCTTCCTGTTATCGCAGTACCAGGAAGTTACATGATATGTGTTATATTATTATGAGGAAGGTTATTGTCTAATATCCTTATTATAGTCCAGTCATTATAGTAAGTTCACCTCGGAATTCGAGATACCCAGCTGTAATTCTGTAAATACTTGTATATTGCCCCCCTTAAAGTTGTCTCAAAACCTACATATGGTAGGGTGTACGCAACTATTAAATTTCAAGGTCAAAAGTCACAAAAATCGATTTTTTGCGCTTTTTTTGTAAATATCTCATTTCCTATGGTTTTTTGCTATTTGTAATTATTTACAAATAGCAAAATTTGTAGAGAATTTTGTATTCTACAAATACAAAATTCTCTACAAATTTTGTTTAAAAAATTTTTTATACGATGAACCGTTTTCGAGATGTAGGACGTAGAGCGCGCGGTCACAGCATCACTTCAGGTCAACCGGTGAATCCAGTTGTAAACTGATTATAAAAAAATGAATATAAATATTTGTCAATTTTTATTAACTATTATATTATATTTTATCATTTTTTCCTAACCTTTCCACTTTTTATTCAGTATTAATTTATTTAACAACACTTACCTGCCCATGTAATTGCAGAATTGTTAATGAAAATATAGGAATCATATTTGAATTTTAACCTAATTAATATTATTAACTTATTACATGATGAAAAAAACAAATAAATTAAGAATTAATATTTTTATTAAAAAATATCATTCAATACATTTATTTTTATTAAAAGTAAACAAATCGAATATTGGGTACAAAAACTACAATTTATAATTTTATTCATCTTCTTCCTCTTCATTATCATCTTTAACGACATTTGTCTTAAGTTCTTCCATGATTTCGGGGTCAAAGGTTCCATCTTCGTTAATGTCGCTCTGATATGGTAGAGCATTGAGACAAGCTTGCCCATTACATTGGCCACAAGCTAAAGAGCATTGCAAGCCCGCTTTCCTGCAACCACTCTAGCAGTTGCAGAAAATTGTATTTAGCAAATCTTCTGGAGCAGGTGGTAAAATTGTAATGATAGGCTCCAGAAAATCGTTTCGCATTGCCCAACCCCATACTTGGGGTTCCAAAACATGCCCTAACCAAGTTTGAACTTGATAATATACACGTTTGAAATATTGATGAGCAACTGCACTTGTTGGTGGAATATTTGACCATAAATTTGAATATTAACTTGTTGACCTGAAGTGATGCTGTGACCGCGCGCTCTCCGCCCTCTATCTCGAAAACGGTTCATCGTCTAATTTTTTTTTTAAACAAAATTTGTAGAAAATTTTGTATTCTACAATATTGATAATGATTATAAAGAGAAAAAAACCATAGGAAATGAGATATTTACAAAAAAAGCGCAAAAAATCGATTTTTGTGACTTTTGACCTTGAAATTTAATAGTTGCGTATACCCTACCATATGTAGGTTTTGAGACAACTTTTAGGGTGTCAATATACAAGTATTTACAGACTTACAGCTGGGTATCTCGAATTCCGAGATTCTTACCTAATTTCAGCTAAAATGACTGGACTATTATATCTATATAACTCGAGGGGAAAAAAATCTGTTACCTTTGTTGGCTTCGTCAATATAAATGAAACCTTGCTGTTTTGGTCTTTAATTTTCTTCACAAATGTTTCTATAGAGTATGGAGCCAATACGTTTTTTGAGATAGCTTCCATTTTAGTTCTGTCTAATTGCACTTTAGCTCAATATTATGGGTGATCTATCTTGTCCCCCATAAATACCATTTGGGATTAAAAGATTCCGTTAAGCAATTTCTGCTCTTGAAATATGATTTAGTGAAATCTTGGTTCATTAGCTCTCGTGCCACATTTATGTAACCTTTGAAAGTACTTCTTGGTACTTGCAATAATGCTGAAATGCGCTAGTCACTATCTCCTGTTCCTAATTTCAATAAATATGTAGCTAATGCAAATGCACTTCTATGTCTATTTGATAGTCTACTATTTCGTTCAAAATTAATTACTGGTATCTCATCTTCATAAGGCCTGAAAAGTGGCTCTTGGTTTTCATACAGCATGCGATAGCGAAAGGCGGTGGCACAGAACGCTATGGAGCCAGCGGCGCTGAATGGAGAACGAGCAGAGACGTGATCTTCTGCGTTAGGGACACAGGTCACTAACTGGGCAATCGAGCCAGTTCTACCAGTTGGACATTTACCTTCGACGTAACCGCGAACTTCCGATAGATGGTACATGACGTGGTTCATGAGTCGAGTGTTCCACGGCAGCTCCGGGTTGTCGGAGTGAAAGTTCTCACCATCAACTCTTGCGTTAACAAGTCCAGAAAGCATTTCTTGACGCAAACGCTGACGGGGGGCCCAGCCAATACAACGTCTATTGGGCTGTGGTGCTGGGACAGGTTGTTCGTCGTCGCCGGGCGGCTGGTCAATTTCCAACTGCCAGAGGGGGCCGGGGTCATCACCGGCTGCAGTAGTACGAAACACATCTTCTACAATCCGTTGGGCCAAGACGCCAGGGCACACATAGGTACCGTAATCCACGGCATTTGCATTTAATGGGCCGAAGAAACCGACTATATTATTAGCCGCGACGTTAGGCGGCTTATTGAAAACGAATTCACACTCTGTTGATCCAGGTATAGTAGTATTGCCAAAGCCGGACAAGTATTGCTCAAATGTTTTAGTTACCGGATAAGGCTCGCAGTTGAACTGCATTAACAGATCTGACTCAGCATTAGTTAAAATATTTCCGTTTTGACGGTGGATCTCTAACATTCTAATGTGTGTGATTAGTCCCATGTAGTAACTGTGCATGGACTCTGAAATATTTTTCCCATACGTGTGGGATCGGGCACAGACGGAACGATAATCCTCTTCAACGATCCGAGCAAAGCCGAAGTGACCAGGCTGAACCTCATTATTAATGGGTGCCTTGCGCATCTCCGTGCCTAACTCGTTCATGAAACTCTCCATGTAGAGAGGGTCGTTAGTCAAGGGTGAAGTTGTTTTTGAAAGATGTTTTGGTGCAGGGACTGGTGGCAGATCAGCCACCTCAGGGGCCGCAGGTGCAGCAGCCTGCTGGGGGCGTGGTCCTCCTCTATAGTTATTCCTGCCTCTAAAGCTACCACGTCCAGGCGCTTCCAGATTGGGTCTCGGCTGCCGATTAAAGCTGCCTACTCCCCACTGTGCTCCGCCTCGACCGCTGTGATAGTTAGGGCGGTATTGCGGTTGGTAATCTTCATATCCGTAGTTGTTTGCATAATAATTGTTTGCCATTGTAATTCAAAATTTGCCTCTCCGAGGACTTACAAATTACTAGCGATGAACGCTTGTGCGAACTAAGTTTACTGAAGTAAAGGGGGTAAAAGTACTGTCTAGGAACTGTTAGAATTTGTTCAAGTTGCTCCTTTGAAAAGCCCAAATTGTTTAGGTCAGTTCTATCATTGTAGAGTCAATATCAGATAATGAGGGCATATCTTTAAAATGGTCCATTTGTTGGTTGTAGTCTTGTGATTTAAGAATGTCAGAAATATATAAAAGGAGTAATCCAAGAATCAAACAAAGTAGAGATCCAATCCAAGAGTCTGGAACGAAAGATAGAAATTATACATAGACTTATAATTCTAAGTTATAGGACTGATCCTAGGAACTAGCTAGTTTTTATAGGAAATATTCTAGTTTAGTTGAGTGTGATTTTGATGCATCTGGAAGGGATTGCGGGTGCAATTTTTTAGTAGTTTTTTAAATACGAAGTCACGTTGAAAACGTCGCTCAAGGGACAAAAAACGCTTTATAGCCAATTCTAAGGAATCACCTAAAAGGTTTGGGTCTTTTTTAAGAGGAATTGTGACTACAAAGCCCCCCTTGCTATTGCGATTAGTATTATCAGCAAAAATCTGTTCGCATGAGTTTTCCTCTACAGTTAATAAATGCTTAACTGGTACTGAGTCCAGTTCCCAGAAACAACTAATATTGACTTCATCTTTTGTAGTATTACAAAAATGTGAGGAAGCTTGTGACGTAGGGCAATTGTTATTTGAATAGGATATATGCCCCGAAATGATCCAACCTAACTTAGTTTCATGAAGCTTAGGTTTATTTTTGCCTAAATTAATAGAATTGCGCCCTAAGACGTTCCAAAATATTCCAGCCCCGACCAGGATGTCTATTACCGAAGGGATATTGAATGAAGGATCAGCTAGACGCACCCCTGAGGGAAGAGAGACCTTATTGACGTTAATGAAACGCGATAGCAGCAATTTTGTTATCTCGGGTAAAACAATACAATGTAAGTTGACCGAATAGTCACCGCAATAAGACTCGACCGTAAGATTACAAGACTGTACTATAAGAGGTCCGATTGTTAATACCTGTGACTGTTGAACCAGTGACGTGTTTTGACAAACCCAGCTTGCACATAAGGCTTGTGAAATAAAATTAGCGGTACTTCCGTTGTCCAGTAAGAGTCGGGCAGTGTGGTTAGTGCCATCGACACTGCGCACTCTCGCCAAGGCTGTGGAAAGGAAGACATAAGAAGATGAGTCATTGTGCTCATAATTAGTTGAAAGGGCTACATTCTCATTGTTTGGCATTGCATTGTGAGAACTGCGTTCAGGTTCTTTATCAGTGTGACATCTTGCACGTTTTGCTTGTGTGGCCCAAACGCAGGCAATTCATGCAAACTTTGAACTGTTTTACCTTTTCAATGCGTGATTCTACTGGTAAGCTCCTGAATGATTCACAACTGTAAAGTAAATGGTTTTCAGTACAAAATAAACTTGTAGATTTAATTGTATTGTTATTAGATGCTATAGCAAAACTTTTTGGTTTGTTTAAATTGATGTTGTTTTCTGCTAAATTAATAGATTTAAGGTTGATTTTACTGTTCTTTTCTAATTTTTATAATAAGTTAATCTGATTTTCTATAAATTTAATAAACTGATCTAAAGTTGGAGGCTTTGATAATGTATTACGATGCTCTTCCCTGTAACGGCTTGTGCTGTTATCTAGTTTTAGCGACATCATGAAGATAACGAGCGTGTCCCAATGTTCCGTAGGTTGTTCTAACGTTTTTAATGCTCGAATATTCTTATTAGTAACGTCTATCAAGTGACGTAAGCTTTTACTAGATTCATTTGAACACGGCTGAACACTGAACAACGCCTGTACATGATTATGTATAAGTTGGTGATTATTGTCATATCGCTGACACAGCAGATCCCAAGCGCTTACATAGTTTTCGCTCGTAAAATCTAAGTTTTGTATAACTAAAGGTGCAGTACCACGTAAACATGATCGCAAATAATGAAACTTCATTATGTTATCATTGCAACTATTATTATGGATTAGGGAAATGTACGTGTTCTTGAACTCGAGCCAATTCTGAACGCTGCCATCGAAATGTGGCAAATCAATTTTCAGTAGACGGACATTTTTGTGTGCCTCACCTGACCCATCAGAGCTAGGATGAGTAGTAAGTAAGCTCCGAGCTAGGGCTGCAGCAGCGTGGTACTGTTCTTCGAATTCACACCGGTTTTTAAATTCCTCCGCGGGTGTGTCTAACAGCACCTCAATCTCCGTCTTTAACGCGTCAAAATCACTATATAAGTTTTGGAGTCGTTCGTAACGTCCTTCCAGCTCAATACGCTGCAAATCGGACATGCTAAAAGTACTACTGAGCGGATAAATATAGTTTTTAAAAATTGTTAACTTGGCTTTAAGTGCACCACGACGTTTTTTTAATGTTTCAATAGTCTCAGTCATTGTGAATAAAATAAAGCGAACAACTAAGTTTATACAAGAGAGTGAGAACCGGTTTTGTAAGCAACTGAATGCGAGCCTTGACCTTGAAACGGCTAGCTATGACGCGTTAGTTACCGTTAAAATAAAAAGATGCACAGCTGTTAAGCAAATTGTAATAAATAAAAATTTAGAATGCGCTTTAACGATGATTAAAAAAAACAGATATGAAAATGAGCAATTTAAATAACATCAATGAGTAGGTAGGTATCTATCATTAAAAATAATTTAATCTCAGCGCATAAACCACAAAAATGTAAATAAGCGCAATAAGATGTGATAGTAAGCAAGACTGAGCGTTAAATTAAATTTTACGATGATATAAAATGTAAAAATGAAAATTAACAACTCATATTATCACTGAGGAACAAAAAAAAATTTATCCTCAGCGCTAAAGCCTACACAAACGCAAATAAGCGCAATAAGATGTGCTGGCAAGCAAGACTGAGCGTTAATTTAATGTAAAAATGAAAATTAACAACTTATATTATCACTGAGTGGGTAGGTACCCATCACTAAACAGCAAAAAATAATTTAACCTCAGCGCTAAAGCCTACACAAATGCGAATAAGTGCAATAAGATGTGCTAGCAAGCAAGACCGAGTTTTTTTAATTTATAAAATAAACAAAAAATTGGAACCTTTAAATTGCCTGGGTGGTAATCTGTTATAAGGTGTGGGTTGGAGGGGTTGGATTGTTATGGCTTGATGATTGTAGAGTTGATCTCATTCTGAGTAGATGGAGTTCGGGATTAAAAGATGGATTATTTTAGTTTGTATGAGGGGGGAGCCAATATTGGAGGTGTTTGGGATGGCAGTTCTAAGTGATGATCTATAATGGTGGTGAGAGTGGGAGCTGTGTGGTTAAGGTGTTTGGAAAGTAAATATTCGACTGTTTGTGAATGGGTTCTATCACCTCTACCTAACCCTTTAGATAGACCCCTAAACAATTTTCGATCCTCTGCAGGATAAGGGAACATTTGATGCCCTGAACTTCTCAATTTGGGTCGGGAATGATGGGCTCCAGGCACTATTTGTAAATCATATGTTAAGATGGTTACTAACAATGTATTATTTGATCCTTGGAGCTCCCAGGTCCTAGTTCCTAATGTACTGAACTTTAATGATTTGGCTGGAATTGTGGATCCTTCAGTAAATGCCCTGATGGTGGTTCTTGTAGTGACCGTTTTTGAAATTTCTGTTCCGTACTGATGTACTTCCGTCATCTGGAGCAGGTTGGTTTGAAGTCAGGGGGGTTAGGTCGGGTCTCTTAGCAAAATCTCGCAGAAGGAGGCGGCGGAGAAGGCCCGGGAGGATGACCTCCACTCGGACCCGATCCGCCGCCGGCGCCCTGGGCGGCGGAGGCGCGCAAGGGTCTCTAAGCAAGAATATCACAAGAGAATTCTAATGTGATTAATGATAGGTAGTCTGTGATAAGCATGGTGTTAAATAGATTGTTTACCGTTGCATATTTTAGCAGAGTGGTTAAATTTAAAGCAACGGAAAAATACGAAATAAATTTAGAATACCTAGATATAATATTTACAATAAAAATTCAAATAATGCTCATAATGGTGTAGCAATACTAATTAAGCCATACTTAAAGTACAAAATATTAAACACTAGATTTTATGAAGACATCCAAACTGTTGCTCTATCCTTAACTACTGTGCATGGTAGCTTGACTATTCTATGTGTATACTGTCCTCCTTCTAGTGGACACATACATCTCAACAGACTACATAATATAATTAAAGATCTGCCAAAACCTATCTTTGTCAGTGGTGACTTTAATGCTCACCACATAGCATTTGGTTGTCTATCCACTAAGAGTAGAGGTCAGGATTTATGTGATATCATAGACGACTTGGATTTATGTATTTTAAATGATGGTAGTTTTACAATTTGTAATAACCCAAGACGAAACCCATCTGCAATTGATGTTAGCTTTGTTAGTGCTAACGTCGCCTCGATATGCGAGTGGTCTGTGCATGATGATGCCATGGGCAGCTACCACTTTCCTACAATAACAGAGATTTCACTACACATAGATAAATATCATATTAATCCCCCTGTTGATAGATTTATATATAAAAAATCTGATTGGATAAAGTATAATATTATTTCCAAAACAATATTTAATGATTAAGTATTAAAATTATATGATCCTATTTCAACCTATAATGATTTTTGTTCTCGACTAAATACTTTAAAAAATATGACAATCCCTAAACTCACTCAACCAAATAATTTTAAAAGCAGACCACCAGCTCCCTGGTGGAATGACATTTGTGAAAAAAGTGTAATTGCCTCTTACAATGCATTGAAACGTTATAGAAGTGAACCTACTATGGAGAACTATTTAGATTACAAAAGAAAAGATGCAATTAAAAAAAAGACTATATCCGAGCAAAAAAGAATAGGTTGGAATAACTTATGTAACTCTTTCAATAGAACTACCCCTATTAGTAAGATTTGGAATCTTCTTAAAATGTTTAAAGGTATAAGAGCTGGCAATAAATCACATAAAGATGAGTTTACTTCTCCATTTTTAGATAAATTATCCGACAATAGCAATTTAAATGATGTTGGTAGTTTAGGTAACATTTTCGAATTAAATAATGATAGTCTAAATTCAAATTTTTTTCTATATCCTTTTACATGGTCCGAATTAAAAATTAGTTTGTTATCTCGGAAAGACACTACACCTGGTTTAGATGATTTCCCCTATTGTATTATTAAAAATTTAGATGAATCTGCACAAAAATTGTTTTTAAATATTCTTAATTTACTTTGGCATTGTAAATGTATTCCGCAATCATGGAAAACACAATGTGTCATTCCGATACTCAAACCAGATAAACCTGCAGAACTAGCCAGCTCTTACAGACCAATATATCACTCTCTTCATGTCTAGGTAAAATATTTGAAAACATGATTAAAAATCGATTGGATTGGTATATAGAATCTAATGGCATCATTATACATATACAATATGGATTTATTTCGTCGAGGGCGAAGTTGTGCAGACAGCTTCATTTCGTTAATTTCGGACCTGAAACATGCAAAGGATAAAAAGTTACACACTGTTTGTGTATTTCTAGATGTTCAAGGTGCATTTGACAGTCTAGATCCTGTTATACTAGTACAAGTTATGTTTAGGCTTGGTGTGCCTGGCCAAGTATGTCAATGAATATATAATTTTTTGAATAATAGAACACTTTCTGTAAAATACAGGGTGTCTCACGGCAAAGTTAGGATTTTAAATTTGAATATATAAAAAACCGTTGCAAGTAAGCGCGGGGGGAGGAGCGCAGTAGCTTCGTCGTTCGTGCGGATTTGTTAGTCACGATGTCGCAGTGGTCAGGTGAGCACCGCGCGTTCGCAATCGAAGCGTTTTTTAAAGGTGGAGAATCGTACCTTGTGGCTCGGAGACAGTTTTGTTCTCACTACAATATCAGACGTTTACGCGATGGACCAAGCGAAAATTTGATACGTAATTGGATTATCAAGTTTCGAGCTACAGGTTCCGCTATAAATCAACCGCGTCCGGGCCCAAGCAGAACTTCAAGGACGGAAGAAACAATAAATTAAGTGGCAGCTAGCGTTCGTCGCAATCCACGCTTGTCAATACGCAAAAGAGTGGCGGCTTTAAACGTCATTTAATCAACCGTAGAGCGGGTTTTAAAACGTGATTTGAAACTCCATCCCTAAAAAATACAGATAGTGCAGGAAATAAATGAAAATGACTACAATTTACGTAAAAGTTTTTGCGAGACAATCATTGAGAGATTTCGCACTTTGAATACTGTGTTTTGGAGTGACGAAGCACATTTCCATTTAAATGGATATGTTAACAAACAAAATTGTCGCTTTTAGTCAGATGTCAATCCCAGACAAAAACATCAAACACCGCTGCATAGCCCGAAAGTGACAGTGTGGTGTGCTCTTTCGGTCTATGGAATAATCGGGCCGTATTTTTTTGAAAATGCGACAGGTGCCACTATAACTGTTTCTGGTGAGGTGTATCGGCAAATGATATCCAATTATTTTATACCCTAACTTCAAGAGCATCCAGCCTACAGCTCAAGAACGTGGTTTCAGCAGGATGGAGCCACTTGCCACACTGCAAGAGCCACGATGGACCAACTTCGTGAATTGTTTCCTCAAAAATTGATATCTCGCTTTGGTGATATCGCGTGGCCTCCGCGATCACAAGATTTGACCCCCATGGACTTTTTCCTATGAGTACCTTAAGAGCAAAGTTTACGTCAATACTCCGAGGAATATCACTGAGCTAAAACAAAATATCCAACGAGAAATACGCGACATCGAGCTGGCAATGCTTAAGCGCGTTATGCAAAATGCGATGAATCAATTCCGTGAGTGCGTGCTACGAAATGGAAGACATCTGGAAGATGTAATCTTTAAAAAATAAAATCCGCATTATAGTTCAATAGTTTTCAATAAAAATGTTTTCACAAAAATATGCAAATTGACTTTTATTTCATTTCAAAATCCTAACTCTGCCGTGAAACACCCTGTGGAACAATACACTACATGGTCCAAAATGTGCATCTAAAGGTACAATGCAGGGTGCTACACTATCTCCTTTGTTATACAATATTTATACAAGTGAAATCTGTAAATATGTAAATAGTAGTAATGTAGATATTTTGCAGTTTGTTGATGATATTGTTTTTACAGTAGTAATTATAATGTAGAAATTGCAATTATCAATATTAATAGAGCCTTGTTCCAACTACATCACTATTATAACAATGTACTATAGCCGGTTCCAAAAATAACGGGTCAGTCACATAAACCAATAACGGGTCAGTCACATAAACCCGAATATCTCCCGAACTACGTATGCCATCCTAATGAAACGAAGACTGTTCAATTGAGAATTTAATTATACAGATAAAAAATAAAATAAAACTTAGTTACACCCACAATATTAATCTTAAATTAAAAAAAAACTAAAGTAGTCATATTTTTCTTAAGATAACATTTTTTTTATGATTGTTTTTTTGCTGTTTTTCATCACTTTCTTCATTTAATACTTTGTATTGCCTCCACGTGATGAAGCCTCCAGTGATGAAAAACAGCAAAAAACAATCACAAAAAAAATGTTATCTTAAGAAAAATATGACTACTTTAGTTTTTTTTTAATTTAAGATTAATATTGTGGGTGTAACTAAGTTTTATTTTATTTTTTATCTGTATAATTAAATTCTCAATTGAACAGTCTTCGTTTCATTAGGATGGCATACGTAGTTCGGGAGATATTCGGGTTTATGTGACTGACCCGTTATTTTTGGAACCGAGTGTACATTTAAAAATTAACGTCTCCAAAAGCAGTATCATGATATTTGGAAATGAGAATTCAAATTAAAAAGTAGTTTATAATGGCGAATTTATAAACCCAGTAAATTCAAAGAAATTTTTAGGCATAGTAATAGATAAAAAATTAACTTTTCAGGAACATATTAACTATATATCAGAGAATGCTCTAAAAGGTTTAAATATAGTTAAATGTCTAGCAGGTGTCTCATGGGGAGCAGACCCTAAAATATTGTCAAATCTATATAAAAGTATAGTTAGGTTAGTCATTTTGATTATAGTTCACTAGTGTATATAAACAGTTCTCATGTAAATAGACTTGATCAATTGCAGAATAAGGCTTTGAGAATTATTTCTGGTGCAATGTGCTCTACTCCCATAAGGGCCATGGAAGTAGAGACTAAAGTGATGCCCTTAATTTTGAGACGCATTCTACTTGCAGAGAGATTCTGTCTTAAATTAATTGCTGCAAATCACAGGAAAATTATCAATAAAATTGTACCTTCTGTAAGTAGAACGCCTGGGCCTCTAACAACAGGAGACAATCTTTTGAATGGGAAATCTCCAACATTGTCCAAAATATTGCTAGAAATAGAAAATACTTTTACTCATATTAGAAAACAGAGCCCATGGCCATGTTACTCTTTCTCTTATCAGTGTATTTCACATCCCATCAAGGAATTACAAAATTCTATTAATAATAATATAGATATGTTAAATTTTTTGGCAGATAATAATAACTATTATGTTATTTAAACTGATGGCAGTAAGGGGAATGATTATGTACGTTCTGCTATTTATGATCCACATTCAAAATTCTCTCAAAGCTATGTTCTGCACAATACATGTACTATATTCACTGCAGAGGCATATGCGGTTTATCAGGCTTTATTACATATTCGCCAAATTAACAATTGTAAATACTTTTTGATTGTTTCTGATTCAATGAGTTTGATAAAAGCCTTAACTAACCTAACACTTTCATTTTCATTTAAGTCATTTAAGTATTTATATGCTGTATTTTATCAAAGAAATAATTTATCAATATTATCTTAAGCACATAAAAATTTCTTTCCTATGGGTACCTTCTCACCGAGCTATCTCGGGCAATGAAATAGTTGATAAAACCGCATATGAAGGTAATAACTCTGTTGATGTTAGAAATGCAATGGACATTCCTATGACTGACTCTATGCAAAGTATCAATGAAAATGTATGTAAACTATGGCTAGAAATGTGGAAGAAAGACCAAGACACCAAAGGAAAATGGTATGGAAGTATTCAAGAAAGATTGCCTGTTACACCCTGGTACAACAAATTGAAAGAAGCCAGCCGAGACTTTATAACTACGATAAACAGATTGCGCTTTGGCCATAATACTGCACCGTCACACCTTTCTAGACTTGGCATTATTCCAGATAATACATGCCCATATTGCGAATCTCAAGAAGGAACCATGGAACATCTGATTTTTGATTGTCAAAAATTCTTGCTTGACAGATTAGTGTTGGCTAGTGAACTCGGTGATGTAAAAATTAAGTGTGATTCTTCATCCCGCCCGCCGCCACTAGAACAGTTATTAAAAGACAAAAACACTTACAAACCTATATATAAATATATAAAAAATACTATCAAAACAATTTAAAAATGAAGCAAAGTGAAAGTCTATGTTTGTTTAAATAAAATAAGACTTGACTTAAAGGTCTTAGTTACCAGGTCATTAAATTCCAAAAAAAAAAAAAAGTATTTTCTTCAAACAGAATCCAAGAACGTAGCTAAGTCGTAGAAAGAACACAAATCGATACGGAAGAACACATTCACTTAAACTCGAAAGCAAAGGAATGACGCATAAATTTGAAATTTGCTGTCAATTAGTGTCAAAATCATCCATCCAAGATGGCGGGTTGCGTTTCGTTTCACGTTTTTCATATAAAACCTAAAAATTACATTTGAAAAACTGTACTAAAGCATAAAAATACGTTCCGTTTTGCATAATTGCAATTGTATTTAAGAATTTTTGGAAACTGTTTAAAAATATTTAGACGCAACTCCGGCAGCCAAAATTACTTTGGGGGGATTAAGACTAACTCCCTTAAGCCCCCTACACCACCAAAACCCTCAAACTCAGGTGACTCGTTTCGAAACCTAACCCGTCATGGCTGTTTCTGTTGTTGTTTTTTTTTTACTGAAGTTTTGTAAGCAACGGTATGCGAGCCTTGACCTTAAGTCCTTAAGTTTTTTTAATTAAAACCGACCACGGAAAAATCCGGCTTGAAGGACCAATGTTTAGGTCAGTTCTATCAATAAAATATATTGGTCTATATAAAATGGACTGTAATAAGTACAACAATAATCATATGAATTAACAATGATATGTAAGGCGAGCGTCGCTGACTAGCGTGTTGCGCGAAGTGAGCTCGCACCCAAAGGATCGCCTCCTTGCGCCGTCGTCCTCCTGTCCCCGCCGTTGCTCGGTGCTCGTGCATAGAGACAAATAATAGTGAATTATGTGCTCTGCTATAATTTGAATATTTTCAAAATCTCAGTGCATCGTTCTATTGTGTTTTAACAATGAAGTTAGATCTTCCTTTTGCTCTGTACTGAATGTATTTATTAGTTTAAGAATCGATTGAGTAAGTAAATCCCACGGGTTTCTTCTTAAATGGTGATAAACAAATTTATTTACAAGAAAACAAAAATATACAACCTCCCTGGCAACAGTAGTAAGCGCTGTGGTCTTGGTCTGCGAAACCTATAAGGGGTAGGTACAGGCTTTTTTATATTTTTATATATGTTTTCCTCCGACATGGCGATCGGAGACTGTTCTAGGTAGGTACAGGTTTGTAGTACAGGTTGAAGGAGCATATTTTTACAGATGTGCACTAAACAAATTAATTTCAGTATAGTCTCTTACCTCACATAGTGCAATCTACTCATTTATCATATTTATTATGCGAATTTCACCTGGAGTTCCCATCCTCAATATGTGTGATCTTTGCCTTAATAGAGAACGATCACAACTGATGCACACTCGGACATGACCAACAATTGGTTCAACTGAATGGACTTCTTGGTTGCGAATCTGATCCCAAGCAGACGTTCAACATGAATGGCACACAAATTATCACTCCAAACTTGTACCTAAATAATACTTTTCTTTATTCTTAACAGTATCCGATGCAATATAGACTTATTAACTTTTTTTACTATGAACTGTATTTATTTACCTGTTGCGGCTCAATCCAAAGTTGAATAAGATTACGCACGTTTGCTATTTCAAGTAAATGCCTTAGTATTCTTGAAACATTTAGCCCACAATTGATACAGCATAAATCAGTTGAGGATGATTGCTGTGAAGAACTAGAGCCAGGGTGAATGCCAGGGTCGTTGCTGAGGTTGTCGTGTAAAATAGGAACGGAATCCATATTCAGGCCGTCATCGTCGTATAAAGAGGGATCGTCAGAGTCGGTATTCATGCTTAATCGAATTAAAACCGGGAAAAGGACACAAAACAATAATAACGCAAACACAAGGATACTGGAAAGATGTGTGTCAAATGTAAATTGTCTAACATTTTTGTTGTACTGTTGCCATTTCGTAAATAATTAAGTCGAAAACGTTTAAGCGTTGTGACCAGTGTTTGTGCCAGTGTCCCTCACTCATCTTTTTGGAGTCGCTTTCGAGTCGCGCATCGCTTATTCGTCAAATGTATTTCAATAATACCTGCTTTTCTGAGTACCCTTAGACTAGATTAGATTGCAATATAAGCTATAGGTAAAATAAGTATATTGCGTTTATTGAGGCGTATACAATATTATTACCGAGCGTTACGCGATATTCATTTTATAATTTCTATTTATAAATTCTAAAATTGCCGGATTTTTATGGAAAATTAAGAAAAATTTCGTATTGTACAATTTTTTTATTTTGCAAAGTAATAATAATAAAAAAATACAATTGGTGTATGCACTATGCGTATACTACATTTAAATTTATTATAGTCTTCACCATATAGATTTTGAATACTTTCCAGTACTTTCTGGTTCTGTCGTATCATGTTGTTTTATTTCTTTCATTTTGCAAATAATTTTGTTTGGAACTTTGAAATGTCTAAAATCACTTTGATTACGGATTATTTGTCTGGTTAGAGAGTTCCATTAATGGTTGGAGTTATTAATTTACTTCTAAGACTTTTTCATGTTATTCACTTTACTAAAGATACGCTCGCAGTCTGCATTCGAATGTGGCAAAAACAACACATTTAACGCAAAAGATGCTAATGTTTTTAGGTCCGTTCCATCCCTGATTTGCAACCAAAACTCATTGGTTTTCTGTGAGCTGATTTAATATATCGATAATTTATTTACCAGTGGTAGAGTAGTGTAACCACTTACCTACACGCTTACTTGTTGTCATAATTATATTAAACTTATAATTATAATTAAATAAACATAATGTTGTAAATAACAGGACGGTTGGCCGGCGACCGCCGCGCACCCAGGCCAGTGCTCACGAGACCTCGGTATGAACGCACGCCGCTCGCCTTGTGCTTGTTTGACTTTCTAACTCTCTGCTCTCTATTATGTAGACTGTGCTTTGCTTATGACATTAAATAGTGCAGTGTCGTTCGTCGGTCGTTTAATTTATTTCTGAAGAAGAGTACGGAGACCCCACAAACGACTTCAGTAGCATTCTCCATTCATCATCAAGTAGTTAATTGTCAGAGAAGTCGTATCGTGTTTTTATTTCTTTGCAGCCTGTGATGAGGAAATCTCTGCAACAAGAGTTTTTGTGTTGCTATCATAATTTTTACCCCTAAATACATTTGTGGCAGGAAATATCGCGTATCTTCTGGAACGATTGAGCTGATATCATTTTATTGAACATGATCCCCTTGCATGTAACACATTAATAATTTTTTTGTATGTTACTCTTATGTGTTCAACCCGTTCCACCAAATTAAGTCTGCGCTTTGTAAATAATCGTTGAGTTTCATAAAATCGTCATGCAGTTCATGGTTAACTTATTCTGCTGCTTCAGTTTTTTCTTCGAGCTATTTCTGCGTAAAATAATTTAAGGCTGTCCACTGTTCAAGCAGTCTGTTCACAACCAATAGTAGGGAAAGCCACCGAATTTGTGATGGATGTAAAATCTCGTGGATTTTTGTTTTAGTAAAAACTTGAAATTCCAAATAATGAGCTTGCAGTTTTGAACTCAGTTTAAAAAAACCACAAATGTTTCGCACCAAATCTTCGCAACGTCTTGGCAATTTTTTGCATGCCTCACTGGCACACAAATGCATAGAATGACAAATACATTTAAAAAAGATACCTGGCAGATTATCTCGCAAACGGCTGGCTACTGAATTGTGTGATCTTATGTGATGATTTTAGAATGAAGGAGTTCAAGTTTAACGAAAAGATGTTCACCCGCATTAGTTGGAGGGGCTGCGGTGAGAGACTAACAATGGAGTATGGAATGTGAGATCGTAGGTAAATCGGAAACATCACCGCCGTCAATCTCAGCTCAATCATTCCAAATAAGGCTTGAGCCATGATTCGGAAATAAGTATAGCATGTAAATTCGTACAGTCAAAACATGCCAGCATATCGGGAAAATGAGCCGGAACACTTTGTGTAATAATATGTATAAGATTGAGATTTTTAGGAACGTCAGAAAACCGATTTGAAATAGTCTCAGCAATGGTAGGATCACATTGGGAATCAATAGTGATATTGATTCCCAATGTGTATGTTACTGTTGTAGAGAAGAAGTCATCGCTGCCATCACTGCAAGCCGAAGAAAACATATCCATCCCCTTAATGCATGGTTTAAAATTTAAATATTGTGTTTTTAAATATATGTATGGTAAATATTTATATACAAGAGACAAATGACTGTGTTATAGCAGTAATGAATATACTAAATGTATATATAAAAAAGAAAAAAAATAGCACCTTTGATAATTGATTCATGGCCTTAAATGATATGTTGTGCTCTGCGACGAATGCACTAAATTTATTTCAGCTTCCATTACTTTTCTATTGCGATCCGTTTTTCGATTCTGAAAATAACTGCTAAGGTCTCTTGTAGAAGAGTCCGATGATGCTTTTCTTAGGTGTTGGGCATTTGAAACATGACTTTTTAAAGTGGAAATTTCGCAAGAAAGTTTGACGTCACATATTGTACATTTTGCCCTGTAGGGATCATCAATGAAATCCATTTCTCAAACGTTTTATCACTTTTCCATTGTTTCCTATACTTCTGTTTTATGTGTTTACTTTTTAATTTTTTTGCGCCGGAGGTAACCCATCGTCATGGTTACACTCATTATCACTCATTTTCAATTAAGTAAAAGTTGTAGAAATCTTCCTAAAATACTTTCACTGATAGATCGTACGTAACACACAGCAAACCAAAGAAGCAATGAGAGAATCGCAAAAGGTATAGTACAATAACGATTATATCGGGCATCCCCACACGTGCTAGAAACCAAAGATTTTAGACATTAACGTTTTAGAGATAAGATTGTATTTGGTTGAATTCTGTCGACGTTTATTTTTGTGGGGTTACAAGTTGGTGCGTTCCATAAATTATACGATTATTCGATTACCGTACCGTACGTACCGATTAGTCGATTACCGTATATTTTAATAAGGTAATCAAAGAGCTGCTGTATATCGTAATTATGATGCTTAAGATGCCTGAATGCCGTATATTACGGCAATTGCCGTATCAAGAACAACCGTTTCCAACATGTCCAGCATATTTTTCTAATCATCCACTGATGCAAATACTTCTTTATTTTTGTTATCATTTCTGCCGGAGTCCTTTTAACATTTTTTTCGGAAAGTTTTCTTTTTTGACTTGGCAACCCTCGAAAGAAAGTTGTATTGAATTCGACGTCCCTGAATGTTCAGAAGCTGGCAATGGCGATGAAATGACCGGCACTAATGGCGATGCAGGCGAAGTAGAAGACAAAATAATGGGCGTAAATTGCGAAGACGTTCGATTTTCAGTTGATTGCTGAAGCTCCAAATTGTGTATTACTTGATAAATTTACCCTTTTGAAGTGTTGCAAATATGGAGTTTTTTTTATTTTTATTTTTTATAAATAATAATAATAAATATTAAATATTTGGACAACTTACACACAACATCATCTAGTCCCAAAGTAAGCAGAGCTTGTGTTATAGGTACTAAACAAGTGATATATATACATAAACATACTTTTTTTTTTGTAAATACATACATATTATACATAGAAAAACACCCAGACTCCGAAACAAATATTTGTGGATCACACAAATATTTGGTCTGACCCGGGAATCGAACCCGAGACCTCTTGGTCAGCAGCCGCATACGCTAACCACTAGACCAACAAGGCAGTCAATGATTTTAAAGTAGGTGCAAGTCCCTGTAAAAATGCGTCGATATGTTGTTCCTCTTTTTCAGTATGTTCAGTATTTTTCTTTCTATTCATGAGCACATATTTCATTAGAGTAGCTGAAGTTGATTCAGGAACAGGGGCAGTCATCTTCATTTTTTTCAGACGCGGATCCCTCTAAGGCTCTTTTATTGGCAGGTCGGATGGAGGCTCACCTTGCTCATTGCAGCAGAAGATGAAGATGCAAATGACGTAAGAGATGGACTAGCTACAACGTCCTTGTGGTATTAATGGCTGGTTTACACGGGCTTAGTAGCTAAGCGCTTAGTACTTGTCACTATACTAAGCCTCAATATGACAAGTGAAAAGTAACCGTTTACACGTTGGAGCCAGTAGAAGTCATTAGTGACCAGACATTCGAAATGGAACGACGCCGCCTGATTTTGCGCAGTGTGTTTAAACAATATTCAAACATTATTATTTCAAGCATGATCGAAGAGCTTGAAAGACAAACATTAAAAAGAAAACGTTTGTGGACAAGACAGTGGTTACTGCGCAGAGATGAACGGGGCCATTCTGCTCTTCTATTAAAAGAGCTAGCAACCGAAGATCCAGGAGAATATAGAGTAACTATGAGAATGTCAACGGCACAATTTGATATTTTATTAGAAAAAGTTGCACCAGCAATTCAAAGACAAGACACAAATATGAGGAGTGCCATACCAGCTAAAATAAAATTGGAGGTTACTTTGTCATTTTTGGCAACAGGAAGCAGCTACCGCATGTTATCACACGTGTTCAGAGTTTCTAAACCAGCGATTTCAAAATTCATACCCGAAGTCTTGGATGAAATTTATAATCAACTTTCGGATTACATGAAGGTAAAAAAAAACAATATGTTTGTTTATTGTTATCATTAGTGTAATCATTTGAAATAACATAAGTACACGAAATATTATTGTGTGAAGTCTTCACCGTCAAGTGTCATTGTTATGGCCTGTGATAGGATATTTTCATCAGAAATTAAAGCAGGTGTGGATGCATTACGTAACGATCCCGTAGATGAGATGGTTTCCAATGTTTCAATGGAAGCAGATGTATTATTGTACATGTAGTTCTCGATCGCTAGTTCACTCCAAATATTTTGTATTCTTGTTTGTGCAATCATACTTCTCTCGAATGATAATTCTCTTAACTGCACTGCTACGTTCTTTGCAAACACATCGAATCTGTCTTCTTTTTCAGGTATATCCCTATTGACAGCTTCGTGTAATTTTTTTAGTTCTCCAATCGCACGAAATATTCCTTTCCGCTGTGACATATTTTTACTGGAGGTACTTTGACGTTGTTCCCCCCTTGGTTCCGAAATAGATTCAACCTCTGAAGTGGAAGCCATAGAGATATCTTGTTCCCTACTTATAGGATTATGTTGCTCGCTGCTTGTAGATCCGCTATCCTGAAAAATAAAATTGCATTTCAGGTTTCTGCTACAGAGGATGAATGGAAGAAAATAGAAAGAGGTTTCAATACACGTTGGAACTTTCCAGGGGCTCACGGTGCTATAGATGGCAATCATATATGTATTCAAGCACCTCCTGACTGTGGCAGTGATTATTTTAATTATAAAGGAAGCAACAGCATCGTGCTAATGGCCGTCGTAGATGATGATTACTGTTTTATATATGCTAATATTGGCGCAAACGGCCGGTGCTCAGATGGTGGTGTTTTTCAGAACTGTTCGATTTTTCGTGATCTCGAAAACAATATGTTGCCAAACAATGGATTTTTTGTTGGAGATGACGCATTTCCCCTGAAATCATATTTATTGAAACCTTACAAGCATAGTCCTTTGACTTGAAAATTTTTAATTATAGATTGTCAAGGGCCCGAAGAATCGTCGAGAATGCTTTTGGCATCTTAGCCAGTCGCATTAGAATTTTTAGAACATCTATATCTACGAATCTCACAGTTACTGATCGCATTGTTCGTACAACATGCACTATACATTACTGGCTCAGAAAAACTTCAAGGACATACCTAACCACGAGATGTGTTGACTATGAAAATTTGGAAACTGGGGAAATTATTCCAGGATTATGGAGGGACGCCAACTTTGATTTGCAAAATGTTCAGCCAGTGGGTAGTAATCACTCGTCAAGAATGGTCCGACAATTGAGAGAAAGATATACGAATTACTTCGTAAACGAAGGTGCCGTATCATGGCAATCTAGAATGTTCTATTAGTTTAAAATGTACAACTTTATTAATTAAATTAAATCTATTGTTAAATAAGTACATACCTACTAATACCTGTGTTATATTATAACACAGGTTTATAACCTAGCTTAGGCTTCAGTCTCCCACAAAACATATACCTGCAAGTATATGATAAATAATCATGGTTCGAGACTTATTATTATTGAATATAATACCTACTTCAAAATAAATCTAATATCTACCCTATGAAAAATGTTGTTTTATTACTTAAATTTTCTATAGTTGTGCGCCTTTCGTCTATATCTTTCAACAAACTATGCATTTCTTTGTACCAATGCAGATTTGGCACATAGACAGTATCAGTCCCACTTCCTGATCGCATTGAATTTTGAATTTTTTTCTTTTCCTGGTAATAGGTTGACCGAAGTGTTCTCATTTTCTTTTTTGCCTCAGGCACTCCGAAACCAGCAATATTCATCTCTTCAACGAATTCCTGATAAGCAGCATCTTTTGCGAGTTTATTTTTATATAAAGCCGATTTGTGGTTCCATAAACATTCATAGGATTTAAATTCCTGAATGAACTTGATTGTTTTTTCCGAATTCCACCTTTCCGCAGCCATGATCACAAAAAAATACGTAAGTAAATAAACACGTGTTTTCACTTCCCGGTACAACTTGTCACTAACTAACTTGTCGAGCTGTTTACATGCGGTCAGCACGCGACAAGTGCTTAGTAAATCGTGGTGGGGGTATCGGCTTGTCGCTTAGTAAATAGGATCGATCTCTATTCACTTGCACTATTCACAAACACTAATACTAAGCACTAATGTGTTTACGTGTTTACACACGAGGACTTAGTATTAGTGACAAGTACTAAGCGCTTAGCTACTAAGCCCGTGTAAACCAGCCATAGTGCCTAAATCGTTGCTTGAAATTCAATGAAATTTTTCAATTATTCTGTCGGTATTTCTAACACGCATAATGAATAAAATGCTTTTTAGGACTAGGTGTTGTGAAGCATCTCAATATTAGGTTTAAATATTATTATTATTACCTGCCAATAATGATAACAATTAAATGGTTACCTATATATTTATGATGACATTATTAATGAGAATAACATGCAGATAATGTAGTATGATTATTAAAGAGTTTAATATCATTTGACACCTACAAAACTGTATCCGTAACCGTCGAAAATTCGTTGTTACTGTTTAATTTCCGTACTATGTATTAACTTTCTATCTTCTACTCTATGTGTGCTAAATGTAATTTATTCTTCTGTGTGTCTAGACGTTATATCTGTGCTAATCGCTAAAAACTCTTTTCTTTCTGAACTCGTTTGACTTGACTTTATGGTATTAAAGATAATAAAATCCTATAAGCACGACAAAAAAGAAACCTCCTCAAGAGCTGGACAGTTTCCCTGCTCTACATCTCTAAACTCCGACTTTACAAAGAGCTTTTTATATATCGCATGAAACTGTCGCGCTGTTGGGTTGGTGCTGCATGCCCCATCCATGTGACCATATATGTCCAAACATAAGCTCTAAATGAATTTAGCTGATTTTGTAAATTAGAATTTTTGGTCCTTTTCAATTAGTTGTATATACAATGCCTTGAGGCTTTCTATGCACACTAATAAACCAATAAAATCGGTTTTTCTAGGTGTACTGATGGCCTTTGTACTATCTTAAAGATTTAAGATACCGTTTTGCCTTTTCTAAAGATTCAAACCTTGTCTTTGTTGCTTGGGCAAAACTGTTTTTTTTATAATGGAATGTAACACATTAAACAAGTGACAGTTTTTTTTTCATCCAGAAATCTATATTAGTATAATCCCGAAAAATATTTTCACAAAAGTTTTTATTGAGAATTGTTAACATAAACTTTTCAATTTTAATGGAAGCCATTCGTGAGTAACTTAAACATTAAAGTAAGTTAAGTTCAAGGAACTTATTAAAATGATTATAAGAATGTTGCTCACTTTTTGTTGATAGTTTTTAAATATTCTACAGTACCTTTTACATAATGAAAACCAGCCATTTGAAGTTTACAACAAAAAATCAACACTGTTGTTAACTAATTGCGACGCTAATCGAACTTTCATTTTTTGGTTCTTGAAAAAGATATGACTTTTTCGTAGTTTGTTTGCTAAGTGCAGTTTTTCTTTATCCTGAATGTCATACAGTTTTTTTAGATGACTCCATTTTATGCACCTATTAGAAGCATCTATGAAACATCCATATTCTTTAAAAGAATTTCTCAATAACTTCAGCATGTGGCATGGTTCGAGTAAAATATGTACAGGTTGATTAGTAATGGGGTGTTCAAAATTAGATTTTAAGTTTTCAACTTCAAAAGAACATCCGAGTTTCTTAGCCATGGTGATATTGGCTGGAAAGCCGTCAAAAGTCATCGAGGTTACTTGAATACCTGTATCTTCTAGTAATTCCAAACATTGTCTGAAAAGATTAGAACGCTATTCTCCTGTGACACCGTCAACGAGAAAATACCTGACTGGTACTTTCCAAGCCCCATTAATTGCGGTAACCAAAAATGCAAGAACTTATTTGGCTTCGGGTAAACAATCCCCATGTTCTGCAGAATAAGATATATCGACATACCCGTGTATTTGTTCTCCGTTCCACTCTACACACTATCTGGTTGCCATTTCGTCTATAACTAAACTGTTTTAAGTTTGATTCTTGCGTGAATCCAGACTGAGCATCGATAGATTGGTACCACTATTTTATTGTTCGAATATGAGGCGAAACTATTTGGATTTTATTCTTAACATACGCGTACGCCTTTGGCGAATGAAAGTGAAGAGTAGTTGCAAAAATTCTTAAAGCAGGAGAATACTTCTGGTTAGTGCTTTGCCCCGGTGAAACATTTCTCTCATAACGCTGGATAAGATCGGTTACTCCAATGTTTACTAATTGCATAATGTATAATCATACCTATCATGCCATCAGCCCTAATGTAGTTTTTTCATTTAAGTTTCTCACAATGTCTGTTAGATTAGTTTTTTTTATTCTGATACCGGTTAGGTTTCTTTTTTATTAATATATCTTGTACGGTAATCAATTGGCGTAATTTACGCTTTCTAAGAGATCGTTTTTAACCAGATTTTCTTGATGCTCTAAAATACTATTTTGTCGAGAATTGAAGTTAGTATCGACACCATCTATTGTAAACGTTGGTGCAGTATTTTCCGAATTATCGTTTTACTCACTTGTGAGGTGTAATTCCGTTTGGGTTGGAGGTTTTGAAGCAATCATCTGTAATTAAGAAAACATATTCTGTATTAACATAATTTCTCATACTAGTTACAGTTTACTAATATTTATATCATGAAATAAAAAAAAATCTAAAGTTACTGGTGTTGTAAAATAGTTTTACTTACCAAATTAGTATCCTTCTTATTCAATTCAGAATAAAAAACACTTTGGGTGTGGAAGGTTCCGTATAATTCATGAACGCCATACGCAACTTCAATGTTAGGACCGACCATTCGAAGAGCCGACGAACTTTCTGCATCGGTTGAAAGCACTTTGGCTCAAAGTGGGACGTGCATAATACTAAGTTATTTTTTTTGGGGAGCTAGCTTGGACCCCTTCCTGTCCTGTTTATTCACATTTCTTTAAGTTTTGGATAGCTGAAATTTTAAAATAAAAGCAAGGTATAAAATAACGATGATGGTAATAATGAGGAGGGAGGGCGCTACTGTGCCAGTGTTCACGTAGCTGTTCCTATTGTAATGAACTAAAATTTTATCAGATGTAATTTCTTTCTTTACCATTTCCATACTCTTCTTACAGTCTTTAGACCAAATGAATTTACTTTTCTTTCAAATCAAATCAAATCAAATCAAAACCATTTTATTTCAAATAAACCATACAACGGCACTTTTGAAACGTCAAGTAGTCAGTCAGTAGTCAGTCGTGAAGCTAATCGTCTGTTCCAATTCGTAGATCCTATGGAGAAGAACAGACAAGAAACTCCATGGACACTCTTTTCCAACATTGTTTTTACAATTTTTGGTTACATTGTTTAAGGCATTTTATTAAATGTGAGGACAATGTAACGATGCTGATATTTACACATGTAGTGTCCAAAAACAATTAAACAATAAATAGAAGTTGTGAGATGACCAGCCCCGACTGGCGGCGCCCGTATCACGAGCATGACCCATGCACCAGCCATCGTCCAGTTCAACCATATCGTAGGGAGCCGAACGACCCGCTACACACGCCACCACCAGCAGGACTTTTGAGCGAGCATGACATACTCACAATCGCCAGTCAACAAACTTATGCTACCAGTGACTACAAAGTGCTCACATGTACAATTCGAAATGTTCGCAGTTATACAATAATAAAAACCATTTATAATTATGCCACTCTCTAAGAATGCGATAAATATTTGGATCATGTCAATAAAAAGTAATTTATTATGCAATAATGATATTACAAAAAATAATAATAATAATTTAATGTCAAACAAGATACAATTAAAATATCAATAATCCATGTCGGAAATATGGATATCCAATGTCAAAAAAAAAAATAACATATAACATATGTCAAAAATACAAACTAACTTCTAAATAATTTGAGAATTAATCATGTGGCTGTGGAGCAGGACCAGCATTAAGCCAAGCATTCTTGTCGGCAATGTAATCCTCTAATTTGTAATATGCTTGCTTACATAGTGTGCGTTTTACAACATTTTTAAAACGTTTCTCTGTTAAATCTAGTATGTTTTGAGGTATTTTATTATAAAATTTAACACAGTACCCCATAAAAGATGTATGCACTTTTGAGAGTCTAAAACGTGGTTGAATTAATTTATCTTTATTCCTAGTATTATACCCATGTCTATCACATCTTTGATTGAAGAGATGTAAATTTTTTCGAACATACATTATGTTTTCATAGATGTACTGACAAGGAACTGTCATGATATTGATCTCCTTAAAAAGGCCCCTAACAGAATCGCGACTGCGGAGACTATATATAGCTCTAATGGCTCTTTTTTGCAGAATAAAAATTGACTCTATTTCTGCCGCACGTCCCCAAAGCAAGATGCCGTATGACATGATGCTATGAAAGTAACTAAAATAAACTAATCGTGCGGTTTCCACATCCGTTAGTTGCCGAACTTTTCTAACAGCATATGCCGCTGAGCTAAGCCGCCCAGCAAGTGATTTTACATGCGGACCCCATTGTAATTTTGCGTCTAGCGTGATTCCCAAGAAAACAGTTTCGTCTACCAATTCTAGCTTCTCTTTGTTAACTAAAATGTCACAATTACTGCTTTTAACATTTGGCAAAGAAAATCTAATGCATTTGGTTTTCTTTCCATTTAGCAATAAGTTATTAGTAGTGAACCAATGATGTACGTTATTAATAGTATTATTTATATCAACAAAATTTTCAGCCCGCCTATCAACTTTAAAGATCAATGAAGTATCATCTGCAAATAATACAATGTTCGGTTGATCTTGCAATATGTGTGGGAGATCATTAATATACACCAGAAACAAAAATGGGCCTAATATTGAACCCTGCGGTACTCCCATTCTGACCCTTGAGCCCAGAGAATTTACGCCATTTACCTGTACTTTCTGCTGCCTATCATTGAGATACGACTCAATCAAGCTAAGTGCTCGTTTATCTAGTCCGTAGTGATTAAGCTTTAATAATAATGTTTCATGACTTACGCAATCAAATGCCTTCGAGAGATCACAGAAAACCCCGATAGCATCCTGTGACGCTTCCCATGCATCAAAGATGTGCTTTAACAAGGTGACACCGGCGTCGGTTGTACAACGTCCTTTGGTGAAACCGTACTGTTGATCGTGAAGGATGTTATTTTTGTTAAAGTAGCGAAGCATCTGATTGAGCATGATATTTTCAAATACCTTGCTAAAGACTGGCAAGATTGAAACAGGTCTATAATTATTTGTATCTGTAGGGTCTCCGGATTTAAATAAAGGTATTACTTTGCTTTGTTTCATTAAATCCGGAAACACTCCTTGATCTACACAGGAGTTAAAAATTGAAGCTAAGTAGGGGGCAACTGTTTCAATAATGGGCTTACAAGTTTGCACTGACATACCCCAAATATCCTCGGTCGGTTTGACCTTAATTTCATTAAAAGCCTTTATAACGGTAGATGAGTTTATGTAATTAAAATTAAAAGACACTGGATAGGCAGCGACTTGTTTTCGGAGCAAGGCCAAAGAGAGAACCGGTGAGGAATTCAGAGCTTCTGTTGTCCTAACAGGGATATCAGTAAAGAAATCAACGAACTGCTGTGCCACCTCACTATCAGTCTTTATTATACCACGTGATGTTTCTAATCTGTAACTATTACCTAATGGTTTCTTCCTACCAGTTTCACTATGAATTATTTTCCAAGTAGTTTTAATTTTGTTGTCCGACGATTTAATTTTATTACTAATAAATAATCCTTTAGCTTTCTTACAAACATTTTTAAAAGTTTTTGAATACCTAGATACATACTGATTAAAACTTTCAGTGTTTATGCAGGGTTTTAGACTATATAATTCGTATAGTGTTTCTCTACTTCTCCTAATACCATTTGTCGCCCAGTCGCTAAATGAAAACTTGGCGTTAATATTTTTAACTTTTACTTGAAAGATACTATTGAATTCAGTGTGCACTATAGAAAAGAAATCTTTATATAAAGCATTCGCGTCATGCATGTTAAGCCCAAGAATATTTAACTTATTTTTAATAATATTATTAAATCTAATTGAGTTTTTAGGTGATATTTCTCTATACATAATTGGTACCTTTAGTATTGAAGTGTTGGACCTAAAGGTGACAATTTGTCCGCTGTGGTCGGATGGCAGACAGTTTATAATATCCTTATCTACATGTTCACAACCGCTAAATACATTATCGATGCACGTTGCAGAATTCAGAGTTACCCGAGTCGGCTCGAAAAAGACATTAGTCAGATTAAATGATTTAAAAAGGCTTAGTAGCCTACTCGTGTTGGAGTTATTTTCGAGAATATCAACATTAAAATCGCCACACACTACTAACGATTTGTTACTACAACTGGTTTTAGTCATAACATCTTCCATAACACCCTCAAAAGTTGAATAATTTTGATAGTTTGGGGGTCTATATACGCACACTATTACATGCCTATCTAGCTCAACACAGGACAGTTCAACACTGTGTTCAACAGATAGCTTTTCTATGTCTTTGCGTTGTTTATATCGTAAACCATTCCTGATCAATATTAGTGTACCTCCATGTAACATATATTTACGGTTGAAACAACTAGCCACATTGTAATTCTCAAAATTAATTAACTTCTGGTAATCTTTCAACCAGTGTTCACTTAAACATATTACATCATATTTCATTTTCTCTAAAAACAATTCCATCTCTAGTAATTTTGAAGGAAAACCCTGAATATTTTGGTGTAACAACTGTAAGGTATAATGCTTAGACCCTTTATGACTATTTGGTAATTGAATGCTAGGAGACACCTTTGTTTTGGTTCCTATGACATTTCTAACAGCATCCCCTGTTGTCTGAATGACTAGTTTAAATGTTGTTCCAGAGGGTGACCAGTCAGTGAGCACCCCCCTTCTACCCTTGTACTCACAGCCTGAGCAACCTCCATCGTACTACTATTACTATAAGCAGCTGAAGTGCTACAGTCAGATCGGCAAATAACCTTAATATTAGTACTATTACTAAAGGTAGTATGTGTTAAAGGTAACTCTGTCACACCATGTATGACAGAGTTAATACAATAAACCAATAGTGAAGCTATTTGGGTTCTAACTTTGTGAGGTAAATACACAGCATCCCCAGTTAATTGCAATAAATTACAAATTGGCTTCAATATAATATAAATATTTTGAAAAAATTTTGTTTAGTAATTAACTTTAGCAATATATATATATATATATATATATATATATATATATATATATATATTTGGTGTTATATTATTGCTAATATAATAAATGAAAGTGAGCTTTATGTAATATATTTCGCGACTTCAATGTTTGTACATGATATCAGTTGAGCGGATTGACTGACTAGTCCCAACGGACGATGCGGACTGACTGAAGTCTCCAGCGGAGCCCTGTCGAACCCGAGGTGCGATGTGTTACATTAGCTGACCATGCATTTACTACAATGTATTGCATCATCGCGACCCCACTATCTATCTTACAAAAAAATAATAATTATCTGTTACAATTTCATTACAATAAAAATTTTAAACTTCTAACTTAGTGCGCACAAGGCACACAGGAAAGCGCTGACTCTATATAAGCCTTGTTTATAATAATATAATTCGTAGAATAAGCGCTTGCCCACGCGCGTAACCTGATGCTTAGCGTGCGTCCATACTGAATGCGCGGTGACTGGAGCCTAGGCGGGCGCGGCAAGCGAGGGCTTGCAGTTTCCACAGTGTTGCAAACTATGAATGAAGATTTGCTAGTTTTACCAGACAGTCTGATCCTGATAGCTGTTGAACACTAGAGATGGTGTACCTACACGAAATAAATAAAAACAGAGAAATAACTGGTGATTTTTTTAACTTATATGAAGAATTGAGAATCAAAGTGGTGTGCAATGGGAGAGGCATATGTCCAGCAGTGGACTGATATAGGCTGATGATGATGATGATGATGATGAAGAATTGAGATTATACCCTACAAAATTCTAAGTACACTCGAATGGCCGTGTCAACATTTGACTACATACTAAGTAAAATAACACCTTTATTTCACTCCATAACTTTCTAGTTATTGTGCGATTACTGTGTTGTGGATGTTTACTTTACCATATAGGTGGTCTACATTGAATCACACTTATAAATAATTCAGTATTTACCGCCATTTTACGACAAACAATTAACAGACGCGCAAACGCCGAGTGATAAGACCGAACTGGTTTGTTACCCCCACCAACCGCCGCTCGTTGGCCCGTAGTGTGGCCAGAACGCGAGGATAGGCGTGTTTGAAAACTACGCGCGCTGTGTCGCTCAAGACCGCCGCACTAGGCTCCCGCCTTACGGCCTGGCCACGGGCATCGGCGGTGCGAACGACGGCGCGGCGGGCGAGGCGACGATTCGCGCGGCACCGTTTGCATGCCACGGGCAGTCGCGTTCGCCACCGCGACCAGTAAGGAAGTCCGACAGCGAAATGTCTTTATCGAAATTATCTCGATATTGCTTAGAAAGTAATAGTTTTTTCGTTCAAGACCTAATATTTGGAAGAGATTGTGGAGTACACGATTTAAATAAGAGTCGGGGCATAGATGGAGACTTCCACAAGAAATACAGATTATATCCAGAAAAATTTTCGAGTATGCCAGAATGAGTATGGAAACCTTCGATTATGTTCTTCGGAAAATTCAACCAGAATTGGAGAAAAAAGTCAATGCAAATAGAATTTTAAGTGCCGCTGAAAAATTGTTTTTGACATTACGGTATGTACTTACCTATCTATACATATCCATCACCTTTATAAATAAGTCGGTATTATTTAATTAGCTGATTATATTTTGGAGTATAACCTAAAACAGTCGGGACCCATTTTGAGGAAAGATTTGAGCCCGTCTAGATTATTGAGTCCCGACTGTTAATATGTTTATAGAATTCTAGATTACTAGACTTGTTTTTTTCTTTCCAGGTTTTGAAACAGCCGGGTTTAATTTTTTGGAACTATCGTTTCCCAAAATATGATGAGCTAATTAAATGTTACTCTGTATATTAACATTTCATGAAATAAAAATACTTTTAGATAATTATGTTATTTATTAAAAAAATCTAAATTATATAACATTAATTCTTCGTACAACAAAAACAAATACAACTTCTAACTTGTAATTGAATTTTTAATCAGTCTTTTATGTTCAATTCAATCATAATTAGACAGTCTTTTCGATGTTAAGTATATGTAGGTACAGATACACTCTATTCGTTATTAAAGTTAATATGGTTTGGTTGAGTAGAGTAACCATATCGCCCATAATTTTCACCGTACATCGTGACATTTATTTCGTCTAATAGAGCCTGGTTTATTTTATTTTTTGGATAGTAGGTAGTTTTTCCATTTCCGGCAAAATACTCATTAAAAAATGGTAGTCATCTGATTTTTTTTCATTGTCAACTGATTTATTTTTAGACATATCGTTTTCTAAAAGTTTTAGTTTCTTCTTCTCAATCTCTAAATACTGTGCTCGAATATCTTGTATATTTTGTCGTTTTTTTTTATTTTGAGAACTAGACATAGAGGGTTCAATCGGTGAAGATGTACGAGAAGGTGGTGACTGGTGACCTTACTTCATTTATAACTTCAATGGACATATCATCATTGTCTTCGTTATCGATATTACGCTGTTTCCTTCACCTAAGTTTGATTCGGCAGCTAAAGGCATGTACTCATCTTTCAAAAATCCTAATAGCGTGAAGTATTTCCAAGCCGATTCGTAATTTGAAGGCGAATCACCCGACCGGGGTTTAGGTATTTTCTTTAACTCTTTACTATACGTGTCCCTCAGGTTCTTCCATTTCTTTTTGAGATTAGCAACTGAAAAAAAATGTAGTTAGGGTACTAATACACATGTAACACTTTTTTTTTTCTTTGTTAGAATAGCGCCATCTTTGGGCAACATTGACTACTCCATCACCTATTATCTTCCGCAAAGAGTCCTGTTTTCTCCAACTAGGCACTGGGTGGCGCTCATGTCGGGTTCAAATCGATTTTAATCATAGACTAGGTATTAAATAGTTTTTTTTTAATTCTAGTTGTGTCTCTGAAAATGGCGTGATGTTTATCTTATTTTGTAAGGGGGGTAGGTTAATTATCCTATAGACCGTGAAATAGGATATATAAAGCCGGTCTCACTCATAGAAATTTCATTTCTCTTATTGTGTTATATCTTGAACTAAGTTTTGCTGTTGTTAGTTACTTGTGAAGATTAATTTTTATATACCGTACCCGCAATTTGTGGTGACTTAATATATTATATATGTAAACTGTATCTCGGCCTTATCGTGTGTTCTAGACGTGTATCTTAGGATATAATCTTTTTCACAGGGTCGCTTCGCTTGGTATAGTTTTCTATAATCCTCGCCAGGAATACCTGGAGATTGCAAGAAAAGCCCCTCTTCTCATTTGAGACTCCACTGCCAGATACAGGCGAGTGCCAGCGGTGGTGGCCACACAGCGCCGATCATTGGTTCCGGTCCACACGACGGTGACTAGGAGAATAAGAACATACATTTTGTTTGTTAACCCACCTAATTTATTACTAGTAGGATTAAATACAATTCTGTATTAGGGCCTATGTATATTAATCATTATCTTTTGGTGTAAAATACATATCTGTGAAACTGAGAAAGAGTTTTCTTGATTTCCTGGGGCATCGGCAGGGTACACACACATATCAATCCTCTGCAGTCAAAAGCGCCCTGATTCTTGTGCGAACTACCGCGGGCTGTCCGGTGAGTGACCCTTCTAACAAAAGAGGTTACACACAGCCACCGCCAAAAATATTACCTGGGTCAAATATTTTACTGCCACACGTCCTAGTTGGCGACGAAGCCTATCCACTGAAAACGTATCTTATGCAACCCTTTCCGTCGAGTAATTTAGATGATTCGAGAAGAATTTGTAATAAAAGATTGTCAAGAGCTCGAGTGACAATAGAGTGTGCTTATGGTATTATGACTAATAAGTGGCGAGTTTTCTTCAAAGCAATCGAAACAGACACCAAACATGCAAAACTAATTATTAAGGTTGGATGTCTACTCCATAATATTGTAAGAGAAAAAGATGTTCCAGTGATCCCGATTTTAGACGGTACATGCATTCTAGATCTACATCTAATCAAGTAACATCTCGGCGGAACAATAGAGCTACGTTACATGCTATAGACATAAGAAATCAATTTAAAGACTACTTTGTAAACAATTTGTGATGATTTGTATAATAAATATTACTGTGGTTGAGGTCGCTGACATAAGATGGCGGCCAGCCGACCCGAGCGTGCGAAGACCATGGTAACCAAATATAATAAATAATACTTGTGTTATTATTTACAAATACCTCTCCAACTAAATATATAAAGTTAAAGTGACGAGTGAACGTCTCATTATTGATTAATTATTATTTGTACTTAAATGCTGTAACATTTCTTCCGTGAAGTAGGTGGATAGAAATAAAAAAGGGAAAGTTTTTACAATTTATTAAGTAGGATAATTAATAGGTAGTTAATTTAAAGAATTAGTCCTAGGGGTGGGTTCGGAAACACCCACAACACGAAATGGTGTAATTAACGGATAATAAAGAACGCCACTGTCCTGCGTTAATATCCGCGGTAGTCCGGTCGCAGGGGGGCCGTTCCGGTTGTCGCGGAATAGTTTTCTGGATAGGCTGGTAGCAACGGCAGCGTCGTTGTGTGCCACAATTAGGGTCCGGAGCCTGGTAGGTGAACCCTGAAATAATTCACATCCAGCCATTTTATGAATAGCCCATTCCTATTGTTTGACTGCAACATCACGACCGAGACCAACTACACACACAAGGCATTAAGCAGAAGCAGCTGGCGTGATAGGCAAGTGATAGGGTCGATGATGGGCAGTCAACCAATTAATTATAAAATAAGTGTAAACAAATACTATTCTACACATATATAAGTAATAAAATCGTAACAAAGTAAAAACTGTAGGTAGGTACATTTAATATATTTTATTTTTTTGGAGGGATACTTCCTACATGTTCCAGAACAATACAGAGTCTAGAAAATTAGTTTACAGAGTTTTTATCTGTTTGTCGGTATGTATGTCCGGGCAAAACGCAAAAACCACATTTGAATTAAAAACAAGGTTTGAATTAAATTTATGCAGATTCAATTCAAACCCTGCAGGAGCATTAGTAAAAGGTAGGGAAATATTATCACGCTATCACGCGGATGAGATCGCGGGTAGCAACTAGTTCAATAATACATTTACACTACAAAATGGTACATAAATAAGGATTTACTAATGACGGACATTCTACTATACCGCGCACAGTACACAATTGAACATTTAATAACGACAGACATTTATAACACTACACAACAGTACATTGATAACAATAATTTAACAACTACGGGCATCGTACAAAATACGACCGCCATTATAATGATACAGCTATTTCCACAAGATCCGAACTATTACACTTTACATAAATTACTCGTGAAAGATAATAAAAAGCAACACTCACCCAATTCGGGGTAACACGGGCGCACAAGATACGGTACTATTTGGAGTAGGTACTCCCAAAAGGTATACTAGAAATTTTAATAGTTTTAAATATATCACTAAAAGAAATTAAAATATTTGATTTAGTAGGTAGCGGTGGATACCATATGATCGGTAGACGTCCGTAATCACAATGAAATCCTTTGGGTGTCGAGTGTCACCCACTCATCGCGCGCAGCGGTCGCAAAACCTGTTTTGCTCATTCGGTCGTTCCGATGCAAGGGTTGCGAAACATATAGTGAGACCCGATATTGTTTGTTATTAATTTAGTAGATTAGGTAGTATTAATGTTCAAGAGCGTTACAATGAATAAAAAAATACTACTTGCCTTCAGTATCTGGAAATTTAATTTTTATTTCTTCCCACAATCTCTTCCCCACATGCTTAAATTTATGTTGTGGATGGCCAGACTTCCAAATAGCTGGTCTAGCTAGTATTTCAGCAATAAAAGTCTCGGTGTCCATTTTTCGCGGCGAACAAAACTAAACTCATTTGATCACTGCACTATTCGCCGCGACTGCCGCTCGACTCCGTGGCTTGCGCCGTACTGATACATGATTTTGTTTTACTCGCCCGCCGCGCCTCAAGACGCCCGCGCGATTCGCTCGATACATTTCGCCGGTCGCTCCGCCGTTCGCCTCGCGCGAATATTCGCATCGGCGAATGTCTCGTGGCCAGGCTGTTAGTCACTTCAGTAGTCACTTCGGTTGCCCGTCGTTGCAACCGCGCTAGGCTCGTAGTATGGACGCACACTTATGTGCATGTCGCAGGTGTTAAATTGTTTATAAGCTAAAGTACTTACTCAAATAAACCATGGTTTGAGTACAAGTCACATTATGGTTTCAATCACATTTTAACATTAATTATAGTTATTGACATCAAAAATTATTTTTATAAAAATATATATTTAAAAGTTCTAAGATGTTTTCTCTAAAAAACATAACTAAGTCCATGCCAAAGAGTAGCTGATTAAGGAACATGCTCTGCAATATTTAATTAACAGCACTGCGTGCCCGGCAGCATTCCCTTAACCAATGCCGCGAGAGAGTGTCTATAAAAATAGCCAATTTTACAGATTTACATTTTAACAAAACAAACAAAAAAAATAACACGGTTAAAAAAAATGTTTACACATTAAGGTACGGACAGACGTGCTCAAAAAATAGCATGCTAATAAGCTTGCTTAAAATTAGCATGCTCTGCACCTGTTCACATTTGCCAGCAATAAGCATGCTTGTTTTAAGCATACTCTTAATAAGCATGCTTTAAAACAAACGTACTGACAGACGTGCTATTTGGCACCAATTCTCGGCCAAAATGGACGGTGACCGTGCTATCCGTACAGAACTCAATAAAATAATCGTATTCTTTGCAACGGAATTGTGTAAGAACATTTTGGTGAAAAAGAAAAAAACAAAAAAAAGGAGAATTTGGGTTCGTAATTGGATAAACAGAAGAGAATCACTGGGAGCAAGTAATCGATTGTTGGCAGAGATGCGAAGCGAAGATCTCGACAGTTATAAAAATCATTTGCGCATACTCCCGCATAAATTTGATGAGCTATTTTCTAAAATTAAGAGTGGCATACAAAAACGAAACACCAGTATGCGAGATGCTATTCCAGCTAAAGTAAAACTGGAAATAACAATGAGATATTTAGCTGTCGGAGATTCTTTATACACATTATCAGCACTTCACAGGGTTGGAAGATCTACAATATCTGAATTTATACCTGAAGTTTGTGCTGCAATTTCCATGGCTTTAAAGGATTACATTCGAGTAAGTAAAACCATGTTGTTTGAATGTTTGAAAAGTTTTTATTTAGTTTTTTAATGTAATCAATCATAGTTCGAATAGGTACAAATAATTTTTAACACGTTTTCATATTTAGAATATTATGTAATCAAAATGGTAGCGTATCATGTATTCATATTTTGAATAACAACAAAATAGTAGCGAATAATTTATGAAAGTTTCCATGCCTCACTCAACAAATCTACTTGATCACGAACTTGTTGCGATTGGGCATTGCGTTCGTTCTCATCTGTGTCGTTTTGTATGATTGAGGGACAAAGTGTAGTATAGTTCGAAGTACAAGTGACGGGTTGAATGTTTGAAGATTAAATGGCGTTCGTTTGTGTGTTCGAAATTGGAAGTACAGGAGCAGATAAAGTAGGATACATATTTCGACGTCTAGCCGCAGTTAAAATGGCTTGTATCAGTTTGTACGCCTAATGCTTCGTACAATGGAAGTTGCCGCAATTGAGACGCTACGTTCAATCCAAAAAAGCTAAACTCGTCTTCTTCGTTTCGGTTGTTTATGGCGGAAGATATATTTTGTAAGCGATTAAGAGCCTCAGCAACACCAGCTGTTTCGCCTATCTTTTTCTTTTGTCTTCCTGAATAATCGTCAGATGAGCGTGATTCCTCAGTTTGAGAAATCGACAGTGGCGGTGTCGGTGTCGGCCGTATCGGCGTCGATGTCGAAGTCGGCGGCGTTGGTGGCCATTGAGTATTCTGTGTTGATGTATCTGACTCCTGTGAAAAATAATATTAGTTAGGTTTTTGTATATGTACCTACTTGTACTTAACTTACTTATACATACTTATGTTAAATGTTCTAAGAAATGTTGTTATTTTATTTCAGATTCCTTGCTATGAAGAATGGAAGCGCATTGAACATGGATTTCGAACAAAATGGAATTTCCCAGGATGTGTGGGAGCGATTGATGGAAAACATATAAATATTTTTGGTCCTGATGACTCTTCTGATTACTACAACTACAAAGGTTCTCACAGCGTTATACTCCTGGCATTGGTTGACCATAATTATTGTTTCTCGTATGTGGATATTGGAACCAATGGAAGGGCTTCCGATGGAGGAGTTTTTGAACGATCGAGCCTGGGAGCGGCCTTGGAAAGAAATACTCTCAATTTACCAGAGCAATCAGTCATTGCGGGAGACGCTGCCTTTCCACTAAAAACTTATATTATGACTAGCAGACCCGGCGAACTTCGTACCGCCTTAGAATATTAATCCCTACTAATATTATAAATGCGAAAGTAACTCTGTCTGTCTGTCTGTCTGTTACGCTTTCACGCCTAAACCACTGAACCGATTTTGATGAAATTTATTATGAAGATAGAACTGAACTTGGGAAAGGACATAAGCTACTTTTTACTTTAATAATCGACATACAAAGGTGATTATAAAAATACATAAATAGTAGATATCAAAATGTATCACTGTTTATCTCCTGTCAAAACTTCACAGGTTGCTAGGCATAACACACTTGCATGGCAACCTTATTGATAGTTTGTAAATGACATATGGACCAGTAGACCAGGGTAGAAAATTTTTGAAAACAAATAAAATTATAGTAGGATGAAACCTATTGGAATAGGAGGAGAAAATTATAAAAATGAAAGGAAAAATAATTTACGGGCGATCTGAGTACGGTCGGGAAGGGGTAGGGGGGGAGGTTTTCGGGTCCTATAAGCGGGGCGTGAAAAAGCATCTCGGGCCGCCATACATTATTGTCTGCATTCGCAGCAAGTGTGGTAGCCCCGACTCTTGGATTCTGCTCATGCTTTCCATCAGGCAAGGTAGAGTCACTTTGGATGGCTAAATATATAAAACAAAGTGTAAATAACGGTTTATCTCGATTTTCGGCAAAACTACAAGTCCTATGGAAAAAAGTTAAATGGCAAAGATCTACAACTTTTTAGGGTTTATGACTTCTAACCCTTATAGATTTGTCATGTCCGTCTGTCCGTCCGTCCGTCCTCGACTTACCGTCCAAACGGTAAATGTTAGAAAGAAAGAAACTTTACATGAATATGTATTGTAATTACGTCGACAAAGTGCTACATTTAAATTATGAGAAATATTTTTATTTAGGGTACCTCCCCTACACGTAAAGTGGGGATGTTTTTTTTTTCTCGCGGCTACCCCATCATGTGGGGTATCATTATATAGGTCTTTTATAAACATTACAGGGTTGTTAAGACGATTTTTTGATTTAGGGATTCGTTCGCGAGAATATCCACTTTAAAGGCATTTTTTTTGTAAAAACAGGGCGTCTCCCCAATCTAGAAGCTAAACGGCCTGCTCAAAAAATCTGGAAAAATTCGTGATAGTGTTCCATATAATAAACTTTCAATAAAAACTCTAACGAATTAGATGACTTTGTGTTTAACTTCTACAATGTGCTTACTTGGAAAACGTCATACAAAATTAACACATTAATACGTAAACATAGCAATTATCCATTGGATACAATTTCTAATCCACGTACCATTATAAGTGACTGAGGAACCCTTTCCTGTGCGTGGCCTGACACGCACTTGGCCGATTTTTTATTTACACTTTTTTTTACATATCCTCAAATTACATGTGAAAAATTCAAAAAACCAAGTTTTTGGTTTTTTGTTTTTATCTTTTACAATTTTTTTTTAAACGAACTTTAGCGAAAACTCACCCTTTTATGTCCCGAATACACTTTAATTTATTTAATTTGAAATATTTATTTTTTCACCCTATTTTGATATAATATCGAAAATTCAAACGTCAAAATATCTACTTTTTTCAAAAAATTGGGGTGTTTTCTGTTTGATGAAATCTACTTTCCGATGGTGTAATCCCTACTATATTATTAATATTATAAATGCGAAAGTAACTCTGTCTGTCTGTGACGCTTTCACGCCTAAACCACTGAAACGATTTTGATGAAATTTGGTATGAAGATAGAACTAAACTTGGGAAAGGACATAGGCTACTTTTTACCGCGATAACCGACATACACGCGGGCGGAGCCGCGGGCAAAAGCTGGTAATATTATAAATGCGAAAGTAACTGTCTGTCTGTTTGTCTGTCTGTTACGCTTTCACGCCTAAACCGTTGAACCGATTTTGATGAAATTTGGTATGAAGATAGAACTGAACTTGGGCAAGTACATAGGATGCTCTTTATCGCGAAAATAAAGGTAATTGTGTCGAAGTTCCATAATATCAAACATAAAATCATGTAAGATTGTTTAATCTACCCTTACCATGTCGCGCGATATAAACGAATTCCACGCGGGCGAAGCCGCGGGCGAAAAGCTAGTTCATAATAAAGTATTGTGTTTATATATTAACTGATAGTGACAAATCGACAGCAGCTCCAACTAACACGCCCCGGCCGGTACCGCCAGAATTGCTTTGTTCCTGCATTTTAAATCTGTAATATCTTTAAAAGTATTAATTTAAATTACATACTGTAAAAGGCCATATTAATCTATATTAAATACACAATGTATTTAAGGTACTTAATTGGATAAGGATTAATACTGTGTTGCCTATAATCGCTTCGTGAATAAACCATTATTTCTCGTAAAAATAAAAATGGTTATTGTGGGTTATCCCTAAGAGATAGACATATACCATCGCGGACTTTTTTGTAGACCTTTTTAAGATGTACAATACTGTAGTACATTATTTTGATCTATCTCGTAGGGTACAGCCATCGTTTGCGATATAAGCGTAAAAAACATCACATTAGAAACCTCTAAAATTATTATCTACTATATTATGCATGTATTATACATAAAAACCTTCCTCTTGAATCACTCTACCTATTAAAGAAAATTTCATAAAAATCCGTTGCGTAGTTTTAAAGATTTAAGCATACAAAGGGACAGAGAAAGCGACTTTGTTTTATACTATGTAGTGAAGTCATATGGAACGACACCAACGCATAAAGAAAAAATATTCAACTATCGTTTATCTAGAGCCAGGCGAATAGTTGAAAATGTCTTTGGGATTTTAGTGACAAGATTTCGGGTTCTTCTGAACAATATAGATATGAAACCAGATAAAATTGACACAATTACATTGGCTGCTTGTTCTTTACACAATTGGCTACAAAAAACGTCCTCTATGTATATTACCCAACGATGTGTTGATTTTGAAGACATACAACAACATCTTGTTATACCAGGATCATGGAGAGATCATTTGCGCATAGCCACGGAAAATTTACCAGCAACTCGAAGTAATCACGCCTCTCGACGAGCGGTAGCAATAAGAAACGCTTATGCACAACTTTTCGAAACAACGGAGGCATTGCCATGGCAAAATCATATGATCAGCATATAACTTGATAGATACTTACCAACAAGTCGGATTCAACAGATTTACGATAATCGTCCGTGTCTGCCATAAATGATTCCATTTCCGTAAACCATGACATGGGTGGCTTATAAACGTCTGCTGCACCAGCTCCGGACCGCTTCGAACTGTAAATTTTTCTCACTTCGGCGTGATACACAGATCTTAGCTTTTTAATTTTAGTTTTAATTATTTTGATTGTTAAACTTGAATCATTCATGTCCTTTAATAAAGCCTCATAAGCATTATTTCGAGCAATATTATTTTTATATAAAGGAGAATGTGTGTTCCACAGGCATTCGTAATTTCGATAATATGACACAAATGCAAAGTTTTTTCTTCTCCCCAACGCGACATTATTTATTTCGTTATTTTAAATTGACGTAGCAACTGTCGCGGATCGAGATCGAATCGGTAATAGCAATTAGCATGCTCATAAGCAAACATGTTCAGACGCGCTCGGAGCACGCCCCCTTCCACCCGCGCCTCAGGTAGCACACCCGAAAATCAAACGTCGGTTGATTTTTGAGCACGCTCGAAATAAGCGTGCTCATTACTAGCAATGTTGGTACACACGTGCTACTAATGAGCACTTGCTCAATAAAAGCATGCTTTCGTGCTAGTAATGAGCACGTCTGTCCGTACCTTGACACGGTAAAATAATAAATTACCTTTTAGGTGCAATCTTATACTTGAGCTTGATTAATAGAATTCACTATTTCTTTCTTATACCAGACTGATTCTATTCCGACATGTTGCAAAAATCCAGATAATAATAACGGCTGTAATTAGCACAGTTATCCCTATTGTAAGTACTCCCATTGAACTCATATGTGCCTCCAGTGAGGAATATCTTGCCTGATTAGCTCCAGTTTGAGCAATAATAAGTTCCTCCTGTTTACTGTATGACTTTCCCATTTTTGTAATATAAGAGACTGTTTTGTTCAGATATAAAAATATACAATGATAAAGTACTAGACTAGTATTTATTGCAATATTTCAAGGCGATTTGAATACATTTTTACTTGTAATTAAATATGAAACGAAATAAATGCTTATAAAGTATTGATCTACTTTAAACACTGTTACTCATCAGCAAATCGTACAGGTAATTTTATAACGCGCCCACTACGCGTGGTGCGAGTCACTCGATTCTCGATCTTGCTCGAATTACTACTATCATTTCTTACTGTAGATGTACTAAATGAACTAGAACTTTCATTATGATTAATAATATAAGCGGGTTTTAACCTGTATTCTGTTTCCTTTTTTTTGTACGTGTGGAAATCCCCACGGACCGTCACCCCTTTTTTTTTTTGCCACTCTCAGGGCGGCATGAGACGCAGGTATACGCGCCTCCGCCGACCGGGGCGCCGGCGGCGGATCGGGTCCGATTGGATGGCATCCTCCCGGGCCCTCTCCGCCACCTCCTTCTGCAAGATTAACCGTGCCCGGAAAGTACCTGCGTCAGGCGGAAGGAAAGGGTCCCGTGCTGCCACCCTGCCCACTCCGCGATGACCCGGCTGGAGAGCCTCCACGGTGGCGAGGCCAGCGCGTGGGGTCTCCAGCCGGATCGACCATCTCAGCGTGATGGCTCGGCGAGCGGCTTCGCGCCACTCGCGCACGTCCTCGGGTGGAGGGTGAAATCCGCTCTCCGCCCGGAAATCAGCCGCTCGCCGATGAACTTCGGCGAGCACTTCCGCCTCCAAGTTCCACGGGGGTGTTCCGGCCAAGGCGCACGCCGCCTCTGTGGACACTGTGCGGTATCCGCGTATAGCTCTGACCGCCAATATCCTCTGGGGGCGCCAGAGGCGCGCCCTATTCTGGGCAGTCAGAGCCGCCGCCCACACCGGTGCACCTAAAGCGCCATTGACCGGACAACCCCCGTGTACAGCCGCCTAGTGGGAACACTGGACCCGCCCAAATTGGGCAGAAGTCGCCCTAGGGCGGAGGTAGTGCCCACCAACTTAGGGCCAAGCTGTCGGAAGTGCTCGTCGAAGAGCCACCTACCGTCGAGGACCAGACCCGTCGAGGCGCGCCATATCCCCGCACAAGGTCCGCACAACCTCCGACAGGGCGGAGGAGGAGTCCTTCAGGGCCCTTACGAAGACGCCCTTCAGGTTTACGGACTTGATGGCCACTTTATTAATAATGGCCACCGCCGCACTCGCCCTTCCCTGCACTGACACGGGAGCTTGGGGGGGTTCTCCCTCCACCGGCTCCCGAATCTTTAGTAGGAGATCGGCGATCTCCTCCTCCGCTGCGACTTCGTAGTCCAGTCGCCTCCTCCTCTAGGACTCCGCACTTGAAAATACGGAGTCCGTCGGCAGCGAGACGGGGGCTCGCGACTCTTCGGTGCGGACGCCCTTCGCGACTGGCGTCTCCAGGGACGAGTCGCTGTCCAACTCCTTGTCGGCCTCCCGCTTCCGGCTGTCGCTCCTGCTCGCGACCGCCGACTTGGAGCGTACACGCTCGAAACGCCCGTCTCTTCCTCGACTTTGGCTCCCAGTAGTCCGTTTGACTGCTGGGAGCCCCACCGAGGTGGGCGGCCCGAGTGCCACCACAGCCTCCTTCGAGACGTCCGCTCCAGAAGAGCTCCTCTTCAGGATGCCCTTCTTCTTTCCCTTTCCGCTTTTGGTATCGTTGTCCATTGTGCTAGCCAGTTTTTTGTTAGATTGTTCCGTTCGTATTTTTGAAAGATTTAAATTTTCAGTACTCATAATTATTCCCACGATTGGGGGAGAAATAAAGGTCGACCCGGGCAGAGATCCCCTAATACCCGGGCAAGCGAAAATTTTTAACCCAGCCGAGGGTTCCGCAGGTACCTCGGCTTGGGGTGCGCTCACAACTGAACTTCCCATCAGCCATGCATCCCCTGGCCACGCACCAGAACTTAGGATTCGGGGTAATTTTTTAGAGAGGTTTTCTTCCTCGTGGTCCGGGCGGTTAAGCCAAGACCCACGTCCCCGATCAAAGCCGCGAGACTTGATCACAGCACTTCTCTCGGGATTACGCTATGCCGACGGTGGCAGGAGGACTACGTCCCCCTGCCTGCTCGGTGGTAGTGTAAGTACACGTCGAGCCCGCCCTCCTTTCTCCGCCGCTACCAGCGGGAGAAACTCCGACCCATGAAGGGTCCCACCTTCGGTTTTTTAACGAGGTTTCCTCCTCCATGCTCCGAAGAGAGCAAGCAGGGCAACCGGCAGACACGCCCACTCTGCTGGATCAGGCCTTGCCCGGGAGCCGATGGAATGGCTACCTCTCCTGCTAGAATATTAGCCGCTGGCGATAATCCTCTCCTCCAGATGACGCGGAGGAAATGAGGAGGAACAGTGCTATCGCCAGCGTTGCCCAGGGTGCACCACGAGGAGGTTTTCTAGCCAGCACCCCACTATTCTGTTTCCTAAGTCAACCTTAAATATCTTATAATTTCTGTTTAACACATGGTAGGGACCATCATAGGTTGGGCTTAACGATTTTTTTTAACACATCTCATCTAATAAAAACATGTGAACACGACTTTAAATCTTTACTTAGAAATATTGAATTGCCTTTCTCTCGTGCCTGAGGGCTTCATTTATGAATAGTATCGCGCAAGTTCTGCATAAAATCATGAATACTCTTTCTTGAACTTGGTTCTGTTTGAAAAAATTCTGAAGGTAATCTAATTGTCTGACCATATATCATTCCGCTGCACTAATTCCTGTATCTGTCCTAAAAGCTGCTCGTAATCCTAGTTGTAGTACTTTCTAGTTGTACGAACGCCTGGATGACTGATACCGTGTACGCTATGAAAAACTAATTCCCTGAACTGGACAGGTACATAGGGAATAGCGTACTTTGTAGAAACTTCACAATACACAACTTTGTTGCAGTTCGTTAAACTGATATGCTTAAATTGCAACTTATTATTCTTTGTACTTATACTGCGTGGGTGTTCTTTTTCTTGTGCGCGAGCTAAATTCCTCGTAATCTATAGCTGTTGGACAAACTATAGACTCGACACGCGTTATTCGAACCAACAATGTATGGACAGTGACATTAGACAGCTGGTGGAGCAGTGGAGGTTTCTCCGTAGTAGGTAGAGTTCAGATAAAACAGGAGTGTGCTGTAGTTAACGTAAATCCGATTTATTTGTATTAATAAAGTACTTGTTACAAGTTGCCCAATCAGCGATTTTATACTACTACGCGACGTGTGTTTAGTTCAATGATCGATATTGCACACCGCTCGTAAAATGTGTTGTTATTCTATATATTTATGTTAAGTGCGGAGTCATCAAAACATGTACGAGCTCGTACATATTCCAGACCCCGAAAGGGAGGTATCGGGCAGTAGGATAAGAATCGCTGTTACATAGTTGAAAGTTAAAATTAATAAGTGGTAAATAAGTAATATAAATGTAATCGATATAAGAGTAATAAGAATGATAATAAAATAAATTTAAATGTAACTATGTTAATATTAAAGTTAAGCTACTCAAAATTAAATTGCACGTCCTCGTTGTTCTGCTTTCGTGATGAACACTGCTTGGCTTGAGTTCCTGGCCTCACAGCTGATGTAGTAGTTCGGGACCTAGTCTTAGTCCCGCGCTCCGCCACCGAATATGACCGAAAAATATCCTGAATCGTTCTAGTTGTTGTTTCTTCGTTACAATAGAGGAAGTATTGATAACCTGAGTTATGACGTCTTCATCGCATATAGTTCGTAACGTGCATGAGTCACAACGTAATGCTATCCAAGTATTTTGTGTATGTAATTCAATCCAGCGCTCTTCACATATAATATTTGTTATATTACACGGTGAACTCGTTCGTTGATTTAGTAACCTGATTTCACAAGGGGCATTGTCATTTTCGATATGTTGTATTGGTAAGTTTAAGTTGCAGATCCAACGTAGACTGCTGAGTTCTTTGCAATTCGTTAATTGTTCTACTGTTATGCGGATGTATTTTTCTTTAGCACGTTGAGAGTGGGGGTTGGCGAAGCCTTTTCTTCGTTTGTTTCGATCTGACGAATAGGTAGGGGTGATAATTTGGTAACAGGTCGTTTAATGATCCCCGTAGATGTCTTTAAAGTTGTAACCCGGACCTTATTGTCACTGCCGCTATGTACGTCAATAATACGACTCAAGGCCCACTTTCCAGGAGGTAAGTTGTTGTCCTTTATCAAAACGACGTCATCCCTTTGTAAGTTAGGGGTTAGTCTTTGCCATTTGCTACGAGTCTGTAGTTGTGAAAGATATTCACTTGACCACGTTTTCCAGAATTGTTGAAGCATTTGTTCAGTGAGTCTCCAACGTTGTCTTAAATTAAGTCTCTGAAGCCATAAATTTGTTTTCTAAAAATGATAGAAATTCGCTTATATCTGGTAAATCTCTATTGTTCTTCAAATCCTTTGTATATTCATTGAAAGTCACAGCATCCAGTTTTTGAGACATATAGTGAACAATGATTGGTCCCCAGTTCGAGACGTCGATTCCCATGTTTGATAGTCCGTTTCTACTTTCGCTGATAATATCGTGTAATCTTTTTAAATTGTAGCTATTCGGATATTGAATTACTGGTACTTGCTGCATCGTGTTCATCAAAGTAGTGAATTGAAGTCGGCGATTGTCGTATCGATGTGTTAATATTTCCCAACAAGAGATGTAGTTTTCCGCACTGATGGTAAGATGCTGTACCAGGCGTTCAGGTTCACCCTTCAGTTTGGTTTTCAAATATTGCATTTTTTGGCAGTTTGAAATAGTAGGATTGTGGCGTACTGTTTCAGTAAATATATCTTTAAACGATAACCATTGAATGTAATCTCCCGAGAATTCGGGTATTTGAATCTTGGGAGCAGAATGCTGATAGTGGATGTTAGACCAATTCTTGCTGTTTAAAAGCCTTCGTAAGTTGTCATATTTTTGTTCCAGGCTTTCGAACCTATTCTCATAATCTCGTTTTAAGCTTGAACCTTTTAAAGCTGTTTCTAATTGCCAATGCTGTTTGACGACAGCTTCCCATTTAGATTTCAAGATGTTCAAGTGATCTTCGAACTCCCATTTCTCTTTCAGAACTTCGATGTTGACCTTTGACATTGCTCTAGCTAATGCCTTAAAGTTAGTCTCCTGCGTGTTCAATAATTCCATAAGTTTGTCATCCGTCTCTTCTCCAAGCATTCCTGTTAAGTCAAATTCCGTTTCTGAGGGCTGTTCACGAGCAACCAACATTTCCGTCATATTCTTCTTTGTATCATTATACAATTGCTTCGTCTTAACGTATATATCGCTAGTAAAGTAGTTTACGCTGCTTTTATTTTCAATTTTATCCGCAAGAAGTTCATGTCGTTCTTGAAACGATACCCATTCTTTCTCTAGTTTAGAGATACGATTTTCCAAATAGTCAACCGTTTTTCTGGAGGCGCTATCCTTCCTGTAGTTACTGCATATAGTTTTGATATTCTCAAAGTTGTTTACTTCCTCTTTTATAAGTTCCATGTTTAGAAAATTTCGGTAAGTTATAGTTATTTTAGTTGACAGGCGTACTGCGACTTAGTTAAGTTACAGAACGTTTACCTGTAGTTATTTCCAGTGCACCCAGTAGAGACGCCTTGATGAAGTAGAATTTGTAACAAAGTAGTTGTAGAACAGTAGTCTAGTTGTTTCTGTTCGAACTGCAATCAGTTAATTCCAGTTCTGTTGTTTCACACGCGCGTAATGTGGCTAAACCACAATAGTAGTAGTAATTGTAGTAGTTGTAGTAGTAAAGTTGTAGAAGTAGAGTTGTAGTAGTAGAATTGTAGTAGTTGCGTTGTAGTAGTTAGTTGTAGTAGTAGAGTTGTAGTAGTTAGTTGTAGTCGGATTTATTTCGCTGGTAAACTCACTAATATAGAGTAATTGTCGAGTTCTACGGGCTAATTCCTTATTACTACTATTTTTGTAAAAGCATAAGTCAATGGTTTGTGATCAGTATACACTATTAGATTTTGTCCTTCAATTAAATCTCTAAAACACACTATAGCCAAATATATTGCTGTTAATTCTTTATCGTAAGTGCTATATTTCTGTTGGGTATCAGATAAAATTTTCGAGAAAAATCCTAACGGTTCCGATTTTCCGTTTACTACTTGCTCTAGACAGGCTCCGACACAGGTGTCGCTAGCATCTGTCGTTAGCGTATACTGTACATTTGATCTAGGATGCGCTAGGGTAATCGCATTTTCTAAAGACTTCTTACATTGATCGAAAGCTTCTAAACTACTTGCATCCCGGCAAATCAAGGTTTTATCTTTCTTTTTTGTATTATGTAAAAACTTATTAAGTTCGCTCTGATAAGCTACATCATGTGGTAAATGATATCTATGAAAATTAATCATTCCTAAGAAACGACGGACTTCTTCAACTGTTTTTGGTCTTGGGGAATTAACAAAAGCCTGAACCTTCTCCGGCAACGGGCTAACGCCATTACTTGACACTGAATATCCTAAGAAATCTACACATGATTGTCCAAAAACGCATTTATTCACGTTGATAGTGATACCTAACTTGTCGAATCTTTCAAAAATGAGTCGTAAGTGTAATTTATTGCTTTTCTCATCAATTGACGCTACTAAAATGTCGTCCAAATAACAGAAAAGTGCTGACTCATAGCTGCCTTCTTTACCTATTGTTTCTAATCCTTTTAAAACTTCATGATCCATAAATCTCTGAAAGGTTTGTGGACTATTTCGGAATCCAAATCCCATTCGAGGAAACTGAAATAAACACCACGGCGTACATATTGCCGTTTTCTCAATATCCTCGTCTGCGACCATTATATTAATGAAAGCTCTATTCAAATCAATTACACTGAGACATTTCTTATCATTTAAAATGTACGTAAAGTCCTTTAAGCGAGGTATCGGGTACCTATCGGGCTTAGTTAAAGAATTGAGTGCTCTATAATCGCCACAAGGCCTTAAGCTACCATCTTTCTTTGGGACAACGTGGAGAGGACTTGTCCATTCTCCTTTGCCTGGCCTACATATGCCTAACTACTGCTTCTTTGTGAACTCTTCTTTAACCTTGTTGTACGGGTCCGGCGGTAGTGGCCTTGGACGCGCACATACCGGGGCTCCGGTGATAACAATATGGTGTCGGACAGCATGGTTACACGTTTCCTTAAACGCTACAGGTTTCGTTATTTCTGGAAAATCTACTAATAAATCCCTATAAAGACTATTTCCCTGTACGCTTGTAATAGAACACTCATTACATCTTATGATGGACCCTTCCGAGTGTAAGCTAGTTACATTATCAATAAGTTTCTTAATATATAAGTCCACTGTTAACTTATAATGTGTAATAAAATCTGCACCTAATATCGCATGTTTGACATCACAAATTATAAAGGTCCACTTAAATGACCTGCGCAAACCCAAGTTTAACTTTAAAGTCTTTAATCCGAACGTTTTAATTTCCTTATTATTGGCGGCATATAATTTATATTAACTCACTATACTGTCACATTTGAATTGACTCACCGGTAAGACGGAGACATTGCCTCCAGTGTCGACCAAGAATCGAACACGAGACCTCAAATCTGCTACACACAAGAGGTGGCTGCCAGTCGCTGTTGCACAATCGCCCACCGAGCTAGATTGTACGGCGCCTAGTTTTCCGTATTTCTCATGTCTTCCTGCTGTACTGGTGACGTACCTAACTTATTCCAGTTGCACGGCTGCACACATGCCCTTGCTCTATTTCTATACTTGAAGTGATATTTGCATAACCAATTCGGGCTTGAACTCGTAAGACGTGGTCCTCTTGATTGTGATCTTTCTCTAGATGCAGTTCTGTTCCTCTATCGCTTTGATCGCAACGTTCAAAAATTCAATAACCCACTGTGTCTAATGGTGAGCACGCGATATCACTTTAATTCTATAATCACGTCGGGTATCCAATACCAATAATCACGTCAGGTACCCAATACCAATAATCACGTCGGGGTCACCATTTTAGCAATACATGTGTATTTTTGGTGTTATATTATTGCTAATATAATAAATGAAAGTGATCTTTATGTAAACCGAATAAATTTCGCGACTTCAATATTTGTACATGATATCAGTTGAGCGCATTGACTGACTAGTCCCAACGGACGATGCGGACTGACTGAAGTCTCCAGCGGAGCCCTATAGAGCCCGAGGTGCGATGTGTTACATTAGCTGACCATGCATTTACTACTTCAATGTATTGCATCATCGCGACCCCACATTAACCATGCCTAACCATGATCTGACTTCAGATACATTTTTAGGTTAACTTTAAAATTTCTACAGAATTAACTGGCTTTTTATAAATTTTTAAATTAAATTGTTTAATTAAGTCTTGACCAAAAAGACTTCTACATGCCCCTTTTACAACTAGCAAGGAGCATTTACATTGTTTATCACTCAATTGTAATGTGACTAAAATTTTCCCTGATGGCTTTAACAATTTACGACTATATGTTTTGTAACTCTAAATCAGTTGGTAACAATTTAATGTCATGAAATAACTGCTTATAAACATTCTCAGGCACACATGAAACCGCTGCATGTCTAGTTCCATAGTAACTGGCTTTGAATTAATTTGACAATTTAATATGAACGGAGAAACATAGTTAATTTCTTTTTGTGACAATGTAAAAATATCAATAGAATCAAAATTTTCCTGAGTTTCCACAGTATGTGTTAATTTTCTTTTACAAACAGATGCTAAATGACCAATTTTAACACAATTTTTACCGTCTTCTATAAGTTGAACATCTAAAGACACACCATGTCTCTGATTTGTCCCGGTTTCCTTTATTCTCCATAGCCTCTTACAAGCGGATACACCCAACCGGAGTCTTATAAAGGCGCCCATGTGGTTTATTGTCAACGCATCCATAAAGCAACTGTCATTCAAGTGACAGTTGTAAAGGGCATTCCGTCTTCCTCTTTCTTTTTAGCTCTAATGGTGTACGCACGTATCTTTTAAAAGTAAAATGCAAGTGGAAATTAAGCACATATTCTTTTATTTGATAACATCCAACATTACATACATAATGAAGGCAAAAAGATAGATATAGAGAGCGAACATTATTTTTTTATTTTATACCATAAACAACTAACATGGCATAGGAATAGTAATTCCTGTATGGCTGTATGAGTACATACAGCCTATATTAGATATTAATATACCACAACAAATGACACAGAATTTAAACAACATTTTGGAAGAAAGTTGAAAATTACAAAAGTCTCAATGAGAAATTTGAAAAGCAAGAAAAAAGCTTGTACTTTCTTGAGAAAGAGGCAAGAAAAAATAATATTGTCTTTTTTGGAATTAAAGAAACGGAAACTTCTTATTCGCACTTAGAGATCAACATGATTAACTTTATTGAGGAATATTTTTCTCCGGAAGTAGATCGCAGAGATCTACAGAAAGTGAAAAGAATTGGAAAGAAGGGCGAAAAGCCCCGACCAATTACTGTAACATTCACCACATTGGGCACAAAAATAAAAATAATTAAAAGGAAAAAATTGATACAAAATACCGATTATTATATTAATGAAGATTTCCCACAATACATTTTGGAAAAAGAAAAGAGTTACAAAAACAAATAAAAACAGAAAGAGAGAAAGGTAACTATGCCACCATTAGATATGACAAATTAATAATACGCCCCAACAATGCACACACAGTAGGCAATAAAAAAATAATTCTACCAACGTCACCGAATGATAACGATCCTAAAGAATACAAGTCAACACAAAGAACAAAACCTAAACAAGGCTGCACAGAACGTTAAGTCTATCAGAGGGTGTTCTCAAACCAGGAATACTTAGTTTTATAACCAATAAAAAAACTCTGGAAGTTCACCGAACGAGCAATTAGATAAAAACATGAAACAATAGCATTTAGCGCCCCACTCTCACATGGAAAACACACTAAATACAGACACAAAGAACAAAAACATCTTCCAAGCCGGCTGGTCACCGAGGAAGATCACGACCAAAACCCTCCAGAGAAAATATCAACGATTTGCACAAGAAACAGTTACCAGAATATTTTATACATAACAACATACAATGTCAAAACTTAGTCAACATATTCACGACTATTAGAATTAACGGAATGCTTGAAAAATAAAAATTTTGATATTATTGGTCTCTCTGAAATAAGAAAGATTTTATATACGTCTTCCGTAGAGTATGATAGGCCACCCATATCTTTAATTGTTATTAGTTTATGATGTGGCAATCTTTCTGTTGTTGTTAAGCAATCTACACATAACTCGCATTTTAGTGATTTTGATAGAAACCGTGCAATGTATCCAGATATGTATCCCACAATTAATTGGGAACCAAAGGGGATCTGTTCGCACCCAAGTGTCACAGCGAAAATTTCACAGTTATTTTCAGCTTCTATGTCAGATTGTAAGCAGCGAGTAGCCGATAAGATTTCATATTGTTCATCGTCGTGCCTATTCATGGAGGTAGTGCTGTTGATAACGTTAATTGAAGAACTGTGCAAAATATTGAAATTGTCTAGCTGAATACAATTTTTCCAGTGAAGGATGAGCGAAGTTCCAAGTGATTTAATGTTTTTTATAGGCAGCTCGGAACTGTAAATCGTTAGGGTTATTATTGCATCCACCATGTTATCTTATTATCCCAAAAAAGTTCTAAGTGATCCTGGCTGATTCGATATGTAGAAATATAATTCTTTTTTTTCCTTTACTGCATATTGAAATGAAATGAAATTATTTTATTTCACATTAAATAGAGTACAGAGGTGTTTTTACAATATTTCTATTATAGTTCGTCTATTTAGCCACAGATGGCATGTGAAAATGTTGGATGGCCTTTGGAAATTTGAATATTTATTACATAATTGTTAATCAATTTTAAATTATAATGGGATTAAATATTAATTTCGATTCATTTCATCAATCACTAAAAAAATTTAAATCAAAATAAAAATAAAATGTCTTGGTCAAAACTTAAGTTAAAAAATATGTATCGTCATTATCGAAAATCGAATCGTCATCTTTTAACAATTAAAGTCAATCTAAAACTAATATTATGTCAATAAACTATTACAATTTCATTTTGAATTCAGGAATTCTTTCAGAGAATAATATGATTTTTCCAAGAGCCATGTTTTGAGACGATTCTTAAAACGACACAACGGTAATTCCTTGAAGCATTCAGGAAGTTTATTATACACTATTATACACATTGAGTAACAATTATTTTTATATAAAGCGGTGTTTGGAGTACATTCCAAACATTGAAAACATTGTTTTCAGTGATTCTATACAAATGATGGCCCCAATGAATCCCGTTTTATTTGCTGATTCAACGATTTTTTGAAATATGTTTTGAAATAGTTAATGTAATACGAGGTGCTAATTTTTTTCTTTTAATTATCTTTCTGTGTTTAGTGTGAAATTCCAAATTTAAAATGTATTTCTTCGCGTTGTCTAAAAATTCAAATGCTTCCGATTAGTTTTGGGACAACTCACTTGTCCTTATTAAGGACAGCATCCTACCGCCTTTGAAATGGTCATTGGGACTGTAGCATTGTTAATATTATTTTGTATATGTTGTATATGCGTACTTGAGGGTGGCAATAAATAAACCAGTCGGTTGCTAGCTCCCGTGTTTTATTGACGTTACACTGGCGACGAGTCTGGGTTTAATTTTTTATTTTCTTTCGTTATTGCGCGTGTGATAAGTGATATAATATGCCGATCGGTAAATTAGAACCATTTAATGTAAATTGTAAACAGTGGCCGGCGTACATTCGTCGTGTAAATCAATATATAATTTTGAACGAAATCAAAGATGAATTGAAGGTACCGTTACTAATTACGGTGGTTGGCGAAGAAACATACACACTTATGTGCGATTTGTGTTCGCCGGATTTGCCTGAAAAGAAAAGCTATGATGAGCTCGTGTCGTTGGTTACCGATCATTTGGAACCGCAACGCTTAGAAATCGCCGAACGCCACGTTTTCAGATTGCGACGTCAGCGCTCCGGCGAGCCGCTAATGGAGTACCTTCAAGCGTTGAAACATCTAGCGGTCACGTGTAATTTCGGCAAATGTAAAAGTTGCTCAACTTTAGAACAAAACTTAAGGGATCAATTTGTTTCTGGAATGTCAAACGCTGCGATGCGGGCTCGGATTTTCGCAGAAAAGAAAATACAATACAAGGAGGCTGTAGAGCTAGCACTGGCTCTGGAGGCTGCGGAGAAACATTCCGAGGTAAGCGGCAGGACATCGGTGCCGGCGGAGGCCTCGGGGACGACCGGCAGCGGCGGCGAGGCGGGCGAAGGCCTGCATCATTGGCGCAACGGGCGCGGCGGCGGCGCCGGGCGCGGGCGCAGCGCTAGCGTGAGGTCGCCGGCCACAGCGGCGGGCAGGGGCTCGCAGGCGGCCGCCTCGCCTTGCTGGCGCTGTGGCAGGCCGCACCGCGCAGATAGGTGCCGATTTATACAATATAACTGTGATGAGTGCAATCAAAGAGGGCATTTAAAAGTGATGTGCAAAAAAGTGCACGGTAATAGTGATCGTGGCGCAAATATGCATAATTATGTGAGTGACGGTGATTCGGACGAAATGTTCAACGTCGAGGTTACGACTAAAGGTAACGAACCATACTTTATTAAGATATATATGGACAGTAATTTAATTGAGTGTGAAATCGATACTGGCAGTCGTATTTCTGCTATCGATGAGGAAACGTTTAAAAAAATTTTTTTTAAAAAGAAATTAAACAGGGATAACTTATTGTTACGTTCGTATAACGTTTCACGAATCGAGTCCTTAGGTTATATTATTGTAGATGTATGTATGTTTAAATGACTCGAAAGCAAACTTACCTTTATACATTATCAGAGGCGGAGCGCGACCTTTAGTGGGTCGAGAATGGTTGAAAGCCTTGAACATTAACCAAATTAATTTACACGACATAATCGAGGATAATTTTGTAAATCAATTGTGTAAAGAATTCCCTGAAGTTTTTTCTGAGAAATTAGGTACGTGTAAGCGAACCATTCAACTACAGCTGACGGACACCGAACCGGTTTATGTACGAGCGCGACCCGTACCACTCGCGCTGCGCGTACGCGTCGAGCGTGAGTTGGCGCGACTCGAAACGGACGGCTCCATTTACCGAGTTGATTACTCAGATTATGGCACGCCGATCGTGCCTGTTGTTAAGCGAAACGGTGATATTCGTATCTGTGGTGATTATAAGATCACAATTAACCCAAAGCTAAAGAGAGATTACTATCCATTACCACGAATTGAGGAATTATTTGCGAGTTTAAGCGGGGGAGAAAAATATACAAAGATTGATCTCCGACACGCTTATGAGCAGTGCTTAATATCAGAAGGGTCACAGCTGTATACTGCGATTACGACTCATATAGGTACGTTTGTTTGTAGACGCACTCCATACGGATTATCGTGCATCCCGGAAAAGTTCCAAAAATTAATGGAGGAAACTTTACGTGGGGTGCCTGGATGTGTCGTATTCCTAGATGACATCTGTGTCACGGGAAGAAATAGAAAAGAACACGAGAATAATCTAAGAGCGGTATTTGAACGGTTACGCAATATGGGGTTGACTATAAAGCGAACTAAATGTAAATTTTTACAAGATAGTGTTAAGTATTTAGGCTTCATTATTAATAAAGAAGGCTTGCGTCCCGACCCAGATAAATCAGAAGCGATTGCAAGTGCCCCAACCCCAGGCAACGTGACGCAATTAAAAAGTTTTTTAGGAATGCTTAACTATTATGGGAAGTTCATTCCGAATTTAAGTAATTTATTGCACCCATTACATAATTTATTAAAAAAAAGTGTTGCCTGGGTTTGGAGTAGCGACTGTGAGGGGGCGTTCGCAAGGGCTAAGCGTGTACTGTTGAGCGAACAAGTGTTAGCGCACTACGAGGAGGGACGGCCGCTCGTATTGTCAGTAGACAGCAGCGCCTACGGGTTGGGCGCGGTGTTAGCACATCGGTACCCAGATGGTAGCGAACGTCCAGTCTCGTATGTGTCGCGTACATTAAATGCGTCCGAAATTAATTATAGTCAGCTGGACAAGGAAGCCCTCGCTATCTTATTCGGTGTAACTAAACACCACCAATATCTGTTTGGCAGACGTTTTGTTCTGCGAACGGATCACCAGCCGTTAACCTATATTTTTGGCAGTAAAGGTGGAATCCCACAGACTGCAGCTAGTAGACTGCAAAGATGGGCGGCGCGCTTGGCTGCGTATCATTTTAGCGTGGAGTATGTTCGGTCAGTACATAATGGGCCAGCGGACGCGCTATCACGGTTGCCCTTAACGTGGGAAGGACTAACTGAAACCACCATTGAGTACCTTCAACTTGTGGAGGATTCGTTGCCCGTAAATTTTAGAGATATAGCTAAAGCAACGGAACGAGATATTTTATTGTGTAAAATTAAAGGTTATATTAAATATGGTTGGCCGTTGCATGCGAGTTGTGAAGAGGAAAAGCCATACTTTTCACGGAAAAATGAGTTATCGACAGAGCTGGGGTGCATAATGTTTAAATATAGGGTAGTGATACCTACCGTCCTAAGAAAAAGTATTTTAAGTGAGATACATGAGGGGCACTTAGGCGTTAATAAAATGAAAAATTTATCAATAAATTATGTGTATTGGCCTAATCTAGATAAAGATATAGATGATTTGGGGCGAAATTGTGATATCTGTAGTATTAGTTTTCATTAAATTTATTTTAGTGTATGATACGAGATTTATTTATGCATTTAAGAGGGAGATGATGTAGCATTGTTAATATTATTTTGTATATGTTGTATATGCGTACTTGAGGGTGGCAATAAATAAACCAGTCGGTTGCTAGCTCCTGTGTTTTATTGACGTTACAGGGACGAGTACTTCGGTCCATCCCAGGAAAGGATGGGATTTCAAGAGTCGCAGACATCAGGACGGCTTCAGGCGTTGTACGTCGGGCCTTCACCAAGATCTGTCCTCTCTTTGATGAATGACCACGAGGGAAAGTGAAGCTGCTCACGCTTTATTTTGAAAGCGCCTGCTTCCAAGGCCGGGGGCATGTTCACGCATATAACTGACCTTGTAAGCGGACAACATTTCTCGTCACCAATCAGACCAACAGGAAATGACGTGATATAGCATTGTTTCCATTGGTCAAATTATTGTTCCCTACCTCCCTACTTTCCTCGAATTTACAAAAAATAGTACAGATATTTCATTCGCAATACAGACTTCGACTTTTCTTTCTACAGTACACTTGTTTTATTTATCACCTAAAAATTCAGTTCAGCACACGGGCTACCAACAACCCAATAAACAAAATTGATGTTTCGACACAAGCCGGTACACTTATCCATTGCGCTATTAGACCGATTCATTGATCGATTTGTACTAAGCAAGCAATGGTTTTAGTTCCTAATGGAAAGGATTGATTTGGTATTTCATTTTGTTTCTAAAATATTTTAATGAATTCAGTATGAAAAACTATATAATATTTAAGTATTTTTTTTAAGGAGATCAATATCATGACAGTTCCTTGTCAGTACATCTATGAAAACATAATGTATGTTCGAAAAAATTTACATCTCTTCAATCAAAGATGTGATAGACATGGGTATAATACTAGGAATAAAGATAAATTAATTCAACCACGTTTTAGACTCTCAAAAGTGCATACATCTTTTATGGGGTACTGTGTTAAATTTTATAATAAAATACCTCAAAACATACTAGATTTAACAGAGAAACGTTTTAAAAATGTTGTAAAACGCACACTATGTAAGCAAGCATATTACAAATTAGAGGATTACATTGCCGACAAGAATGCTTGGCTTAATGCTGGTCCTGCTCCACAGCCACATGATTAATTCTCAAATTATTTAGAAGTTAGTTTGTATTTTTGACATATGTTAATTTTATCATAATAATTGACATTCATATATTTGAATTTTTTTTTTTTTTTGACATTGGATATCCATATTTCCGACATGGATTATTGATATTTTAATTGTATCTTGTTTGACATTATATTATTATTATTATTTTTGTAATATCATTATTGCATAATAAATTACTTTTTATTGACATGATCCAAATATTTATCACATTCTTAGAGAGTAGCATAATTATAAATGGTTTTTATTATTGTATAACTGCGAACATTTTGAATTGTACATGTGAGCACTTTGTAGTCACTGGTAGCTTATGTTTGTTGACTGGCGGTTGTGAGTATGTCATGCTCGCTCAAAAGTCCTGCTGGCGGTGGCGTGTGTAGCGGGTCGTTCGGCTCCCTACGATATGGTTCAGCTGGACGATGGCTGGTGCATGGGTCATGCTCGTGATACGGGCGCCGCCAGTCGGGGCTGGTCATCTCACAACTTCTATTTATTGTTTAATTGTTTTTGGACACTACATGTGTAAATATCAGCAACGTTACATTCTCCTCACATTTAATAAAATGCCTTAAACAATGTAACCAAAAATTGTAAAAACAATGTTGGAAAAGAGTGTCCATGGAGTTTCTTGTCTGTTCTTCTCCATAGGATCTACGAATTGGAACAGACGATTAGCTTCACGACTGACTACTGACTGACTACTTGACGTTTCAAAAGTGCCGTTGTATGGTTTATTTGAAATAAAATGGTTTGATTTGATTTGATTTGATTTAGTAATTACATGTGAAATGAGATGCCATCTTTCTTGTAATTCACAATACAGCTGTTATTTTTGCAAACAATCACTGAACAACGCGGCATTTTGTCCAAAATCATAAGCAGTGAAGACGCAGTTGTCATTCGACTAATGACCAAAACTGGCATCAATCCGCTTTGCGACGAGATGTCAGCTGTTTCTATGATCTATGGATTTTATCAACTGGTATTTTTTGTTACTAATATTTTGTACTTCAATATAAAATAAAGAAAAAATAAAATAACTCATAAAAAACAGCCAACAATCAATTATCAATTTATTTTCCATTTTACTTTTTGGTTTGTTACTCAATTAGGAGACAATATACTCGTAGGAACTCTTCTTAAATTTATATTCATAAAATTAATAACCTCTAAATTATCACAATTCATTTTGCTCTAAAAATAATACTTTAATCAAAATATAAAATAAGACAGTCACAGAATTGCATTGAATAACAATTGCAGATCTCAGATTGTTTTTTGATTTGGCAAAAGCAGCTTAACAGTATGTTTAATAAGTGAGCAGAATTTGCAAAACATAACACTTGATGTATTTGCATCCACCATGCCCGGCACTGGTTTTAGACCAATGGGAACGTGCTCTTGAACTATTTCTATATCTAACTCTTCAATGAAAGAGATATTGTATAGTTTTTGAAATTGACTTATGCATTTCGAAGACTTCTTTGCCGTTTATAATTTCCCGGCTGTAAACAACTTCTTTATTTTGAGTTCTTGTATCCTTTTCTGTGCCCGCTTTTCGAAAAGTTTCAGGTACACTTATCGAAACCTAGTTTCCTGGTATAAAAATTCAAAATATTTTTTTTTCCATATTGCGAGCAGTATCAGGTATCAGGACATTTTGACTTTGATAATTGAATAATGGGTTTAAGGTAACACCAAATAACGTGTGGTTCATGACACTTATTGTCCGAAACAGAACAGAACGATTGCGATCCAGAACTCCATTACTGATGTAACCACAATACGCTAACCACTGCCTTGTTGGTCTAGTGGTTAGCGTATGCGGCTGCTGATCAAGAGGTCTCGGGTTTGATTTCCCAAATATTTGTTTCGGAGTCTGGGTGTTTTTCAATGGATAATATGTATGCAATTTCCAAAAAAAGTATGTTTATGTATTTTTATCAGTGATATAGTACCTATAATACAAGCTCTGCTTAGTTTGGGACTAGATGAAGTTGTGTCCAAAATATTTATTTATTTATTTATGAATCAATCCACACTATGAAAGTTTTGAGAAACAGTAATTTTTGTCAAAATCTTGTATACAGTAAAATTGATTGTTATATAATATTACAATATTATCTTAAATATTTGTTCTATGTACACAAATATAATATTGATGCAAATCATTAACATTTTTAATATTAATAAAAGAAAAAGTCGCTGGTTCCTTTTTGCAAAACTATCTGTGTGTGGGTTGGTTTTTTGTTAATTTATCGCCATGCCATAAATTTTTAGAAATAATGTGAAAACCACTTCCTTTTCAAATCATTTATTTTTATTTATTATCGAAAAATAAAACCAAATGTTAAATTCTTTGTAATATATGTACTTATAAAAAACTTAGAAAATTAAATTGAAAATCAAATATTAATAATGATCATAATAATAATAAATTGCTTTATTGTACACCAGATCAATTACAATAATATAATTATATTAGGAGGTCCAAGTGGCGGCCTTATCGCTCCAACGCAATCTATTACAGGCAACCATGGGATGGAATGAAAATATGGTATGGAAAGTGTGGGGTAGTATCTGGTGCTGTGGTTAAGAGATAAAGAAATAGTATATATATAAAATACCTGCGCATACATATATAAATACATAAATATAAATAAACATACATACACACATATTTTAACACATAGAAATAGATAAGTGTTATATTCTGTACATACATAAACGATATATTTTGACTTGTCTGTCACACGTCATTGACGTCTTCCAGGTAGTATTGTCTTACCTTTCTCTTGAAAACCATGAGTGTTTGCGGACGTCTTACTTCAACTGGTACGGCATTGCGCAACCGAACTGCTTGGTAGGGAATATGAAGAAGAAGGTAAACACGGCTTAAGCCAGGATTCAGAGATAAGGATAGCGTGCAAATTCGTACAGTCAAAACATGCCAGCATATCAGTCTCAGCGATTGTTGGATTACCCTGGGAACTACTGGCAGCAGACAGTGGGTCACTACTGTCATCACTGTTGCAGTCAGTCAAGGAAATTTTCAAGCTTAAAATTTAATAGGTTCAAAAAAGATTTAAGTGACGTGTATCCAGGTAAAATCCATTTTATAAAAAAATTAAATGAAATATAACCGAGTATATAGAGTTATTGAAATATCAAAATAATAAAAATAAAATAAAAATAAATAAAATACTAGCCAACAAGTATATAGTATGTAGATTAATAAAATTATTTGTAACTCCTGTCGGTTGATAATCCATCTGCCGGTTGCCAGTTACAAACAAACCATAAATTATTATATGTGACGAATCAAAAGTAAACGAGAAGTCAAAACATAGAACAAAAACAAATAAGAAATAGGGAGTTTTTAAATCTACATGTTCTCTCATAGTCCAGGCACGAGTATAAAAAGATTAGTTTCCAGATATAGGAGTACGAGGCTATACTTGTCGTATTTCCGAACGAAACGCAATCTGTTGAAACTGACATTAGTCTATATGTCCCGCACTATCTGTCAGTGTCTGACCGAACAGATTTTTATGAAACATGAGAAAAGTGGGTTAATACACAACAATTGGTCGTAAAGGTTTTGGGTTATTAAATAATGCTTACAAGAAATTAACTATGTGAAGGTATTTAACTAATTAACTTTATGAAGTGACTGTAAACAATGTTTTGATAACAGCCACCTCTATAAAAAAGACGTAAGTCGTACCCGGACTGTGCTAGATACGTAGAATGAGTACATTACTTCTTAGTCAATGCAGCACGTTTAGACTTTGGCCCAGTGGCTCTAGGGACTGCGACGGGCGGCCTCGGTGATGCAACAAATACTTTAGTTCAGCCAACGATACAATGCGGTGGCGGAGCTCATCTGGACCTATGATGTAAATGGAGCCCTCTCTGGTCCAAACCCTCGCTATCCCCAGCCTCTCGCGGGCCACCATAAATAAATCATGCCTAGGCTTGGTCAGAAACTCTGACAACGTGATCCCAGAGCCCTTAGGTTTTGTTTTGTTAAACCATAATCCATCACGTACAGTCACATCAGCAAACTTAAGGAGTATGGGTCTTGGTCTCTTGGTTGATGAAGCCTGACCCAGTCTCTGGCAGCGTTTGAAATCTGCTTCAGTGAGATCCCTGCAGTTGAAATGCTGCATATTTGCTATCACAGCGGTGTCAGCTACATTTTCATTACTTGACTCTGTAACACCATGCAGGAGCAGGATCTTCCATCGCCTGTGCATCTCAATATCATCTACAGTTTGTGTTAGTGACTCCACCTGCTGCTGCAACAGCTGCAGGGTCTGTGTGACAAAGACTAAACGTAGTAAATTCTGCAGACAAAGTAGTAACTTACTGATGGACTGGGTGTTTTGGTGAGCTGGGCTTCAAAGTCTTCCATCCTCTTGTTGAATAAGATTTTTTGGACTTTTGGACTTAACCAGCAACAGCTGCAGCTGTTGCTGGGCCTGCACAGTGGGCATAGTGGAACAGTATACAAGAGAGTTTTTGATATGGTTGGTTATAGGAATGGAATGTTGTAGAATCCGGCAGCTGGATGGTCTAGCTAGTTTCTTGTGTCATATAATGTAATAAATATTTAGATTAACAAATCAAACGTATTTTATAATTACAGAGCAAACATTTGCGACTGACTTGGTTGACTCCCCACGAAAAAAAAAATCGACTTATTCTAAATCCAACTTTACATCAAAGTCCGGTTGATTTTGATCTTTACAGGGTCGATAGAAGGTTCATTTTTGAAACCTTTTGTGTACTAATCTTAATTTTAGTAATGGTATGGATTGGCTCCTGTTTGCATAAGTAGTAGGTCTATTTATTTACAATTTAAAGTAATTTGACTTTTCGATGCTCCAAAATGAGTGGCTTGTACTTTTTGACGCAACTTGCATTCATAATTTTCCCTAAAATCGCAAAGAATCAATGCCTCATGCGGACCTAATGTTTGTATTTTCTCTCTTTATTTACGTTGTTTATGTTTAAAATTCGTAGTAATGTTTGATGTTCGAAAGAAGGCTCATCGATAATGACTTACTGAAACGAATTGGCGCGATAGTAGATCTTAAGAACTTTATACTAAGAACAACAACAACTTCTATACTAATTATTAATAATTTACACTACACTATTAAAATACCGTCACGTAGTTCGCAGCAATTCCCAACAGACTTATATACGAGCGAGGCACTGGTTGAATTTAAATAATTAACTATTGAATTACAATGCCTTTGGCGCCTTTACGGTAATTCAGAATGCTTCAGAAACTCCGATGACTATCCACATAGACAGACATAGTCTTTGTAATGAAAACAAGGATCTATTCTATTGCGACCAAATTCCGTTAAGTTTTACAAATCAGGTGACACACAATTTACACACTAAAAACGAGGAACCGATTTATGTTAGACCGTGTAGGTGTTGATGTGGATGTATTCGGAGATACCCAGTTATAGTAAAATTTTCTTTGCAAAATTCTAACAATATTATAACACTAATTTCGTAGCTTATAAACCGAATACGTTTACAGCACTCTTGACTACTTTTCCAGACTGCCTCACCGCAGTCACACGGTGGGAAATGATGCGGGTGGCACTTTACACATACATTGATACAATTCTAAGTACTGATAATGCAATGTATGTGTGTGTCCCTACACCATTTCCCCCCTTTTTTCTTGTGACCCTACAACCATACCGATAAGCGCCTGCCGAAGTAAATGATATAAACAGACAAACTGAAAAATTACATAATGACAATGTACGAGTAATTACAGAGTTCCGTTCCCTGGAACGCACCAGTCCATTTAGTCCCTAGGAAGGCCGATGCGTCGGGTCAAGTTCAATGGTAAACGTATGGTGATCGACTACAGACGACTAAATGACATAAAAATAGACGATCGATACCTCCTAAAAAGTATCACTGACTTGACAAATTGGGTAAAAGTCTTTACTTTAGTACTATCGATTTGGCGAGCGGCTATCATCAAATTGAGGTAGAAGAACATGACACAAAATGGACATTACGAGTTCCTAAAAATGCCGTTTGGACTAAAAACAGCTCCAGCAACATTTTAAAGAACCATGGACAATATACTAAAAGGACTACAGGGACTGCATTGTATGGTTTATTTAGATGACGTAATCATATTTTCATCTAGCCTAGACGAACACATACAGAAATTAAGAAAAGTGAGAAATCTGAATTTTTAAGGAAAAACAGTTATCTACCTTGGCCATACAATACGGCCTTAAACCTAACAATGATAATATACATGCCGTTGTAAACTATCCGTTACCCAAGACGACTACGGAAATTAAACTTCTTGTATTTATCGGCTACTATAGACGTTTTATAAAAGACTTTGCACACATAACCAAACTATTACCCTCTTGCTTAAAGAAACGCAATAAAATAGTGTTAGACAAAAATTATATCAATGCTTTTAATAGATGCAAAGAATTATTAACAAACTCACCTCTGTTACAATACCCCGACTTTGATAAAACATTTATGCATCCCAGATTGCTATAGGTGCCGAATTATCGCAGGGACCAATAGGGTCTGATAAGCCGGTCGGTCGCGTATGCTAGCCGTACTTTGAATGATACAAAATCTCGGTACAGTAATATCGAACGCGAATGTCTTGCCATTGTCTGGGCTATTAAACATTTATGCCCGTATCTTTATGGTAGAAAATTTATTATATATACCGACCCTTAAGCCCGGTTTCCACCGCGAAAGGGTAATGAGCGAGAAATGGTAAGCGGAACAGACTCCTTTTAAACAAAATAGGTTTGCATTTCCACCAACAAAGAGTTTTGCCACTGCGAGCGGATAATGATAGAGCGGACTCGGCGGAGCGAGACGAACGGAAAATGAGAAATGAATATCAATTTCCACCGAGAGCGAGGTTAGTTGGAGTTTTGAACTGGTTACGTGCGGTAGTGTTTTGTTGAGTGAATTCGCTATGTTATCGAGTGATACGGAATCAAGTGAGGACAGTGACTATGAACCCAAAGAAAAAGAATATGTTATTATATCTCAAGCTCAGACAAAAACGTGCAAAACGGAGATTTTGGTTATGTGGGCACATTCGAGAAAGTCCCATAAACATGGGTATTGTCGTACAGCTTCTATAAATCTAAATCAAATTATTATCACAAACAATGTCAACAATGCATTGGCGCCGGCGACAGCGGGAGAAGCAGGGAAAGGAGCGCGGGGGGTGGTGGAAACAGTAGCGTTGAGCGCGTCCGTTCCAAATTCAAACTAGTCGGCGAGACAGCGGACACATTTTACTCGGTCCGCTCCGCTCAACTCTTTTTCGGTGGAAACACTACTTTAGCATCGCTTAATTCTCTTAAGGATACTAGTAGTAAACTAACTCGGTGGCGTTTACGGCTACACGATTATGATTGAGATGATATGCGGACGCTTTGTCAAGGATAAAAGTTAACGTCACCCACTCAGATGATGAAAACCAGTCGATGAAAGTTAACATAGATAATAGGGAACAAAGATTAATGCCCAGTTCCCATATTTGTAAAACGACCCGTTTCACAAACGAACTGTAACATTTTCTACCAGACGTAAGCGTAAGCCATTCCTATAAAAAACGGCTTGTAGGGCAAATTACCGAAGGTTGATACTAACGGATGGGAGGGTTACAAACTATCATCCGTAAGCAATTTGTATGGAAATGACAAATATTGTGTTCCTATAATCAAATGAAATGTCAGTGAACTGTCAAAATTACCATCCGTATTTCGTTTCGCTACCGCTGGATTTTGGTCGGTTAGGTATATACTTTTGTTTACTTTTTATTACAGTTTTAGACAAATTACGATTAAAGACACACGATTATAAGCTTAGGTTCTACAAAGATAAATATTTACAAAATGTCGAGTTCAGAGAGTGATACGGAAATTTTCAACGTTTTGTCGGGCTGGACTTCCGAGCTTGAATCCGACGAAGAAGTACCTCGTAGAAATTACAAAGAAAGAGTGAACTATTTTAATACATTAGATGCATACGATTGCGATTACGGCTTAATAAGCCGGCTGTAGAACAATTACTAACGGAAATTCATCCCCATTTGCGAGTAACATGTGGGAATTCGGTTTAAAATAAAAGACTTTCTAATCTCCGTATAATGCGTGTATTCGACAAGGAAGCGCACACGGGAAGGTGATAGAGTATATTTTCGAGGTTCACATTAATCATATATCCAACACCCCCCCCTCCCCCTCTCAATTTCAAGTCTACTATAAATAATAATACAAAATTTTATTTGATCCAAAACCATCCAAACTTGAAATTGGAACAACTTATTTATACATTTTACAATGGCAACACTAATTCAATAGCAGTAGACAACTGTCACAATCAACTTGACATTGACAACTAACGTCACAATCTGTCATAACCTACATTTATAATAAACAAACGTATAACCTCAAATCAACACAATTTGCCCATTTCGATCAAGACAAATTTAACTTACATCTAAGTGTATACTTGGACTTATTACTACACAATGCTTTTGTTAAACAGTCAGCCACATTTTGTTCACTTTGCACGTATTTAACTTCAATTAACTTCTTGTAAACAATGTCATTAACAAAATGAACTTTTATGTCAATATGTTTTGATCCCTTTGTATTTTCATAATTACACATCATACACTTTCATTTTTCATGGCGCAACCAACTAGTGAACAAGTGTTTTTTTTGTTGCCTTAGGTCAGTAAATGGGCTTTCTTTTCTTTCACTCTTCTTTTCTCTTTTTTTTAACCTCAAAAAGTTTGGCGCCTCGCCTCGCACGAGTCTGGATGGGCTATAAGAGTTATAAATATAGTGGAACTATTAGGCAGAATCATCTTTATATTCTTATTAAAAAATCGGAGAGTTCCTTTTCATTTCTAAAAGAGTCTTTTCTTTGCAAGACTTTCCTAAAAGGTTTAGTTAGACAGTAGAAAATCCTTTGCTTTATTTAACAGTATGAGCATTTCGCTGTCGTTATGTTTTGGTTTAGCTAATTGTATTTGTGACTCTACTTTAGTCTTAGGTATAATTTTCTGAGGGGTTTGGAATCATTAAGCTTTGTTTTCTTTAGAATAGAATAAACTTTATTAATTATACCGTAATAAATCAATATAACGACCATGTACAATTGGCGGCCTTATCGCTAAAAAGCAATTTCTTCCAGGCAACCATGGCATGGAAAAGGAGTATGGGATAATAATCGAAATCATGGTCAGTGTTGGTGCGAGCTTTTTAAATAATTTAGGTGAAAAAAAAGAAAAGTAAATAATAAAAGTAATATTTAGACTGATAAATATAGAAATAAATACACAAATATCATATCGACATCAGCATAGATGCATTAATAGCAGCATATGATCTAACGTCTTTCACAGTTGAAGGTTCTATGCTCATATCCTTCAAAATTGTTTCTTGTGGGTCCTTTGGAATTATTTAAAAGTACTTAGTTATACATTTTCATCATTTTCGTTAATGGCCTTTGCAACAATATTAATATTATTCGTATTCTGTTGTGCTGTTTTCTTCTTGTTGTTTGTACTGACTTTAGTTTTAGCCCTATTATCTTCTCTTTGTCGTTTACGTTCTTGCTTTTCATCTTCTTTTTTTTGTTTTTCATCTATTTTACTTTTTTCTATTTCTAAACATTTGTTGCTAATCAATACGAATAGTTGTTTATTTTCAATTTGTCGAATTTTCCTTACGGGTGACTGGCCATAATAAAGTATTCATCAAATTTATTTTTCAGGAGTAAGTTCTGTTCTATTATTAAATATAGGTAAAGATGTTGAACAGTAGGGAAATCGAGATTTGGTTTCACAACCTATATCTATAATCTCAACTGATCCTGAACCAAAACTATCTGTTAGTTTTGAATTCGCTTAAATTTTCAACTACATTTTCGTTTAAGATTGAAATATCTTGATTTAAATTCGATTCAACAGTATAAGAATCGTCAAAGAGAACAGGAGTGTCTATATTAATATTTTGATTTGGATTAGAAACAGTTTCTATGTCTACATCGTTTTGAGTGTTTGTGTTCTAGGAGGAGTTAGGCAATCCTAAGTCCTCTGAAGTATGCGTAACGGCCCATTCACGACCTTTCCGCTGTGAGCGGCAGCTAAGAGCGAAACGCCGAGCGGTCATATCAAAATTATAGAAATGTACGAGGCACGCCACGAGTCGCCGCTCATAGCGAGCGGTTTTTGCCGAGCGAATTGCTACAGCGGCGAGCGGTATGGAGAGCGGCAGGAACAAAGGCACAAGTTAGTATGTGCGACGCCAGGAAACAGAGCGGCGTGGACAGCGGTGCAGGAGTGACGGACTCAGTGGCGATAATAAAAACAATAACTTTTAGACGATTTTATGGCGATAATGGATATCGAAGCATTTATATCAGAAATTTTTAATAGACCGCCTTTATGGATGTCAAAACATCCCCAACACAAATATAAAAATGTTATAAAAAGGTTGTGGGAAGAAATTATACAATGTTTTCCGGAATATAATGGTAAGTTTAATTTAAATTAATAATATTCGCCTGTAGATATGTAAGTACAGACGAAACTACTAATACCTATGTCTTATACGCTATAAGTAGTTGACAAGTTTTTAAAGTTTTTTTATCTCTGTAAGTACCTACTTAGCTAAACACTTTGAAACTGTAGCAACCATTATACTAATATTTAATTATAACAGTGTTAATTATATTATTATAATTATTTTTACAATATTTATTCAAAATTAAATTAACTAAAAAGCAAAACCCGGGTTGAGTACGTTGGTTGTTTACGTTATATTGTGACGTCACATACCTTCATGCAGCGGCTGGCCGACCGATCGCCGCTGCTCCTTCCTACAAAACATATCAGTAGTTACGTATGTTATAGTATATTCATACAAGTAAATTGCAGGCATGCAGTGACACCATTGTCTTTGCGCAATCGCGCATTCACACGTGCACATCAAAGATGCTGACACAGGAGGCGCCCGTCCGTCGCATGCAACCCGATCGACCGGATGCCGACTTTACGTAGAACATACATTTATAAATGAAAAACATTCTTATTCCTACATCGAACTGAATCATACCTTTTCCTAGTTATAATTTTATATTGTAATTTTTTTTTTATTAAATAAGTTAAAGTAATTTTGGTTTTTTTTGGGTCCTCCGGCAGCGACGAACATATTTCGTATGTACCTACAGACGATACTACTGGTATGTTTACGTAGTTGGCAAGTTTTTAAAGTTTATCTCAGTAAGTAGGGACTTACAGAGACAATAGACATAGTTAGGTACTAATATATTTAAATTATATACCTAGATGGTCGACAAGTTTTGAATTTGGTGTTACTTATGTGCCTATTGGATTATTTACGAAATAATTTCTGTACTTATCACGAATAGCGGTTGCACGTAATGAAGCTCGGTTATTTCGCATTGATCTTGTTATCGTAATGTTGCCGCGTGATGAATTACCCATAAACGTTCTGAAGTCTTTATCATTATTTCCTTCTTTTTCTCTTACAATGTTATGTAACAGACATGCGACTTTTATAATCAACTTTGCATGTTTTGTATTTGTCTCAATAGATTTCATAAAAATGCGCCATTTGTTTGTCAAAATACCAAAGGCACACTCAATAGTTACCCTAGCTCTTGATAATCTTTTATTGAAGATTTTTTTCTCTCTGTCCAAGTTCCCAGACGGATAAGGACGCATTAAATAGGTCTTCAATGGATAAGCTTCATCTCCCACCAACACGTGCGGTAATATTACATTCGAGCTAGGCAGACTCTGAGGTGGAGGTACATTAAATCTATCGTTACGCAACTTGTTCAATATAGAAAAATGAAAAGTGCCACCGTCGCTTTGACGTCCCTTTCCACCAACTTCGATAGCAGTGAATTTATAGTCGGCGTCTGAAATAGCTTGGAGTACTAATGAAAAATACTTCTTGTAGTTGTAATATTCACTGCCACTATGCGGAGGTTTAATTATTCGAAAATGCTTTCCGTCTATCGACCCTATACAATTGGGAAATTGCCATTTCATGAAAAAATCATCAGACTTTTTTTTTAAATCCTCGTTCGTTGGTTGTGGAATATGAACTTCACGTAAAGCTACCCATATGGCATTTAGTGTTTGATAAATCATTTTTCCGACTGTACTTCGACCAAGGCGATATGAATGCGACAGCAACTTGAAAGATGTCCCGTGTGCAAGGTACCTGAAAAAAAATTAATAAAAAATTCTATAGTTTATCTATTAAGGATAACTTTTATTTCAGTTGCACAATTGAAGAAAAAATGGAAAAATCTGAAGGATACCTATAGAAAAGAATTGAAGAAGATTCCAACTTCACGCTCCGGGGACCCCGACACCGATGATGAGGATTCTATGGCGCAGTGGAAATATTTCAGTTTAATGACATTTTTAAAAGAAGATTTTATACCAGCAGAAAACGAGTCCAATCTAACTGAAAATGAGGATCATCATCATTCGCTTTCGCCGCCGTCATCTTTGGAAACTCTCCGGCCACGTGAGGTATCAATGTCACCCCAAACAAGTGCTTCGCATTCGGAAATACCTGCTTATTCTCGCAAACGAAAAGTAGCTGATATTCGGGCCGAATATTTAGAAATTGAAAAAAAAAAAACTAAAAATTTTGGAACAGGAATTAAATAAAAATCAAAATACATCGGGTGTAGAAAAAACAGAGGATTACCACTTTCTAATGAGTATTTTGCCTGAAATGCAAAAACTGAATTCCATTCAGAAAATGAGAGTGCGAAATAAAATAAATCAAGTTCTGATGGATGAATTGGCTTCTAACATGTCTGGAGATTACTATACATCACGTGGTTACTACACAAAACCGCCTCCCTGTACTGACGGCACTGATTATAGTCTTAATAATTTGTAGTACTACCTACAGTGAATTCGAAAAACAACTGCTTATGCAGTTGGTGACGACGAAAATGGACATAGTGGAGAATCGCAAGACCGATGGTACATCCCAAAAAAAGAAGAGAGAAGCCTGGGAGGATATTGCATGCCAATATAATAACTCGTCTAATGTATCCCAGCGAGTAAGTTAAAATTCTAGAGAATAAAGTAGTAAATAACTTATCCACCTACTTGGGATTTTGATAACCTCATTCTCTCTTTACATTATCTGTTTAATTTTAGGCGAATGCTGCTCAACTAAAAAAAATGTGGCAAAATCTAAAAATCAAGGCCAGAGATGCTAAAACTTTAGAAGCCCAAAAATAATGGACTGGTGGTGGAACTGCTACTCCAGCTATAGGATCCGAAGAGACCCAGGTCCTTTCTATATTACCAACAATAATGCCAACAATTGAAGTTGAGATAGATAGTGATATAATCCAATCAAGCATCTCGCAATTTAATAAGTACTCACTAATAATTTGTATTTATTAGTTGTTCATTTTGTTACTATAAATTAAATGTCCAGGCACTGTGCCATTCTAGATATTCCAGTTGGTGTGTGAATTTCTTGTTCATGTGGGGTGAAACACACCCTATGTGATGTTCCAGACTATAATCTAGCTGTGACAAATTTCAGTAAGATTTGTCTAGCCATGCATCAGTTATAAATATGTAGTACTAACTCAACTTTGTTTTAATTACATATAATAAAATTATATCAGCATCTAGTTATTTGTAAGTAATGATATATTATTTGGTTTCAGGTGAAACAAATGATGATGACGGTGTTTACTGGCAAAACAAAAAAAATTGAATGATGGACATGGAAGTTCATGTCCTCCAGAAGAGGTAAAAGATACTAATACTCTACCGGGCTGTTCTCTCTAGGGGCTTACAATGCCCATAACCCCGGAACTAGCACCATCTCCAGCAAAGAAATGAAAACCTGAACAATCTTTGGAGGATTTAAAAAAGGAACTTATAAAAAAAGAAATTGAAAAAGTAACTAAACAGATATAGCAAGATCAGGAAAAACATGAAGTAGAACTTGAAATATTAAAATTTAAAAGAGATTTGTTGAAGAAAGAAATAAATAAAAACTAAAAACTTAATATTATGATTTTTATTTCTTTAACAATTATATGTTTCTACGATGGATTGTCGAAAAGCTAATCCTGCAGCAGATGACATTCTTGAATTTAACTGCACTTCATCAATTTGCTGTGCATCTTCTTCTACAATTGAGTAATTGTCTCTGCTTCTTATTGCAATATTGTGAAGCACCGCACAAGCAACAATTATATTGCACACATTTGTTAATTTGTTTCTGAGGCCCAATTGTAGACATGAGAACCTTTTCTGTTGTTACTTTCTTCTTGATCAAGAAAATATATCTGATTTGGAGTTTATCCTCTAGGAAACACCTCGAAAAACGGCTATGTATTCGAAAAATAACTTTTGAAAAACAAAAATTGAGTAAAAAAATAATAAAATCAATCTAAAAGGAATAAAAGGTTAGAACTATGTTTTTTTTTAAACATTTGAACAAGAGGCAATATATATCTCAGACAGACAATTTAGCGAACTGAATCTGAAGTCAGAAGTTTATAATATCTTTACCAGAATAGTCCGTAAAAAAAAAGAAAGGCCTGCTACTGAAATATCCTCCCGCAATGTGAAAATTTGCTCTAACCCTGAATTTCTACTCCCCTTCTGCATATAAAAACTTAACATAAGTTTCCCATACTGCTTTGCCACACGTGTGTGAAGCAAATGGCACGAAAATAGTTCAGTGTTACCTGGCTTCACCTCTCAAGCATTCGATACCATAAAAAAGAAAAGTGAAATTAGTGGTAAAAGATTGCTGTGTACCTTAGTGGTTGACGAAATAGCAGTGAGACATCAATCGTGGACAGGAGTGGATAGGAAAAAAACGGTTGGTGCAGTCGATAAAAAGTCACTGGCGAAACAAGAGCTAATTTGATAACTTATTCTTTGAGTAAATGTTTTCAATATGGGGTAGTTGATGGTGATGATGATGTAGTTGCTCTTACTTTTGACTGTTGCCAAGCCAACTCTTCAGTGGCCAATGTTAGAGCCAGGATCACATAGAGATTCCATATGGCGTCATCCACAAGCACGGAGGTTACAATAATAACCCTAACGTATAAATAGGTTATAATAGGTTCAATTTGTAGCGACAATATGTCCTACATAATTACACGTAGTTAGATAAGCCACATATTATAAGATACAGTCAAAGATTAAATAAAGCAATTATAGGCACGCACCATTTTAGTATATAAGCGCTATAGATAATTAAATTAAACAGACTATCACACCACCTTGAGTCTCAATATACTCCTCACCAAACCAATGGCAAACTGGTGACCCCGACAGTTGAACAAGAAGGATGAAGACACCAATAAGGCAAATTAGTGACCCCGACAAACGAAAAAAGAAGTTGAACAAGGATATGGCAAATGCATAAAGAACCCGACAAAAGAACAAAGAATAAAGAAACCGACATGGCGACAAAAAGAAGAAAGAACCGGAAAATTGAACAAGGACCCGACAACTGAGCAATGAAGAAACCGACAACTGAACAATAAAGATACCTGGCTGCGCCACATTTGTTATTTTTATACACATATTAATTTGTGTCAACACATTATATTTCTTAAATCATCGCATATATATATACGCCTCAAAACGCAATACATATTCCTGGCAACACTACCCCTTCCCTCCCAAAATGGCGCCAGCGACAGTTGACAAAAAGTACTTCGAATGAACTCAACCGCGCGCGCGAGCAATATTTCAAAATTACGCAAAAGACTATAAATTTGTGACAATTTTTAACTCAAAAGTGCAGTGACTCTGTGTTGATCAAGAATACCGCCAAACGTTATCGTGTCCAGAAAGAATTGTCACAGAAAAACGCAAAACGGAGGATGTCCAGGCGGCTTCGATAACGAGGTAAGCGCTGGCGCCTCCAGCTCTGGTCCATACGATCCGGATCCCCATGTCTGATCCTTATAATCCCTTTATTATATATATTCACGCCAATTACTCACACTCAAATATCATTTACGCAAAAATCTATTATAAAATACGCTACGCACCGCCACGCTCAAACTTTACTCATTCGCATTACACATATATATTGTTATTTTACAATTATTATACTCTAAAACTCAATTATCATACTCATTCTCTAAGATTCAAGTAATATTTTTGGTATATATTGCATATTTCAGAAAATCATTCTTATAATATTGTTCGCCGCTCACGCAAATACCAACCGACCCGCTATATTGAATTATCATTTCACCGCCATTTAGTAATTGTTATTTGTTTTATATCATTTTTCGACTCAAATTACTTAAACACGCATAATTAACTACAAATACTCTTTCCAATATGCCTCCTAAAATTGATAAAACAAGTAACGAAGATGTTATGTTAATTTTTTTAGAACAAAAACAACAATGTTTGTTTCAAATAATTCAAGATGTCTATAACTTAAGTCTAAAGGTTTCCGACGATGTTACACGCACGCTATTCCTATCTAGGGCTCAGTCTGTTGACAAAACGCGCTCAGATTACATTGAAACTGTAGATAAACTTATGATTGAGAAACTTAAAATAAATCCTGAGGCTCAGCCGAGTTATAGCATTTATAATACATTTGATGAGTTGTATTGTTTCATAAAACAAACGGAAATCACTCTGAGACAGGAGCTTGAGGTTAGAAATAAAAATAATAGCTTTAATACAAAATTACCCCCGCTTCAACTTGTAAGTTTTGATGGTACGCCCAATAAGTGGCCAGTATTCTATGAAAATTTCCTCAGTGTCATACACACCAATACTCATCTCACACTCGCTGAAAAAGTTCAGTATTTGACCGGTGCCCTCTCCGGCAAAGCTCTCAATGTATGTTCTGGCATAACCGCTACCTCTGAAAATTATGAAATCATATGGAAAGCTCTTCTAGCAAAATACCATGATATTAGGGTACAAGCCTCGGGCTATCTAGAACAAATGTTACAATTAAAGCCCGGCCAATCAGCTGATACTATTCTTGAAAACTTTTGTTCAGCCGAAGCAGCTTTGAATCGCTTGAAAATTGACAACTTGTCAGATTTCATTATAACTCACATCGCTTTAAGCAAGCTTAGCAAACCTATGCTTGACTTATTTGAACAGTCTAATAGAGACATAGAAATTCCCAAATTTTCAGACCTGAAAAAATTTCTAACCCAACAAAGTAAGCTCAATGCACTCCATGCTCCATCGACGTCTCATTCTCAATATAATTCGAATAACCGCACTCAATATAATAAACCCGCACCGCAAATGTATAAAACAAAATCATTCTGTGTTCAAAACGCTCCTCCTCAAACTTCAAAGAGTTTTCAATCTCCTTGCAAAGTGTGCAACTCTGTGTATTCGCACCCGCTGTTCAAATGTGAACATTTTTTGAAACAAAACACGCAAACTCGCAACGACATTGTTCGTCAACACTCGTTCTGTATAAATTGCTTAGGCTTTCATCACATAAATATATGCAAATCTAACAACAGATGTTCGATCTGCAATCGCAAGCATCATTCGCTATTACACTATGACAACTATAAGAATAATTCAAACGCATCTCGATTCCCGCGCGCTGATTATAATGATAACAACGTGCCAAGTTATCAACGCGTATCGACAGCGCAGCGCGACCGCTCCGCCCAAGCGCCGGTCGGCGGCACGAATCGTCCGTCTCACTCGCTCTCGCAGCCGCCGCCTGCGCCGCGCCCGCCGCTCGTGAACTCTGCTCGCACTTATGACGCTCCCGTATCAGAACCGCAGTCGTCCACTTCGCGCGCTAATTCAAACGCTGAAAACAATAACTTCGCGATGTCAGTCACTGTTCCCGCGTGTATTTCACACAATGATACTACAGTATTGTTACCTACCGCGTCTGTAAACGTGTATAATAATAATAAAGCTCATCGCGTACGCTTATTCTTGGACACGGGTTCTATGAGTAATTTCATTACAAAAGCTTGTTGCGAACGCTTAAATTTAACAATAACGCCTGCGCCCTCTGTGGTCAGAGGTATTGGTAAAATTGAAAACCACTCTCTCGGAATCACGCAATTTAAAATGCATTCCCGCTTCGACTCGCGCTGTGTTTACACGGTTTGCGCTCGTGTTATTGATACGATAACGGACTTCTTGCCCAACGCTGAAATTAATACGACGGAATTAACTCATCTGCAAGATTTGCCAATGGCTGACGACCTTTATTACGCTCCCAGTGAAATCGATTGTTTGATAGGCAACGAATTATTCCCACTTTTACTCGGTTCGCATAAATCGACCTCGCCGACTTCCTCGGTCGTAGGTATACAAACCACTCTCGGATATGTCGCCATGGGAAAGGCCCAATGTCGCTCGCACTCGCTCACGCCAAATGTTAACGCTCATGCTTCTCTCGCGCAGAATACTTCTGTTACGTCTAACGCTCATAACTCTAAAAAGATTTTCTTCTGTCAAACAGAAGCGGTCTCTCTCGGTCAATTAACGCAACGCTTTTGGGAGATAGAATCTGTCCCCGATAAAAAACACTTTAGTCCCGATGACGAAGCATGTGAAAAAATATTTCAATCTACGTATTCGCGCGACTATACCGGTAGATACACGGTAGATCTCCCGTTCAAACACTCGCCCTCCGAGTTGGGGCATTCTTACTCTATAGCCAAGTGTCGTTTTTTAAATCTAGAAAAGAAACTCGACTCACATAATTTACGCGCCGATTATAATGCGACAATTCAAACGTATATTGATCAAGGCTACCTGTCCAAGGTATCAAATAATTTTCAAGACACGCAAGTTTATTATATGCCGCATAGAGCTGTGTATCGCCCTGAAAAGGAAACGTCAAAAATTCGCGTAGTCTTAGACGCTGGATGTAAGACCACTTCAGGCAAGTCACTTAATGACTTACTGTATGTAGGCCCGATTCTACAAAGTAGTATCTTTGATCTGCTTCTTAATCTCCGCATGTTCTCAATCGCGATAAATTCAGATATAGAAAACGCGACCGCTCAATCTGTAAAATTACTTACCGCTAAATCAAAAGTCTCCACTCCGAACAAAACTCTCGCACGCTTAGAACTCTGCGCCGCAGTTCTACTCGCAAAGTTGATAGACTCGGTCCGCTCTGTCTTCAGTAAACGCTGTAAAATAAATAAAATATACGCATTCTCGGATTCTACAGTGACTCTTACCTGGATTCATTCGCCCGCGCATAGATTTCATACGTTCGTAGCTAACCGCATCGCTCAGATAAATGAATACTTACCCGCTCCCCACTGGTTTCACGTTCGTGGTGTAGAAAATCCCGCTGATATAGTCTCGCGCCCTGTAACACCAACAGGATTAATAAATAACACTCTCTGGTTCCATGGTCCGCAGTGGTTATCCGCTCCTGTAAACACCTGGCCTGTAAAAGAATACAAAATTAATCACAATGAAAATACGGAATCTCAAGAAACTAAAAGTACCTCTCTCCACGTACAAACTTCTGCTCTGACAGAAACTACTCACCCCATTCGCGATCTAGCCGAACGCTGCTCGACTTGGAATAAACTCATTCGCTCGCTCGTATACGTACTTCGCTTTTCAAAAATATTGAAGTCTCGCGGTTCTATAACTACAAATGATTTGGAACACGCAGAAAATTACGCATTACGCTACGCACAATCGGAATATCTTTCCCAAGAAATTAATGCGCTTAAAATGAATAAACCTTGTCCAAGTAAAGCCGTGTTAAAACTTAACCCTTTTCTCGACGATAAAGTATTTAGTATTTATTAGTATTATCTCTAACGCGCCAAAAATATTGGATTCTCTCTGCCAGAAATTTAATTCGCCAAAGAGTGCATAAATGCAATTCATGCTTTAAGCTTAAACCGCGTAGTACGATCCCCCAGATGGGCGATCTTCCCTCTATCAGAATTTCGCAAGTTAAATCATTCGTGCATACTGCTGTCGATTACGCAGGACCCTTTTATATTACGCACATACGACGCCGAGGAGTAAAAAGCCATAAAGCTTATATTTGCCTATTCGTTTGTCTCACGACTAAAGCGCTCCACTTAGAGTTGGTCTCTGACCTAAGTTCAGACTTATTCCTTGCGGCGTTCAAACGCTTTATCTCACGCAGAGGTCCTGTTTCGATCCTGTATAGCGACGGAGGCACTAATTTTATTGGTGCAAAGCGCAAATTAAACGAAATTTACCAATTAATACAGTCCACTGATTATCAAAATTATTTGAGTCATTATCTCACTCAACATAAAATTCAATTTCAACACAGCCCGCCTTACGGACCTAACTTCAATGGTTTGAGTGAGACAAATATTAAATCCACAAAAGCTCATTTATTCAAAGCTATCGGAACTCAAATTCTCACATATGAGGAATTTAATACAATTTTAGTACAGATTGAAGGCCTGTTGAATAGCCGTCCAATTTGCGTTCTTTCATCAGATCCTTCTGATCCATCCGCATTAACTCCGAGTCATTTCTTAAATGTAACTCCTTTAAAATATTTGCCCGCAGAAGATATTGATCTCACTAGCTCAGAGAATAGACTCACTCGCTATCAGTTGTTAAACAGAATAGTCCAAAGTTATTGGAAACGTTGGAGCATGGAGTATCTTTCTTCACTTCAACAACGCGAAAAAGGGAACTCTCCTTCTAAGCCTTTGAGTGTGGGAACAATAGTCATAATAAAAGATGATAATTCGCATCCTATGTTTTGGCCTCTCGCTGTTGTTATAGAGGTTTTCCCCGGAAAAGATAATATTATCCGCGTCGCTAAAGTAAAGACTTGTTCTGGAACTTATATACGTCCAGTTACTCGGCTCTGCCCGTTACCTACGCAATAAGTTTAACTCAAATGTATTAATTTTAAGTTTTTTTTCTCAAAAGGTAATTCAATTCTCATTTAGTTTTAACGCAATGTAGAGGAAACCTCTAGGCCCCCCGAAGTTGGCTGCGCCACATTTGTTATTTTTATACACATATTAATTTGTGTCAACACATTATATTTCTTAAATCATCGCATATATATATACGCCTCAAAACGCAATACATATTCCTGGCAACACTACCCCTTCCCTCCCAAAATGGCGCCAGCGACAGTTGACAAAAAGTACTTCGAATGAACTCAACCGCGCGCGCGAGCAATATTTCAAAATTACGCAAAAGACTATAAATTTGTGACAATTTTTAACTCAAAAGTGCAGTGACTCTGTGTTGATCAAGAATACCGCCAAACGTTATCGTGTCCAGAAAGAATTGTCACAGAAAAACGCAAAACGGAGGATGTCCAGGCGGCTTCGATAACGAGGTAAGCGCTGGCGCCTCCAATACCGAATATTTTACAATGAAGAAACTAATCGCGCCTTCTGAAGAAGAATATATAGTGAAATAAGAAATTTATGTCCACGTGTATCTTAAAAAGGTTATTTAGCCAACGAAATATTGTTGTCGAATCCGCGAATGCATTAAAAGATCTGTTGGAATGTTACAAGTGACTGTTTACACGAGCTGACCAATCTTGGTATTGATGTAAATTCTTGGGATGTTATTGTTATTTATGTAGTAAGTTTGAAGCTGGACGTAGAATCTCGGAAGCAATGGGAATTGCATGTTAGTGAATCCTCCGAAGATCTACCTTCTTTCAAACAGTTTGGTAAGTTTTTAGAAACACGATTTCGAGCCCTTGAATTTATCGAACCAAAAGGAAAGCCAAAGTGGGTCCCTTCTACGTCTCACTCCAAGGTAATGCATGGTTCTATTAGTATAACATGTCCACATTTCTCCGATAATCACAAATTAGCGAACTGTAAAAAGTTTTCTAAAGAGAATAGTGACGAGCGACGTAGTCTTGCCCTGTCTTTGGGGATATGTTTTAATTGTTTAGGACTTAATCACACTTCCCGAGACTGTCGTGTTCTTTTAAAATGCCGTATTTGTCAGCGGAAACATCATACGTTGTTGCACCCTAAGAGCCCTAATGTAACCAGTGCGGTCGTAACGCCTACCACCTCACGTGAAAGTATTTCAGAGTCAGAGCCCACACCACAGGATATTAGTGTAAATATAGCAACCCATTTTGTGAATGAACGAGCGAAAGCTCAAGTCTTAGTAGCCACAGCCCTTATTAGGGCTGAATCTCAAAATGGATCATACCAAACATTGAGAGCATTGGTAGATAAAGGATCGCAAGCATCCTTCATAACTGAGGCAGCAGCGCAATTACTCCATTTGAAAAAAGTTGTTTCGAAGACAACTATTGCAGGAATAGGAGGTGGTAGTCTCTAGACATGTCGTTAATATTAAAATGCAGTCATTGCATGACCCTTCCTTCACCTAAAATGTAATAGCGCATGTTTTAAGTGCACTGACCTCCGTTATGCCAGACGCCAGTTTTAAACTTCAGAATTGGCCAGCAATTTACAACATTCGTTTCATCATCAGCCTATCGCAGTCCACTGCTGGACATAGGCCTCTCCAATTGCACGCCACTTAGTTCGATCCTCGGCTACTCGCATCCAGCTCCTGCCAGCCGTCCTGCGCAAATCATCACTCCACCTGGCCTGTGGACGTCCTACACTACGTTTGCCGAGACGCGGTCTCCACTCAAGAACACGTTTACCCCAACGGTTGTCGGTCCTGCGGCTAATATGGCCAGCCCATTGCCACTTCAGCTTGCTAATCCTGTGGGCTATGTCGATAACTTTAGTTCTCTGACGGATTACCTCGTTTCTTACACGATCTCTTAGTGAAACTCCGAGCATAGCCCTCTCCATAGCAAGCTGCGTGACTTTGAATTTGTGGACCAGCCGTGCCGTGAGTGTCCACGTTTCGGCTCCGTATGTCATGACGGGTAGGACGCACTGGTTGAAGACTTTCGTCTTTAGGCACTGTGGGATCGAGTCCGCTACGCGCTGTCGAGAGCGACGCACGTACTGTTACATCCCTATTTTCACTGTCACATCACTATTTGTTAAAGTAAATTGCTGACTTGCAATTATTGCTGGTTAACCTAAATACGATATTATAAATCAGCAATAATTATGCTATAAATACGCAAGACTTTACTAAATTCGTTCAGTTGGTTATTTTTTTTTTTTTTTTTTCATTATTTAAAAATGACAACTCCCGCATTAGGAATATAAATTCCTGTGTCGCGGGGGACTTTACAAACATACATGAAACGGACACAAAGAACACCCAGACTCAGAACAACAAATTGTGAATCACACAAAGTGTTGTCCTACGTGGGATTTGAACCCACGACACTTGGCGCAGTAGGAAGCGGCGTGGCGAGCGCTTAAGCCACTAGGCCAACCGTGCAGTCAAACCAAGTGTCGCGTAGATATTCTCTAGCTAAACTGCTCCCCAGCTACGGACCTGGTTCTTGCCTGCCGGCTAGCTATCAGTGAAAGCTAAGGATACACTCCGGGTCTACTCTGCCCTTCGCTAGGGCTATCCGCGCCGTTATAATCCAAGTCGCGATTAAGTTTTAAGTTTAAGTAGAAATTCTGTGTGAGTAAAAACTTTCAGTAAATAAATAGTCGTGAAATTTCAGTGCTGTGTTTTATTTTATAAGTGCTGAAAAGGACAATCTAACATTTGGTGTCAGAAGAAGAGGGATTTCTGAAGTCCCTCGGGTCGCCTACTCCTGACGATGACCATCTCCACACAGAAATTGGTCCAAACTCGCGATCCTGAACTAGTAAGTTGGCCACCTGCTGTCCCTGCCTGTCTTCCTGACGCTGTAAGAGGCCGCGGTCAACCCTAGTCATCGCATACAACGTGTCAGCATCGCTCCATTGTGCGTGAGGGTTTTCTGCCCAGCACCGAGTTATTGGCTACACGAATAACCAATTTTCTACACAAAATACATCGCGACACTTGGTTTGAGCGTTGACCCGTACCAACTGCAAACGCTTCACATTCCATCACTTCCGCCGCATCGCCGCACCGTCACCCGACACCGACGTCACCGACCTGCCGCTGTTTCCATGACATCGCTGTATCTACTAATAATACTGTGAGTGTTGTTTATTCGATTTATGTTGATTTATTTTTTGTCATTTGCATTATTTTGCGTGTGGATTCTTAATAATATACTTATATTATACTCTTAATTTCCTTCTCCGTTTCGCGTAATTAATTAAATTCATTCTTTAAAATGGTTAACGAAAGTAGTAAACTTGAAAAGAAAAGCGTTCAGTCGTGTTCAAGTTTACAGACTGTAGGCGTAGAGGAGTTAAATTTTTCTATCCTTACAAAATTTATTAAGCCATTCGATGGCGATAGGAATAAATTATCACCATTTATTAGGAATTGCGAAAATGCTTTAAACCTAGCTACTGCATCGCAACAGAGCATTTTATTCAAATACATTATTTCCCAACTAGAAGGGAAGGCTGAGTCCGCCTGCTCTCTTAAAATTTTTGAAACCTGGTCTGAGCTGAAACAGTTTTTAAAATCCACATTTGGTGAAACCAAACATAGGGATCACTTACTCCTAGACTTACAAAGTTGCAAACAAAAGTCAAACGAGTCTGTCACACAGTATAGTTTACGAATAGAAACATACCTCACTCGTTTACAGACGGACATTACACATTCCACTAGGGACCCTGGTGAATTAAGAGGTAGAATCGCCAGTACGGAAGACTTGGCGCTACATACCTTTTTACTGGGCTTACCTAGCCACATATCAAATATAGTAAGGTGTCGTAATCCTACCTCCTTACAGGAAGCTATTAATCTCGCTATTCAAGAAGAAAAATTACAAAATTATATTCAATCTACTAGATCGTCTGAACATAGACCAAAGTGTAAAATTTGTGGAAAGATAGGTCATTCAGAAAAAGCATGTTTTCTAAATCGCCAACGTCACATTAACAATTTTCAAAATGAAATACCAAATCAGGCTCAACCTTCTATATCTTCAAACTCACAAAATAATACCTTCTGTAGATATTGTAAAAATATTGGTCATGATATATCTCAATGTCGTAAACGTCAGTTTAACAACTCGCGTCAAAGTGATAACTCTACCAATCATTTTAAAAAACAAGTACATAATCTCACACCAATAAGCGATTTTGATAACAAATTTGATAATCCAAACTCTGATCTAGATGAACATTTAAACTAAATAAGGTTCCGGTTACGCGTCGTACGGAATCTTCAACTCAAACCGACGCTTTTGATGTCTTATCGAGACAATTTCTCAATACTAAATCCACTGAATCTAATACTAAATCCACTGAATCTAATACTAAATCCACTGAATCTAATACTAAATCCTCTGAATCTAATACTAAATCTAATACTAAATCTACTATATCCACTTAATCTAATACTAAATCCACTGAATCTAATACTAAATCCAATGAATCTAATACTAAACCCACTATATCCACTGAATCTAATACTAAATCTACTATATCCACTGAATCTAATACTAAATCCACTGAATCTAATACTAAATCCACTGAATCTAATGCCAAGTCTACTAAATCCACTGAATCTAATACAAAGCCTAGGAAATCCACTGTATCTAATACAAAATCTACAAAATCCTCTAAATCGAATACAATGTCTACTAAATCTAATAAATCCACTGAATATAATACTATATCTACCAAATCCAATCAATACTCTACTCCTATGTCTAATAAGTCTACCAAATCTACTATATCAAATACTTCTACTAATCTCCTAAGTACAATGCATCTATGTTACCTACCATGTCATACAATGAAAATAACAATTGCCCATCAAATAATAACAATTTAAATAACGTTTCTGATTCGTATTCTAATTTATTTGAAATTAATTATAACAATAAAATTCATTTGCCTCATGTGTATATTAAATCTAAATACTCTGATAAATTACTAGTCCTTTTAGTTGATTCCGGTGCAGGTGTATCACTAATAAGACAATCCCCGATGCAAATTCAACCAAAATTAGTTTCAGAAATTGTTCAGTTTAAAGGAATCGACAAAAATACGGATTACTTAAAAAGTCTTGGTCACTTTCAATTAGATTTTATATTTCCAAATAATGACGTTATTTTCGGCAAATTTCATTTAATACCAGATTGTGTGGACGTAGAATTTGATGGCATTATAGGTAACGATTATCTCAAGTCTCATGATTCAAAAATAGATTATAGGAATAAGACTTTAAACATAAACGATCATGTTTTACAAATTCATTTTTCCAAACTAGAATATACTATTCCTGCACGTTCTGAAATGATCTTAGAATGCTATGTTCTAAATCCCGAAGTAACTACTGGATATATCGATAAGTCTGAAATTCAAAAAGGTGTGTTTTTATCTAGTTGTCTCGTTACACTTAAACAAAACAATCATGTCACTGTATCAGTTCTTAACACTAATACTGAAGATGTCAAAATAAAATCTCTTTGTGTAGTACTAAACCCTTGTGATTTATTAGATGATTATCTGCATAATATTAACACTCTAAATCTTTCTAATTCCTTCAATCAAAATACTATATCAAATAGATCCTATGAAGTTAAGAAACAAATACGAACTTCACATCTTAATTCTGAAGAATCAAAAGCCTTATTTGATTTGTGCTCTGCATATTCCGATCTGTTTTATTTAGAAGGAGACACTCTTACTTCTACTAGTACCTTGGAACACAAAATTAAAACTACTAACTCACAACCGATTCACGTCAAAACTTATAGATATCCTGAATGTCATAAAGAAGAAGTCAATAAACAGATACAAAAGATGCTTGATCAAAATATAATCACACCTTCAAATTCCCCCTGGTCTTCTCCCATTTGGGTAGTTCCAAAAAACAAGACGCTTCTGGTCAAAAGAAATGGCGTATAGTCGTAGATTATAGGAAATTAAACGACGTTACTGTCGGAGACGCTTATCCTATTTCTAATATCACTGACATCCTGGATTAGTTAGGTCATAGCAAGTATTTTACTACATTGGACCTGGTGTCAGGTTTCCATCAAATTCGCATGGATCCAGAAGATGCCCCTAAAACAGCTTTTTGGTTTAAAAAATGAGCCAGCCACATTTCAAAGACTTATGAATACAGTTCTCGCTGGTCTTCAAGGTCTTCACTGCTTCATTTACCTTGATGACGTAATTATATACTCTCACTGCCTCTCTTCACACATAGAAAAACTTAAATTAGTCTTCGATGCTCTCAGAAAGCACAATCTGAAATTACAACCAGATAAATGCGAATTCCTAGGACGAGAAGTTGCGTATCCTGGTCATATCATCACTGATAAAGGTGTCTCTCCAAATCCTGATAAAGTCAAGGCCGTATCCAAGTATCCTACATCCAGAAATCCAAGGGAAATAAAATCATTTCTCGGGCTAATAGGATACTATCGAAAATTCATAAAAGATTTCTGAAAAATTACTAAACCCCTGACTTCACTACTTCGTAAAGATACTTCTTTCAATTGGACTCAAGATCAAGAAAATGCTTTTAATACTCTTAAATCAATGTTAACTAGTGCTCCTATTTTTCAATATCCTGATTTTTCTAAAGAATTTATTCTTACTACTGACGCTTCTAACTATGCTTTAGGTGCAATACTTTCACAAGGAGAAATTGGCAAAGATCTTCCAATCGCATATGCCTCTCGAACCCTCAATAGAGCCGAAGGTAATTATAGCACTACAGAAAAGGAACTTTTAGCCATTTTATTTGGTGTGAAAACCTTCCGACCCTATCTCTATGGACGCAAATTTAAAATTGTGACGGATCATCGTCCTCTTGTTTGGTTATTTAATTGCAAAGACCCTAGCAGTAAATTAGTTCGATGGAGACTTAAGTTAGAAGAATATGATTATGAAATTGTTTATAAATCTGGTAAAACTAACCTTAACGCTGATGCACTATCTCGCCCTCCTATAATATGTCCTGTCAATGATATCGATCTTACTAACGACATTACATATGGCAACTTTCTTCGATCTCGTTCTAACCCAATGGTATTTAGTACTGAAATCCGTGAGTTTAATCAAAGTCTGTTAAAAACACCCTGCTCTACAATCGCTTATCCTACTTCAATTGATCTAGACTCATCTAATCCTTACTGTGAAGAAATTATTAACCTCCTAGATGATAAAGAATCTTTTATAAGCTCCGAGAAAGAACTATATTCACTAAAGAATACTAATATTAATAATAAATTATATATCCATATGTTTACTAAAATTCATCACTATGATTCTTGTACTTATAGAGAATTATTTAAGGTGTTAAAATGCCTCCAAAATGAATTAATTATATTCCATCCTGATGTAAAAGAAATTCCTATGTCTGACTTTTCCAATCCATTTGACAAACTAGAATTTATTATAATTTACGAAATCATATCTTTTATTTTTCATAACACACATATCAAAATTCATATCTACCACAAAAAACTCATTTATCCTAAGCCTAACGAAATTCCTACGATTTTAAGAGATAACCATGACTCTCCCATTGGTGGACATATTGGTTCCACACGTTTGTATAATAAACTCAAAGATTCTTTTTACTGGAAAGGTATGAAGAATGATATTGAATCATATGTTAGACAATGTCCACAGTGCCAACAAAATAAAGCTTTGCGTGCTTGCAATAAAGCTCCGATGGAGATAACTTCTACATGCCAGGAACCTCTCCAAAGAATAGCAACTGATATTGTTGGCCCTTTACCAGAATCAGGTCTGGAAAAATATAAATACATCGTAACGTTTCAGGATGATTTAACAAAATACTCCATGGCTTACCCTATTACTAATTCGACAGCTGAACAAACAGCTGACTGTTTGATAAAATTTATTTCTCATTTCGGTATTCCTAAAACTCTTTTATCCGACCAAGGTGTTCATTTTATTGCCGAAGTATACAAACAAATAACTTCTCTTTTCAAAATAAAACATCTTTTTTCTACTCCATATCACCCCCAAACTAATGGCGCTCTCGAAAGAAGTCACGCCACATTGAAAGAATATTTGAAATCTTACGTGAATGACAATCAAGATGATTGGCATAAATATCTCCCAACTGCTCTTGTATCCTACAATTCATCTGTTCATTCTTCTACTAATTTTACACCACATGAATTACTATTTGGCTGTAAACCAAACCTGCCAAGTTCTATCTATGATATCGAACCAACAGTCACATACCCTGATTATATAAAAACTTTGAAACAAAAGCTTATAAATACTAGAAACATAGCCAGAGAGAATATCCGCCGTAGTAAAGAGAATTCCAAAAAATATTATGATAAAAATACTAGAAATATTACTTTTAATGTCGGAGATATGGTATATTTAAAGCAACATCATAGATTACGTAAAGCCCTTTCTAGCATTTGGAAAGGTCCGTATAGAATTATTAAAGTACTTAATAATAATAACGTTACTCTTTTAGTTAATCGTAAACATGTTAGACATCATTTTGATGAAATTAAACTAGCCCATGATAATTCCCTTCCAGGGCCGTCGCGCCAGGACTCCTCGTAGGATCAAACATGACTACACCGATAGTTAATAGTCCAGGTCTTTTCTACGATCCGATAGGTACATTGAAATATTATAATAACCATTGGAAGATAGTTACATATTCTGATCTCTCTTATATACAGAAACTCATATAGAAACATTACAAAGAATTCTAGAAAAATGTAAAGTAATCTGTAATACACATCAATCTACTAAAGTCAAAACTGATTGCTGGAATATCCTAAGTCCTTTAGAAAGTCTTTTTATCAATGTTCAAAATAATTACATCTCTTTATCCCATTTAACTAATTCTAATACTACTCACAAGGTTAAAAGGTCTGCCTGGATTGGTATAGGTGGTCCAATCTTAAAACAACTATTTGGTTCTTTAGACGAAGATGACGCTAAGGCTTTTACTGATGCTATTAATGCGGTTCAAGACGATCAAAGACACCTAGCTTCAATTATGAAAGAAAATATTCACTTAATAACTTCTACCATTTCATCTTTTAATAATACTATTGCCAAACTTAACGAAAACGAAAATATTCTCAATAGCAATATACAAAATTTAGGCAAAATTTTAGACACTGTTTCAGCTAATGCCAATAAGTTAGAAATAATATCATATTTATCAATGACTTTTAGTGCCTTAGAAAGTTCATTAATGATTCTTAATTTTAACCTTGAAGATCTAATCGATGCTATTCTATTTGGGAAACAGAATATAGTTCATCCATCAGTGCTAAGTCCAATACAGTTGTATAATGAACTGAATTCAAAAAGTAATGATATTCTTTCTAGTTTACCTTTACATTTATCTCTTGAGAATATTCATACAATAATAGATGTCGCCGAAATATCTTCATTTATCAACGAAAATAAACTAATATTTGCCATTAGAATTCCTCTAGTTACTTTCGTAGATTATAATTAATATCACATATATGCTTTACCAACTCCACACGATATTCAAAATCCAAATACTTTTGCATTAATAAATCCATCCGCAAAATATCTAGCTATGACACAAGATAGATTAACATATTCCGCGTTACAAGACTTAAGTGAGTGCAAAGTGATAAATAATAATTACTATTTGTGTAAACTAGGAAATATACAATATAGTGTCGGAAATCCTATTTGTGAAGTGACTATTTTAACTGAACATGTGAAAGGAATCCCAGAATCTTGTAATTATAAGATTATATTAGGTGAAATAGATTTATGGCAAAGACTTAGTAATAATAGATGGATATATGTTCAATCAGATATATCTAAGATATCCATAACTTGTGATGGTAAAATGAATGACTATAATATTGTTGGGACAGGTATCTTAGACTTACCTAAATATTGTAAAGCTTATCATAAGCTACTACAGTTTGTTCCGTCTCAAGAATTCGAAACTAAATTCTATGTTCCTAATCCAAATTTCAATATTATAGAAGATGATTGTTGTTCAAAAGCTACTGTAAATCAAACATTACCATATTTGACTCCTATTAAATTATCTCATGTAAATCTTGATTCGTTGCAATATGCTTCATATAAATTAAATCAAAATGCAGACGAATTAACTAAAATAGAAAATCAACCTTACCATATTAAGTATAGCTATTATTTTAGTATAATTACTACCCTATTATCTGTCTCTGTATTTGTATATTTTTCTTATAAATTGTATAAATATCTCTGTTGTAATAATCGAAGAAACAGTACATCCTGTTGTATTGAAATTGTCAATACTTGTATGACTAAACCTCATACAAATATTCGTGCAAGGTCTAGTATTGAAATGGCCAATACAAATTATGATACAGAAAGTACAGATTCTAATATAAGTTCACCAAGGCGAAACCTTGAGTTATTGTAAAACTTAAACGTAATCTAATTTCCACTGTATTAATATTATATTTTATAAGTCGTATTTCTTAATTAAATGTTCTCTCCTTATTTCTTAATCATGTTAATTTCTATATCGTTACTTGGATTATACTCACATACTTCTTCTATTCCGTATGTTCCGTTTTAAAGGGGGGAGATGTTACATCCCTATTTTCACTGTCACATCACTATTTGTTAAAGTAAATTGCTGACTTGCAATTATTGTTGGTTAACCTAAATACGATATTATAAATCAGCAATAATTATGCTATAAATACGCAAGACTTTACTAAATTCGTTCAGTTGGTTATTCTCTAGCTAAACTGCTCCCCAGCTACGGACCTGGTTCTTGCCTGCCGGCTGGCTATTAGTGAAAGCTAAGGATACACTCCGGGTCTACTCTGCCCTTCGCTAGGGCTATCCGCGCCGTTATAATCCAAGTCGCGATTAAGTTTTAAGTTTAAGTAGAAATTCTGTGTGAGTAAAAACTTTCAGTAAATAAATAGTCGTGAAATTTCAGTGCTGTGTTTTTTTTTATAAGTGCTGAAAAGGACAATCTAACAGTACGTATCGTTGGCCTCTCACCGCGCGTGTTTGTGACGTCACTTCGACCGGCACAGGCGTTGTTTACTCACTCCGTGTTCCGAGAGAATTGACAACAGCCCCGCGTATTAAACGCTAAACGACCGCGGTTGGCGCGATAGCAAATAATACTCACCGCGCGCACTTCGGTACCTCCGGATAACACAGGGTACATTGCTGACCCTGGCCCCCGGTCTGCCACCAGCGGCAAGCCCCGGTGGGTCGGTTCAGTGGGTACCTTGTGCCGAATGGTACTGATTGTGCAGCGCATAGCCAAGTCGCCGCATCGTAACTATCATGAATTTGTAAATTCAAGAAGAAATGCAGGCGTAATTCGGCATGCCTCCTCCGTGCCACAGCCACAACCCGCCCACACATCGAGCGACTCGAACACAACAACAAAACGCTGGAGTAGCGAAGCGTGTTTTTGTTCGCTCCCGAGGCGCGGCGTTGTCTGCACTTAGCCGAGTAGTGGCCGCAGATCAAGCCTCTTTAAAATGCAGCTCCACGCAGCCGTCACGATCTCTACTCGCTGAGTCACCGACTGTTGCTTTAACACCGACGCCGGGAGCGGGGGAAGAATTTTTCCCCCCTCCACAATTTCACGAGCCAACACACCACCTACACCTGGCCCATCGAAAAGAAGCCCACATGGACTCGCATCCTCTATGGCGACTGCCGCACCTACGACAGCATCTGCCCCTGCACCTGATGTCACACCACCTACATCTGCCTATCCTGTTCGGGCCGGCCGATGCCGCAAAGGCCCAAGAAGGCAGTAGCTCCCCCGTCACGCTTCCCTGGTCCACAGACAGTAGCACCCGACCGCTTTCCGTTACCACCGCAAGTGGAGGAAAGGCGAACACTCTTCACGACACCGCCCTTTGGCCAATCAGTGATAACAAGAAGCTCACCAATGGAAGTTGTGGGACCCACTTATGCCACCATAGTGGGCACCCCCGCCAGTACAGGTGCCAGCGGCCCAACTGCTGCCTCCACTACTACCACCCATGTTGTAGCACCTTCTACAACCCCTAACGCTGCCCTTGCTGCTGCAACTACTGCTGCTGCCGCTACTCCCGCCACTGCCGCTACCATCGCTGCAAATACTGCTGCTGACAAGAAACAGCCAACCACACGCTATCCACCTTTAGTGGTTAAAATGCTTCCGGATTGGTTTACACATTTCCGGGAACTCAAGAATTTACTTGGACACGCACCAAACGGGCGCCCATTCGGGAAGGGAGTGCGATTTATCCCGAAATCGGAACAGGAATACCGCATCATCCAGCGGTACCTGTACTCGCTAGAGACTAACGAGAAAATCTCTTGGTTCTCTTACTCCCTCCCCGCAGAACGCAGCCTCAAGGTGGCCATCCGAGGCCTGCCTGTAAATACCCCGCCAGAGGAGATCGAAACCGAGCTCACCCGACTCGGGTTTAAACCCGAGTTCGTACGCCCCATCCGTGCCCGACAGGGCCGTCCAGGGTGTTACAGATTATCAAAATAACAACATGTGTACTACTATCTATTGGATACGATATGGCAACACTCATGTTTACTCTATGGTTATATAGAATGACCTGTGCCTTTTCAAAAATAAACGACAGTCTTGTTACAACTACTACCGTGTGCCTGTATGTACAGGGTGCCTGTATTTCGCACAACACACAAATCCGACACCGGGCATTTACGAAATAAATGAACTTCTGCGCATGCCTGGCGTACACATAGAGGCATGGCGCGGCAAAAAGGGACCAGCACAATGCCACAGGTGCCAACAATTTCGGCACTCGTCCCATAACTTCCACAGGCCGCTCTCCTGTGTACGTTGTGGCGGACCTCATACCGCTCGCGACTGCCCACGCCCTCTGGAAGACCCGCCTACATGTGCTAACTGCGGAGGGCCGCACACTGCAAATAGTTCTGCCTGTCCCGTATTTAAACGGGAAAACCGAAACCGGAAGGCGGGAACTATTGCACGCACTATAGCAGCCACATCGCAGCCTACACAGAAGTCCACCTCCGTTGAGGACGGCAACGCTCCTGCTTCGCTCATGGCAGCAGCTAATCTGCCAAAAGATCGTGCTCGTCGCAAGAGGCGACATAAAAATAAGGAAAACACGCAGGCCGAACAGGCAATTGCGCCCTGTAACAACGTCCAGGAGGTCACCGTGGTCGCTGCCCCGCTGAAGGGGACAAAGGCGAAGCGGAGTGTCCAACCGAAACCGGCCCCAAAGCCGGCTATGGTAGACCTGGACACGAGGATTACCAGCGTTATCGGCACTTTGCAAAAGGTGTTGGTAGCGCTAATGGAGAAGCGGGATCCCATCCCACTAATCCTCGATTGCATAACAGAACTATGTAAATCTAGGACTGCATAGACTGCAAGTATTGTTCTGGAACGCCGACGGGATATCACCAGAGAAGACCAGGCTACTGAAGCAGTTGTTGGCAAAGCGGCAAGTCGACATAGCCCTGCTCAATGAAACCCATCTTAGACCAGTGGACACATTCAAGATGGGGGGATACTATGTTTATAGGGAGGACCAACGCTCACCGCGAGGGATTGCATACAGGGGATTAGCAGTCTTGGTCAAGAGGAGAGTCGTCCACCAAGTGCTACCAGTGCCAATATTGCAATCTGCGTACGCCTTGGGCGTGGAAATCTGCATCGGAAGCCAAGCCCATACGTGTGTTCGCATTCTACAGGCCACCAGGGCAAAGGTTAGCAGTGTCTGACATCCACATCCTGTTGGACTCGCCACTGCCCACCATAATCGCCGGTGACTTCAATGCGAAGCATACGGCGTGGAATTCCAACATTATTTGCTCGGAAGGCCGCCGCCTTTTAGATGATGCAGATCGCAACGCGTACCAGGTACTGGGACCAGAGGTTCCGACGCACTACCCGTACTGCGTGGCACTCTCGCCGGACGTCATAGATTTGGCCGTCACCCGCGGCATCGACGCGGCTGTGTATCTTGACGTCCTGGACGATCATCTCATCTCGGACCACCAGCCGGTGACTTTGACCCTGGATGACATCCCACAGACGTTCCAAGTAATTCCTCGATCACGCCAGGATTGGCGGGTCTTTGCCAAACATATGGCTGAGTTATCGCCCTCCTTCCCGTTCTGATGACGTCGAAAAACTTACGTCGGACCTTGGTGTGGCCCTACAGACCGCACTTAGAGAGTCGAAGAACGCCAAAACCGTAAGGAAGCCCTTCCAAATACCCACTCAAATCCTAGCGATGATCGACAAGAAGAGAAAGCTGCGCAGCTTTCTCTTCTTGTGGCAGTGGCAGAATGCCCGATGTCCGACCATGAAGTCCAATCTCAATGCTCTGGCTGCAAAGATCTCTGATGCGTTGGCAACAAACGCAGCGGAATCGTGGCAACGCACCATTGAGCGAGCCAGCGAAGATTGGTCGGGCATACACCGCCTGTGCCGCCAACTTTCTGGGAAGCCTGCTCCGACTAGACCCTTGCTGGCCGGTGACGGAACCCCACGTTACCGTGCCGAAGACCGAGCGGAGATATTCGCCGACTTCCTAGAAGCGCAGTTCCACCCGAATCTGGCCTACAACGTGCAGCACCTAGCAGAGGTTGAGAGAAAGCTCCAATTATACTTTGAGCAACCGATAGCCCCGACTGAGGATCCCATCACTTTCTCGCCTGGGCAAGTACAGCGGATGATTCGCCGAACACCTCTCCGCAAAGCACCTGATTACGACCAGGTGACCAATGAAGCCTTGCGTCACCTACCTCAGCGAGCCATCGCGACGCTGACGCGTCTTTTTAACGGCATTCTCCGCACCGGACACTTTCCGTCCGCATGGCGACTTGGCAGAGTAATCATGCTGCCCAAGCCAGGGAAGAATATCCTCGTACCGAGTAGCTATCGCCCTATCACGCTCCTCTCGACAACGTCTAAGTTGTTCGAGAAACTACTATTGCTGCACATGACACCACATTTACAGCCACGTGACGAACAGTTCGGGTTTCGTGCCGAACACTCCACGACACACCAACTCGCGAGGGTACTGCACAACATCGCGGTTGCTCGCAACAAGCGCGAACGGATTGTTGCAGTCTTCCTCGACATGGAGAAGGCTTTCGATCGCGTCTGGCACGCTGGTCTGCTATACAAGCTGTCCACATCTACTACTCCTCGTCGAGTAGTGAAGATTGTGGCCACCTTCCTGCAAGACAGAAGCTTTCAAGTGGCGGTTGAGAGCGCCCTGTCTACAGAGCGACCCATATGTGCCGGCGTGCCGCAGGGAAGCTGCCTGTCTCCAGTGTGCTACTCTTGGTACACAGACGACATCCCCGTCACCGACGGTGTGCAACTCGCGCTTTACGCTGACGACGCGGCCTATATCACGACGTCAAAAAATGGCGCCAACGCTGTTGCCAAGATGCAGCACACTCTAGATGCACTTCCCAACTGGCTGAAGGACTGGAGACTGACAGTCAACGTGGCGAAGACTCAGGCAATATCCATAGGAACCGTGACACTGCCACAGTTGAAACTCATGGGGCAGAATATCGAGTGGTCCGCGACGGTGAAATACCTCGGTGTGACCATCGACCGCACCCTTTCAATGGAGCCTCATGTCAACAACGTCATTGCCCAGGTTCGTACCGCACGTTCCCTATTGCGGCCTGTACTCTCTTCCCGATTGCCGCTCCGTGCGAAGCTCGGTGTGTACAAGGCTTACATTTGCACCCGACTGACCTACGGTTCCCCAGCCTGGTTCGCGCTCGTATCCGAGACGAATCGCCGTCGACTGCGTGCGCAGCAGTCGCTCACACTACGCACCCTCACTAACGCTCCTCGCTTCGTGCGGAACAAGACGATCTCCAGGGATCTGCGCGTGGAGAGTCTGGATGATTTCATTAGACACCTGAGTACCAACCTTTTCATTAGACGCCTGAGTACCAACCTGTTCGTGCGTGCTGACGGCTCGCAAGCCCGTCACCTGCGCGAACTCGCGCCCTATCATCGGCGACCGCCGGACAGGTATGGCCTGCCACGAGATCTTGTCTCCGTGACAACCACTCCCGTACCATTCCAAGGACCCGACCCTGTGCTGGCTGACGGGCGCTCCTCAGGGTTCCCACCCTTAGGAGCTCGACCTCGCTAAGCACAGCTCACTACACTGGAAACGACACCCATCCCTTCCGGACTAGTATTCCGGTACTACCAATCGGCCCATCCGGGCCCAACCCAGTGACCCACCTGTAGTCGCAGGCGGCGTAGCAAACCACTTGAGCAGGTCTTATACCTGGAAAAGTTACCCCGAGACCCTAGCTGGGGTTTACGAGATGAAACACTGTGGGATCGATGATGAGAAGACCCGACGAAGCTTCCCAAACGCCGCCCAACCCAGCTGAATTCTCCTGTTCACCTCGTCCTCGAAGTTGTTTCCACCCAACTGCAAAGTCTGCCCGAGGTACACATATTTTTGAACAACTTCGAGAACGGCACCGTGTATCGCAACCGGTTCCGGTAGTACATGTTTGTTGAACATGACCTTGGTTTTGTCCAAGTTCATCCGTAGGCCGATGCGTACAGAAGAGTCAGCTAGGTCATTTAGCATCTGTTTTAAGTCCTGCAGCGTCTCCGCCATGATGACGATGTCGTCTGCAAATCGCAAGTGAGAGATGTGTTCACCATTGATGTTTATGCCACGTCCTTTCCAGTGCAGCGTCTTGAACAAGTCCTCCATTGCATTTGTGAACAATTTCGGGGAAATAACATCCCCTTGTCTCACTCCTCGATGCAATGGTATGGGCCTTGTTTGCTGATTCTGTACTTGGACGGACATGGTGGCGGCCTCGTAGAGACATCTCAACACTTGGATGTATCGCCAGTCTACTTGGCAACGCTGCAGGGACTCCAGAACAGACCAGATCTCGATCGAGTCAAAGGCCTTCTCATAGTCCACAAATGCTAGACACAGGGGCTGATTATATTCTTCGGTCTTTTGAATAATCTGCCGCACTGTGTGGATGTGGTCTATGGTACCATATCCGCTCCGAAACCCAGCCTGCTCCGGTGGTTGGAATTCGTCGAGTCTTCGCGCAAGACGGTTCGTGATGACTCTTGAAAACAGCTTATAGACGTGGCTTAAGAGGGAAATGGGTCGATAGTTCTTCAACCTGGTCTTGTCACCCTTTTTGAAGAACAAAATGACCACACTTCTACTCCACGCCTCTGGAGTTCTCCCTTCGAACAGGACAGCGTTGAAAAGCTTTTGGAGCTCCCTCAGTACGGGCTTACCTCCAGCTTTCAACAACTGTTCTGTTGTAATGCCGTCCTCTCCCGGGGCTTTTCCATTTTTCAGCTGTCCAAGAGCCATCTCGATTTCGTCAATGCTGACTTCTGGCAGATCTTCGGTGTAGTGGCGTGTTTATTTGGCTCTAGGATCCTCATGTTCATTCGTTTAGCTGACCTAAAGTTTAATTCACCCAACAAAATTGACATTTTGTTTTAATCATATCAAATCAAATACATACATATTATACACAGAAAATATTAAAGCCGTTAACACGTTTGCTATTCCTATACTGACTTATTCATTTGGTATTATTAACTGGTCACAAACGGAGCTTAAAAACTTGCAACGAACAATTAGCACACATATGACTAAGTACAGGAAACATCATCCAAAATCGTTAATAGAAAGACTTGCACTACCACGCAATTTAGGAGGAAGAAGTCTAATTGACATTCAAAATTTACACAATAAGCAAATTACACTACTCAGAAATTACTTTTACAACAAATCACTCACATCTCATCTCTATAAACGAATCACAGACATTGATATCAAACACACGCCTTTAAACTTACAAGACCGACATACTCAACGTAACGAAACGATAGTATCTAAAGAACAGAAAATAACAAAGTGGGCTGATAAATTTCCCCACGGTAGACACCGAACCGACCTTAGCCAAAACTACGTCGACAAAGACAAGTCGAACGAATGGCTAAAGAAAGCGGATTTGTTTCCAGAAACGGAGGGATTTATGCTCGCTATTCAAGACCAGGTAATAACAACTAGGAATTATAAGAAATTTATTATTAGAGACCCAAATCAGACAATAGACATATGCAGACATTGTAATTCCGCTCCAGAGACAATACAACATATAACCGGCGCCTAAACCCTAGCACAAACTGATTACAAACATCGATACGACCAAGTAGCTTCAATAATTCACCAACATTTAGCACACAACTATAAATTCAGTAGTCAAAAGATTCCATACTATAAGTATAAACCTGACACAATACTAGAAAACAAAGCTTGTAAAATTTATTGGGACAGAACAAAACCATTCATTACAACCGTCCAGATATAACAGTTCATGACAAAATCAACAACGTTGTTTACATTATAGATATAGCTATCCCGAACAGCCATAACCTTGAATCCACCATTTCAGAAAAACTCTAAATACCAAGATCTGGCAATTGAACTTAAAACTCAGTGGAAAGCTCACACAGTACACATAGTCTCAATAGTTCTATCATCAACAGGTATAAGTACCTACAACACTCACTCAAAATCTTGAATTACTTCGCAATGAGAGAGGAAGTGGCAACACTGCTCGAGTGACATGTAAAATTTTTGTTCCGTATTTTAAAATTAATTTTAATTAGTAAATAAGTTAGATTATGGTGTAATTATTTGTGTAAACGTATCATAAATGCGTAAATACTCATGATAAAATTGTTATCCTTAGAATTGTTAAAGTTTTCGGTAAAACAACAATACCGGTAACCTAGAAACATCAGCTGACGTTCTAACTACGGACCTAAATGGATATTTTAGGGAAGTATTGTTTACTTTTAATTAATAACAGCACACAATCGTCACTTTAACTCTCATAAACATCCATGCCAATTTCTAGTATAGTTTTTTTGCTGATTTATTACCCTGTACCTACTGGTTAAAAATTTCTTTGTTGAGAACCGGTCATTAAACAACAAAACATAGATGAAACATAGAAATTCCTGTTGTTATTTCCAAATCAATCTATTCTTTAGTGATTTAGATACGTATAGATCGTTTGTTGTGCACTGTGCATTATTGTCTTTAATTGATATCTTAATTAGTTAAGTTTATTTATTTATTTTATAGTGCAACATACCCACTTATGAAAAAGTTAATTCCTAAGAGAATAAAACGTTTCAAATTGAATATTTATTCAATTATTTAGATACATTGGACTAATTAATATTTTAAAGCTAATATACTTCATTTAGATTCACTGAAAGCTTCACCTGTCTTTTTACCCCTTTCTTCGCTAACTTTCCTTTAGTGTTCTATTCTATCAGTTCTCACCGTTTCTTTACTTTAAATTTTCAGTAACTAATTCTTAAACCATGCCTGTGATGACCTGAAAGGCTGCTGCCCAGGCTATGGAGCTAAAATTGAGAACGGCCCTCCAAGAACTCAAAGAATCAAACCTCCAAGTCCAACAATTGTTACAGGAGAGAGAAGAGAGTGAGCTGGAGGTTGTTAAAGTTAATAGCAAAAACTCAAGCTTAAAACGGGAGCTAGTAGACCTACATCAGCAATACTTGGACGTTGTTGATGAACGGGATCAGCTGAAGGTGGTCACGGATGGTTTCAGTAATTGTAGTATTTTATATGATCAGGCTTTATTTAAAATTAGGGACCTAGAAGATGAGTTAGTTCATGCCAATAGTTGTATAATCAAGTTACAGAAAGAAAAAGCATGTAATCAGGTTAAAGAAACAAACCTCTTATACAATGAATTATTAAATAGTGATTGTAACCCCCCTTCCTTAATAACTATTGATCTGACTGTAGATTCCTTACTGAAACAGAATTATTCAGTTAGCAATAAGAAAATAAAAAAGTATGCAAAACTGAATAGATTAATTAAAAAATGTTATCAATTTAGGAAACAACACAAACACTTTTCCAAATATATTCCACTGAGGAAAGAGTGTGTTCAATTAGTTAATAAGTTAAATAATTACCAAATAAAGTTAGAAGACAGTATAAAAATATATGAAATTGATACTCAGTTTAGGTATTGTTCCTTAGGGTAGAAATAAAAGTCACTGGGTTAGTTAAGTCTATGTAATACACCAACCACCAGAGTATATCAGTTACACAATTTACACACTTAATATAAAATATTTTGAATTAATAAAATGACTTATTATATGGGCATTTCTCTGTAAGCTCGTACAGGTCCCATACAAATGCTGTCCTGGCAAATTTTTTTAACATTTGCTAAAAAACTGTGTTCCTTTTCGAAGATAATAAACTATTATTTAAGTATATAAAGAGGCCCACTGAAATTATTTATATTTTCCAAGTTATTAACGATTTTCCAAAAAATCATGACAGGGGACTGTTAAGTCAGACAGAGGACTGTTGTACTTTAGAAAAAAGTCATATTACATTAATCAATTATTTATTCTTTTTATGAAATATTTTCGCATCAATAATAAATAAAACTTCTTTAAGAAAAGTGAACAGAAACAACAACTTTCTATATAAATATCAGGTGTTTTACATCGTTTAGCTTTAGGTACTTCTAAGCCAATGAGATTAGATTTTTTGCCGGGTCTAGACAACGACTTTATTTCTTTAGGTATCCAGTGCTTGTACTTTTAAAGAACACTACCAGTTACAAGTTTTTTAAAGATTTGTCTCTCTGGTACATTTCAATGTGGAATAATTTATTTTAACTGCTTACTAATGTCGCCAAACAATGCTTTCTTGACTACTTATACAAAATACACAGGCCCCTGTTCTTTTCTTTGGTCAGGCTCGTCTAACATTTTCAACATCTTTGTCTTAGGCGTATTTTCAACGTTCTTTTTGTTTTTTCTTTCTAATCTCGCTATTTTTTTTGTACTTCTTAAGTTTTTTCTCTAAGCGTGCAATCTTTTCATTTCTTTCCCTGTTAAACTTCTGTCGTCGCTATTTGGCTTCTTTTTTTCTTTGCTGTAGACTAGCACTGGAAAATTTGCTGCAATTTCAGACAGGGGACTGTTGCCAGGGGACTGTGTTTTTCGGCTAAATTTCACAATATTTACAAAACTGATATAAAATAGTTTTTTAAGAATATACCGATCAATTGAGACATAAATAATGCAACAATAATCTTTATTCGGATATTATTAAAGTAATTAAAATACATATTATGACTTACCAGAGGACTGTGCGTGGTAGCGATACAAGCGCTTGTTCACCTCACAAATGACGCTGTGACACTTAACAAAATGGCATATCAACGCCGCATTCGGCAAGGTTGCTAACTTCAAAGCTATTACGTTTAGTGTGACTTAAAAAAATTATCGTAAATATGATAGTTGTTTTTAATTATGAATTTAAATATTTGGCAGGGGACTGTTTAAAAATTCTAGGGACAAAGTTTACAGGAGTCTAATAATTAAATAAATTTCGTAATAAAACCTTGTTTTACGAAAATAATATCATAAACTTATCTTCTTAATGATATTGACTTCCTAATACTTCATTTATCACTCACTTCTTTGTAAATCTCATTTCTAGGTGGAAATACAGTGATGGGGACAGCCAGGGGACTGTATTTTTAGAGCTTCTATCGCGTCTAGAAAAAAACTGAAAATAGTTATGGTTCTAAATACAAAGGGTCCGTAAAGTTTCGGAATTAGAGTTTCATTAGGAGTTGTTTTTTTTTAAATCATTTAATAACGTCTTGAAAAATTCGGTCTGGACAGCCGATTACGAGTTTACAGAGAATCGCCCATATATATTGTCTAACTCTTATTATATATACGCTAACCCTTGGGTTTCTAGCTACAAATATGAAAAGGAATTGGAACTGAGTACGAGTTGGATGACCTACATATCTCGATTACATCGTCACGCTGTTAGGGGAACCCCTGGGTTGGCGGACACATACGTGAATTGGATAGCGGCTGCATTGCACCAGGAGTTTGGCCCGGGGAAATGGAAAAACTGGGTTTGTACCCCAGTTAGTGTGGGAGGGGGAGGTCCGATCGAATTCAGCGTTCCCCGAGTGTGGACTCAGCTGCAGCATGAAGAGATAGGGAGAAGTCTAAGGCTGGATCCATATTTCGGGCTGGCTATCAAGTTGGGGGTACTGAAGTCCAAATTAATATTCAAGCGTATCGCTACCTTAGTCCCTATATCTATCGCAGGGGCCCTTCAAGGGTACAAATCACGTCGGGGTCACCAATTTAGGTATTGTTCCTTAGGGTAGAAATAAAAGTCACTGGGTTAGTTAAGTCTATGTAAGGAAGGAACTGAGAGGAGGCTTGAACGTCCGAACGAAGTGGGATATGCGCTCGATCTTCGCTTTTTTCGAGGGGTGGGATTCCTCTCGTTGAAACAAAGGCAGAACGAGCGATACCAACGTCGGATAGAGGAGAATCGTGTCCGTAGATTAGCTGAAGGAAATATTGCAGTGGCTGGTGAAGCCGCGCTTCACGTGGAGGCCGAGCGATTGGCGGGCATTCGTAATCTAGCAGCAGCAGGTCCCGCCGCTGGGGGTGGTGGGGGTGGGCGCCCTGTTGTGGCTCCCGATGGTGTGGTAGGCGAGCTATTTCCCGCGCCTGAGGGTGAGGCACGTAGAAGGCGTAGAGCCGTGGCCGCTGGTGTTGACAACCAAAATTGGTATACGTACAGCGATACCGTGCCTGTGTACAGTGTAGGCGTGAACACCTGGGCTGAAGAAGGTGAGACCGTTCCCTTCAGCTCTTTGTACAACCACGTGGCAGAGCGGATTACCGACCCCAATGCTACGGGAGCTTTAGGCGCTTTAGTAAAGGGGTCGACAATGAAAGACTCTGCGAGCGTGATCACTATCGTGAAACATATGCAGAGAGGTAACGGTTCCTATCGCGATGAAGCTCCGTTAGTTAGGGCTTACAATATGTTGACTGCTACGGCCGCTGAGGGTAGCCCACCTGACCCAATTACATTTAAGTGGATGCGCAATTTTAGTCCTGTAGGCGCTGTTCAGCTGGAAGTTTTTGAAGGCAGACCTGTGGGTGGGTCTGTTATCGCGGTCCCTCATGACATGTTCACTGAATATGTATTCTTAAATTTTAACACTCCGTTCCCTGGTATCGGGGAAGGTATAAATGTATTCTCTCTGGATAATATGGATGATACGTGGGTAGCCATTCCCGTAAGCAACGATCTCTTGCGCACTAAGGCCCTCATACCTTACATGTTATCGTTTTTAACAAGTGGGTACACTAACGGTACCGTGAATCACATAGTACACGGGGAATTCACCAGTCCCCAACATGAAGGACAAACTATGCAGTATGGATCATACCGTACTTTTCCTAGATCTAATCTTGCTTACATACCGGGTGCCATCCACGCTATTTTGGTTCTGACTGACTGCACAACCTCGTCCGCTCCTGATTCCATCAGAGGCATCGGGTATGAGATCCCGGTAGCCAGCGCTTACAGGAGAGCAGCCGAAGGGGCGCCACTACCTGCCGCTACCCGTATCGATGACTTGATCAGGGTGTGGTGGGTGCCATTCAACGCTGCGGCTGGTGGCTCTGACATCGTGACAGCCATAAATGAAATCGAAAGTAAGCTGGCGGTAGGCGGAGTCGCAAAACGCGCCAGCAGCGTGGCGGCTGAGCTTCATGGTGTGCAGTACCCACCTATGATGGTGTCGCCCGACGGGTTAGGATATGACATTAATGAACCACTGAGAGGAGCTTGGGTGTTAGGAGGCGACCCACACCCAAATGTATACCCACAATCTGAGTACGCAGCATCTCGCATGTTGGTTGATAACGACCTGGTGCAGTCACGTCGTTTGATGGTCGGGTATAATTTTGGTGCTATAAGTCCTCTGGCGAGACCTTATTCAGGATACGCCAATACAGAGGGAGTTCCTTCTGTGGTGTTAGAAAGGCATAGAGGTAGGCGTTGGTCTGCCTACAAGCCTGCACAACATGCCCCGGCGATGACTTTAAAGACCATGGACTCTATGTCTAGAGTGGCCACTTACATGGGGCTGGTTGTAACTGAAGATATACAGAATGGTTTCACTTCGGCCGAGGGAACGAGATCGTGGTTTAGAATGTTAGCTATGGCAATAGCTCTGCAGACTTCGGTCTTGTTCGCCCGGTCGGATTTGTCTCTTCGGGTGTGGACAGGGTACGAGGCAGGTGCCCTGGATTTAACTACTCGCAACACATACACCCAATTCATACGAATGGCCACTAACGGTCTGTGTGGGTACATAGACATACCTACAATGATAGAACCTTGGCACGCATGGGATGAAGATTGCACTGCTGAGTACTACGGTATCGACCCTTTTGCTGACTCTAACTGGTATTCATATCACCCCGTTCCTTGCGTCCTGACCACTCAGTGGTCTCGGAAGCTGTCTCTCCCTGATGCTGACGCTCCACAGCGAGGTGTTTTTAGGTTCCTCCAACAACACAGAAAAGGCCTTTTTATCTCATACGAGAAATCCGGTTCTAAGTTAGAGTGCATTGGAACCATAGATTTCACCAGGTACGCGCCCGTTGTCATATATCCTGACGAAGACAACGACAGGCTTAGGTCTTTGGGTATATGGGTGGAGTCTGACCCTTACATTACCAACACTATGACAGGAGCGCATGCCGCTCAACCTAAAGTCGTGTTAATGAGTGGTACCCCAGCAATCAGCACCCAGTCTCTCGCTACAGAAGTCATAGAGCCGAGACGGTTATATGTTCTATTTTCTAACATGGAGGCGGGCAATCATGATATGACGGCGTTGAGAGTGACCGACATACAATACCCTGACCCTATCACTCTAGATTCTCTTATAACGGCAGCAAAAAACTATCTGCTGTACCCAGCTTTGTCAGCCGTGCTGGGTTTCATGTCGGGAGGTCCGACGGGAGCAGTCGTCGCGGGTACGAGCCACATCATCAGCCAGGCGGTGAAGGACTTAGTCCCGAAGGAACACGCCGATGTGGTGAAAGAAGTGATAGACAAAACCAAGGAGAGGGTGGTGGACGATTTGGCTGCTGGAGGCCAATGACAGGTACAAAAAACACAGGTAAATACAAAACATCCGTGATAGGAGGCTCTCTTCCTCCGGCGTTTCAACCAGAATACGACTCTATTTTGGACAGTGGGATCCTGGATGTCATAGGCAGTCCAACAGACCTGCGGGTACGTCCAAGTGGGCTCGATCAATTGAAGCGTTTAAGGGGAGGAGTTCCGAAAGACTGGCCTGTACCAGCGTCTGTGTCTTGCTCATGGCCTCTTTATTTTTACTACAGGTGTCTGAAAAATATTGGACAACGAAACAGTGCTAAGGACTTGAGGTACATATTGGGTGTTATTCGATCGCGGTGGAACAACTTAAGGCCTCGACAAGCTCCGGAGTATATGGACGATTTTTTTCGATTGAACTTAAAAGCAATAAGCGGTTTTTGTTTTCCTATGATTTTCAAAAAGGGGCCTGTGTTCCAACTTTTTACCCACTTGCACGCTTTAACAGGGAAATGTCCTTATACTAAAGAACAAATTTTAAATGACATAACAACTTGGGTGAGCGCCGATCATTCCGGTGCGCCGAAGGACTTTGACAGAACAAGCACTGAAAAGACGTTAGACAAGATCTTTAGTGATTGGAATCCTTCGGAGCCGGAAGGGGCGCTCGACTTGTACGACTATAGCAACGATTTCGTGAGATGGGGCACGCCGGGGGGAGGACCCAAATCTACTATCTTGGGAACCACCTACCGCACAAAATGGGCTTGGGCTTTTGCCAACTATACCAACAGTAACGGTGCCCCGCGTGAATCACCGAATTTGTACAATGACAGTTTAAAAACAAGATCTTCTGCGATCATAGCATTAAACTACTGAGTTGGATCCTCAAGTCATGGTCGACTGTTATAATGCATTTGGTTTGCACGCTAATCTCAGAAAGACAATTAGCGGACCTACGGGTGAGTTTTTGCGCAAGGTGTTGTCCAACGGAGGGGGGGGGGGGGGTAGGATACCCCGCACTGGCGGCCAGGACCTTGATGTACGCTAACCCTTGGGTTTCTAGCTACAAATATGAAAAGGAATTGGAACTGAGTACGAGTTGGATGACCTACATATCTCGATTACATCGTCACGCTGTTAGGGGAACCCCTGGGTTGGCGGACACATACGTGAATTGGATAGCGGCTGCATTGCACCAGGAGTTTGGCCCGGGGAAATGGAAAAACTGGGTTTGTACCCCAGTTAGTGTGGGAGGGGGAGGTCCGATCGAATTCAGCGTTCCCCGAGTGTGGACTCAGCTGCAGCATGAAGAGATAGGGAGAAGTCTAAGGCTGGATCCATATTTCGGGCTGGCTATCAAGTTGGGGGTACTGAAGTCCAAATTAATATTCAAGCGTATCGCTACCTTAGTCCCTATATCTATCGCAGGGGCCCTTCAAGGGTACAAATCACGTCGGGGTCACCAATTTAGGTATTGTTCCTTAGGGTAGAAATAAAAGTCACTGGGTTAGTTAAGTCTATGTAAGGAAGGAACTGAGAGGAGGCTTGAACGTCTAACCGCAGTTTCCGTTGGTCCCTACGTGAGTGGGATATGCGCTCGATCTTCGCTTTTTTCGAGGGGTGGGATTCCTCTCGTTGAAACAAAGGCAGAACGAGCGATACCAACGTCGGATAGAGGAGAATCGTGTCCGTAGATTAGCTGAAGGAAATATTGCAGTGGCTGGTGAAGCCGCGCTTCACGTGGAGGCCGAGCGATTGGCGGGCATTCGTAATCTAGCAGCAGCAGGTCCCGCCGCTGGGGGTGGTGGGGGTGGGCGCCCTGTTGTGGCTCCCGATGGTGTGGTAGGCGAGCTATTTCCCGCGCCTGAGGGTGAGGCACGTAGAAGGCGTAGAGCCGTGGCCGCTGGTGTTGACAACCAAAATTGGTATACGTACAGCGATACCGTGCCTGTGTACAGTGTAGGCGTGAACACCTGGGCTGAAGAAGGTGAGACCGTTCCCTTCAGCTCTTTGTACAACCACGTGGCAGAGCGGATTACCGACCCCAATGCTACGGGAGCTTTAGGCGCTTTAGTAAAGGGGTCGACAATGAAAGACTCTGCGAGCGTGATCACTATCGTGAAACATATGCAGAGAGGTAACGGTTCCTATCGCGATGAAGCTCCGTTAGTTAGGGCTTACAATATGTTGACTGCTACGGCCGCTGAGGGTAGCCCACCTGACCCAATTACATTTAAGTGGATGCGCAATTTTAGTCCTGTAGGCGCTGTTCAGCTGGAAGTTTTTGAAGGCAGACCTGTGGGTGGGTCTGTTATCGCGGTCCCTCATGACATGTTCACTGAATATGTATTCTTAAATTTTAACACTCCGTTCCCTGGTATCGGGGAAGGTATAAATGTATTCTCTCTGGATAATATGGATGATACGTGGGTAGCCATTCCCGTAAGCAACGATCTCTTGCGCACTAAGGCCCTCATACCTTACATGTTATCGTTTTTAACAAGTGGGTACACTAACGGTACCGTGAATCACATAGTACACGGGGAATTCACCAGTCCCCAACATGAAGGACAAACTATGCAGTATGGATCATACCGTACTTTTCCTAGATCTAATCTTGCTTACATACCGGGTGCCATCCACGCTATTTTGGTTCTGACTGACTGCACAACCTCGTCCGCTCCTGATTCCATCAGAGGCATCGGGTATGAGATCCCGGTAGCCAGCGCTTACAGGAGAGCAGCCGAAGGGGCGCCACTACCTGCCGCTACCCGTATCGATGACTTGATCAGGGTGTGGTGGGTGCCATTCAACGCTGCGGCTGGTGGCTCTGACATCGTGACAGCCATAAATGAAATCGAAAGTAAGCTGGCGGTAGGCGGAGTCGCAAAACGCGCCAGCAGCGTGGCGGCTGAGCTTCATGGTGTGCAGTACCCAAGTATGATGGTGTCGCCCGACGGGTTAGGATATGACATTAATGAACCACTGAGAGGAGCTTGGGTGTTAGGAGGCGACCCACACCCAAATGTATACCCACAATCTGAGTACGCAGCATCTCGCATGTTGGTTGATAAAGACCTGGTGCAGTCACGTCGTTTGATGGTCGGGTATAATTTTGGTGCTATAAGTCCTCTGGCGAGACCTTATTCAGGATACGCCAATACAGAGGGAGTTCCTTCTGTGGTGTTAGAAAGGCATAGAGGTAGGCGTTGGTCTGCCTACAAGCCTGCACAACATGCCCCGGCGATGACTTTAAAGACCATGGACTCTATGTCTAGAGTGGCCACTTACATGGGGCTGGTTGTAACTGAAGATATACAGAATGGTTTCACTTCGGCCGAGGGAACGAGATCGTGGTTTAGAATGTTAGCTATGGCAATAGCTCTGCAGACTTCGGTCTTGTTCGCCCGATCGGATTTGTCTCTTCGGGTGTGGACAGGGTACGAGGCAGGTGCCCTGGATTTAACTACTCGCAACACATACACCCAATTCATACGAATGGCCACTAACGGTCTGTGTGGGTACATATACATACCTACAATGATAGAACCTTGGCACGCATGGGATGAAGATTGCACTGCTGAGTACTACGGTATCGACCCTTTTGCTGACTCTAACTGGTATTCATATCACCCCGTTCCTTGCGTCCTGACCACTCAGTGGTCTCGGAAGCTGTCTCTCCCTGATGCTGACGCTCCACAGCGAGGTGTTTTTAGGTTCCTCCAACAACACAGAAAAGGCCTTTTTATCTCATACGAGAAATCCGGTTCTAAGTTAGAGTGCATTGGAACCATAGATTTCACCAGGTACGCGCCCGTTGTCATATATCCTGACGAAGACAACGACAGGCTTAGGTCTTTGGGTATATGGGTGGAGTCTGACCCTTACATTACCAACACTATGACAGGAGCGCATGCCGCTCAACCTAAAGTCGTGTTAATGAGTGGTACCCCAGCAATCAGCACCCAGTCTCTCGCTACAGAAGTCATAGAGCCGAGACGGTTATATGTTCTATTTTCTAACATGGAGGCGGGCAATCATGATATGACGGCGTTGAGAGTGACCGACATACAATACCCTGACCCTATCACTCTAGATTCTCTTATAACGGCAGCAAAAAACTATCTGCTGTACCCAGCTTTGTCAGCCGTGCTGGGTTTCATGTCGGGAGGTCCCACGGGAGCAGTCGTCGCGGGTACGAGCCACATCATCAGCCAGGCGGTGAAGGACTTAGTCCCGAAGGAACACGCCGATGTGGTGAAAGAAGTGATAGACAAAACCAAGGAGAGGGTGGTGGACGATTTGGCTGCTGGAGGCCAATGACAGGTACAAAAAACACAGGTAAATACAAAACATCCGTGATAGGAGGCTCTCTTCCTCCGGCGTTTCAACCAGAATACGACTCTATTTTGGACAGTGGGATCCTGGATGTCATAGGCAGTCCAACAGACCTGCGGGTACGTCCAAGTGGGCTCGATCAATTGAAGCGTTTGAGGGGAGGAGTTCCGAAAGACTGGCCTGTACCAGCGTCTGTGTCTTGCTCATGGCCTCTTTATTTTTACTACAGGTGTCTGAAAAATATTGGACAACGAAACAGTGCTAAGGACTTGAGGTACATATTGGGTGTTATTCGATCGCGGTGGAACAACTTAAGGCCTCGACAAGCTCCGGAGTATATGGACGATTTTTTTCGATTGAACTTAAAAGCAATAAGCGGTTTTTGTTTTCCTATGATTTTCAAAAAGGGGCCTGTGTTCCAACTTTTTACCCACTTGCACGCTTTAACAGGGAAATGTCCTTATACTAAAGAACAAATTTTAAATGACATAACAACTTGGGTGAGCGCCGATCATTCCGGTGCGCCGAAGGACTTTGACAGAACAAGCACTGAAAAGACGTTAGACAAGATCTTTAGTGATTGGAATCCTTCGGAGCCGGAAGGGGCGCTCGACTTGTACGACTATAGCAACGATTTCGTGAGATGGGGCACGCCGGGGGGAGGACCCAAATCTACTATCTTGGGAACCACCTACCGCACAAAATGGGCTTGGGCTTTTGCCAACTATACCAACAGTAACGGTGCCCCGCGTGAATCACCGAATTTGTACAATGACAGTTTAAAAACAAGATCTTCTGCGATCATAGCATTAAACTACTGAGTTGGATCCTCAAGTCATGGTCGACTGTTATAATGCATTTGGTTTGCACGCTAATCTCAGAAAGACAATTAGCGGACCTACGGGTGAGTTTTTGCGCAAGGTGTTGTCCAACGGAGGGGGGGGGGGGGGGTAGGATACCCCGCACTGGCGGCCAGGACCTTGATGTACGCTAATCCTTGGGTTTCTAGCTACAAATATGAAAAGGAATTGGAACTGAGTACGAGTTGGATGACCTACATATCTCGATTACATCGTCACGCTGTTAGGGGAACCCCTGGGTTGGCGGACACATACGTGAATTGGATAGCGGCTGCATTGCACCAGGAGTTTGGCCCGGGGAAATGGAAAAACTGGGTTTGTACCCCAGTTAGTGTGGGAGGGGGAGGTCCGATCGAATTCAGCGTTCCCCGAGTGTGGACTCAGCTGCAGCATGAAGAGATAGGGAGAAGTCTAAGGCTGGATCCATATTTCGGGCTGGCTATCAAGTTGGGGGTACTGAAGTCCAAATTAATATTCAAGCGTATCGCTACCTTAGTCCCTATATCTATCGCAGGGGCCCTTCAAGGGTACAAATCACGTCGGGGTCACCAATTTAGGTATTGTTCCTTAGGGTAGAAATAAAAGTCACTGGGTTAGTTAAGTCTATGTAAGGAAGGAACTGAGAGGAGGCTTGAACGTCTAACCGCAGTTTCCGTTGGTCCCTACGTGAGTGGGATATGCGCTCGATCTTCGCTTTTTTCGAGGGGTGGGATTCCTCTCGTTGAAACAAAGGCAGAACGAGCGATACCAACGTCGGATAGAGGAGAATCGTGTCCGTAGATTAGCTGAAGGAAATATTGCAGTGGCTGGTGAAGCCGCGCTTCACGTGGAGGCCGAGCGATTGGCGGGCATTCGTAATCTAGCAGCAGCAGGTCCCGCCGCTGGGGGTGGTGGGGGTGGGCGCCCTGTTGTGGCTCCCGATGGTGTGGTAGGCGAGCTATTTCCCGCGCCTGAGGGTGAGGCACGTAGAAGGCGTAGAGCCGTGGCCGCTGGTGTTGACAACCAAAATTGGTATACGTACAGCGATACCGTGCCTGTGTACAGTGTAGGCGTGAACACCTGGGCTGAAGAAGGTGAGACCGTTCCCTTCAGCTCTTTGTACAACCACGTGGCAGAGCGGATTACCGACCCCAATGCTACGGGAGCTTTAGGCGCTTTAGTAAAGGGGTCGACAATGAAAGACTCTGCGAGCGTGATCACTATCGTGAAACATATGCAGAGAGGTAACGGTTCCTATCGCGATGAAGCTCCGTTAGTTAGGGCTTACAATATGTTGACTGCTACGGCCGCTGAGGGTAGCCCACCTGACCCAATTACATTTAAGTGGATGCGCAATTTTAGTCCTGTAGGCGCTGTTCAGCTGGAAGTTTTTGAAGGCAGACCTGTGGGTGGGTCTGTTATCGCGGTCCCTCATGACATGTTCACTGAATATGTATTCTTAAATTTTAACACTCCGTTCCCTGGTATCGGGGAAGGTATAAATGTATTCTCTCTGGATAATATGGATGATACGTGGGTAGCCATTCCCGTAAGCAACGATCTCTTGCGCACTAAGGCCCTCATACCTTACATGTTATCGTTTTTAACAAGTGGGTACACTAACGGTACCGTGAATCACATAGTACACGGGGAATTCACCAGTCCCCAACATGAAGGACAAACTATGCAGTATGGATCATACCGTACTTTTCCTAGATCTAATCTTGCTTACATACCGGGTGCCATCCACGCTATTTTGGTTCTGACTGACTGCACAACCTCGTCCGCTCCTGATTCCATCAGAGGCATCGGGTATGAGATCCCGGTAGCCAGCGCTTACAGGAGAGCAGCCGAAGGGGCGCCACTACCTGCCGCTACCCGTATCGATGACTTGATCAGGGTGTGGTGGGTGCCATTCAACGCTGCGGCTGGTGGCTCTGACATCGTGACAGCCATAAATGAAATCGAAAGTAAGCTGGCGGTAGGCGGAGTCGCAAAACGCGCCAGCAGCGTGGCGGCTGAGCTTCATGGTGTGCAGTACCCAAGTATGATGGTGTCGCCCGACGGGTTAGGATATGACATTAATGAACCACTGAGAGGAGCTTGGGTGTTAGGAGGCGACCCACACCCAAATGTATACCCACAATCTGAGTACGCAGCATCTCGCATGTTGGTTGATAAAGACCTGGTGCAGTCACGTCGTTTGATGGTCGGGTATAATTTTGGTGCTATAAGTCCTCTGGCGAGACCTTATTCAGGATACGCCAATACAGAGGGAGTTTGGAAAGATGCAACGGTGATTATACTAAGAAAGCCGGGACGTAGTGACTATACAACACCCAAATCCCTAAGACCGATAGGATTATTACCGATCATGGGAAAAATCCTAGAAAAGATGTTGATCGGAAGGCTCAAATATCACTTGCTACCACGAATGAGCACTTTCCAATACGGATTTATGCCCCAAAAAAGCACGGAAGACTCCCTCTATGACCTAATGCAGCACATCCGCAAGATACTACGCCAAAAGCAAATAATAACAATCGTGTCACTTGACATAGAGGGAGCTTTCGACAGTGCATGGTGGCCAGCCATCAGAGTCCGACTAGCCGAAGAGAAGTGTCCCCTAAACATCCGATTGCTGCTTGACAGCTATTTAAGACACAGAAATGTTACAGTCCGTTATGCCGGTGAGGAACACACAAAGAGAACCAGCAAGGGTTGTGTACAGGGTTCGATAGGGGGCCCCATCCTGTGGAACCTTCTTTTGGACCCACTCCTGAAGAGCCTGGAGACTAGGGGAGATTACTGCCAAGCTTTCGCCGACGATATCGTGCTCGTCTTTCACGGGGAGACCGCAGGCGAAATCCAAGGACGCGCCAATGCCGCTCTCGAACATGTTCGGCAGTGGGGGGTTGCTAATAAGCTAAAATTTGCTCCGCAAAAGACGATGGCAATGACCGTAACCAACAGGTTAAAATACGACACCCCACGGCTGAGCATGGGCGGGGTCGACATTGGAGCGACCAAAGAGATGAAGCTGTTGGGCGTCATAATCGACGAGAAACTCACTTTTAACAGCCACGTCAACTATGTCTGCAAAAAAGCGATGGCGGTATACCAACAGCTGACCAGAGCAGCCAAAATCAGCTGGGGACTACATCCAGAAGTCACTCGAATTATATATGTGGCAACCATGGAGCCCATAGTCCTATACGGTGCAAGTGCCTGGTCATCAGCGGCAAATAAAATTGGGGTCAAAAAACAGCTCAACGTGTTGCAACGTGGAATGGCCCAGAAACTATGCCGAGCCTACCGCACAGTCTCGTTGAACTCGGCGCTGGTGCTGGCAGGAATTCTGCCCCTCGACCTCCGAATCCGTGAAGCCGCACTACTCTACGAGAATAAACGGGGAATACCCTGGGAGGTGCTAAGAGACCGAGAGGTGGAGCGTATGACCAGGGTCGTGGATTCTCCTCACCCAGCGGAGCTGGTGCTCCCAGACATTAAATTAATAGTTGACCGGGAGCAGTACCTGCAAAGTAATAACACGCAAAATAAAATTTTTACTGACGGAAGTAAGATAGCAGGTAAAGTCGGAGCTGCCTTAACAATCTGGAATAACGACACCGAAATTGATACCATCAAACTAAGTTTATCGAACTATTGCACCGTTTATCAGGCCGAGCTCCTGGCGCTTTGTAGGGCGACAAAAGAGGCCGCTGTACGCGAAGGGACTACGTTCGGAGTCTACAGCGACTCCATGGCTGCCCTTCAAACTTTGCGAAACCCTCGTTCCCTCCATCCCTTAGCAGTAACAGCCAGAGACCATTTAAAAGCAGCGTCTCTCCAGGGCAAAGCTGTGTCTTTATTCTGGATTAAAGCTCATGTAGGACTGGAGGGAAACGAGCGAGCCGACGAACTGGCTAAGGCGGCGGCCTTGAATTCAAAACGTGCGCCCGACTACGACCTGTGCCCGGTTTCATTCGTCAAGGGTAGCATCCGAAGTGCAACCCTTGACGAATGGAACGAAAGGTACAAGACAGAGGCAACAGCGTCAGTTACAAAGTTATTCCTGCCTGACGCAAAACTCGCGTATAAAGTGATCCGGAAGTTTGAGGCCACTGGAGTAAGGACACAGATTATGACAGGGCACGGCGGATTCTCTGAGTATCTGACTCGCTTCCGATGCAAGGAGAACCCGTCGTGCATCTGTGATCAATCAAAAATAGAAACGGTGCAACACATCCTGCTTGAGTGCCCTGTGCACTCAATAGAACGACACAATTTCGAACAAGAGCTAGGACAAAGACTGGATAGCACAAACATCGCTACAATAATGGCCAGTAAAAATAGAAACATGTTGCTGAAATACTGCACAAAAATCGCATTATTAGTAATAGAGAGAAATAAAACAAAGTAACTTAAAAGATGCTGTCGTAATATAATGATTATATTATTGAACAGCACTAGAAAAATAAAGGAATGAACAAATTGATATTATGATTAAGCACAATATGCAGTAAAGTCTTAAATAATATGACCTAGTTTCGAAAACTCAGGCATTCAATTAGTTTATTCTAAAAAGTAAATTTCCACCCCCCCCCCCCCCCTTTTTCTTTAATTAACGACAAATATTTAAAAACGAACGGTTGAAAAACAATAAATAATAACAGTGTACAATAGTCTCCAATTACGTTGGAGGAACTAGAACCCCATTATTATTGGGGTAATAAAAAAAAAAAAAAAAAAAAAAATACAGAGGGAGTTCCTTCTGTGGTGTTAGAAAGGCATAGAGGTAGGCGTTGGTCTGCCTACAAGCCTGCACAACATGCCCCGGCGATGACTTTAAAGACCATGGACTCTATGTCTAGAGTGGCCACTTACATGGGGCTGGTTGTAACTGAAGATATACAGAATGGTTTCACTTCGGCCGAGGGAACGAGATCGTGGTTTAGAATGTTAGCTATGGCAATAGCTCTGCAGACTTCGGTCTTGTTCGCCCGGTCGGATTTGTCTCTTCGGGTGTGGACAGGGTACGAGGCAGGTGCCCTGGATTTAACTACTCGCAACACATACACCCAATTCATACGAATGGCCACTAACGGTCTGTGTGGGTACATAGACATACCTACAATGATAGAACCTTGGCACGCATGGGATGAAGATTGCACTGCTGAGTACTACGGTATCGACCCTTTTGCTGACTCTAACTGGTATTCATATCACCCCGTTCCTTGCGTCCTGACCACTCAGTGGTCTCGGAAGCTGTCTCTCCCTGATGCTGACGCTCCACAGCGAGGTGTTTTTAGGTTCCTCCAACAACACAGAAAAGGCCTTTTTATCTCATACGAGAAATCCGGTTCTAAGTTAGAGTGCATTGGAACCATAGATTTCACCAGGTACGCGCCCGTTGTCATATATCCTGACGAAGACAACGACAGGCTTAGGTCTTTGGGTATGTGGGTGGAGTCTGACCCTTACATTACCAACACTATGACAGGAGCGCATGCCGCTCAACCTAAAGTCGTGTTAATGAGTGGTACCCCAGCAATCAGCACCCAGTCTCTCGCTACAGAAGTCATAGAGCCGAGACGGTTATATGTTCTATTTTCTAACATGGAGGCGGGCAATCATGATATGACGGCGTTGAGAGTGACCGACATACAATACCCTGACCCTATCACTCTAGATTCTCTTATAACGGCAGCAAAAAACTATCTGCTGTACCCAGCTTTGTCAGCCGTGCTGGGTTTCATGTCGGGAGGTCCCACGGGAGCAGTCGTCGCGGGTACGAGCCACATCATCAGCCAGGCGGTGAAGGACTTAGTCCCGAAGGAACACGCCGATGTGGTGAAAGAAGTGATAGACAAAACCAAGGAGAGGGTGGTGGACGATTTGGCTGCTGGAGGCCAATGACAGGTACAAAAAACACAGGTAAATACAAAACATCCGTGATAGGAGGCTCTCTTCCTCCGGCGTTTCAACCAGAATACGACTCTATTTTGGACAGTGGGATCCTGGATGTCATAGGCAGTCCAACAGACCTGCGGGTACGTCCAAGTGGGCTCGATCAATTGAAGCGTTTGAGGGGAGGAGTTCCGAAAGACTGGCCTGTACCAGCGTCTGTGTCTTGCTCATGGCCTCTTTATTTTTACTATAGGTGTCTGAAAAATATTGGACAACGAAACAGTGCTAAGGACTTGAGGTACATATTGGGTGTTATTCGATCGCGGTGGAACAACTTAAGGCCTCGACAAGCTCCGGAGTATATGGACGATTTTTTTCGATTGAACTTAAAAGCAATAAGCGGTTTTTGTTTTCCTATGATTTTCAAAAAGGGGCCTGTGTTCCAACTTTTTACCCACTTGCACGCTTTAACAGGGAAATGTCCTTATACTAAAGAACAAATTTTAAATGACATAACAACTTGGGTGAGCGCCGATCATTCCGGTGCGCCGAAGGACTTTGACAGAACAAGCACTGAAAAGACGTTAGACAGGATCTTTAGTGATTGGAATCCTTCGGAGCCGGAAGGGGCGCTCGACTTGTACGACTATAGCAACGATTTCGTGAGATGGGGCACGCCGGGGGGAGGACCCAAATCTACTATCTTGGGAACCACCTACCGCACAAAATGGGCTTGGGCTTTTGCCAACTATACCAACAGTAACGGTGCCCCGCGTGAATCACCGAATTTGTACAATGACAGTTTAAAAACAAGATCTTCTGCGATCATAGCATTAAACTACTGAGTTGGATCCTCAAGTCATGGTCGACTGTTATAATGCATTTGGTTTGCACGCTAATCTCAGAAAGACAATTAGCGGACCTACGGGTGAGTTTTTGCGCAAGGTGTTGTCCAACGGGGGGGGGGGGGGGTAGGATACCCCGCACTGGCGGCCAGGACCTTGATGTACGCTAACCCTTGGGTTTCTAGCTACAAATATGAAAAGGAATTGGAACTGAGTACGAGTTGGATGACCTACATATCTCGATTACATCGTCACGCTGTTAGGGGAACCCCTGGGTTGGCGGACACATACGTGAATTGGATAGCGGCTGCATTGCACCAGGAGTTTGGCCCGGGGAAATGGAAAAACTGGGTTTGTACCCCAGTTAGTGTGGGAGGGGGAGGTCCGATCGAATTCAGCGTTCCCCGAGTGTGGACTCAGCTGCAGCATGAAGAGATAGGGAGAAGTCTAAGGCTGGATCCATATTTCGGGCTGGCTATCAAGTTGGGGGTACTGAAGTCCAAATTAATATTCAAGCATATCGCTACCTTAGTCCCTATATCTATCGCAGGGGCCCTTCAAGGGTACAAATCACGTCGGGGTCACCAATTTAGGTATTGTTCCTTAGGGTAGAAATAAAAGTCACTGGGTTAGTTAAGTCTATGTAAGGAAGGAACTGAGAGGAGGCTTGAACGTCTAACCGCAGTTTCCGTTGGTCCCTACGTGAGTGGGATATGCGCTCGATCTTCGCTTTTTTCGAGGGGTGGGATTCCTCTCGTTGAAACAAAGGCAGAACGAGCGATACCAACGTCGGATAGAGGAGAATCGTGTCCGTAGATTAGCTGAAGGAAATATTGCAGTGGCTGGTGAAGCCGCGCTTCACGTGGAGGCCGAGCGATTGGCGGGCATTCGTAATCTAGCAGCAGCAGGTCCCGCCGCTGGGGGTGGTGGGGGTGGGCGCCCTGTTGTGGCTCCCGATGGTGTGGTAGGCGAGCTATTTCCCGCGCCTGAGGGTGAGGCACGTAGAAGGCGTAGAGCCGTGGCCGCTGGTGTTGACAACCAAAATTGGTATACGTACAGCGATACCGTGCCTGTGTACAGTGTAGGCGTGAACACCTGGGCTGAAGAAGGTGAGACCGTTCCCTTCAGCTCTTTGTACAACCACGTGGCAGAGCGGATTACCGACCCCAATGCTACGGGAGCTTTAGGCGCTTTAGTAAAGGGGTCGACAATGAAAGACTCTGCGAGCGTGATCACTATCGTGAAACATATGCAGAGAGGTAACGGTTCCTATCGCGATGAAGCTCCGTTAGTTAGGGCTTACAATATGTTGACTGCTACGGCCGCTGAGGGTAGCCCACCTGACCCAATTACATTTAAGTGGATGCGCAATTTTAGTCCTGTAGGCGCTGTTCAGCTGGAAGTTTTTGAAGGCAGACCTGTGGGTGGGTCTGTTATCGCGGTCCCTCATGACATGTTCACTGAATATGTATTCTTAAATTTTAACACTCCGTTCCCTGGTATCGGGGAAGGTATAAATGTATTCTCTCTGGATAATATGGATGATACGTGGGTAGCCATTCCCGTAAGCAACGATCTCTTGCGCACTAAGGCCCTCATACCTTACATGTTATCGTTTTTAACAAGTGGGTACACTAACGGTACCGTGAATCACATAGTACACGGGGAATTCACCAGTCCCCAACATGAAGGACAAACTATGCAGTATGGATCATACCGTACTTTTCCTAGATCTAATCTTGCTTACATACCGGGTGCCATCCACGCTATTTTGGTTCTGACTGACTGCACAACCTCGTCCGCTCCTGATTCCATCAGAGGCATCGGGTATGAGATCCCGGTAGCCAGCGCTTACAGGAGAGCAGCCGAAGGGGCGCCACTACCTGCCGCTACCCGTATCGATGACTTGATCAGGGTGTGGTGGGTGCCATTCAACGCTGCGGCTGGTGGCTCTGACATCGTGACAGCCATAAATGAAATCGAAAGTAAGCTGGCGGTAGGCGGAGTCGCAAAACGCGCCAGCAGCGTGGCGGCTGAGCTTCATGGTGTGCAGTACCCAAGTATGATGGTGTCGCCCGACGGGTTAGGATATGACATTAATGAACCACTGAGAGGAGCTTGGGTGTTAGGAGGCGACCCACACCCAAATGTATACCCACAATCTGAGTACGCAGCATCTCGCATGTTGGTTGATAAAGACCTGGTGCAGTCACGTCGTTTGATGGTCGGGTATAATTTTGGTGCTATAAGTCCTCTGGCGAGACCTTATTCAGGATACGCCAATACAGAGGGAGTTCCTTCTGTGGTGTTAGAAAGGCATAGAGGTAGGCGTTGGTCTGCCTACAAGCCTGCACAACATGCCCCGGCGATGACTTTAAAGACCATGGACTCTATGTCTAGAGTGGCCACTTACATGGGGCTGGTTGTAACTGAAGATATACAGAATGGTTTCACTTCGGCCGAGGGAACGAGATCGTGGTTTAGAATGTTAGCTATGGCAATAGCTCTGCAGACTTCGGTCTTGTTCGCCCGGTCGGATTTGTCTCTTCGGGTGTGGACAGGGTACGAGGCAGGTGCCCTGGATTTAACTACTCGCAACACATACACCCAATTCATACGAATGGCCACTAACGGTCTGTGTGGGTACATAGACATACCTACAATGATAGAACCTTGGCACGCATGGGATGAAGATTGCACTGCTGAGTACTACGGTATCGACCCTTTTGCTGACTCTAACTGGTATTCATATCACCCCGTTCCTTGCGTCCTGACCACTCAGTGGTCTCGGAAGCTGTCTCTCCCTGATGCTGACGCTCCACAGCGAGGTGTTTTTAGGTTCCTCCAACAACACAGAAAAGGCCTTTTTATCTCATACGAGAAATCCGGTTCTAAGTTAGAGTGCATTGGAACCATAGATTTCACCAGGTACGCGCCCGTTGTCATATATCCTGACGAAGACAACGACAGGCTTAGGTCTTTGGGTATGTGGGTGGAGTCTGACCCTTACATTACCAACACTATGACAGGAGCGCATGCCGCTCAACCTAAAGTCGTGTTAATGAGTGGTACCCCAGCAATCAGCACCCAGTCTCTCGCTACAGAAGTCATAGAGCCGAGACGGTTATATGTTCTATTTTCTAACATGGAGGCGGGCAATCATGATATGACGGCGTTGAGAGTGACCGACATACAATACCCTGACCCTATCACTCTAGATTCTCTTATAACGGCAGCAAAAAACTATCTGCTGTACCCAGCTTTGTCAGCCGTGCTGGGTTTCATGTCGGGAGGTCCGACGGGAGCAGTCGTCGCGGGTACGAGCCACATCATCAGCCAGGCGGTGAAGGACTTAGTCCCGAAGGAACACGCCGATGTGGTGAAAGAAGTGATAGACAAAACCAAGGAGAGGGTGGTGGACGATTTGGCTGCTGGAGGCCAATGACAGGTACAAAAAACACAGGTAAATACAAAACATCCGTGATAGGAGGCTCTCTTCCTCCGGCGTTTCAACCAGAATACGACTCTATTTTGGACAGTGGGATCCTGGATGTCATAGGCAGTCCAACAGACCTGCGGGTACGTCCAAGTGGGCTCGATCAATTGAAGCGTTTGAGGGGAGGAGTTCCGAAAGACTGGCCTGTACCAGCGTCTGTGTCTTGCTCATGGCCTCTTTATTTTTACTACAGGTGTCTGAAAAATATTGGACAACGAAACAGTGCTAAGGACTTGAGGTACATATTGGGTGTTATTCGATCGCGGTGGAACAACTTAAGGCCTCGACAAGCTCCGGAGTATATGGACGATTTTTTTCGATTGAACTTAAAAGCAATAAGCGGTTTTTGTTTTCCTATGATTTTCAAAAAGGGGCCTGTGTTCCAACTTTTTACCCACTTGCACGCTTTAACAGGGAAATGTCCTTATACTAAAGAACAAATTTTAAATGACATAACAACTTGGGTGAGCGCCGATCATTCCGGTGCGCCGAAGGACTTTGACAGAACAAGCACTGAAAAGACGTTAGACAGGATCTTTAGTGATTGGAATCCTTCGGAGCCGGAAGGGGCGCTCGACTTGTACGACTATAGCAACGATTTCGTGAGATGGGGCACGCCGGGGGGAGGACCCAAATCTACTATCTTGGGAACCACCTACCGCACAAAATGGGCCCAGGCTTTTGCCAACTATACCAACAGTAACGGTGCCCCGCGTGAATCACCGAATTTGTACAATGACAGTTTAAAAACAAGATCTTCTGCGATCATAGCATTAAACTACTGAGTTGGATCCTCAAGTCATGGTCGACTGTTATAATGCATTTGGTTTGCACGCTAATCTCAGAAAGACAATTAGCGGACCTACGGGTGAGTTTTTGCGCAAGGTGTTGTCCAACGGGGGGGGGGGGGGGGGGGGGTAGGATACCCCGCACTGGCGGCCAGGACCTTGATGTACGCTAACCCTTGGGTTTCTAGCTACAAATATGAAAAGGAATTGGAACTGAGTACGAGTTGGATGACCTACATATCTCGATTACATCGTCACGCTGTTAGGGGAACCCCTGGGTTGGCGGACACATACGTGAATTGGATAGCGGCTGCATTGCACCAGGAGTTTGGCCCGGGGAAATGGAAAAACTGGGTTTGTACCCCAGTTAGTGTGGGAGGGGGAGGTCCGATCGAATTCAGCGTTCCCCGAGTGTGGACTCAGCTGCAGCATGAAGAGATAGGGAGAAGTCTAAGGCTGGATCCATATTTCGGGCTGGCTATCAAGTTGGGGGTACTGAAGTCCAAATTAATATTCTAGCGTATCGCTACCTTAGTCCCTATATCTATCGCAGGGGCCCTTCAAGGGTACAAATCACGTCGGGGTCACCAATTTAGGTATTGTTCCTTAGGGTAGAAATAAAAGTCACTGGGTTAGTTAAGTCTATGTAATACACCAACCACCAGAGTATATCAGTTACACAATTTACACACTTAATATAAAATATTTTGAATTAATAAAATGACTTATTATATATATTGTCTAACTCTCTATCACGCGACGCTAAGACTGCCCGTATCGTACCGGACCCTTTTCCGAGCGTGGGAATGATACCAGAGACATGTCACCCATAGATCGCCAAGTACGTATGACGTACCTAGCTATGCATGAGTGTGTCCCTACACTCAGTATTTGCAGTCTGAAATACAGGTACTTCAAGACTCACTAAGTTCCCTTTCTACACTCGGTTCCAAAAATTACGGGTCAGTCACAAAAATTGAAATACCTCCAGAACTGTAAAAGCTAGATCAATGAAATAAAAAACAGAATAAAGACTTTTTAGTTGCGCTTCTAATAGCATATTATTTAAACTGGTTGATGAAAAAAACTTCATTAGAAAAACAAAATTTAAAAAAATGACTATTTTTAAAAACAAAATTTTTGTTTCATGTCATTATGGATGCTTTCCATTTCTATTCTGTCACAAAAAAAATTATCGTGAACGTCTTCCACGTGCATAATTATTATTCTGTGAGGTGAAGCATGGCAGTCACGCTAGAGGAATGTACCAGAATCCTAACTTTTTTGGAACTTGGGCGGAGCCAGCGTGAAACAGCCAGAAACATTGGTGTATCTTTGTCGACTGTTCAGCGGGTAGTCCAGCGGTACCAAGAGACCGGATCACACCTTAGAAGACCAGGAAATGGCAGACCAAGATGCACAACGGCCAGGGAAGACAGACAACTGGTGGCTACAATGCTCCGAAATCGTTTTCAAACTGCTGTTGGTCTAAAAACTCACTTTATTCGCTTTGGAGGTGGCAATTTAAGCGCTCAAACAGTAAGAAGACGTCTTGCTGAAGCAAATTTGAAACCATTGAGGCCCGCAAATGGCCCCAAACTGGAACGGGGACATCGAATTGCAAGACAGAGATACGTGCGCGAACACCTAAACTGGACACTAGACGATTGGTCTAGGGTAATGTTCACGGACGAGTCTAAATTCATGCTTTATAAGCATGATGGTAGGCAGTTGGTGTACAGAAGACCAGGGGAGCGCTTCCATCAAGCGTGTGTGGAGGAAAAAGTGGCGTACGGTGGAGGCTCCGTACAAGTTTGGGCTGGGATTTCTGCTGAGGCCCGCACCGAGCTGGTGCTCATTCAAAATGGAACTCTAAATGCAGAGAGGTACGTGGAAGAGATCCTCAATGAACATGTAGGTCCTTTCATGGCCAGGATGGACCGGCATGGCATATTAATGCATGATAATGCGCGTCCCCATACCGCCAGAATTGTACATGACTACCTTGAAGAGGTCGGTATCGAACTCATGCAGTGGCCAGCGCGAAGCCCGGACTTAAACCCCATCGAGCACGCCTGGGACGAGCTTCAGAGATGCGTGAAAGGTCGAAACCCCCCACCAATCACGCTTCCCGAGCTCATACAAGCACTGGTGGAGGAATGGGAAGGTATTCCTCAGCACCGGCTCCGAAATTTGGTGTACAGCATGCCTAATCGCCTGGAAGCTGTCAGAAGAGCTCGTGGAGGCAATACAAAGTATTAAATGAAGAAAGTGATGAAAAACAGCAAAAAAACAGTCATAAAAAAAATGTAATCTTAAGAAAAATATGACTACTTTAGTTTTTTTTTAATTTAAGATTAATATTGTGGGTGTAACTAAGTTTTATTTTATTTTTTATCTGTATAATTAAATTCTCAATTGAACAGTCTTCGTTTCATTAGGATGGCATACGTAGTTCGGGTGATATTCGGGTTTATGTGACTGACCCGTTATTTTTGGAACCGGCTTTAGTAGGTACGTAATTTCTCAGAACGAAATTAAAGAACATATTTTTGTAGCAGAGGAGTTGGTAATGTGTCAATGTTGTAGTCAGACAGTTAACAACTTATGATGCGCAAAATGTGTCACTGAGCTGAAAAGATAGATAATTTCGCTCTAAAGATATATATCACTCATTTAGATCACTAGATCAGTGATCAATTTCAATTGATTGGTTTAGAAATTGATTTATTTCTTCGTCTAGATCATTTAGCTCAGTATATCACTCACTTTAAATCTCTCTCGCTCACACAAATATTTCTTCAATTCTTATATTAGCCTAAGTTAAGTACTCGGAAGATATTTTTTTTTCAGTTTTATCAGTTTGTACATTAGACATACATGACAGGGCGATGTGCCCGGTAATGTTTTTAAAAGTATACATATTAAATTGATTTTCCTTCATAGGCTTAGGACTGGCAACCTAGACAGATTTAATTAAGTTGGAAATAAAATAAATATCGTGAAGTATAAAATTTGATCGACTAGGTAGGCGTAGGTATTTCAAAATTAATTTATATGTACAATAATTTTCATATAATCACAAGGTAGGTAGGCAGGTATACCTACTTCATTTACCCCTTACTCGATATTACTATTTACAAAAAGTAACTGGGATAGTTTTTTTGTCGTTAACCTCCTACGGATCTGCTGTATGTCATGTTTATCAAATAAAGTTCTTTTTATTTACGTATTTCATTATGTTTATTTACACTGTTTTATGATTAAACATAAATATTTACAACACGCAGCTTACCATAAAACTAAACACATTAAGAATTTTTTATTTTTTTTTACTTGATGTAGCATCCAATGGGATGCTACATCAAATAAATAAAACGTAAAATATGCACATCGCCCTGTCTAATGTACAAACTGATAAAACTGAAAAAAAAAATCTTTATTATTCGTAATATTAAATTCGTAAATTAATTTACCTTTGTATGTAAGAATATGGCAAATATAAATTTTGTTTTAAAAATACATGAGTTATGTTAAGCTTTGCCTCTATAGAAATAATGTACATTTTTCCTTGACAACAGAATACGTCGCAACAAAATTAGCGTGAAGTGAACGGTAGATAGATATCATTCATGAGACAAATGAGCTAGTGAGTTAGTGAGCTAGAACTGAGTTACTGATATATTCGGAACTAGTGTGAGTTAGTAATACATTCTATCGATGTGAGTGATATATATCTTTTATATCACTCACTCAGGAGTTACACATCTATATTACCAACCATGATACTGTCCAGCCTGAGGTAATGGAGTACCCGTCCCAGGTTGAGAATTTGTCTCAGGACAGTATACTAAACCAAGAATCAACTAATATGACACAAAATTCACACATGGTACAGCCTGAGTTATATGATAGTCTGCCTGAGATTGGTAATTTTGTCTCACCTCATAGTCATGATTGTAATCATTCAGTTATGTTCTCTGACAGTATAGGTAGGGGGCTAGGTAAAAAAATTAGTAATAACCTGATTTATTGTACCCAAAACAATTGTATGCCCGGGTCAACCCACAAACAGATTATGGCATCAGTAACAAAAACTGTTTGTGATCCTAGTACCACCATTAGTATATGTATTGGCAATAGTTCTAAGATTAAAAAGTCGAACTGTCCTGTGTTGAGCTAGATAAGCATGTAGTTGTGTGTGTGTACAGACCCCCAAACTATCAAAACTTTACCTTATTTGTATCAATAATGGAAGATGTCCTGGCAAAACTTGCAGCCGGTAATAAATATACAATTATTTGTGGTGATTTTATTATCAATATTTTAGAAGAAAATTCAAGTAGTAGTCGGTTATTAAATCTTTTTAAGTCATTTGAATTGACCAACACTTTTATAGAACCTACTAGAGTCACTCCATCTTCTGCTACTTGTATAGATAATGTTTTCTGCGATTGTAATTACTTGGATAAAGCCATAGTAAATTGTCTACCGTCTGACCATAGTGGACAAACAGTAACTTTTAGGTGTAACGCCATTGCAAAAAGTTCAGATTAAATTTAGACCTATAACTTCCAGCAAATTAGATAGGTATAATAATTCCCTACAAAACAAGTTGAGTGTTATGTGCCTTGACGATATTAATATAAATCAATTGTATGAGCGTTTCTTTTCAATAGTTCACACGGAATTCAACAAAACTTTTGAAAAGAAGACAAAAAGTATTTGCCCTAAATTTATATTTAGTGATTGGGCAACTGAAGGTATCAGAATAAGTAGGGAAAGACTATTTGAGCTTTATGGCCTTAAGCCTTTTATAAACTCTGCAACTTTTAACAAGTATGTTGCTAAGTATTCAAAAACTTTTAGAAATACATGCAAGGTAGCTAAAGCCCTGCACATTAGTAACAAGATTAAATCAGCAGAAAATAAAATAAAGACAGGAAAGTCATAAATAACGAGACTAACAGGGAGAAAATACGTAACACTAGCTACACATTAGATACAGCATGTGGTCCTAAAAGCTCAAATCAGGAAGTAGCTGAAGAATTTGTAAATTTCTTTATCGATATACCATTAAAAACTACAGAGGCTCTTAATTCCTCATCTGATGACTCAATTGATTTATTAAAGGCGAATGTGTCTTTCTGGTTGGCTGAATTTAAAATTAAACACATTAACCCTATGATAGGTATTAAGGCTTTCCGGCAAATAAAAATCAAACTGACCGAAGATCTATGGGGAATGTCTATCAAAGTTTGTACATCCATACTTGAGACTATAGCCACATACTTAGCTTTAATTTTTAATTTATGTGTTGACCAAGGAGTTTTCCCTGATTTAATGAAATACAGTAAAGTAATACTAGGAACTAAACTAAACTAAAGGAAGCTATTCAAGCTATCATTCACTGGAAACCTACGTCTTTTCTTGACTTGAATCTGCCCTGGCGGTTGAGAGTATGTCATGCTCACTCAAATGACACGCTGATGGTGGCGCATGTGTCGGATCATTTAATTCCCTTCAAAATGGTTGAGTTTAATGGTGCTGATCCATGCGTCATGTTCGTGAACGGGCGCTGTCAGTTGTGACTGGTCATCTCTTAGTTGTCACGTCTTATTTGAATTAATTATTTTATTTTTGAATTGTATTTTTGTTGTACTGTGGACACTTGACGTGCACGTCTTGCTACATCGTTCTCACATAATATACCATCTCAATATGACTGATGTAACCAAGATTTTGTAAAAAACATTTTGATTTAAAAGAGTATCCATGGAGTTTCTTGCCCGTTCTTTTCCACAGAGATCTACGCTAGGGAATGGGCAACTACAGTACTTTCACAGTTTTTATGTCTTGTGACTGGGACTGTAGCTACATTTAATTTTCATTTTTGTTTCGACAATTCAAAAGTGCCTGTAACTGGCCTACTTGAAATAAATGCTTTGATTTGATTTGATGCCTTCACATTATTTTTATCTTCTTCAAAAAGCCACCATACTCAACACCTGCCGCATCACTCCTATATTTCTAACATCTTTCTGCAACTTATTCAATCTAACGTATCATGCTTGATTCAGGCCCGCATGACGCGTATGGGTATATACGCGTCTCTAAAAAGGGAGATAAATAAAATTTTAAATGCAACACTCAAAGACATCGGAACTTCTTCTTCATATTTTTAAAATAAATAATTTTTCCCATTTGAAAAAATATTTAATACCAACCAATAAACATGTTAACAAATTAAATGTTGTAAAAACATATAAAAATACAGAAATTAAATGAATTATAATGGACAAAACCTAGTAATATCAATTTTAAAAGACATGACGTTTAAAACGTCATTTCAAAACAATATGCAGAAATATTCAGAAAGTGAGAAATTATAAAAACACAGATGTTAACAAGAGCTAGACGAAAAGCACAACAAACAACCCCGGAGTCGTCGCTCCGCTACGCCTTGCCGTCAATGGAAGAAACCAAAGAAGTTCCGACTGGTGTAGAGACGTCGAGCTCTACTTCGAATAGTTTTTCTATCCGCCGACGTCGCCAACACCTGTACGTTGGCAGGAGAGGTCCCGGCCACCAGACAGCTTGGGATCCCGAGGACCACTGACCTCGAAAAGGGTCCCCGCTACCGGTGGTGGTGTGCGCCGCATGAAATGGTCACATTCAATATATGAAAACGTCATGCGGACGTTAGGGTTATGTTAATGTAACTAAATATTATATATAAATATTGATTTATGCTTGTTAATTGTTTACTTTAAATATTTTCAGAAGATATAGTTTGGTGACGGTAGTTGATTAAAATACAAACTTGTATGTTATATTCGCTTGCCGTTGCCTATAACACTGTTAGTCATGTTAATGTAATCATTACTACTTTTAACTATATATTTTATAAAAATATTGATATTTGTTTGTATTAATAAATTACTTTAAATACTTTCTGAAGATAGTATAGTTTGATGACGGTAGTCATACAATATTGAAGTTGCTTGTCCTCGCCTATAAAAACGAGTGTTCCGACTGGATTAAAAAACTTGTTGTCGAGAGGTGGACCAGTACGGAGCTCTCTACGAGTCAAACAGTAACTGAGGATATTATATAGATTTAAAAGCTAAGTATATGCCGTTCACTTTTGTGTATTTCTCTTTACTAAACTGTTCTCTAAGTTTTGTAATAATTTATAATGCTTGATTTATGGATATGTGTATAATGTGAAATATGTATGTAAATATGTTGGAAAAGAGTGTCCATGGAGTTTCTTGTCTGTTCTTCTCCATAGGATCTACACCTTGGAACAGACGAATAGAATCACGACTGACTAACTGACTGACTACTGGACATTGAAATAAAAAGAAAGTTTAATATGATTTGATTTGGTTTGATTTGATATACTCAAATTCCTTTCGTTGTAAATATTCTAATATTTTAATAGATAAAACCTAAATCTCTATGTATAATTAATCTCATCTTTTCTCTAATCTAACATCAGAAGTGGGATCGGAACCTATGTGCTTTGTTATTGTTTATGTACTTTGTCACAAAACTTTTCAGATGCATCCTGCTATTTTGGAGGGCCTTCTGGAGCCATACTTGATGCTGTGGCTGGTAACCGAAGTGAATGTGATGTGGTGATGCCGTTTCATCCGGCCAAGAATGACAACGGGGCGGAAGGCTGGGACAACGCTGACGCCATAGCCAAGGACCATGGAGCTACCATCACTATCGTAAGCAAAGTGGTTAAGGCCCTTGATGGCTCTGGCCATACTCTATTGTAAATATGCAAGTAGCATTTTTTGAGGGACAGCTTGTCGAGCTTGTTTATGGAGGTATATCCGATATGGATATTAGGATGGCATCGTTTAACAGTCGAATTAGTAGTACATTGGAATTCATTTTTTTTTTTTACAACCTATATAAACTACAAAACGCCCAACCTAAACGGATGACGTACCTCACCAACCGAATCTAAATACCCGTGTATGAATTAGAAACGTTAACGTTTTAATGCTTTTAAATAATTTTATTTACTAGGTTTAAATTTCACTGTTCTCACGGATTCCATAAAATGAACCATAAATAAGAGATTTTTTTTTCTCGCATTAGGGGTATGCAAATAAATCACCATATGATAGCCACGGGTTTGATTCTGCAGCTGACATAGCTAGGCAACGTCTTAGGGAAACTCCAGAAAAGTACTGATAGTATTCGTAGATAATGATTTTCATATAGGTTATATAGTTTATTGGTGATTAGCCATGATAGATTATTATTACGATGTTGTGTTATTGTTGATATTTTGTGCGATTATTTAATTGACGTTCAAGTACTTCGAGAGCGAAGTACAGGTCAGTCTGACCGTGATAGATTATGCGGAAAAGTTCCTTTTATTTATTGCAATAGCTAACTTGTTTTGTTTATTCGACACGGATGAAAAAAATCCCTATAATGATTATAACCTTCTATGAACAATATTGAACACTTTCGCATCAAAATATTAACAATATTATTGCAAACTACCCATCTACTGTTCTCTTCATTTACAAAAATCACGATACTTATTTACTTATTATACCATAGTAAAACTTTAACTAAAGATATTTACTAGTTTCATGGTAAAGTACAAATGTTAAAAATACTTCACAATTGATAAACTTATTTACGTCATATTCGATAACAAAAAAAAAAAACAAAAAAAAAAAAACAATAGATCGTTGCACTAAGGACACTTGTAACTCGCATTCCCCTAAAGATTTTAAGATAGATAATAAAGTGTTGTTACTGTGGGATAATCTTCTCACTAATTGTAAAATAAAATACATATTGCAGGGATATTTTAACTTATCCAAACAACTTTCTAAACATTATAATTCGTACCATACCGTCATTTTTGTATTGTGGTCTTTGAAATTCTGAAAATCAAGTAAATTTTTTTTTAGTCAACCGAAATTAGTTTTGACACCTGTATTATAAACGATGTCCTGGTGACGATACAGGTTCAAATTGTAGTATGGTCAAGGCATCGGTTGCTTACAGGTATATGCAAAAATCGTAATTACAGTTAAATTAAAGGAATTGGAACTGAATATTTTTGTCTTGGCAAATTTAGTCAAGATGTTACTATAAGTGGCGGGTCGTCAGAGTGGCCGAACGAATTATAATAATGCAAACGCTAGTTGGAGATCATTTTTTGTTTTTTGCGGAAGACGGTCCCCATTTCATCTCATCCAAATTTTTTTTTTTTCATTAATTTCATTATGACTACGAATTAAGACTGGAAGACTTGACAATTACAATTACTTGACATTGACTGAAATAGACTAGACTTCTAAAGACTGAATAAAAAAAACAGTGAAAAATAATGCGCCGATTGGCCTACTATTTGGTGTCAAGCTATCCCACCACGGCGGGTGGATATGGGCTTGGCATGTCTATGTAGTTGGCAATAAAAAAAAAAGAGAGAAAAATAATGCGCCGATTGGCCTACTATTTGGTGTCAAGCTATCCCACCACGGCGGGTGGATATGGGCTTGGCATGTCTATGTAGTTGGCAATAAAAAAGAAAGAGAAAAATAATGCGCAGATTGGCCTACTATTTGGTGTCAAGCTATCCCACCTAGGCGGGTGGATATGGGCTTGGCATGTCTATGTAGTTGGCAATAAAAAAAAAAGAGAAAAATAATGCGCCGATTGGCCTACTATTTGGTGTCAAGCTATCCCACCACGGCGGGTGGATATGGGCTTGGCATGTCTATGTAGTTGGCAATAAAAAAAAGAGAAAAATAATGCGCCGATTGGCCTACTATTTGGTGTCAAGCTATCCCACCACGGCGGGTGGATATGGGCTTGGCATGTCTATGTAGATGGCAATAAAAAAAAAAGATACTAATGTTTTTTTTTCAGTATGTGATAGAGAATTTAAACCAATTGAAGAGTAATAATTGAAAGTACCTACGTTTGTGTGTTTGTGTACTTCGAGGACGAAGCACTGTCAGTATGGCCGTGTTAGGGTTATGTTAATGTAACTAAATATTATATATAAATATTGATTTATGCTTGTTAATTGTTTACTTTAAATATTTTCAGAAGATATAGTTTGATGACGGTAGTTGATTAAAATACAAACTTGTATGTTATATTCGCTTGCCGTTGCCTATAACACTGTTAGTCATGTTAATGTAATCATTACTACTTTTAACTATATATTTTATAAAAATATTGATATTTGTTTGTATTAATAAATTATTTTAAATACTTTCTGAAGTATAGTTTGATGACGGTAGTCATACAATATTGAAGTTGCTTGTCCTCGCCTATAAAAACGAGTGTTCCGACTGGATTAAAAAACTTGTTGTCGAGAGGTGGACCAGTACGGAGCTCTCTACGAGTCAACCAGTAACTGAGGATATTATATAGATTTAAAAGCTAAGTATATGTCGTTCACTTTTGTGTATTTCTCTTTACTAAACTGTTCTCTAAGTTTTGTAATAATTTATAATGCTTGATTTATGGATATGTGTATAATGTGAAATATGTATGTAAATATGTTGGAAAAGAGTGTCCATGGAGTTTCTTGTCTGTTCTTCTCCATAGGATCTACACCTTGGAACAGACGAATAGAATCACGACTGACTAACTGACTGACTACTGGACATTGAAATAAAAAGAAAGTTTAATATGATTTGATTTGGTTTGATTTGATATACTCAAATTCCTTTCGTTGTAAATATTCTAATATTTTAATAGATAAAACCTAAATCTCTATGTATAATTAATCTCATCTTTTCTCTAATCTAACACGGGCATATTTTCAGGCTACAGAGTTGGGAACAAACCTGACTGCGTACCGTGTTCGACTAGTCTCTTTGTTTCAGGAGCTTGAACCAGCCGTCAACGATCAGCACAACGATTGTCGGATCAAGTACGGGCTATACAGCGCTGTCTGTTGCTGGATGATGCTGTACTTCAAAAGATTCGCTCTGACATACGGAATAGCTTAACTGTCTCTTCAGTGTCGCATGTTCTGAATGTGGCACCATAAGATAAAGATGTTGATGAATTAGTGGACAGTGAAATTGTATCCGTAAGTACCCAATGTAATAGTAGGACAAGGAGCGCTTCGGAGGATGCGATTCAGGAGTACCGGCATGTAAATTATAACAACGGACCCCGGTTACTCCGTTTGCCCATTCATAAACGAAATTCAGCGTTGATGGGTGCCCTGGATTCGTTATTATCAGATTATTTTGATAATAGCGAAGATCTTCGCGCCAGCCTGGCAGTATAGAATAGAACGTCGTTTTGCTGAAACCAAATTAATTGTTTTTAAATTTGGCAATACGCGACCGAGAGTCATGCGCTTTGTGAAACAGGCACTTTTGGGAACTACCATCAGTGCTCAATAGTATATGTCAAGTGTCACAGAGCGCGTAGACTTCTTGAAGCAAAAAGTTTATGCATGGCAAATAGGATAAGACGCTATAAAAGACGATCGGATCGGTATAACCAGAATCGCATGTTCCAGAGAAATGAGAAGTGGGTTTACCGGAAATGGGAGGAAGCGGATCCTAGTGAGCGTGATAGGCACTTACCAGATAAAAACTCCACAAACGCATTTTGACGTAGCATCTGGTCTCTGCCTGTCACCCAAACAGAAGGCGACTGGATACGAGATATCAAACATTCATGCGAGTCTGTAACAATTATGGAACCAATTAAAACTGACCAAGATGATGTAAGTTGCGCAGTCCGTAATTGTAGTTATGTAAGTGGTGGGGGCTACAAACACCGAGACAGATTCTTTAAAAAAGTCACAGTCAAATTAACACAAAGAAACTGGACGACATGAACATTGCAAGCAAACCAGCTACAAGCTGAAAAGCTTACATGTGCTGGTGAGTCGACCAGTTTGTTTCTTTTTTTTGGGTGGCAACCCCAAGCTGTCCACAGCTTTTTAGAATAAGTTCCGATAATTTTTATTTAAAAAAATATTTATTTAAAAAAATATTTATTTGCTAAAATATAACATCGAATAACCAATTTCATGCTTAACAATCTAATAATTACACAAATTATTATAAATTTCATAGTTATCACAACTACGTACTACTAAAGTGTGTGTGTTTACAGTCTAAATGATCACTGTGAATTTATTGTCACCTATCTCAAGGTATTTATTTTCTTTTCATTCTTAATTACATAGGTACATTATTTAGTTACAGTTCAAGTATAGTTTTACAAAAATATCAACAGTTATAAAAAAATTATACTGTTCAAAACTCTTCTAGTAGGTAGCTCTTCTAGTTTTAAAATAATAAATATTATCAAACTCATATAATACATAGTATAAAATGATTCAAACTCGCAAAGCATTGGCACTGCAATGCACACGACTCGTCACCTTAACCGACAAAAAGGAAACAGGAGAAGAGGTCCTGGACCACGTCCGAAAGGCGGTAAATGCAAAGGAGGGCTAGGTCACTGTGGACAAGGTAAGAAAAGCGAAGGACCAGAAAATCGTCCTAGGATGCCGCGAGTTGCTAAACGTGTGGGACGTGAAGAACAAGGACCCTCTCGTTGTTTTGAAGGATGTGTTAAAATATAATACCGACGAGGACATCCTAAAGGACCTGAAAAACCAAAACAGGGACCTAGTCGACGGCCTCAGTAGTGAGGAACAACGAGCAGAGGTGCTCTTCAAAAAGAGAGCGCGCAATCTTCACGCCCACCAAGTAGTCCTAAGGGTCAACCCGAAGTAATGGACCAAGCTGCAGGATAGACAGGCTGTTCACATAGATCTGCAGAGGGTCAGGGTAGAAGATCAATCCCCTCCAGTCATGGGATTTGGACACGGTAGACGGCTCTGTGCTGAGAAGACCGAGAAGTGCAGCCACTGCGGGGGGGGGGGGGGGGGGCAATCTGGGCACTTTGCTCTCATGTGGGGACATGAGAGCAAAGTGCCCAGATTGGCAGATAGGAACGACTCCACAATGTAGTAACTGGCGGCGCGAGGGCCTGGATGGCGTTGATCACAACCGTTCAGCGCCGAGTGCCGAGTGCAGTGCGAAGTATTGGCCAGATCCAGGGTGGCGTACTACTAAGGTTGAACTAGCATAGCGGGCAACCTTACCAGTACGCACGCCTGGACTCCCCTCGTCGGGAAGATGGTAATGCGGTGGAAGCTAGACGCCACCCAACAAGGTAGTAGTAATTCAAAGTGATAATCCTTAAGCGTAGGGATATTTACCAGGTATTCTTTAGAAATTGTAGGTCGAAATCACAGGCGGTGATGGGTGGTGCCTCGCTTCTTTTACGTTTAGCGCTCTCACCAATTCGATTAGAGCTCTGAACCGACGAGTTTAGACTTGGATGACGCTTGAATGTGTGAATCAGACCAGAAGTATGATTAGTCGTGATAAATACACGACTAATGACAGTGGTCCCTACATTGTGCATGTTTCCCGCGTAGAGAGCCAAACAGGCGACAACTATCCTTGGATGGTGTGCCAATGCGGTGACAAAGCCTGGATACTAGACGACTACTCCCTTCCTACCCGATCAACCCTCGACTCCATCTAACCCTTTCGAGCAGTTTGCAAATGTGGTCTGCAACGCATCGTTGACAGAGAATAGCCCTTACCCTTCAAGCTCAAAGAAACGTCATGTAAACGACGAGCTTAGACTTAGATGACGCTTAAACGTGCTAATCAGACCAGAAGTATGATTAGTCGTGATAAATACACGACTAATGATAGTGGTCCCTACATTGTGCATGTTTCCCGCGTAGAGAGCCAAACAGGCCCTGGCACATCACTACATCCCGTATCGTTTGGATTATTTATCTTCATAAAAATACCGTAACATAGGGATAGTGTTAAAAAGGTTGGAAGAAATAGGGTATCAGTACAGTTTGCATCCCCTCCGAATGCTCTTTCCCCCTGTTACATTCCTATAAATTCACTGCAAATATCCCCACCTTCAACATAACCAGAATGGGTGTCGTTTCTGGCATCCCCACTGATATGGTTGATGATGATGAAATTTGGGACAGTGCCGCAGGGTTGTGGGCAGATAATTGAAGTCAGGCGTTTTAACCGTAAAGTTTTTAATGAAGGTGTCTTAGAGTGGAAACCCACAGAAACATGTGTCCTCACTTTCGATGGCCAGGTTCTACCTTAAAGAGTTTTCTGCTGCTATAACTCTCTTCCTGTACAGCAATACATTTATCCCACCGTGCAAATGTGAAAAATGTTGTAAGTTAGACATTCAGAATCAATTTGCAAATCTAAGCCAAGATGCAGCAAATGTAGACATGACCATCCTGATAATGGTTGTGAGGTAACAGAGAGGGAGGCTTTTTGTGTCCGTTGCTCTAGTACCCACTTTTCCAACAGCAAAGCTTACCCGGAGTATGGCAGACAGAAGGTCATTAAAATAATGATGGCGGAAAAATATTTTCTACATGGAAGCAAGTAAAGCTGTTCCCTCTCGCACACGCCGCTACGCAGATACCCTTAAAACCTCACAACTCACTCAATTCTCTCAGCTCACTCCACCCATCCAGCCCACTCAGTCCCTTAGTTTACCCAAGCAAACTTTGTCCTACCGAAAAACTGTTGACCGATAGTTTTTCAATCCGATACTATATCAATCCGATACTATATCAATCCCCCTCTGTTATACCGTCCAACGCTCCTAAAACATTAATTAATCTCCTAATTAAGCTTAAAAAGACGTCCCATCAAGTTTTCCTACAATGGAATGTGAGGAGTGTATTCCATAAGAAACACGACCTCATATTCCTCCTGAATAAATTCAAGCCTTTCGCTGCTGCTCTTGCTGAGACCAGGGTTCTAATATAAGGTCTATAAGGTCTCAACTTTCATGTTCCGCAATTTATCATGCTTAGATGCGACAGGTCCGATGTTTACGGAGGTACAGCCCTCCTTATTAATAACTATTACCTCTTCCCTTACCGCATTCCCAGATGATATCAGCACTGTAGCAGCGAAAACCATCTGTGCATTCCACCGACGATCTGGCACTGTATGTATCTAATTATTCCATCAAAGATGCAGCAACATCACTCTCAATCTCCCTTAATTCTCTGTGGCAGTGGCTATCAGCCCATGGCCTAAGTTTTTCTACACAGAAAAGCGCAGTCCATGTCTTTACAAGAAAAAAGACTCACACATATTCAAGTATCTTCTAATCAACATCGTGATCAAACCTTTGCCAATCAGCCACACACCGTATCATCCAATCAACTATACGTTTAAACTGTCTCCACTCAGCCATACATTGTATAAACCACATGCTCAGAATCAGGATTGTCTACCTCTGCTTTATTTATAAATATATTTTATGTTGATTGATATTTTATTTTATTATTAAGATTTCATTTTTCATTCTTAAATCGTAGTTTTTGTTTAAAATATTTTTTTTATGATTTAATTAATAAACACTACATACGATCACAATTGTGTTTTCTTCATAGCATCAACATCAACAAAAAAGTTTTCTAATATGTATCTAGTTCCCTTTAAAGGATACCTAATGTAGAATTTCTTACAGGGGAGGGGAGACTATAAGTGTTTGCAGTATGTTTTACTGGGATGCATTAAATATAATCAAAGGCACACAAGTGATAATTTAGTTGCCTACTTACGGCAGATAACTCAGGATTGGCAGATCACGAACAAAATAACATGCGTCGTCAGTGACAACGCTGCTAACAGGTTAGGTGAATGAAGACCTGGGTGTTTTTAGTATTGTTAGTATGTTGGTAGTGTATAGTATTCGTATTAGTATTCGCCCATACATTAAATATGATTAAGGAGAATTGTCCTAAAGGAATATCTGAGATTATAGATAAAGTGAAATCCATAGTGCAATACTTCAAAAAAACGTAGCGAACGAAGTTAGAATCGGTACTTAAACAAATGAGTTTACCGATATTAAAATTAAAACAATTATGTCCAACACGTTCGAATTCGTGCTACGAAATACTAGAAAGGATTTTAAAAGTAAAAGATGTTGTTATAAGTAATTTAGCTCTCATAAAAAAAATAACTCAATCTTCAAATCGCAGATTGGGAAGTCATTGAAACCGTAGTGGCAATTTTGAACTAATTTTTGAAGCGACATTAGAAGTTAGTAGCGAAAATTTTGTCACTTTGTCTAAGGTATTGGTATTTACACAAATAATGTCGAAGCACATTGTAAAAAAACCTATGAGCACCCCGTGATACCTGAGTTATTAAAGAAATTGAAAACGCAAATAGAAGCACGAGTCTTCGACCTAGAATCGAACATTTTATATGCCGATTCTACGATCTTGACCCTAGATTTAAACAAAAAGGGTTTCGTACTGATAAAAGCTATGAAAACGCGATTTAGGATATAAGACGCAGGAACAGCCGCATACAAATAAATCCTACCGTTGCTTGTGAAAATCAAGTATTTTTAAATACAAATTCTGTGCTCGTAAAAGCTGACAGTATGTGGGCTGACTTTGATACTGACATGAATCAAGTGGTTCGCCCAGAAAATTCTGTTGCAGCTGGAATACGAGAACGTAACAAATACCTAAACGTGGAATACCTACACCGAAAGGAGGATCCCTTAAAATGGTGGCACAGTCGGAAACACATTAATCCACATATTTATCAATTAGTTTTGAAAAGATTGTGCATCCAGGCAACATTAGTGTTCCGTTACCGTAAAGTGTATATATATCGTAATTCGTAATTCAGTGTTTCAATTTTCAATACTGGTAATAATCGTGGCAAGGGGCAGCCTTGAATGGTGGCAATTGCAACACTGACTCGTAACAAACATGAAGCCACTGACGGTTGTGTGAAAAAACCTCCGACGCACGCGCGACTTGTATCGGTCGATTGCCAGTTGGAATATCGAAATCTACTTCCATTTTCCCTCGCGTGTGACGTACACAAGATCTGAAATCCCTGAATTGTCGACTCCTGAACAAGCGAAGGTGGAAACTCAACGAATACCCGTGGCAGTCCAAGTGCTTGCATTATACTTTGCGACGAGTTATGTCGAGTTATTAAACAGCGAAACTACACGAATACGTATTTGTCCCAGTGTGGTGTTAAGGCCACCCCGATTTCGGCTGGGTGCGTACGCCACAATCAGTATTCTGTGAACGTATATTTTCTGAAGCAGGGCAAGTAATAACCAATAGGCGTAAATTATTAAAGCCAACAAAAGTATCACAGGTGGTATTTCTGCACAGTAATATGTAAAAAAATATATTTAAAACGGAAAAAAGTAAAAAAGTAAAATGTTGAAAAATATAATAAAAGCAGAAAAAAAAGATTCAATAATTGTACATACTTAGTTGATTTTTAAATACGCCACTCTAGTGATTAATCCATATCGGGCATTTCTTTTAATTTACCATAACTATAAGTCCATCTAATCTAAGACCGTTTGACAGTTGTGACAGATGAAATATAGCGATAAGGTCGAAGAAATCGATTATTACAATATCCGATTCTTAATAGATATCGATATCATTTCTTTGTATCTGCTAATCCATTTCAGTCTTACATATTTATATATGTTGCAATATAAGCCTGTGTAATTGCCCATGTGCGTATTATGTACGTATGCTCCATAAGAGTATATTACTATATGTAAACACTCCTTTATGTTGATATAAGATCCCATGCGATTACCTTGTACCTTTGTACCTAATGCGCATTATTTTATAATTATTAGAGGGCTCTCAATAAACGGACATTGAACAAGATGGTTGTTTCCTATTATTAACTACCTGCTTGGACCCCCAACATCACACGCGTATGATGCGTATGATTTTACTAGTATACACTAGACTTAGACACAAGCGATTTTATCCACAAAGATTAGTTTAAAATTACATTAACTTACTTAATTTAAATTCTAATTAAGCGTTTTTGTTGACAGTTGGATGTCCGATGAATTTTAGGTATTTGCAAGAGACAAAATCTAGGATGACACATTGAGAGTTCTCTGGTAAGGCCATTTACCTCCGACACTTCGCGCCGTATTATTCGTATCGAAAACGAAGGATCTAGATAATCTAGCGATGATCGCTGACAACGTCGCCGAACCCATAAGAAATAATATTGTGTCAACCATATCAAAAACTCCACCCAGTCAAGGAATATTGACCAGGTAGCCTATAGCAGCGGAACTGGCCAGGATAAACGCCAGATTGACCAACATAGAAAGTCGTCATTCAAGGTCAAGCCAGTCTGGAACTAATAATCGTTCGCGCTCCAAATCAAAAGGACGTAACCAGAGTTCTCCTAACTGGCTGTGTAGTTACAGATACCGTCATCGTGTACACAGGTGCGTGCTACCCTGCGCATGGAAACCAAAAGACCACCCAAACACAGATAAAGCAGCAACGTCATGGTCGGAAAACTAAGTGACACGGTACAGACTATGGTGGAGGTCTGTGCCGTTACACCCTGCAGCCGCTTATCAGTGATGGACTTGAACTCCGGTCTACGATTTTTAGTTAAAACAGGCGCCAACATATCTGTTCTACCGTTTTCCAAATTTTATTATCAAGGTATGCAACTCTAAACATAACTTAAAATTATCGCAAATAACATCATATGGCTAAACATATTAACGAATTATCATTAAAAATTTCAAAATTACTAAATATGCTAAAAATATTGTCAGGACCAGCTTGGGGCGTTCATCCTAAACATTTGCGAATTCTGTACATATCTCTCATTAGGAGCAGAATCGGTTACGGTAGTTTTCTGTATGACAATGGCTCAAAAACGCATTTATTGAAGCTAGACAGGATCCAGAACCAGGCCTTAAGAATAGTAAAAGGGTTCATTAAGAGTACGCCTATACACGTGATGGAGTCGGAGCTCAGTATACCTCCACTTTACAAAAGACGATTATATCTCGCCTATAAATATTGCTTAAAGAGTATGTCGTGGACAAACAAAATAACAATAAAGCTTTTAGAAAGTCTTAGTGTTCTAGTATTTAATTCATATTGGCAACATAAGAAAATGCCTTTGCTGACTATTGTCTACGATTCTTGCAAATTATTTAACTTACAATCATCGAACCTTTTAAAAATGTTTAGTCTTGACATACGGACTAACTATATATAAATAGAAGATATCGTTAAATTTGATTTGGACGTTACTCATAAAAAAGCTAAAAAGAATATAGATCTAACATTGCTTACATCTGAAGTTGTTAACGAGATTTACACAAAATATAGTGGCTGGCACCTGTTTTTTACCGATGGATCAAAAAGCGATTGTGCTTGTGGGGCTGCATACTTTGATGCCTACCATAAGACATCGGCTATGTTTAAAGTAAATTGTATTACAACAATAATGTCATTGGAACTCCTTGCAGTCTGACAAGCTCTCGTCCAAGCTATATGTAGAAATTGCAAGAGAATAGTCATATTAACGGATAGCAGAAGTGCTTTACAACATATAGCTCGATGCGCCTCTGGTTTCAGAGGTGCACCGATAGCGTATGAAGTTTTAAAGCAAATATTTTTTTAACCAACATCGGGAAAACTTTGAGACTGCAATGGGTCCCATCGCATATAGGGCTTCCGGGTAACGAGAAGGCTAAGCATGGCTAAACAAGCAGCTAGAGAAGGTATTAATTGTAACATTAAATTATTGTATTCTGATCACCTACGAAGTGTTAAAAAAATATGTTATGACAAATTCAAAGAATATTTTGATGAAAGAAGTAGAAAAAAAAGGTATTTGGTTCAAAACAATTCAGCATCAGCCTTCTCGTATACTCTGGTTCACGAATACTAGAGTAAGCAAAAATATTATAACTGTAGCTCATAGACTTCGATCAGGACACTCCGTCTAGGAAGTTCGGACATCTAATGAAGAAAGTAGATTCACCGAACCGTGAGACGTGTGGGACTCTTGACGATGTCGGAGACGCTTATCCTATTCCTAATATCAGTGACATCCTGGATCAGTTAGTTCATAGCAAGTACTTTACTACATTGGACCTGGTGTCAGGTTGCCATCAGATTCGCATGAATCCAGAAGATGCCCCTAAAACAGCTTTTTCTGTTCCTAATGGTCATTTTGAGTACACTAGGATGCCTTTTGGTTTATAAAATGCGCCAGCCAGGTTTCAAAGACTTATTTATGAATACAGTTCTCGCTGGTCTTCAAGGTCTCCACTGCTTCATATACCTTGATGACGTAATTATATACTCTCACTGCCTCTCTTCACACATAGAAAAACTTAAATTAGTCTTCGATGCTCTCAGAAAGCACAATCTTAAGTTACAACCAGATAAATGCGAATTCCTACGCCGAGAAGTTGCGTATCTTTGCTCTGTGTATGTTTGCTTGAATCTATAAATTTCTAAACGCATTTTAATGCAGTTTTCAATAATATATAGCGTGATATCAGAGGAAGGTTCATATTTATTGTGTAACAGACATATTTGAGGAAATTTGAGCCGGGCCTGTCACTAGTATTAAAAAGAGTAAAATAAAATTGGTTCTTAACTTTAAGAATAATCTATCCTATACATTGAAATAAAATTGATGTGATTGCTTGTAACTTCAAAATAAAAACATTAAAAATAATTTAGTACTGTTTTGTTTATTTCAGGTAATATACTTCACTAACAAACTACTATTGCATTTAAGAGTTGAAACAATAACTGATGTTTCAACTCTTAAATATGATTTTATCGATGGCAGCATATTTTATTCCTTCACGACTGTCAAGTCAAATGTCAACTTGGCAGTTGGCAGTGACAAAGCAATCAAATCAAATGTTACCGTCATAGAGAATAGTAATATAGGTTACCGCTCACCGGTGTAAACAAACGGAACACTACAGGAATCAGTGCACAAATAGCACTTTTTCAAATTTTATTATGGAAGAAAATCAACGTAAACAAAGTAATGCATTTAGTACTGTGTTTTCAAATGGCCACTTTAGTAAATACGAATGCTACATTGACTCAGGTGCGAGTATACAACTAACAGCTAACGAGGAGTGGATTGAGAATGCTATTTATCACAAAGTGAAAAATATATGTGTCGCTTATAGTGAAAGGTTACAAGTATTAAGTTCCGGCGATGTGACCATTATAACTAACACTGATCAATGTGAATTTGAGATTCCAGTCAACAGTTATGTGCTCCAGAATTGACTACTAACTTGTTGTCAGTGAGCCAGCTAATAAAATCCGGGAATAGTGTACACTTTACTACAAATGGCTCTGAAGCATTCAACAGAAATAGTGAGCTGGCAGCCACAGCTGTGTTGAATTACAGAGTGCACAAGTTAAGAGCACCGGACAGTGTTATGGCTAATTTAACTGCATCAGGCACTACATGGCTTCGACGTTTAGGCCATGTTAATAGCAAATACTTAAATAAAATGAGTAGTGCTGTTGATTGCATGAATCTACGAGAAAAAAATGATCTTGATAAGGAATTATTCATTGGCTGGTTTAAGGTATTTTATATTATTTGTTGACGACTATAGTTGTATAATACACATCTATTTTATTAGAAATAAAGCTTTAAGATGTTTTGTAGAATTCAAAGCAAAAATAGAAAAACAGACTAACAAAAAAAATTAAGATTTTGAGAAGCGATAATGTGTGTGAATATTGTAATAAAGAACTCATATCTCAAGAAGGAAGGTATTATTCACCAAAGGAGTAACCCATATACAGCGGAACAAAATGGCTTGTCTGAAAGAAATAATCGGACAATAATTGAAAGGGCCAGATGTTTATTATGTGATGCCAAATTGGGAAAGGAGTTCTGGGCAGAGGCTACCAACACTGCTGTCTTTTTACAAAATCGTATGGTCTTACCAGCTTTGAACGAGAAAACTCCTTATAAAATCTGGACCGGGTGCAAACCAGACATAAGTCACTTGCGTATATTTGGTAGTAAGGTAATGGTACATGGAGAAGTGGGACCGCAAGTCTGAAGAGCACATACTAGTGGGTTGTCTAAGTAATATTAAGGGTTATAGATTATTTAATCCTAGAACAAAATGTAGTATAACAAGTAAAGATGTTGTTATAATGGAAGAAAAGAAAAGAACCTTGAGATGAGTATGTGGCGACTTCCACATACAGCGCGACGACATACGACAGCGGTGTCGCGTCTTTTTACCGCGATAACCGAGATACAGGGCGGAGCCGCGGGCGAAAGCTAGTTAATAATAATTGTTCAGTAATGAAGCCTGGGCATATGCTAAACGAATTTAAAAATATCTGAAGAAAACTAAATGTTATGGCTTAAAATATACAAAATTTGGTAATTCTAAATTAGAAGGGTATGTTGATGCAGACTGGGGGAATAATGTAATAGACAAGTTTTACAGTGGTCTATGTTTTATGATAGTTGGAAAACATGTTTCATGGGAGGCAAAAAAACAAAAACCAAACTGCTACAATAGATGATGTGATTAAAAAAATTAATACGTTACGTAGTAACGTTAGACGAGAGAAAAATAATACGATGAATCTGTGAAGTCTGGAGCATCATCTGATGACATTTATAAACCAACACTGTTGTACTTTGAATTATTGGAGATCAAGATGCTCCTCGCAGCTCGCGAACTAACATTTCGGACATTGACTAGAATGATTGGAATGTAAGTATAAATTGGTGAATTATTTATTTTGGAAATTATAGATTAGGTAAAGCCGACCACAAAGAATTACAGTTTTTCATGTTGTAATTACTGAACCCTACCTTTATACTTAGACAAGTGTTTTCCCCCGTTTTCTAATCTGTCAACCACTGTAACTAAAATGGTGTCATATCAATATTATCAATCGTATACATGGTGTTACATACTCTTTGATATCAATATGATGAATGATATGATCCTATCTTCAAGATCGTACAGATAATCGGAGTGCAAGCAGCAACTGGAATGTCAATAGAAGAAGCTGGGTTTGCACGGGTTAGCAGTATTTAAATATATTTAAAAAATAACGGCATTTCTGTTATGAAAATAGCATCTGTCTAAATTTATTAATCTTGCATTTTAGGAACCTGAGCCTAGTCATAATCCGGACCATCTGGCACCACATGAAGTCAGTACAGAAGTTGTTATTGAAGGTAATATATACTTAAAGAAAACAATTTATAATGTCACTTAATATCTCATTGCTATAAGACTATCCACTGCCACTTGACATTCAAATAAAATTTTGATTGTAAATATAGATAATACCTCTCACTTTATTAATGTTACATAAACACCATCACAGCAATTCTGCAGATAAACATGCCTGGGAAAATGTCGTATCACATAGTAAATGTTGTAATATTATGTTCTAGAGTGGAATACTGCTGGCACAAGCACCCAAACAACTGTGGCTCCTCCTTTACCACCGACTGAGGCTACTTGTCAAAGTCCTCCTGTCACCCCAGTGGATGAGGAGTGGCAGCCACCCCCAAGAAAAAAGATGAAAAGCCAAAAATAAATAATCAAATCAATGACAGCTTTTGAAAAAAGCTTTGGACTATGCTAGGGAGTGTGAAAAAGCCTTCGAAGAAATAGAACGAGAACGCTTAAGGCAGAGGGATGTTGAGTTGCAACTCCAAAGTGCTTGGCTACAATTTATGAGACAGACTTTAGATATTTTAAGGAAGTTTATAGAGCTAAAATAATAATAATAATAATAAAGCCCTTTATTCTGGAATTAGAGATGATGTGCGCATTGGTAGCATTCACATTTTATAGAATGTCTCTAATTTCAGCGTGCCTTTTGGCATAGGCCTCCTCCAACAGTTTCCACTGTAATCTGTCCTGAGTCACTCGTCTCCACCTTGGGCCACCAGTCATTTTGATGTCATCCTCCCATCTCATACATTGTCTTCCACGGCTTCTCTTTCCATCTCTTGCTAAATACATACAACAGCGCCATTTACCGAAAGAACACTAAGTCACGAAGAAAACACAGTACGAATTATACGGAGTAACTACTAATCCCGAATCGCCATAGAGAAATTCTCGCGCCGATTAGCATATATATAACATCCCACCATCAACCATTGGGCAGTAGCCCGCCAGGCATGATCATCTAGCCTGGTCGGATTATCCTCCCTTAGTTAGAGGAACATGAAACCAACGGGTTTCATGTTCCAACCAATGTGGAGTAACGACTCCACATATGTGCATTTATTTAGGTTCAAAGATTATTAATATTATCCTTAACGTACGTAACTGTATTAAAATATAAATAACATATCTATTTGTATTCCTTTGTATTTTAGATATACAACGGGTCTCCCTATTGTTCGAGTTCGTTCGTTCTGTTACATCCCTATTTACACTGTCACATCACTATTTGTTAAAGGAAAATGCTGACTTGCAATTATTGCTGGTTTACCTAAATACGATATTAAAAATCAGCAATAATTATACTATAAATACGCAAGGCTTTCCTAAATTCGTTCAGTTGGTTATTCTTTAGCTAAACTGCTCCCCAGCTACGGACCTGGTTCTTGCCTGCCGGCTGGCTATCAGTGAAAGCTAAGAATACACTCCGGGTCTACTCTGCCCTTCGCTAGAGCTATCCGCGCCGTTATAATCCAAGTCGCGTATAAGTTTTAAGTTTAAGTAGAAATTCTGTGTCCAAACTTGTGTGAGTAAAACTTTCAGTAAATAAATAGTTGTCGAAATTTCAGTGCTGTGTTTTTTTTTATAAGTGCTGAAAAGGACAATCTAACAGTTCGTTATTCTAATTGCGATTACCTGTAAATGGCTTTGTTGTAAACTAATATAAATTATTTAAGCTGTTGGTATTCCGAACAAAATAAAATAAAATAAAATAAAAAATATCTGTATATCTTGTATATCTCCGCGAAGTGAGAAGCATACTATTAAACAAAATTAGAAAAGACAAATAAATTCATGTTGAAACATTAAAATTACCATGTAAACTAGACGGGGCAGTCATGTGGCAGCTTAAAAAAGTCTTAAAGTCAACAAAGTTGCTCTTCAAAATCTTGCTGTCCATGATTAACCTACATCAGAAATTAAAAGTACAATTCTGGACGGTCATTTTCTGGATATGGTTGAACAATGCGTAATTATATTGTAACACAGGCGAATTTTGTACTTAACAATAAATATTCTGGAACCTACTGACATGGAATATTTGCAGACTACAAGAGAACAGAGAACTATACAAATACTAAAAACTATACATTACGCTGCTCATATGTTGAATCCTAAAGATGAAGGACAGGAACTCAGTGAAAGCCAAGAAATAGAAGCAATGGAAGGAAATGTTCTAAATTAAAGACTTGATCTTGCTCAACCTACCGTTATTCAACTTGAACGAATCGGATTCAGAAATTGAAGATTTTTTCGATGATGTTGATGATGATAAAATTCAAGTTAATATGTCTCATGATGCTCAACTATCAATATCAACCAGTCGAACCGAACATCGGCTTAAATGACGATGATAATGAAACTGAAGATATTTAAGTGACATTGATTGAAATGACATGACACAAGTGATTGACTTAATAATTTAGATTTCATCATCATCATTATCAACAGCCTTTAACAGTCCACAGCTGGACATAGGCCATATACTTTAATTTAGATTTTAAAAATTGAAATGATGGAATTGTAAAATTTCTGTGAGAGGGAGAAAAATAAAGATTTATTATTATTCTCTTTATTGACACTTCACATGTACTGTTGAGGACTGATGGTAGTCCCCAAAAATGCCTGTTTCATAAAGCGCATGACTCTCGGTCGCGTATTACGAGATTCATAGGCAATAATTTTGGCGATGAGAGTCCTGGACTCAACAATACGTTTTATTGTACACTGCCAAGCTGCAACTTATTATTATTATTGTTCTCTATATTGAAATCAAAATACATTCATTACATTTTTAAATATGTAAATCTAAAAAATACATTTAAAAATATAAAAAATTACATCGACTGAAAATATTATTTTTTTTATTATTATTATACATATTTACAAGTTATTTTTGTTAAATTTTTACGAATTTTCGACAAAAATAATGAAACGAACTGTGATTATTTGTGATTTTGAATACAAAAATGTATAAATAATAATTAATTATCAGTTTTAATTTACAACATACTGACTTTCATTTAAATGAAGAAAAATTAGATTAAGAAAGCCTTTGTTTTTCACAAAACAAAGGTATTGGTTTTTTCTGCCCAGTGCTCGGGCATTTATTCGGGCGTAAACTTATTTATGCCCAATCTGCCCAGTTTATGCCTTTCCCGTATTTGTTTTCGCCCTCGACCCATCACTATTCAGGACACTTTTTTTTGTCATGTCTGGATGCGCCATTTTGGCCTTTTGTTAATTGTCACGCTAAGCTGATTGATGAACGCGCCAATCCTAGCCATGGCCGACCAATACGAAACGTCGTATTGTTATGTCAAAATGTCAATTGTAGTTGAAGTTTTGACCGAGAACCCCGCAGACCTCCGCCCGCACAGGTCGTGTCAAGACTCCCAAGCATTCAGGTTGAGCTGACGTGTTCGCGAGCTCCGCATACCGCATCTACAGAAGTGGTTTCGTCCTTCGCTTCAAACCGTCGTGGAAGGTATGTCATTACGGACAGTGACAAGCCTAGTGACTTGGGCCAAGCAGCCGGCAGGCCCAACGCGAGAAGGCGCCAATGAGAGGTTAGTCCCTTTGTCTATTTTGAACTGCCTGTCCCTGTTCTCATGTTCCTGAGGGCAGTTCGTGTCCCTTTATGTCGCGAATCGTCAGTCAGCTTAGCCACAAAACCGCATATATCGTAGTAGCCAATACCCGACCAACATTTTGTAAACCCCGCATCCGAAAAAATTACAGTCCACTGAAACCGCAAGCAATTATTATCGTACACGCATTTTCTTTCAATCTTAACCGTTGCGAAGAACTACAACATTCCAAACCATGTCTTTTATTAGGATTTTTTGGTAATGAAATACAAGATTTTTACGTAAAACTATAGCAAACTAAATAAACAAATAATATTATAAAGATTTCAAACCTACTATAAATAGTAATCCTAAAATGAGGTAATGCGAAAAAAAAATTAAAGGTCTTCTCCTGTAAAATTACGGTGCGACATGTAGCCATCACCACTTTTTCTATAGTGGTTGGTTCTAAATTGATCTGAGTATGGTAACTGCGAAATCTTGATGCTAGTTAGCACGAAAGCTAATCGTTGTTGATCGAGGTCGGATGTTTCAAAGCATCGAGTTTCTACCTGGGATGAATGAACTTGGCAGTGATATTCACATAATCATGCCTGAGATGCGCAAGTCAAATGGGTAAGTTGAACGATATTGTCGCACTCTGTTGTCCAGGTTCAGTGTTATCTGGAGGTTACAGCTGGTCGTAAACATGACCAAACACAAAACGACTAAACATTCGCCTCTTAGCCTTCTTATCGGAAGTGATACCGCTACACCAATCATTCGCAGCCTTGTGCGTGATATAGCAATAGAGGGTTCAAAACCGAATCGCGAAGCCCTATCTGAAATAACAAGGCAAAGAGTTTCAGAGCGGTTGAAACAAAACCGACAAAAACAAGACGCTGCAGTCAATAAGACAGGACTGCCGCGTTCTTTTGAACTGAATTCACTTGTTTTTGTTATTAAAAATGCACAATCTGCAGGGAAACTCGACTCTGGCATGCGAGTTCCTTACAGTTATGTGTGCGATGAGTGCAGCCGGAAACTTCATACCGCCTATGTTTATTTTTGCTAGACAGAGAATGGCGCCTTTATTAGAAAAAGATGGTCCGGCTAGTGCATTATACACCAACTCTAAAAATGGCTGGATAAACGAAAATTTATTTGTCACTTGGCTCAAACATTTCGTAGCATTTACCAAACCTACGCAAGAATCACCTGTGTTATTAATTCTGGATAATCACAACAGTCACATTTCCCTTCAATGCTTTCCATTCCACCACACAGCCACAAACGAACACGCACCAACACAATGGACGATGGCCGCCCACAAGCGCCCTTGCAAAAGGGGTACCATACTGCTAACGGCCGCCACCACACAAAAGCACAAAGGCTCGCAGGGCCGAACCAAACGCAGTCGCCACAACCGGCGCGCGAGAAGGGAAGCCCAGCAGCCCAAAACCAGACATGCACACACTTTGACGGCCACCGCAGCAGTGGAAACACAGCGCGAACCTGTAGAAATACAGGAGGCCGACAAAGTGTCACACGAATTACATAGCGCTACTCTATGAGGACCGCTGACGCCGCACTTGCACAATGCCCTGCGCATGTCCACGCATGTCCGGCGTTCATCGATTCCATATATTGTAAATTAGTATATAACACGTATTTTATTTTGTAAGAGTAATTATTCCATATTCCTACTTTGAAGTGGAATGATTATTCATTAGGGTTAATTTTGTAGTTTTATTTTATTAATTAAATTAGTTGTAAAATCATTTCGGTTTTTTTTTTCAATCTTTCTGCTGCCGCAAACGTAATTCACGCACAAACAACAACACAAACTAAAACAAAAAAATACGAGGACCGAGAGGTCGTCGCGTTCGACAGACCGCTCCATCTGCTCCTGAAAAGGACCAGCCTGGGGTTGCGGGTGGTTCGGGCGTGCAAGCTTCGACGAAGCGACCGCGTCTGGAGGCAGTCTCGCGTGAAAACCGAGGCGAAATCAAAGCGGACAGTGGGCTACGCAGATGCGTGCAAATCGCATCTGCGAGTAGCGATTCACCACCGTCCCGCCTGCTCGCTTGAGAGGTCTCTCAACACTCTTACTACACCAACCACCTCAGCTCCCCAACCGGGTACGAGCGAGATGGAATTGGATGAACTCGGAGGACTACGTCAGTGACGAAAATGGCGTCCTACGTAGTCCCTAACACTGTAATCATCCAGACCAACCTCCAGCACAAACAAATAGCGGCGGCCACTCTACGCAGGGTGCTGGAGGCAAACAACAACACCGTCGCTCTGATCCAAGAACCATGGATCAGAAATAACAAGAAATAAATAACAAGGTCTGAACAACATCGGCGGTAAGTTAATTTTAGAGACATCCGTCGAAAAACCAAGGACATGCATCTTTATGCCGAAGTCTATAAAAACAACTATGCTTAACCAGTTCTGTTTTAGAGACCTCACAGCCGTGACGATCCCTACAGAAAACCAAACAGTCCTCGTACTAGCTTCGGTCTACATGCCGAACGATGGTGAAATACCTCCGAAGGAGCTGACCGAGCTGGTGCAATACTGCGACGACCACAAATGGGAGCTGATAGTAGCGGCTGACTGCAACGCACATCACTCACTATGGGGAAGTAAGGACACAAACAGAAGGGGTGCACACACAAAAGTGCATGGTCCGGAACCTCTGCTACCCATACCTCAGGCCCAAATTAAAGCATGGCTGCGAGAAAGAACCCAGAAAACTCACTTGACAGAGTGGCTAAATAAGGAGGGATGTCGGCAAACCAAGAACGCTGTATCAGCTCCCAATAAAAGGCTTGCTCACACCCTCATCAGATTGAACAGAGACAAATTCCGCAATATCATAGGAACCCTAACCGAAAATTGTCTCCTAAACAAAAACCTACACACAATAGGAGTAACAGATAGTAACTATGCTGAGGGTGCATGGAAGCAGAAGAAACGCCACAACATGTCATTATGGAATGCAGCAGCGTGGCCGAGCAACGGGCACAAATTCTACAGTCACCGGCAACATTTCGGGAGGCCTGCAGTAATCTTCACAATGAACGACGAAATTGTTGTGTTGTGGTGGTATGTTAATAGAAAGCAAAATAAAAGAAAACATTGGGTACATTCTATTTTCGATTTTTTTCGCTTTTAGCTTCGATTCGAGAAAAATATTGGCCTATTGGCGGCAGATGTTTAGCGCGCCGCATAGTTAAGCATTGCGTAACATGTGTTCGTCTCCGCGCTGTTACTATGCAACCTATTATGGGGCATTTACCTGAAGTTAGGACTAATGCTAATTTCGCTTTCGACTCGTGTGGAGTTGATTTTGCCGGACCATTTATGATTTGTAGCCGTAAGGGTCGCGGTAATCGTATAAGTAAATGTTATCTATGTTTATTTGTTTGCCTGAGCACTAAAGCAGTGCATTTAGAACTAGTGAGTGATCTAAGTACTCAAGCCTTTATATTATGCCTACGACGATTTATAGCACGCAGGGGTAAACCTCATGAAATCTATTGCGATAACGGTCGAAATTTCGTAGGCGCTAGCAATGAATTGGGTAGGGTACTGAAGTCAAGCCGTCAGTCCATCTGCGATATGGCTGGTAGCGAGGGTATCAGATTTGTATTCAGTCCAGCTTATAGTCCAAATTTTGGAGGTATTTTTGAAGAGGGAATAAAATCTGCCAAGTTCCATTTAAAACGCGTAGCGGGTAGCGCTGCCTTGACGTTTGAGGAGCTAGCGACGTTGTTTATACAGATAAAAGCCATCCTAAACTCACGTCCGCTGACCCCTCTCTCGTCCAATTGCACTGATCCTTCTCCTCTGACTCCAGGCCACTTTTTGATTGGGAGACCGCTAACGTCGATTCCGACACTACCTGTGACCACAACTAGACCCAACAGATACGAGCTGATCGAAAAAATACGCCAGCACTTTTGGGAGAGATGGAGGCGAGAGTACATAGCCGAGCTACAGCAGCGCACCAAGTGGCGCACTCCAGAGAAGGAGCTAACCTGCGGAGACGTAGTTGCCTTGAAGGAAGACAATCTGCCCCCTCTTCAATGGCGTCTGGGACGAATATGCCGTCTATGCCCAGGAGCAGACGGTGTCTGCAGAGTCGCGGACGTCACCACATCAAAGGGCATCATTCGCCGAGCCGTAAATAAGATGTGCCTTCTCCCAACAGCTGAATCCTTTGCTGATGACACAGAGAGAGGAGCCGCGTCCAAGCCCTCAACTCCTTGAAAGCTGCGGCTTTCAACGTGCCGGAGGATGTCTACGCTTCATAATACCCACATATGCGCAGACGACCGCGGGGAAAGCAGGAGCGCGCGGGGAACAAGTCAGCTGACGGATAAGCGCCCGCGCCCCACCGCCGACACTATATATATGTTAACGCGAAATGTAAAAGGGCACTCAATTTCGAAAATTTGTAACAATTAAGTTATTACATTCATGTTTAAAACAGCAAGTTATTTTTATTTAAAACAAAGTCTTATCCTGGACACAAGATATATTTTTATATAACTCGTACAACAACCTAACTTTCGTTCAAGCGCAAGGAACCGACTCTCGGCTTGTACTTGTAGGTACGAGTCGCCTAATTGATCAGCTGATTCGCGTAGTGGAAGGCGCACAGAGAAACGACCATAATTGTCCCGTGTAGTTGTTTTTATAAATAAATTTTGACAATCACGTTCTTCTTTAGACATATTATATGTTCCTGAATTTATCTCTTCCAATTCCCAAAATTTTGTTAATTGAGTGTCTAAGTTGTCGCACGTGTTTGTAAAATTGTATTGAACTTGATTACCAGATGAACCTTTTAAACCATGTATGATACACTATAATACAAACCAACCTAGCTTAGTGTTTTGCAACACACACACACACAGTTTAATTAATGGCCGCTTAATATCCGACGGTGATTCAAGCACCTACAATAAGATTTTACAGTCACGACCGTATCAAGAGGAAGGAATTACAGTTGAAAAAATTGAGTGTGGTAATCATTTACTGAGAATTTTTTGTAATAAAATGTAAATTTTACAAACTGACACAAGATATCCAATACGTGACAGAAAGGTACTGACAAATAGAAAAATTATGAGCTTAAGATCAGCAATTAAAAAGGCTATAACAAAAAATAAAAACGACGAATTTCCAGAAGTTTAAAACTTTTTTGACGATATACTGCTGACCCATCTCCATGCATTTGGAGACCATGCCGGTTGTAAACAGTACTTCTGTGAAAAACGTGGTACACAAGAGAACAAGGAACAGACAAACGCTTTCTTTACAAGCTCATTATGGCAACGTATTTGTCTTTTGACTCAAAATATTGCTAGCCATGCTCGTAGTCTTATCCATGATGTGAATAGTAATATTGTTGAACGCTATCACAGTATAGTAGCAAAATTTGTGGAAGGGAAGCGGATAAACTTTTCTTTTAAACAATCGTACGGAGCGAGATGCAGTGCTGCCGCAGTCTCATTTAACACTAGTAAATGTATATCCCGAGTAAATATACACTTACGTGCCAAAGTCCGAAAGGAAAATTAAAATTACTGTAAAAAAAAGAATTAAAAAAAAGACCTTGAATACAAGATATGAAAACAGAAAGAGACGCTTAATTTAAAAAAAAAGGACTCAAATTATGGAGAGTAGTGTGAGAAACCGGACATGCCAGCAGAAATTATTGAAAAAATTAAGACTAATTTCATACAGTCGGTAACCAACTCAGACGAAGATCGTCGACAAATAGAGAGGTCGACGATTCTCCAAAGGGATAGCAGTGAGTGGATGGAGCTGAGGCGGTCGTTATTGACTGCGTCTAATTTCGGCAGGGTAGTGAAAAGAAGACCCAATAAAACCCTTGTGGGAATTTAGTAAAAGACATATTGTACAAAAGTAATATTGACCATATAATATACTATATAATATTACAATTGTGTTCTCAAGAGAACCTAACAGTTGACCCCTGCGGTCTTTTTATAGATAAAAAATTGCCGTTCCTCGCGGCATCACCTGATGGCCTCGTAGGAAACGACACAATTATAGAAATAAAGTGTCCCATTACTGCCAATAAATTAGGACTGGCAGTAGTCATTTAGCAAAAAAAGATTAATTTTTGGATAAAAATTTAAATGGTGATTTATTTGTGAATAAAAATCACAATTGGTATTATCGAATCCAGGGACAGCTGCATATTAGCGAACGAAGTAAATACCTGTTTGGCTTATAGTCAAATGAAAATGAAAATTTAAAGATCGAAATAATTTAAAAGGTTGACAAGTTTTGGGAGGAAAAAATTTAAATGAAACTTAAATCATTTTATATGGATTGTTTGTTGTTAGAAATTCTTGATCCCAGAGTTATTTTTGGATAACTCCCGATAAGGGATCATAAACTCGTTCTCCGCAGCCTACGTAACATAAATTTGTTCTCCGCAGCCTACATAACTTATAGTCCAGTCAATAAAGGCTTAACTTTGCCATTTTGGTTGAACACCTGCAACCAACGCCAAAATTTCCGTAAGTCTTCGTAGATTAATATACTAAAATTGCAGGGTGCTGCAATACCGGCAAAGGGTTCAAATACATTGCAAAAGGGTGCAAAAACAACTTTTTCGCCTATATCTCACGATTGGCTGGAAAAATAAAAAAAGATCCTACTACAAAATTGTAGGAAATTAAATCCCCTACAAAAACTTGGAAACGTATTTTCGCGTATCTCTCATAGTTTTTGTACAAAATGCATTTTAAGGTGCAAAATGAAAAAAATGCTACTAATTATCTTTTTTTTTCATATTGAAGTGATACTACATGTTTCATTGGGATTCAAATGATATGTTTCCGGCATTTTTTTTATTTATTTACACCTTTTTTCAATTACCTAATAATCTTGACAAAAAAAACATTTAAATTTTACTATATGACTAGCTGAACCGGCAAACTTCGTACCGCCTCAGAATAATCATTAAAATATTGTGCTTTGTTATTAACTGATACTGATAAATTGACAGCAGTGCCACCTAACGGGCCCCGGCCGGTACCGCCACAGTCGCTTTGTTCCTGCATTTTAAATCTGTAATATCTTAAAAAATATTAATTTAAATTACATACTGTAAAAGGTCATATTAATCTATATTAGATGCACAAAGTATTTAAGGTTATTAATTGGATAAGGATTAATACTGTATTGCTTAATCGTTTCGTAAATAATCCATTACTTCTAGTAAAAAGAAAGAAAGTATTGTAGAACTTTTTAAGGTCTTTAATACTGTAGTACATTATTTTGATCTATCTCGTAGGGTACAGCCAGCGTTTGCAATGTAAACGTATAAAAATGGGTTTATTTACGACATCACATTAAAAACCTCTAAAATTAAATCTCATTCTATCTAGCAAAGAAAATGGCGTCGAAGTCCGTTGCGTAGTTTTAAAGATCGAAGCATTTATACGGACAGACAGAGAGTGGAAGCGACTTTGGCTTAAACTATGTAGTGATATATTTTTTTTTTTTTTTATTCTATTGGATTCAGAGCAAAATAGCATTTGAAACGTACATATATTTGCAGTATATATTACCTTTCCATTTACCTGAGCTATTATAAATTTCATTTCAGGGGGACGTTTATAATAATATATCACTGGAGAAAGAGCGTGGTATATTTTATATTATTCTTTCTACTACTATTCTACTCTTTTGCACCCACTGATTCCAATTTTCTATATAAGAATCTTCAATATAAGAGTGAATAGTGAGAATAAGACAAATATGAGACCCTTGAGCTCGACGTAAATAGTCCCATTCAAGATCTATAGGATAGGATCGAAAAATAGGACCCATGTGCTCGAATAAGATCATACGTTTCCTAATAAGATTGAAAGAGATAGAGATTTAGACAAAAATGAGAACCTTGCGCTCGACGAAAATAGTACCATTGAGAACACACACACACATGCGCTTGTTTTTCTATCTCGCTGAGTGCAATGAGTAAGACTGCAGCAGAAAATGCTGAACTAACTGTTTGTCACTTGCTGTCACTATACTCCAAACTGTCGTTTCAGAGATATTTCGTTTTTGTGCGTCTAACTGTCCGAAAGTGATTTTTTGCAGAATAAACTTGATTCGCTGTTTTCAATTTAAACGAAACAATGAATCCTTCATTTTTATGTTCTATTTGTATGAAGAAAACGTAAGATGCAACAATTGTTGTGAAAAGTATGCAATCCTCTCAGGATTGCATACTGATTGTAGTGATTGGTATGGTAAAAGTGAGAACCTCAGTGAAATGGCTAAGAAAACAATTATCATTGTATGCGCAGAAATTTTACAGGACAAAATAAAGCAAACTCTTTACGAAACAAAAACTTATCTACAACCGGACAAATTCCCTGATAACGTTGTATCAGAAATACCTCCACTATTAACTTGCTTCCTACATAAATTATTATTAAATGATGAAAATATCGTGTCAGATTAATGTCCTGTTATCAAAAATAGATAGTATTGGCTATAGTATTATTTCAGCACTTCGTCCTAAATTCTTCATTCGTTTCTTCAACTAGCTGTTGAGACATACATTTATCGAAAAACAGGATCGATGTTAGTTATCAATCTACTAAGCAAACTGGGTGTTTGCACATCATACCATAATATTCAGCTTCATGAAGCTTCATCAATAATTTATCCTCAGAAGACTATAATTACACACAACATCATCCAGCCCCAAAGTAAGCAGAGCTTGTGTTATGGGTACTAAACAACAGATATAAATACATAAACATACTTTTTTTTTGTAAATACATACATATTATACATAGAAAAACACCCAGACTCCGAAACAAATATTTGTGGATCACACAAATATTTGGTCTGACCCGGGAATCGAACCCGAGACCTCTTGATCAGCAGCCGCATACGCTAACCACTTGACCAACAAGGCAGTCATTACTGATGCTTTCCTTCAATATGTCTTTGATAATACTGACCGTAATACAAGGTGGGCCAAAAGAAATCACCCTATTGAAAGATGCTCTTATTTTTGCAAATGGCGGCCAATGTCAAATCTGTTTTGGCATTTGTAAACTAGACAAATGTAGAATACAAGTGAACAAGCCATGGAGCGATACACTCCCCGCGGAATGTGGAATAATCGTGTCTATTCTTTTGCGTAACAATTCGTCTGTGGTGTTGCGGCAGCGCGAATTCCATCGCCGATTCCCCGGTCATCCGGCACTAACTGCGCAAACACTGGGCCGTTATGGGGGGGGGCTACAAGAGACGCTGCCAAGAGGGGCCGGCCCCGGAGCACCTATTCTGCCGAGAATATCGCAGCTGTTGCTGAGGATGACAAGCTGTCGCCTGAAACAGACGCCGTACCTCGCAATTAGCCATCAGCCGGTCGTCCCTAAGGTGACTTTTGGTCAAAGACCTGCGCATGTCCTTGCATCAGCTGCTGCATGTCGACCACCAAACGCATGTAGCCTACGCCCATGCGATTCTCAATCTTGAGGACGAAGTAGATGATTTTTAGACCAAAATAATAATGAGCGATGAGGCTCATTTCCACCTCAGCGGGTACGTGAACAAGCCAAATTATCGCTTCTGGGGCACCGAAATTCTACGAGTGTAGCACGAGGAGCCATTACACCCGCGAAAAGTGACTGCAAGGTTGCGCTGTTCAAGCTGGAACAGTCATCGGTCCTTTTTTTTCGAGGACGCTGCTGGTCAAACGACACGATAACAGTGAACGGTGCCATGTTAACCAAGTTCTTTCTGCCACAATTGAACGAATTAAGACTGGAGAACATGTGGTTCCAACAAGACGGAGCGACGGCACACACTGCGCGAGACACAACCGATATTCTGTAGGCGGCGTTCCCGGGTCGCCTCAACTCTAGTTTTGGCGATTTGCACTGGCCCGCAAGATCGCCCGATTTAACCGTTCCAGACTTTTTTTGTGGGGTTTTTTGAAGTCCCGTGTTTACGTGAACAAGCCCGAGACCCTGGAAGCCCTCAATGACAACATTCGACATGAGTGCGAGAATCTGCCGCCCGAAGTTCTCGCTGAAGTGATGAAAAATGCCATAAAACGAGCCCGTATAGCAATCGATTGTGGCTGCGCCCATTTGGCCGATATCATCTTCTCGACTTCACTATTAAAATTCTAAAGGTTCAAATAAACATAATCAAAAAACAAAATCGAAGTTTTTTATTTAGAAAAAAATTGAGAGCCAAACAACATCGGATGACTTCTTTTGACCCACCTTGTATAAGAACCTCAGGTGGTCAGGAGACTTTTCATTGTTTAGGAGGCATGGCAGTGTACACACCACCAAGTAGTGTTTGATATTAAAGAACTCCAATCAAATGTAAAAAAATCTGCAGCGCAATTACCATCTACAACAGATATCATCTACAACAGAGATGTAAGATGAGAGATTGCCTTCTGGATTAAAAAACATCACCTATGCAAATCCTAGTAAACTATCTTTAGGCATTTCACCTCTTGTATCACCATCGTATAAAACATTTCTATCAGGCATATTACATGCCTCCCGTTCATTAGATGACCATCCTCCCAAATTTGAAAAATTGCGCTGAATCCGATGGAATAAAAAAAAAATATTTAAAAATATCATTTAATAAAATTGAAATGATTTTTTTGTCAAGATTATTAGGTATATGAAAAAAGGTATAAATAAGTAAACAAAAATGTCCGAAAAATATTAATTAAATCCCAAGGAAACATGTAGGATCGCTTCAAAATGAAAAAAAAAAGATTAATAACAATATTTTTACAATTTTGCACATTTAAATGCATTTTGTGCAAAAACTATGAGAGATACGCGAAAATACGTTTTCAAATTTTTGTAGGGGATTTAATTTCCTACAATTTTGTAGTAGGATCTTTTTTTATTTTTCCAGCCATTCGCGAGATATAGACGAAAAAGTTGTTTTTGCACCCTTTTGCAATGTATTTGCACCCTTTGCCGGTATTGCAGCACCCTGCAATTTTAGTATATTAATCTACGAAGACTCACGGAAATTTTGGCGTTAGTTGCAGGTGTTCAACCAAAATGGCAAAGTTAAGCTTTAATTGACTGGACTATTATAAGGAATTGTCATTTGAAGACTTTTTTGCAATTTTGGTAAGGTGTATTAACCTTTTACAAGTTATAAAAGTGTTTTTAAAGCGTAAATATGGATAAAAAGAATAGAGGAGCTGGTTGCTGCTCGAGGCCATTTGGCCTACAAAAATTTAGTAGAATTCAACCCCGAGCAACCGCCAGCACCACCGGCATTGAATCATATTACTTTGCCAAAAAATCAAATAATAGTATTCGATGGAAGAGATGATAAGAGTAAGGCTTAAGCTCTAGAGGCTACAACACCGCTCCCCATAAATAGCAAGTCAACATCCGGCGGTAACGGTGCTCCCCGCATGAGTCTGCTTGCATGGAAGGACATAACATGTCCTCCTGCGTGAGCGGATTCCTCTCACCCCTAATGGGCCTTAAATCATTCTTCGAATTACTGCATTTGTCTAGAACGCAGTAGTCGCGACGTCGTCCTTATCGTACCGTTACAGTTCTTACAATAAAAAGTAAGCTTTAATGCAATGTGCTGGAGTCAATATTTCATTACTACTTCTCAATACTGTCGTTTGTTACGCGATGCTCAAACCTGTGTAAGCTTATGGCCGTTGACATGAAGTGCAAAATCGCCTGGCATATTAAATTGAGATAATAGGTAAATATTATTTAGTTTAAGGTTACTAAAAATAAAAACCGTCCGTAATGTCGTCAGCACGTAAAAATATGAGTGTTTTATGGTCGCATTTTGATAAAAATCACAAAAATTAAAAAGCTAAATGTAAATTATGTTGCGAACAATTAAGCTACAAATCTACAACAGCAAACTTAAGGAATCATTTAAAACGAAAACACATTGGAACTTTTACTTTGTTATTGGAGAAAGTAAATCAGAAAATACCTTGTAAAAATGAATCAGTTTTACCTACAGAAAGTTTACCTTTTACCTCAAGAGATTATGTAGCTCATGTTCCACAACTAAAGAAAATCGGAAGTCAAAAAGCAAGAGATAATTATATTAATAAAAAGATTAGTGTTGAACAAAAAAAGACTATTGACCAGGATTTACTAGATTTGTGCGTGGATGGTTTTCATCCATTTTCTTTAGTTGAAGAACGTGGATTTAAAAAGTTTTGCCGTTGGATACCCGGTTACAAATTGCCAACAAGAAAAACGTTATTGTTTACCACACCGGTCCAATTCTTTACTTGACAAAACGTACAATAGAGTTGAACAACAGATTAAGACTGAGGTGTTTAATGAAGTTCAATCTATTTGTTTAACAACAGATTTATATACATATCGATTATCAGAGAGTTACATCGCCGTAACGGGACATTACTTAAGTTATGAAATTAAATTTAAAATAGTTTTATTGGGATATTGCCATTTCACTGGCAATTACACAACAGCTAATAGAGCATCTGAGTTGGGCGCTATTGTGGACCAATGGACACTTACGGGAAAAGTAAATTTTGTTGTAAGTGACAATGCAGCAAATGTTGTGAAGGGTGTAAAAGAGTTCCTAGGATTTAAGCATTTTGGATGTTTTGCCCACACTCTAAACTTGATCGTCGAAGATGCTATAAAACCTTGCAAAGAACAAATTGACAAAGTAAAAAAAGTAGTAGGACACTATAAAAAAGTACCGTATCGGCGGAACGGTTGGCCAAGTACTAGTTGCAACAAAATACGCAACCCAAACGCCTTATTCAAGATGTGGACACTAGGTGGAATTCCACTTTTTACATGTTGAGTAGATTTTTAGAATTAAAGGAAGCAGTCACGCTGGCCAGACGGGTTGGTATAGGTTTGGTTTCAAGTTTTCCTTCTCTTTGCATTGATGTTGTCTTGCGTAGTTTATCCCTTAGTCGCCCTTTACGACACCCGCGGGATGAATAGGAGTGGTGACACTCTGTATTCTTAATCCGTCACCACCATCTAGAATATATTCATTAAAGAATAATTGCAGTTAAAGAACAATTAGATGACATCGCACCTCAGATTTATAACAAAACTTTTATCATTATTTCAGCCGCAAATTTAATTTTTATACATTAAAATTGAATAATTATCAAACCAATTAGAATTATATCAATCGACCCGGTCCAAAAGAGGTTTGGTTGACTGATTAGAGTCAATTATAAAAAGTATCTCTGGTAATCTCGACTCTACTGATGCTATTTATCATGATAATGCTTTTAAAATTATTAGAGAAAAATGATAATAAAATGGTCACACAAATTTATAACCGTATTTGTTTAAACAAACATTGGATGTTACAAACTACTGAAATTCTGAATAAGATAGTTAAAAAATCAAGATATCGAAAGATCGATCGATCGCGCGATCATGATCATGATTATGGGCCGCCAGACAATTGCCGCTCCCGTTCCCGCTGCGTGCGAACAGGCCAGCTGGCCAGTTTCTTTTTCAGTCTTCACCGAGCGCTATATCAGAGAGTACATTGTATTGAAATAGTATTTAAGCCCCGCCCGTCAATTAGTGAACTTGTTTGGGATCATTATGAAAAAATCCCAGAAAAGACTGTAGCTAATTGTATAGCATGTGGAAAAAAGCAATTAAGTCACAAGCATCTAAGTGCCTACCAAAACTTTTTGAATTCCAATCAAACCAGAGTGATTAGTAGGCTTGAAAATGGCTGGAAGCTCTATGGAAACCGACACTTCTCAACAATCTTTAATAGTACGCCATGTTTCCGTGAATATTAAATCTGTCCCACTTTGTACACAGCGAAACCCGCAGCAGCAAGCAATCCCCACATTCGTGTCACGAAAAATCGACGAAAAGCGTAAAAAAGTTTTTCATAAAAAAAAGCTCCTAATGATCACCCAGGACTATCAATCATTTTTGGTCGTGGAAGGTAAGCTATTCAAAAGTCTCGTCGAAGCTTTGAACCCTAGTTACGAGTTGCCAAACCGAAAACTAATATCTGGAACATTAATACCAGGGCAGTACTTAGAGTGCAAAAATCAAATTATGAACTTATTTCAAATTAAAAAAAATAGCCTTACAAGGGTTTGATGCACTTCTATGGCCATGGAAGCATACGAGTACTTAGTTATAACAGCTAATTTCTTAATTGACTTTGAACTAGAAACGGTTTTATTGAACTGCGAACAATTCATGGCCTTTATGCTGCTAACGCTTTAGCAGCCGCTTTGACAAAAGTGGCATCAGAATGAAATGTGACTGATAAAATTACGTAGGTAGTTTCGGATAATGCAGTGACCATAAACAGTGCAATACAAAAAACTGGAATGCCGTTTTTCGGTTGTTTCCTGCGTAAACTTAACCTACTTTAAAACGACTGCCTTGTTGGTCTAGTGGTCAGCGTATGCGGCTGCTGATCTCGGGTTCGATTCCCGGGTCGGATCAAATGTTTGTGTGATCCACAAATATTTGTTTCGGAGTTCGGGTGTTTTTCTATATATAATATGTATGTATTTACAAAAAAAGTATGTTTATGTATTTATATCAGTTGTCTAGTATCCATAATACAAGCTCTGCTTAGTTTAGGACTAGATGGTGTTGTAATTAAGATGTCCAAAATATTAATTATTATTAATTATAGAACAAGCATTAATAATAATTGATTTTATTCTAGAACGAGTAAAAAAAATTGTAGGTCATTAAAAAAAATTTAGGTTGAACAAAGTAGCTTAGCGACAGAGACACTAGTAAAATACCAAACTGAATTTAAGAAAAAATCTAAAGCACTTCGACTAATGCAGTCCGTTCCAACGAGGTGGAATTCCGTTTTTTACATGCTGTAGAGATTTTTAAAACTACAAGGAGTATTTCAGGCTGTCAGTGCAGTAAACTAATACAATATTTAGTGAGGCTGACATCCCATTCGAGTATTTACAAATGTTTAGAGTTACTTCAGAAAACGTTACGCCTATATCAAACCTTATAAATTCAATTGGAAACTTTGTATATCGTGGAGAACATTTTATATGCCGTGAAGTATTACTACAGACTGATGCCGCCGGAAGACAACTTCCAACGTCTGTAAATGTAACTATCAATAATTTAAGATCAACGGTCGAATATTTGGCTGATCCACGCTCTGATCCTAATGTTAAGACAGAATTTTATAAAACTAATTCAATATTTGGCATTGTCTGGAATAATACGCCCATAAATCATGTTCTGGAAAATCCAGATCAAATAATGCCCGTTTTCTATAACGAACAAGAATTTAGGGATGATTTCGTTGAACTTCAGCGAATGTTAGATTTCTTGCGTCGCAAGAATCCGGAACTAATGAGGGACTTAATAATAGATATGCATTCAAGCGGATGTCCATCACTACTTTTAAGCATTAAAAGAAGATATGAGAACATGTTTTCCAGAGAATGAGGTCGAAGATAATATGCTTCTCGGAATATGTATCTTTTTAGATCCCAGCTTTAAAAGTTATGCTTTTGTAGAAGACTATAATGTTCTTGAAATTATACCTAGCCAAGAGATGAGCCAGCGCACATTGCATCATAATTAATTAAAGATCACATATTGGGGTTGTTAAGAATTAAATTACGGCATAAACGACCTGCTTCTGAAGTCAATATTTTACCAGAGATTCCACATACATCGACTTCCATTGCTGGAGAAGATATAGTAAGTATCTTTATATTGGGCTAAATAAACCAAACCATTGCGGCAAATACACCTTCAGTCGACGACATAACCACTAAGGCCAAAAATGAACTCGACATGTTTTTAAAAGAAAAAGTAGTGTAGCGACATTCTTCTCCCTTAATTTGGTGGAAAGCTCATGCATTTAACAATCCTAATTTAGCAGAGATATTTAATGAATAATGCCATATCGCCGTAGCATCAGTGGAATGTGAAAGAGTTTTTTCAAAAGCCGGAAATTATGTAACGCAAAAAAGGGCGGGCTGGTGTTTCTAAAGAGCAATGAAGCATATTATAAATAAAATAAAAAGCAAATAAAATATGTTCAAAAATGTATATTGTGTAAAATATTCCTGAGTCATCTATGGTTTAAAATTATTGATGGAATTATATAGAAATATGCTTGACCAGCACATTCAGATATGTGCCTAATATCGAGCACGTGGGCATTCGGACAATCATTTCCTCGTTCAGAACAAGACGTGTTTATGTGCAGGTTAGCAATAGGTTTTAGAATATATAATGTAGTTGTAAGACCAAAACAATGCAGAACTAATATATACCTTAGTGAGTAATATAGAGTAGAAAATTAGTGCTTAAATAATAAACATGACGATGAGTGCACAAGTCTGGAAATGCTAAATACTTATCCTACAGTAAAAAAAAGTATTTATAAAATACAACATACCCCTTATCAAGTTCAGCACCAGTAGAAAGACTTTATTCGTACGGTGGGATAATTATGAGACCTCGAAGAAGAAAAATGAATGATGATGAATTCGAACAACTGGTATTGTTAAAAACCGTATTAAATAAAAAATAATGTTTATTTTTTTCACTTTTTAATATACCAGTCCAATTGTTATTAAAAAAAAAACAAAAATATAAAATCTGCAAATCAGTCCTTCATAGACACAATACTTATGTCATCAGCATGGTGGCCAAGCAGCATTAGCTCAGGATGTAGAGATATACCTCATACAATATATAAATATATATTCTGAATGGGGATATCCCTTAAAACAATAGACTTTAGATGATTAATAAAGGGATACTTAGACAATTTAAGAGTAGTGATAAAAATATTCAAAATTAATATGCCTGGTCCTGACTTGATTTATCATATGACATCACAGATATGACAAAAAAAGTCTAGCGAATACCAGTATAATAAGTTAACGTTGTGAAGCAAAAATATCCTCATTTAATAACGTAGTGAACGTGCCAAAACTAAAAGGACCAGAAAATTACGACGATTGGGCGTTTGCAGCGGAGAATACGACATACCCTCTAAGACGAGCGTTTTAGAGGGTACGTTGGATAGAATAAAACCGGCGGCAACAAACGAAGCTAAACTGATTTTAACTATTATACCAGCTTTGTATGTTCATATCAAGTGAAAAGTAAAGATTATTGTTTGATGATTTTGGATTTTCCAGAAGAATTACGCTATTACGTCATCTTATTTCAATCCGGCTCGATAGCTGTGAGTCGATGACTACATACGTTGCTCAGATTATCGAAATATCACAGTGGCACAGGATACAACATAAATAATGAGTAGGTAAAATCTATAATGTTAGCTGGTTCACCCGAAAGATATACCCCTATGATTATGGCTATTGAACACTCCGGCATTCCGATTAGCGCCGATGTAATTAAATTGAAATTGCTTGATATGGAAATCCCAGGTGAAACGGTACTTTTGCAGTAAAAGGATGTCAAAAACAAAAGAAAGTTGTGCAAATGTTAAAGAAAAGAAATCTATTTATTGTAACTGGATGGATTGACTTTCCTGTTAGACACGGGGGAAAACGTCAGCTTGTTGCCCTATTCAAGGTTCCGTAATATAAGTAGTTTTTAGTGTTCTTATAAATTATTTGGAGCTGAATTAAAAACATATGGTCTTAAATCTATTGTATTAAGCGTAGGTTTAAGGTGCAGATTTTGTTGGACTTTTATAATCACCGGTGTTGAACAATCAATTTTAGGTGCAGATTTTTTACCAGCATTATGTTGTACTGGTTGATTTACGAAATAGGAAACTTATCGATAGTGATACTAATTTAGAAACTGCAGCTTTTCTCACGCAATCAAACGTTTGAAAACGTCAGACGATAATCATCCTTATAGGGTTTTGGTGGTGAAATATCCAGATATTACGAAACTGAAATAGGTTTCGTAATATCTGGATATTTTCATTTTAAAATGGTGAAAAGTAAGAGTGTAGTACATCACACAGATACTCAAGGCGCACCGGTTTTCGCACGTGCTAGACCGCTACCACCGGAGCGTTATGCTAAAGTTAAGAAAGAATTTGAAATAATGATGGAGCTAGGAATTTGTCGCCCATCGAATAATGCTTGGTCAAGCCCTTTTCATGTTGTGCCTAAGAAAAACAGTGAAATCAGACCGTGCGGTGATTAATCGGGCGTTGAATGCAATAACGAAACCCGACCGTTATCCTATTCTGCGATTACATGATTTTACATACTTACTGGCAGGAAAACTTTGTTTTCTAAAATTGACAGAAATAGAGTATATCATTTATAGCTAAGGAGGTCAAGGGGGACGTTGCAAAGATAGCAATTACACCATTTGGTTTATTCGAATTTCCTAGAATGACTTTTGGCTTGCGTAGTGGTGCTCAATCGTTTCAAAGATGGATGAATAATACTGTTTCAAAAGGTTTAGATTTTTTGTTAACATATATTGATGACGTAATTATAGCTAGTGAAAATAGGAAAATCCATGCAAAAACAACTTAGATTAGTTTTCGAACGTTTTAATGAGTTTGGTAGTCTGAGTTGGGTAAAAGTGAATTAGAATACATACTTAGGATATCACGTATCAGCAGATGGCATTAAACCATTACAAAGTAAGGTTTAGGCCACTGATTTTCCCAGACTTATTACGGTCAAAGATTTAAGACGATTTTTAGGTATGATAAATTTTATAGATCGCATTTACCTAACGCAATTCGTTATCTAGATAAATTAAATGTTTATTTACACAACTATAGGTATTTGTTTTTTTAGACCCTAATGGTTATTGTTCTAAAAAGCTAACTGATTCTCACAACAAATATAGTACTTATGACAGGAAACTTTTAGCCATATATTTAGCAGTTACATATTTAAGAAGATTTATCGAAGGTAGGAAGTTTGCAATTTGTACAGATCACAAACCTGTCATTTTTGTTTTTAGCAAGTTAGGTACGGATAGTGAAACTCCACGTAGGATTAGACAATTATCTTTTGTTAGTGAGTACACTACGAACATAAGACATATCCATAGAGAAGAGAATGTTATTGCTGATGCTCTCTTCCGAATTGAGTCAGTATCGTTTCCATCTGTATTGAATTACGCAGAATTAGCGCGGAAACAGAGGTTAGATTCCTCTATTGTGCAAATGTCGCAGGATAAAAACCGCAGTTTGAATTGAATTTATTTTCCCAATAGTAATGATTTTGTTGTGTGCGAATGTTCAACTGGTTCAAATGGTAGGTAGTAGAGCCACGCTGATTTCAGCACGAATGGGCCGGCTCGACCCGGCCAGTACTACCCTCACACAGAAGACCATCCTAATAATGACAGCATTCTTGCTGTCGTATTTCGTTGGTGAGTGTGAGACCGGAGGCCCAATCACTCTGCATCATTCTCCCGCCCTTCGAAGGCCGGGAGAATGATGCAGAATAATCAAACCAGGCTGCCATGGTAGGGGTCACCATGCTACATTGTCTACCCTCACAATAGGCATGGTGACCCCTACTCCTGGATTCTACTCATGCTTTCCATCAGGCAGAGTAGAGTCACTTTGGCAGGCTTAAATATAAAAAAAAAAAAAAAAAAAAACTAAAAAAAGCACGACTTTTATTGAATCCCAATTTTCGACGAGTAGCTTTTGATAGTATCCATAACTTAAGCCATCCTGGAGTTAAAACCTCCAGAAAGTTAGTCAAGGATCGTTTTTATTGGTCTAGCATGAACTCTGATATTGGTAAATGGTCAAAATCATGCATTGAATGTCAACGATCTAAAGTCCACAGGCATGCGGTATCTAGTATCAGCACTTTTCCGGATTACGATCGTTTCGAACATTTACATGTCGATTAGGTCCTTTACCTGTTTCACTAGAGGGATATAAATATTTAGTTACTATGATTGATAGACGTAATAAATGGCCAGAAGCCATACCTACTTTCTAGATAATTGCAGAAATTGTTGCTAAAGCGATATACAGCAATTGGATAGTCCGCTTTGGTTGTCCAATTCGCATAACATCAGACCTGGGGAAACAGTTCGAGGGGAAACATAAATTTTAGGTATTACTAGGATATGGACTACGCCTTATAATCCACAGAGTAATGGAATGGTAGAGCGATGGCATAGATCACTAAAAATAGCACTAACGGCTAGAATTAAATGTAACAATTGGGTGGAGGATTTGCCTAGCGTTTTTTTAGGTCTACGATTAGTATTACAGGATAACGCCCAGTGCAGCGCTGCAGAATTAACATATGGTTGCACCTTATGGTTACCCGGAGATTTCTTTGAGGCTGGTTTTAATATTAGCATTAGCGATGATGCACACCAGAACATTCAAATATAACGACAGGTAATACAGTAGTTGAGCCGAGATCTTTAGTGGTCACAAGATCCGGTAGGATCGGTAAGCCACCCGTTAGTTTTCTGATTCTAACAAAGACGTTATTATTACTTACGGTGCCGGAGCTGCGGCAGCGGGTCCAGCTACAATTACAGGCCCATCTGCGGGCAGCATAGTGATGACGGTGCTATTGTGCGTTATTGTAGCACTAGTGGGCATAGTCTCGTATTTAAAACTGAGGAAGCTATATGCATTTTTTTTTGTAAAATCAAATGCGAGTTGTTGTGGCGACAACACGTCGATCCAACTCTGAGCAATCTACCAGTAATCCTGTTGCTGTTGCTGATATCGTTTAGAAATAAGGTGTAGGTACGATTGAAAGATGAACGTTAAGATTTTAATTCTGTAAATTAAATTTACATGTTTGTGATGATTTTGTTTTCAATAAATTACCTTTTTATTAGGGAGTACTGTAGTCACTACAGTTCCACGCTTTGTTCCGTGAATCAAATAACGCGATTTACCTTAATTGCATTTTGTCTGGTGAGCTACTTTTTCCATCGTTAAGTATGGCCGATCGTATGTCGATATGAGGAAGAAGCTCATCGAGGACCACATAGCTACCCGGTAAAAGTATACCTAATATTTAGAGAATCACGTATGCGACAGAGGATCGAAAATAGAGAATTCCATTGACGCTTACTCGGAGATGCAGGTTATGGGCTAACTAGCTATTTGTTTACCATTGTTATTGTTATACCAGTCCACCTGCTAACCCTTCTGTCTATAATACAGGTTCAGGTATATCTAGCTATAATACAGATATATCAAAAACTATGTATGCAGATAATCAGTCGGAAGCTCATGACACATATTTAGGTCAAAACTCATTAGAGCCACCCGGCACCCACTCAGCACCGCCTCGCCTTGTGCGGTTAGTTTTCTTTATATGGACTTGTATGGGCATGCCCTCACTAAATCAACTCCGTAGCGTCACTGGATCGCCTCTGTTGTAAGCCTTCCATGCGCAGACGGCGTGTGGACCACTCGGGGACAACTAGCTGTTCGCATGCTTGCTTTGCGTTGACTGCGCATTGCCGACGGTTTACATAAAATACAGTCATTGTTTCTGAGCTAATCGCAATCCAGGGCCCAGTCACATACATACCTTTACGGCGATTGATTAAAAGTGGTTGGAAAATACAAGTTCGCGATAAGTAACTGGTCAGTCTCGCGTGCGGCGGAAAGTGAAGTTACTCAAAGGACGCGTTGGCGTATCTTACACGACGTACTGAAACTGGAATCAGTGAAAGAATACATCTTCATCTATGTCTTCGAACATGACGGACGGTGGAAGTAACTATAACGTAATCAAACTGGAAGGTTCTAAGAATTCGAACATTTGGAAAGTTGTATTGCATGGGCAAGGATGACTTGATATCGTCGAGGGGCGAACTGCCAAACCTGAAGATGCGAAACAGCGAACTGAATGGGAAAATAAAGACGCGGAATCTCAAACTTTACTGGTGACGAGAATGTCGGACCAGGTCATGTTGCATATTATTACCTGCGGGTTATCGGCTGACATGTGGAAGAAATTGCAATGTGTGTTTGAGCAGAAGATCGAAACAAGCATTCATATTGTACAGCAAAGACTCTTTCAATATAAATACGAAAAGGGCGTACAAATATCAATGACGTAATAACTTTCATTATGTTTGACTTTTGTTCCTATTTTCTTTAATCTTAAGTTCAAATGTATATCAAATGTATCATTAATTTTTATACAATGCAGGGATTATCTTTTATAAGATAATCCCTGCATTGTATAAAAATGTATACAATGCAGGGATAAAACTTATTAACAATTCTATATACAAAACGCCGATAATTTAATAAATTGATGCTTTTTGACCGACTTTGATTTAATTAAGGTGATTAGCTGTGCAAAATAATTTCTCACAGATTCTTTTGTTTACATTAAATTATTATTTATCATATTCTAAATTAAGGATTTTATTTCATTACTAAACTTCATCTTTTTATTATTTTCTATCATTTTTCCTAACCTGATTCCTTACAGTACTGTGTAGATATAATACTTCAGAAATCAGAAGATTATCACTTTTTTATTTATTCTATGACGAGTGACGACATACGAAACGTGCGAAACTATGACCATTCCGCGACGCGTGAGGGCCTATCTAAAGATCTACGATCTATGGACCAGGCCATATAAATAAACGATGGCACTTTTTGAAATGGAGCAACTTCTTTCCTAAGATTTATATAAGAATAAAAGTAGCCGATGGGCTACTTTTATTAAAAGGAAACTTATAGAAAAATAAGAAATAAATGCTCATCTATTTAAAGAGAAACTAACGAACGCAGTCGTCTTGTGTCTAACTATAGATATATGGACAGAGACAATGAGTTTCATGGGTAGTTAAACCCATATAACTGTTTTCAGCCATTGCACATTCTTTTAAAGCACTAATATACATATATAATTACAATATTGGAGTAACAGAGTTGAGTTCTAATCATACTACGGAGTTATATCGAAATTTCGAACAAAATTTCGAATATTCGGGGTTTATTCCTTTAATTAATGAAACTTATGAAAAGATGCGTGGTGTGGATCCCCGTCTACACGATAGATTACCTCTCAGTATGTTTACGCACGCTATGTGTGTACATTTAAATTTAGAGATATTAGAGTTAGCCCGTCAAGCGGGCCAAAATGTTTTAAATTTGCGCACTGACGCAAGGGAGATACTGCCAGATTACCAGGCTTTACCCCAATCAATAGTTGATTATATTTCACATATTTCATCAGTAATAACACAGGACGGTAAAGAAATTAGAATGAATTTACCAGCAGCGGCCATTCCACTGGGACCCATAAACATCAATGGAGTTTTGCAACCAAGTGGATCTTTTGGACCAGTTGCAGCTGATAATCATAATTCCTATGAATGTTATATCTCGCCTTTAGTTACTTCAAGACGCGTCCAGGCATCGCAAGAGAATAACGCTGATTATCTGCCACTACCTGAAGAAATGATTCCAGGGAATTTGATACCAAATAATAATATGTTAGGATATGAGCCAGTCGACGTTTTAGGAGCAGGAGCTAATTCTAGACTACAAGGAATTCAATTTCCAGACGATGATACCCTCGAAGGAAGATACCGTCTATCAACGCTCTTACAAGATCGAGTCTACACCGTACTTGCGGAGATGAAAGACCGATTTAAAATCGTAGAATTTAGAAGAAATCAAAATGAGAAAGGATTAAATATATTAGAAAAGATACAACATAAAATTACATCAGTTAATCTACTATTTGTTGAAACTTCCGGCCCTCTTAATGATGCATTCATTCCATTATATTCAAGAAACGTAGCCGTCCATGGGTTTGGAGCACAGGGTTCGGCTTCGGCCAATCAAGCAAACATAGAGTGCTTCCACAGACGGAGGATTCAACAAGGAGTCCATATGGCAAGGGGATTCTGCTGTACTACACAGCAAGGCCAGGGACCCGGGGGTTGGAATGCCACCCTTAATAATAACTTCAACATGCTTGGATTGTACGCCCCAGTACTCCATGCTGATTACCCCCACCTACGTGAGAGCCACTTTAGCTCCCACGCTTCTGCAGGTGTGAGGACGACCGCTCTAAGTAATTTCATTGAGCGTAACTACTATATTAAGAAGTAGTTAAAATCTAAACCGGTGCGCTAAAATCCGGTATAAAAATCCACACAAAAAACAATATAGCAGATAGACTACAGTTAACTTTGAACAATTGGAACATTTCTATACCTAAAATTCGATGTGTAGTTTCAGACAGTGGTGCTCATATAGTGGCAGGAGTTAAATTCATTGTTGGTGACGGTAGTAATTTGCCATGTTTCGCTCACATAATTTAATCACGGAAGCAATACTCAGTGACGCAGAGATTAAAGAGCTAGTTATTAAAGTGCGCAATATTGTAAAATTTGTCAAAAATTGTGTAAACAACTCTGACAAATTGCGTAAATTTCAAATTGAAAATGGGCCTCTCGAAGGGTCAGTAAGTAAAATGATTATTAATGTCAGCACCAGATGGAATTCGGTATTCTATATGATAGAAAGATTTTTAGAGATTATCAGAACGGTGACTTTAATTTAAATTGAAGATGCTAATTCTCCGATTATGCCAAATTCTCAAGAATCGGAAATTTTGAAGCAATTCATTTTATTACTCAAACCAATTGAGTTTGTTACAAAATAGCATTCGGGGGAAAATTACATTACTGTTTCTTCTATTATTCCAATTTTAAATTGTTTGGTAACGCAGATTAATGCAGTGCGTTCTGATAATAATATGATTGTAAATACAAAAGTGAAATTATTTAATGAATTAAGTATTTCTTCTAATTGAATAAGTAAACCCATGAGCTGGCATTGAGACCAGTGTAATATGTATATTGTTACCTATATACGGAGGCTTGTTCTTAGCAACTTGATGATAATTGTATCAAATATAAGTATATTAGTCCATAAGCCTTCTTTAAAAGTAAATAAATAAATAAAAATTAATAAATAAGTAGAAGGTTCGGACAGATTGAAATTAATAAACATGTTACTATAACAACGTTATTAGATCCCCGCTTTAAATCTGTACAAAAATTAAAAAATATTATCAAAGAACCCACTTCTGCCTCTGCTAGCAACAGCAGTGGTGAGTCTGAAAATGAAGCGTCGGAAAAAAGTACGACTTTTCGGAAACTCATAGACAGCTGTTTATGGAAGTTATGGGACAGAAAAAAAAAGAAGAACAACAAGGATGGTGATGCAGTATCACTATATTTATCAAGTTCTGTATCTTCCTTAAAGAGCAAACCTCTAGAAGAATGGGAGGAAATAAAAACTGTGTTTCCACTGTTGTATAAACAAGCAAGAAAGTTTTTCGTTGTAGTTGCCACTCCTGTTCCCTGTGAACGTTTATTTTCCAAAGCAGGTACAATAATGACTAAAAATCGTAACAGGCTTACAAGCAAATATTGGACAAATTGCTGTTCTTGGGAGGAGCTACACATAAAAATATTTTTTGGTTAAATTTCATTATTTGTGTTATAAAACATTGATACATGATAAAGCATTTATTAATATAACTACTGTAATCATTTTATACTCCTGCTCTATTATGCATATCTGGCATTATTATGATTTTATAGTGTTCAATGTTTTGAAAATTTAATGAGTACTCAGAAGTATCGATATTTTAAAATGGTATCGAATACGGTATCGATACTTTGATTTGATGCTACTGTCAAGTACTAATATCGAAGAAAGCAGTGGCGGCTGTACCTTAAGTGCGCTCGTGCGCTGAACCACCAATTCAAAAGATTTAAAAATCACAAAATACTTACTTCATCTTTATTTTTAAATTACCATTTTATTAGTTATTTTTAAACATACAAAACGTATAAAAAATTAAATCTCCAATTATGGTGAAACAGTTTGAGCGCTTTACTAAATTAATAAGACTTAATTTCCTGTATAGACAAATTCTCGTGCGCTTCGGCGAGTGCACGAGGACTGCTAATACAACTTGTAGGAGATACGAGTAAATACGCCTGACGCGTGAAACAAAAGATAGTTCATAGAAATGTACCGAGTAATGAGTTTTCGAGCGCCGCACGGGTGCCAACCGAGGATTGCCGAGAGCATCCGATGTTTGACGAATTGGCCGGCCGGCATCGGCGTACGTTATTCTTATTGTATATTTATATTACTTATTTACCGTAATTGTTTTTAGTTTTTGTTTAGATTTTTTTCGAGAACTTTTATTCTATACTGTTTATGGTGTTAGTGAAAATGAGCATAAACATTGATTATATTATAGAAAATAACAGAACTTTTCAAAATAAAGTGAACTTAAAATTGGCCGGACCGCCACGGCCCTTTTTAAATTTAAAACAAGAGTGCAAATCGAAAAATAAAGCATTTACGCGAAGTTTTAAAAGTTACATGTTTAATAGAAAGAAATGGTTGTGTGGATGTGAAGTTGTCTTATTGCATTCTTTTGTTTTCCTTGCATTATTTTTGGCGTAGAATCGAATTGGACAGAAACAGGTATCAAGGATTTGACGCATTTGACTGAAAAAATAAAAAAACATAATTCTTCACAAGTACAAAATGTAATGAGTTTGTCTGTTAGGCACGGTCGACATTCGTAATCAGCTAGATTCTGTGTGTAGAAGCAATTTTTGTTTTGTTGCATTTTCTAATTTTAATATTTTAGTAAAGTGCACCACCAGTTCGATAACCCACCAGCCGCCACTGGAAGAAAAAGTGCTATGGTTTCATCCCTAGATGGCAGTCGACTGATAAATCTGCCTCTGAATATTCAATGTGGCTGCAATGTTTAGTAACGGACTACTTATGGATATTGATTGGCTGGATTGACTTTTAATGGATTTTAGGATTCACAGATCTTGTGTTCCACAACATTTGGACACGAAATAGATGGAAGGATCTTGGTCCTGTGAATTGATGGTCAGTGAGGATAAATGTTTGTTGGTTACCATGACATAAAGACTAAAAGTCCAAACATTTAGACAAATCCAAAGGAGTCAAATTCGAAACCATGGATTTCAATGTATGAAAATTCTAAATAAGAAAGTGTTAGATTTTGAAATAATATTACAAAAAAAAACGTCGAATTACTTATAAAGGTCCATGATTACGATTGTCCCGCTGCTGGAGGAAAATAAACACGAATAAAAATAGAACATGTAGTTTTAAAATCAAATAAACGTCAATCTGCAATACGTAGAGCGACATAACCTAGATAACCGGGGAACGAAGGACTCTTTTGGGATGACGGTTGGAGACTCGGTGGACTCGAGAATTTTGGCTCGGGACCAGCATCGAATGCAGATGTGTGATAAGTGTATGCTGCTGTTTAAGTAGTAATATAACTACCCTGCAATACAATCAACGCGAGTTACATTACACAATATATTTGTGTAGTGTTTAAGGAGAAAGACATAACTGCCCTACAATACAATAAACGTGAGTTAGTAGTTAGTAGTAGTGTATAATGCATATACAACATAAGTCTTATAAAAGAAAATTTAAAATTAAGGTATTTAATGTCGAAATAAGAGAAACCAAAGTATAATCATGAATGAGGTTTAGAAAAATTACTTCAAAAATCTAAATGTCAGAAGAATCCAAGAATTAGATCTTTCCTTCACTCTCATCATGATCATAAAATTCTACCTTCTGCTACTCCAGCTTATTCAGAAACATAGGACTCTTGATTCCTAATCAGATTAATATAATTTTCAGATTACATCATAACTACATACAGTGAAATTAGTCTCGAGAAATTTTTGCATATGTAGTGGTGTGTATATTACTCAGATCTTAGAGCGTGTTTCCACTATATCGTTCTGGCCTATACAAAAATGTTTCGATATCCTAACATTACTATTTAATTTTATACTTATCCCTAGCAACACTCTGATTTTTGTTTTCAATAAAAACAAGTTTTTATTTTAAAGAAAAAGGTTTTGACTTTATAAAAAAAAAAGGTGTGTGTGCAATCGCACACACGATAGAAGTGAAACTTCAAAGAGGAGAGACCGATATATAATTATTTATTTATTTATTTTCCTTTCATCTAGGTTTTAAAACTCTGGGGGGTCTACGGGAGGGTCAAAATTTTTGTTATTTTTGGCCTAGGACGCACCGTTTCCGAGATATTTAAATCTAAAGCAAAAAATCGTCACTTGATAGTGGAAGGTGGAAACACGCACAAAACCAGAATAAACCAGTTTACGCTGTCCGCAGGTGCCACGTGCAGTCCGGCGTCAGTCGCTTGGTACTGTTAGAACATAAAGCACACATTTCATTCAAAAATTATAATTATTACGTTAATTGTTAAATTTTGTATTTGTTGATTGTTGTTATTGTTTGTTATTATTGTTATAATATTTGTTGAAGTGTTTAATTTGTGTGTAAGTGTTGTAACTTTATTTTGTTAATTCAAAATGTCTCCAGTGTTAAAACATGGTCGAGGCAAGCCTTTGACTTCTCAAACTAAAGAAGTTTTGTACTGTTTGTACAAATATTTCGAAAATGAGTGTAATAACAACCCGAGCAGTATTATGACCCCCACTCAATTAGTTGCTAAATCAACAGGAATTTCAATAGTATCCGTCAGAAAGGTAGTATCAGAAAGCAAATGTCCTTCAGATCAGGAAGTAACATTTAAATCTCCTAAAAAGAAACCGAATCGTAAACCTACAATAGTAATCGATAACTTTGATCAGCAAGTTATCAGAAGAACAATTCATGACTTCCACATCACAAATAAAGAAGTTTCCACTTTGAAAACTTTGCACGCAAAATTGAAAGAAGATATCGATTATAAAGGTTGTGTCAGCACGTTACGAAAACACGTCATGTCATTAGGTTTAAATTGGAAGCAAACAGAAGATAACCGGAAACTTCTTATGGAAAAACACGAAATTAGATACTTGCGAATTCATTATTTGATGAAAATTGCTGAATATGAATGAATATGAAATTAATTGTTTACACCGACGAAACATATATACATACATCACATACCCTCTCGAAATCTTGGTCAGATGGAAGCACTTCAGGTTTGAAGCAACATATATCGAAAGGCAACCGCTTAATCATTGTTCATGCCGGTGGTATGGATGGCTTTATATTTGCATTGCTTATGTTTAAAGCCAACCAAAAAAGTGGAGATTACCACGAGAATATGAACTATGACAAGTATTCAAGGTGGATTCAAACTCAATTAATACCCAACTTACAACCAAATAGTGTTGTTGTTGTTGACAACGCACCATATCATAACTCAATACAAAATCCTGCACCGAATAGTAAAACAGCAAATGATTGTCTGGCTGACATTGCGAAACATTGAGCATTCATCCACGTTGCTTAAGCCTCAATTATATGAACTGATTCTGCAAAACAAGGCGAGATTTGTAGAGTACAAGATAGACGAAATATTACGACAGCACGGTCATACTGTGCTGCGTTTACCACCATACCATCCGGAGTTTAATCCTATAGAAAATATATGGGGGATAGTGAAAACATATGTCGTAAAAAAGAAAGTCGCAATGAATATGAAGGTTATAATGTCATTAGCTGAAGAAAAAATGAACGCCATAGCTGTAGAAAATTGGAGAGAAAATTGTAGGAATGGAGAAAAGTTTGTCTGCATGCTATTGAGGAGGAAAACAAATATCAGGGTAGAGACGCAGCTTTAGACACAATATCAGAACGAATCATAATTAATTTAAATAATTCATCTGATGAAAGCGAGGATGGGGATGATTGTAATATGCCTGGGGTTGATGAATTATTAGAATAAAACATTTATGGCCGGAGAACACCTAATTCTTACACGTCTTCACTGAAGTGAAAACCGGCATTCACTGCTTGTAATGTTTGGAATTGGCTTGTCTGCCTCATACAGTTCCATAGATTACAATGCAGATTTTCACGTCCGTATTAGTACGTAGTGCGTATGCGTAGACGTGTACGCATTTGGTGTGCTCCAGCCACAAACGTATATTACCTTTAAAAAAATAAAAACTAAAAATAAAATGTTGTTTTTTTTTATTTGCTGACCATACACTACTACAAACGCAAAAATTTCTCCAAGCTAATTTACCTGTATGTAACTGACATTACATTCCTTGGAGAACTGAATTCGCCAAGGTTTATTATAACCATACCGACCACATTACGAGAAATAAAATTGCACATACACATACATAATTCACAAAAGAAAAAACAAAGAAAAGAATGTTAGATACCTAACCCACCGAATCTTGATGAAATGGACGTACAAGATGTACCGTGAACTTCTCGAAAACACACTGTTGATGCAGACGGTAATAACAGTGAGCTACCAGATCCAAAGAGGCCTAGAGTGAACCTAAATCAAGAATTAAAAGTGAGGGTCTTAAAATACAAAGTGGGCTCAAGCATGAAACTTCTAGCACACATGAACTAAATGGAAAATTGATCAAATTTGACAGTTGGCCATCAAATCATGAGTATTGTACAGGGAGCCAAAACATTATGAAAGGCAAATTTAAGGGTAAACACACATGCCAATCTTGACCTTTTTTTTTTTAAACGTGTTTTTTTTAACGAAATCCCCGCGGAGCGTCACCCTTTCGGGGGTTACGGCGGGGTGGTGTGTCGAACTCTAACCGACTAAAACCACACGGTGTGACCCTCTCTGCGCCTGTTTATTGGAAGGACCTACATGCAACCATAACAACCAATAAAACTGATTCATCAATCACGTATTGGGTTATAATAGATTCTATAATGAGACCTGAGGCAACATTAAATGGGTTAGTATACACTGCATCAAATCGAACCGACAACGACCACTGGTATGGTGTTGCTAACCCTTTATTCAATATACTTTCCGCATTTAAAATGAGATATGACGAAATAAGGCTAGGAGTGTCAAAGATACCTATGGCAAAGAGGAATAACACAACCGATTACATTGACATATCTCAATATGGATTGACCCCTGCACACCATGTTTTACTAGAGGGATCAACGTTTAAACCAGAACGTAGGTCTGCAATGGCTCAGACGTTGGGTCCATTAACTGCTGTTTTGGCCGCTTATAAATCAAAAGATCCCTACAGAAACAAGTGGATTGAAGCAGTGAATAGGGATTTAATGCATATCCCACATGCTGTGAACCTTTGCAACGCCATGTACGGAAAGAGAGCGGAAGAAGTTGCTCCTGCATTAAGTGCCTTTGCTGACGTGATTTTGATCGCAGGTGCTAGGAATGCACAAAGAGCATTCTTTCCAATAAACTTCCTATGGTACATAAGTCTAACTGATGCTCAGGTTAAAGAGTTGAAAATTAAAGGCTATCGGAAATACTGTGAATTAAGCAACATTGACCTCTCAGGAAAGGGTATGCGGTTGTTATACAAAACATGTATGAGTATAAGATGGAAGTTAGAAACTGCAATGGATGACATATCTGCCGGGCAAGTTGTTTATCATGCTATATTTGGCACACACAATGAGGACCTCGGGATTCTCCAATCTGTCACCAATATGAAAACACCATGGAAAGTGAGGTCAGAACTTGCACATAAGTTTAGGAATGCAGGAAAAGTAAAAAGAGCCATCAAGTTGCCACTGCAATTTCTTTCTCCAAAATGGCACAAGCAAACATGACTGAAATGTTGACTGAATCTGCCTTTCAAATTAGATGTAAACAAGTATTTGCGGGAAAAAGGGCGGTCACTTACATAGACTCCTTCTACAAACATATGAACGCTGACACACCTCTATCTATCCAAGGTGGTTTAACCCTGCAGGCTTTGGCTACATTCTGTAGAGGGTTAAAAGTTGATATCTTAAACAGGAAGGATGAACACTTGGTTCATGGTACTTTTGAATGGAGAAAGCTTGATGGTTTGACCACTGAAACTCATGGTGCTGAATCCACAGAAACTATTAGGGAAAGTGGCAGATATTTTTGTGGTAGGAACTAGTTTTACGTTTGATTTGTCCTATTAATAAAGTTAAGAATTATCATAAAAGAGTCTTCTTTTTTATTGCACGTTTTACTTCTAGAACCCTTTCTAGAACCCGGAAATAATTCTTGACTTTCGATTCCTTCGGTCCCGGAAGTCACGTGAACCTGGGCCTCCTTATAAATGCGCGTGCGACCGGAGAAAAAGATTTCGTGCAAGCTATACAGGCCACGGGCAAGATAGTGAATTATTTTGGAGGTGTTATTGTGCGACAAACAGTTAAAAGTTGAAAGTATTGCCGGTTCGGCGTATTTAACCGTAGAAGTTTTATATTTATATCTAAAAACATCCCCTGGACAAGGGGTCCAGCCTTCGAGTTGAAGCAGTGATCCAGCCTTCGGGTCGAAGAAGAGGTCCAAGCTTCGGAAAGATTGACCGTTTTTTTTTTTTTTTTTTTTTTTACGTGTGGAAATCCCCGCGGACCGTCACCCCGTCGGGGGTTACGGCGGGGTGGTGTGTCGGATTCGAACCGACTAAAACCACACGGTGTGACCCTCTCTGCGCCTTTGTATTGGAAGGAGTCCAGGGAGGGGATTTCCTTCTGGACTCCAACCGGCGCCTGCCCGCACTGTTGCGGGCACCATCTCAAAATTTTACTCTCTAATTAGGCAACGTCCGGTCACACGCGGACGTCGCCCCCTCGCGGTTGGCCTCCAATGCGGACGGACGGGAAACCCGTCCCGCCCATCCGCGGCCACTCTCAGGGCGGCATGAGACGCAGGTATGCGCGCCTACGCCGCCCCGGGCGCCGGCGGCGGATCGGGTCCGATTGGATTGCATCCTCCCGGGCCTTCTCCGCCACCTCCTTCTGCAAGATTACGTCCTCGCAGAAGGTTGCGACCGCGGTAAAACAACTGTCAGTGCCGGCCATCGATCTTATGACGGCCGGCAGCGAGAGATCCCCTCCGATGACTGCAGTGAGGACCCGGCGCTGCGCCGCCCAAGCGGGGCAGACCGCCAGCGTGTGCTGGGCCGTGTCCTCACTGCAGTCGCAGTGGTGGCAGGCGGGACTCGGTTCCCTCCTAGCGACCGAGTGCAGGTACTTTCCGAAGCAACCGTGCCCGGAAAGTACCTGCGTCAGCCGGAAGGAAAGGGTCCCGTGCTGCCGCCCTGTCCACTCCGCGATGACCGGCTGAAGAGCCTCCACGGCAGCGAAGCCAGCGCGTGGGGTCTCCAGCCGGAGCGACCATCTCTGCATGGTGGCTCGGCGAGCGGCTTCGCGCCACTCGCGCACGTCCTCGGGCGGAGGGCGAAATCCGCTCTCCGCCCGGAAGTCAGCCACTCGCCGATAAACTTCGGCGAGCACTTCCGCCTCCAAATCCCACGGGGGTGTTCCGGCCAAGGCACACGCCGCCTCTGTGGACACGGTGCGGTATCCGCGTATGGCTCTGACCGCCAGTATCCGCTGGGGGCGCCAGAGGCGCGCCCTGTTCTGGGCGGACAGAGCCGCCGCCCACACCGGTGCACCGTAAAGTGCCATCGACCGGACAACCCCCGTGTACAGCTGCCTAGTGGGGACACTGGCCCCGCCCAAATTGGGCAGAAGTCGCCCTAGGGCGGAGGCAGTGCCCACCAGCTTAGGACCAAGCTGTCGGAAGTGCTCGTCGAAGAGCCACCTACCGTCGAGGACCAGACCCAGGTACCTCATCTGGGCCCGGACCGGTACGAGGACCGAGTTGACCTCGATCGAGGCGCCGGCGGGCGGACCACGACGGGGCCCATGAAATAATAGGGCCTCCGTCTTGTCCAGGGCCACCCGCAGACCCAGCGCCTCGATGCGCCCGACCACCCGGGAGACTCCCGTGGTGGCCAGGCGCGCCGCCTCCTCAAAGTTTGCCCCCCGGGCCGTGACCAGGGTGTCGTCTGCGTAACAGATCACACCCAGCCCGGGGGGGAGACGCCCTCGTAGGGCCCAGTCGTATCCCATGTTCCACAGGAGTGGTCCTAGGACAGACCCCTGTGGAACACCGCACGACATGGCCCTGCGTCTCAAGGCGCCACCTCGGTCCTCGTACTCGACAGTACGCTCCTCTAAGTAGTCTGCCACCAGCCGCCTCAGGTACCCTGGCACTCCGTGGTATTGGAGTGCGGCCCTGATGCAGCCGAATGGCAGACTATTGAAGGCGTTGGCGATGTCCAATGACACCGCCAACAGCACTCCACCGCCTCTCACCGCCTCTTCGGTCACGGCCCTCAGGCGCAGGATCGCGTCGACCGTCGAACGCCCTTCTCGGAAACCGAATTGGGCGTCCGACAGGTCGGGCCCCACCTCGCTGAGGTGCCGGACGATGCGGACAGAGAGAACCCTCTCGAACAACTTGCCCGCCTCGTCCAGCAACACGATGGGCCTGTAGGCCGCGACCGAATCGGCAGGCCGTCCATGCTTTTGTATCAGGACCAGCTTCCCGCACTTCCAACGCTCAGGGAAGCGTCCGGACGCCAAGCTAGCGTCCAACACTCCCCTGAGGTGGTCCGACATGTAGTCGAGGGCTCGGGCCATCACTCGGGCTGGAACCCCGTCCGGCCCGGGGGCGGTGTTCTTGGACCGGATCCGTAGAACAGACGGAAAGATTGACCGTAGCGCAACCTTCGTGGTGACCGCAGTCTGCGGCCGCCTGTTTCCCGTAAGACCAGTACACAACGGGCATAGTCGGCCACCCATCTTCGGGCCGACCTCGAGAAGGGTTGCTTAATCTCACACCCTGGTGATAATTAGACTCTAGTGCTCATAATTAATAATATAATTATAATCTATATATATAAAAATGAAACCCGTTTTCCTTGGTCACGGCATCACGCGTGAATGGCTGGACCGATTTCACTAATTCTTTTTTTGTTGTATTTGTTATTATTAGGAGAAGGTTCTTACGGAAAAAAATATTAAGAAAATCTCTTAGAAATATTGAAAAATATACATTTAATTTTGCATATTTAAAAAAACGCGCGTAACGAATGTCAATGTCATTCACAGCCATAGACTATATTGAAAGAGCATTGTTTGTTCGGAAACGTGGTTACTTAATTAAATTCGAGCATCATTTGTTCGGAAACGTGGTAACTTAATAAGTAACCACGGAATAGTTATGTATAGATAAAAAAATTTAAATGTTCCGATTTTATGACGTTACTAAGGTAAAATATAGGTAGGCGCACCTAAGTGTGGTCTGAGTATATGAGTTTGATTTCAGAACACATTATACAATCTTCGCATAACCTATTTAGTAATCTGTGGTAGTACATTGGCTTTATAAAAAAAATCTGTGGTAATCTGTGATAGTGATGTGTCAACTCGGAAAAAATATTACTCGATTTAACTCAAGTGAAATCCAATCATTTATTTTAGTATTTAAAATAATATTTACTATCAATTAAACTATTTTTTTAATCAGTAATCACAATATTTTTAAGAAAATAAGATAATTAGTATCACAAAGAATATTTTTTCCTTAGTTAAATTGTATGCTTGAATTAGAGAATTCAACTCGAGTAGATTTGAGTAATTCGAGCATCATTTGTGGAAACGTGGTAACTTAATAAGTCGGCACGGAATAGTTATGTATAGATAAATATTTTTAAATGTTATTTTTTTAATCAGTGATCACAATATTTTTAAGAAAATAAGATAATTAGTATCACAAAGAATATTTTTTCCTTAGTTAAATTGTATGCTTGAATTAGAGAATTCAACTCGAGTAGATTCGAGTTACCTCCAACTCGAGTACACTCGGGTTAGGTACTCCAGTTATCCATCACTAATCTGTGACATCACACCCACCCTTCAAAGAGTATGTAACACTACGCCACCCTTAGCCGCGCTAACAATAAGTTTATAAAGTTTTAGATAAAGTTTGTTTTGTTTTAAAGACTTATGAAGATTTTTGTTTGCTAATAAGTGTTTGTTAATCACGGTAAGTTCACAACTTTATATTGATTTTTAGTAACTTTTGGTGACTACACAATACTTTAATTTGGTATGGTTATACATGGTTATACAGAAAATGTATGAGAGCTTTTTATTTTCAGTTGGATTTTCGTTTTTAACAATGCCATCAACCAGACGTACAAGCTTAGGCCGCAGAACTCGAAATACGGCAAGTCAAAGAAATACAAGAGCAAATCAAACTGATGAGCAACGGGAAGCGCGAAATGAACTTGAACGGAATCGATATCAAGATAGAAATGTTGTGTTTAATCCCCACAGAGCTGCATTCAGTTATAATGTGGCAATTGATTACAGTTCAGAGCAAATTGTTGCTATTGGACCAATGAATATTGTGTGTCTACATTGCAAGGCATTGAAATTCAAAAATGAAGCCCCTGGATTGTGTTGCGCCAGCGGTCAAGTCAAATTGACTCCATTGGTACCGCCACCAGAGCCACTACATTCATTGGTTTCTGGAATTGGCCCAGATTCTTATCATTTTTTGACTCATATCCAGCAGTACAATAATTGCTTTCAAATGACATCATTTGGGGCAACAAAAGTTATTCAAGACAATTTTATGCCTACTTTCAAAGTAAGTAACTATAATGGCAAACAATTTTTTTAGTTTTACAACCATGTAGCTGGTGCAAAATATATTGAGCCAGTGATGTGTTTATTTTGTAAACAATAAATCAAATACATTATGTATCTGATTGAATAGTCTATAATCCAATGACTTAATCAGCAACATTTTATAACATGTTGTATTTCATAGTGGCATGAGCAAGGTGTTCCAATACTTGATAAAGCCTACTACCTAAAGCTGCCATGGAAGGCTGTTCAATGTCGAGGTTTAAAGTAGTTTTGATTTGAAATGATGTAAAGTATTGTGGCAGTATTTTGCGAGCCACATGGTGGTACAATTTGCTATACAATTACTTATATACATATTTATATTCTTGCAGATTCAGGGTCAAATATATCATCGAACAGGTTCCTTATTGCCAGTACCTGATGAAGACTATAAATTTTTGCAAATATATTTTATGGGAAATTCAGCAAGAGAAGTCGATCAGCGTTGCGCACACAACAACTCAGTGAAAAGATCCATTGTGGAACAACTTCAAACATTTTTCCATCAACACAATGAATTAGTTGCATTATTCACAACTGCATTAGACCGCATGCCATCAGATAATCACAAAATTGTCATCAGAGCCGATAAGGCGCCTGCAGGACAACATGCTGGACGTTTTAATGCGCTAACAATTGATGAAGTGGCTATTGTTGTTGTGGGTGAAAATTTACAAAACCGAGACATTGTTTTACATCGGCGGAACGATCAGCTTCAGCGTGTGTCTGAAACACATCGATCATATGATGCCTTACAATATCCTATCTTATTTTGGCAAGGTGAAGACGGCTATCATTTTTCACTAAAGATGATAAATCCAGTTACAGGTAAATTATTAAGAATATGTTTACTACATTAAAATATATGTTTATTAACTTAAAATTTATATTATTAACACAAAAATTTGTTTACAGGTGCTGACACGAACAAAAACGTTAGTTCAATGAATTATTATTCATACAGACTGATGGTTCGGGAAAATGAGGACAATCACATCTTAAAATGTCGGCGTCTATTTCACCAATATGCTGTGGATATGTATGTGAAAGTTGAAACTGAACGATTGACATTTATCAGGTTGAACCAGGCAAAACTCCGTTCCGAGGAATACATTCATCTTCGGGATGCCATTAATACTGATGGAAATGCACAGAATGTTGGCAGAACAACTATTCTCCCAGCAACATACGTCGGAAGTCCGCGTCATATGCATGAATATGCTCAAGATGCTATGTGCTATGTACGACATTATGGCACACCAGATTTATTTATCACATTCACATGCAATCCAAAGTGGACAGAAATTCAACAAGAATTATTTACTAGCCAATCACCCATTGATCGCCACGATATCACTGCAAGGGTGTTCAAAATGAAATTAAAATCACTCATGGATTTTATTGTTAAGCATCGCGTGTTCGGCGAGACGCGCTGTTGGATGTACTCAGTTGCGTGGCAAAAACGCGGATTACCACATGCACATATCCTCATTTGGTTGGTTGAGAGGATAAGACCGAATGAAATTGATCATGTGATATCAGCAGAAATTCCCGACTATAATGAAGACCCACTGTTACATGAGGTTATTACAAAAAATATGATACACGGTCCATGTGGAATATTAAATCCCAACTCTCCGTGTATGGTTGAAGGAAAATGTTCAAAGCGCTACCCAAGACAATTAGTAGCAGAAACTATTACTGGAAATGATGGATATCCACTTTATCGCCGCCGATCCATTGATGACAATGGAAAGTCAACAATAGTCAAAGTAAATCGACAGGACATTGAAGTTGATAATCGTTGGGTTGTTCCGTTTTCGCCATTACTCTGCAAGGCATATAAAGCACACATAAACGTCGAATTTTGCCATTCCGTAAAATCTATTAAATACATTTGCAAGTATGTGAACAAAGGTAGTGATATGGCTGTCTTCGGAGTTGCTGCCGAAAATTCAAAAGATGAAGTCACTCAATATCAAATGGGCCGCTATGTTAGTAGTAACGAAGGCATGTGGCGTATATTTTCGTTTCCTATACATGAACGACACCCTACTGTTGTTCACTTGGCCGTACATTTAGAAAATGGTCAACGGGTGTATTTTACAGATGCAAACGTATTACAACGAGTTGACAGGCCACCATCGACAACATTAACCAGCTTCTTTGAAATGTGCCAGAATGATGATTTTGCCAGAACGCTACTTTACTCCGAAATGCCAAGATATTATACCTGGAATCAGTCATCAAAAAAATTCCAACGACGAAAACGAGGACAGCCAGTTCCAGGTTATCCACAAGTATTTTCCACCGATGCACTAGGCCGTCTTTATGCAGTTCATCCCAGTCAAGACGAGTGTTTTTATTTGCGTTTACTGTTAGTCAATGTTCGTGGTCCAACTTCATTCCAACACCTGCGAACTGTTAATGGTGTATTGTGTGGCACATACAGAGAAGCCTGTCAACATTTGGGATTGTTAGAGAATGACACTCATTGGGACCACACTCTCGAAGATGCTGTGATTTCGTCAAATGCTAAACAAATACGAACATTATCTATACTAATATTATAAAGAGGAAAGGTTTGGTTTTTTGTTTGTTTGTTTGTTTGTATGAATTGAATAGGCTCCGAAACTACTTGGCAGATTTGAAAAATTCTTTCACTGTTGGAAAGCTACATCATTCCTGAGTGACATAGGCTATATTTCATTTTCAAAACAAATAGGCATCCTTACTAAAATTACGATAACGTAATCCAAGGTGTGAAAAAAATATCAAAAAACTACCTTACATCGCGTGCGCTGCGAAAACTATTGATGATAGAACAAAATGATATATTACATTTTTTTAGAACACACCATTATCTACAAAAAATCAGCGGCAGCATATCTCTAACTATTACAGTCATGTCACAATAAGCGTTTTTTTATTGAAAAAAAGAAATTAAAATACCACCGCTACAAAAAGCTCTTTATTTGTACCTTGGTATTAACCCTTATCAAAATAAATGATGTATTATTTAAGACTGCTTCAATATCTTTATATTACTTTTTGAATTATTCGATTCTGACAATCCATTCAAAAGATATCACGAGTTAAAAAAAAATTAAAAAATAAACTGTATTCGGCTAGCTATGCGTTGTAGGCGTCACTCGGGCAGGGGTACGGGAGGGGGGTTAAGATCACGAAATAAACTTGCCGCGCGGCTCACTCGCGCGGTCGGCTCCCTACGTGATGGACGTATGCGGAATTTACGCTTAAAATATTGTTCACTTAGTTATTAACCTAATAAATTACTTGAATATTTTTCATGATTTTCAATTTAATTTTAATAAATAGTAGGTAGTTGTGTACGTTGTAATATAGTAGCATATATAGCTTACAGTTATGCTAATTTAGTTCAAAGGCATTTTTTCTTTTGTCATTTTGAAATGCCTAAAAGATCAAGATCTCAACTTTCTAGAAATAGTTCCCAGGCCAGGGCATCAAAAATACGTCGAAATGAAGAATCTTCATCAGAAACTGAAAATCGTCTTTCAATTCATAGACAATATGTGGCACAATCGCGTGCTAGAGAGTCGAGTACCGAGCGTTCGCAACGGCTCGCTGAACAAAATATGAGAACCGCTCAAATACGCGCGCGAGAATCCAGTTTGCAGCGTTCTCAACGGCTCGCTGAACAAAATGTGAGGACTTCTCGAGTCCGCGCGCGAGAGTCCAGTCTTGAGCGTTCAGAGCGACTAGCTGATCAAAATTTGAGAACCTCTCAAGCACGCGCGCGAGAATCGAGTCTTGAGCGTTTACAGCGTCTAGCTCAACAAAATTTGAGAACCTCTCAGGTACGCGCGCGAGAGTCCAGTCTTGAGCGTTCGCAGCGCCTTACTGAACAAAATCTAAGAACCTCTCATGTGCATGCGCGAGAGTCAAGTACTCAGCGTTTGCAGCGGCTTGAAGAGCAAAATATCAGAAATATTCAATCTCGCACTAGGGAATCAAGCCCTGAGCGTTTCCAACGCCTTCAAGATCAGAGAGAACGACAACAGACGTCAAGAGCGAGAAGTCGCAATCAAGTTTTAGCCCACAGTAAAAGATCGGCTTTTAGATACGATCCACAGATTGATTATGCTCAACAGTCTTCCGTCCAAATCGGCGACATGAATAAGATCTGCCCTAAGTGTTCAGCCAAAAAATGGGTCGATGAAACTAATGGCATGTGCTGTGCTTCTGGAAAAGTTAGTCTCCCCAGTATTCAGGAACCACCACAGCCAATAAAAAATCTTTTGACAAATAATCATTCGCTATCTAGACATTTCATAACCAACATCCGTAAGTATAATAGCCTATTTCAAATGACTTCGTTTGGCGCCAAAGAAATAAGAGAGGGTAATTTTATGCCAACTTTTAAAATAGAGGGACAGGTATATCATCTTATTGGTAGCCTTTTACCACCACCAGGCCAAAATCCACAATACTTGCAGGTATATTTCATTTCAGACGCAGATCAGCTATCATTGAGGTCAAACATAGCTCCAACGCTGAAAATAGATTTAATTAACGAACTACAGACCGCACTGAATAGCCACAATGTATATATACGAAGCTTTAAACAAAACATAGAACGCAATTCTTCGGATAATTTAAAATTAATTATTCATTCCGACCGCCCACCACAGACAGCACACCCGGGTAGATACAATGCTCCAGCTGTAAACGAGGTAGCCGTTCTCTTGGTTGACGAAGAAAAAGGCCCCAGAGATATAGTGCTCCACGGAAGAGACGGCCAACTTAAAAGGGTCTCTGAGTTACACCGATCGTATGATCCACTACAGTATCCCTTAATGTTCGTGAAAGGAGAAGACGGTTATTATTTAACCATTCCGCAGGAAGGTACAGCGCGTAACAAAACTGTGACGTGCATGCAATTTTATGCATTTAGGTTGATGGTTAGAGCTAACTGTTTTAATGCATTACATTATTACAGGGACTTATTTAGTCAATATATTGTCGATATGATGGCAAAAATGATATCGGAACGATTGAATTACATATGTCGTAACCAACAGAGACTAAGGGCTGAAGAATACATTCATCTCAGAGATGCTTTAAATCAAGACGGAAATGTTGACCCATCAAATATCGGTCAACGCGTAATCTTGCCATCTTCATTTACAGGTTCTCCGCGTTACCTGCATGAAAAAACCCAAGACGCGATGACTTATGTCCGAAATTACGGGAGACCAGACTTATTTGTCACATTTACGTGCAACCCCGAATGGCCTGAAATTAAAGCGGAACTACTACCTGATCAGCGATCTTTCGATCGTCATGACATCATTTCAAGGGTGTTTCATTTGAAAATGAAGAAATTCTTAAATTTATTCGTTAAAAATGAAATATTCGGCAAAGTGAAATGTTACATGGCAAGTGTAGAATGGCAGAAGCGAGGTTTACCACACTGTCATTTGCTGTTTTGGCTAGAAACAAAAATCCAACCAGACGAAATTGATAGCGTCATAGTTGCGGAACTGCCCAACCAACAAAACGATCCGATATTGTACGATATCGTAACAAAAAATATGGTGCACGGACCATGCGGAGAACATAACTTATCAGCACCATGTATGAAAAACGGTATTTGCACAAAAAAATACCCACGACGTTTAGTCAACGAAACTCAGACTGGAGAGGACGGATATCCAGTTTATCGTCGTCGTGATGCCGCAAATGGAGGACTGAGCGCTTCGCTAAATATCAGAGGCAGAAATTTCACTATAGATAATAGTTGGATTGTCCCATATTCTCCACTTTTGTGCAGGACGTTTAATGCTCACATAAATGTAGAGTACTGTCACTCAGTTCAAGCCATCAAATACATTTGTAAATACATAAATAAAGGATCGGACCAAGCTACATTTGGCGTCAGAAACCCAAATGATGAAGTGGAAAACTACGTAAATGGCCGTTACATAAGTACTTCCGAAGCTGCTTGGCGAATATTCGAATTCCCGATCCATGAGCGGCATCCTACAGTTTTGCAGTTAGCTGTCCACTTAGAAAATGGCCAAAGGGTGTATTTTACCACAGAAACGGCTGTACAAGTGGCCCAAAATCCACGTAAAACAACATTGCTGGCTTTTTTTGAGCTCTGTAATGAAGATGAATTCGCAAAAACACTTCTTTACCACGAAGTCCCGCAATACTACACATGGGCCAATAATAAGTTCACCAGAAGGAAGCGTGGTGAGAATGTAGTTGGCTATCCAGGCATAAAAAAAGATTCCGCTTTAGGTAGAGTCTACGGTGTCCATCCTTCTCAATCCGAGTGTTTCTATCTTAGGATGTTGCTGCACCACGTACGCGGTCCAACTTCATTCCAGTACTTGAAAACCGTTGACGGAGTTCTGAAAGAAACGTATCAAGCTGCTTGCCGTGCTAGAGGTTTGCTAGAAAACGATGACCATTGGGAAAATACTCTCAGAGAAGCTTCGCTTTCTCAATGTCCATTACAATTGAGAGAATTGTTTGTGGTCATACTTTTATTTTGTCAGCCATCGGAACCATTAAAATTATTTAACATTTTCAAAGACGATTTATGTGAAGATATTAGACACAGAATCAGACAGCAAAATCAAGACATCACCTTACCATACAATGAGGACATTTATAACGAAGGTTTGATACAAATAGAAAATAAACTGTTGCAATTAAATGACAAAAGCCTAAGTGATTTCGGATTACCATCATCAGTTCGTACAGAAAGCAATGCAGCAGAGACTATGACTCATCGCTATGATACAAATAATTTGACCGCTTTTGTCAATGAAAACCTGCCAAAGTTAGTCCCAGATCAAAGACATGCTTTTGAAACTATAGTCGATAGCGTCATTCATGACAAAAGAAAAGTTTTCTTTTTGGATGCACCTGGTGGAACGGGAAAGACGTTACTTGCAAATTTGATACTTGCTAAGATAAGACAATCAGGGAAGATAGCAATAGCAGTTGCTTCCTCAGAAATTGCTGCAACTCTCTTGAAGGATGGCAAAACTGCTCATTCTACTTTTAAACTTCCACTATCCGTCAATCTTGAACAACAATCTACATGTTCCATCCGCAAAAATGGACCTATTGGTAAATTACTACAAGACGCCTCATTGATTATGTGGGACGAATGCACGATGAGCCATAGAGCACATATAGAGGCCGTGAACAGAACCTTACAGGATCTAAGGAACTCCTCTGCAGTCATGGGCGGGATTACTTTTGTATTTGCTGGAGATTTTCGACAGACTCTCCCCGTTATTAACAGAGGCACGCGAGCAGATATCATCAAGGCATGCTTGAAATCGTCTCCCTTATGGACTACGATTGAAACATTAAAATTAAGGACAAATATGAGAGCTCATCTTCATGGAATCACTGATAGCGATTTCCCACAGCAACTGCTAAAACTTGGGGAAGGAATTTTTCCAACTCCAAATTTAAGCGGTCATTGTGACATTCTTCTGGATGAGTCTCTAGGCCAAATACTCCATAATTTGGAAAATTTAATAGATTCTGTATACCCTGATATCGAGAATTTGCACGAAAGAGACTTCCATTGGCTGTGTTCTCGGGCTATAGTATCACCTAAGAATGATACTGTCAATGAAATAAACAATCTGATTGTTCAAAAAGTCCCCGGCCAAACAAAAACATACAAATCGATCGACACTGTAACGAATATTGAAGATGCAGTCCATTATCCACAGGAATTTTTAAATTCTTTGAACCCTTCTGGACTGCCACCCCATGAATTGACGTTAAAAATCGGAATCCCAATCATGCTTTTAAGAAATTTAAACCCTCCGAGCATGTGTAATGGGACGAGGCTGCTTATTAAGGAGTTAAAGGACAATTTAATAGTAGCAACTATTATCACTGGCCCAGCAGGTGGTCAACTAGCTCATATACCGAGGATACCGATGATCCCAACTGATCTGCAAATCCCATTTAAACGGCTTCAATTTCCGGTAAAAACATCTTTCGCATTAACAATTAACAAGTCTCAAGGCCAAACCTTCGAATTAGTAGGGATCGATCTGCGAAAGAAATGTTTTACTCATGGTCAACTGTATGTTGGTCTATCGCGAGTCGGAGCCCCTGAAAATCAATTTATTTTGCTGCCACAAAATAAAACAACATCAAATATTGTTTACAGAGAAGCTCTAACAAAATAAATGTATTTTCTTTTAGGGTTATGACCTCAATAATTGAAAAAAAAAAAAACAAAAAATTAAAAAAAAAAAACAAAAAAAAGAAAAAAAACCCCAAAAATATACAAAAAAAAACACATAAATACAAAAAAAACATTAAATAATATCTGAATTTAATTATTCTTATTTTTTTTTTATTTACTCTTTTTTAGGAGCTCGACGCAAAAAGGGATGAATATGTGTCATATTATTATTATTATTATGAATGTGTTAAAATTAACAAATCTAAATGTAATGTTTAATGCCCGTGCGAAGCCGGGACGGGCCGCTAGTTTTCTATAATTTTGTCTACATGCTTCCCATCAACACCGACTGATTTATGGCATAAATACAAAGATCACATGGCGGAAGATATATTGCATCAGATGCGTCTTAGAACATCGAATGCAGATTTACAAATGAACAAAGAAATTCACAATGAAGCATTAAATTTAATTGAGGACATGTGCTTGATGCTTACCAACAAAGTATTAACACAAATAGGAATGATAGCACCCAATCGCCTAATGCACAACTCATTTCAAGATCAAGAATTGAGACGCGAAGCTCAATACGATTCTGAAACAATACGAGAAATGGTTGATAGAACAGTTCCCCTTTTAAATCAACAACAAAAATATGCCTACGATACGCTCATGAAAGTAGTGAACGATGGAACTGGTGGATTTTATTTTTTAGATGCTCCTGGTGGAACTGGAAAAACGTTTTTGTTATCATTAATTTTGGCCACGATTCGATCGCAAAATGGAATTGCATTAGCCCTAGCTTCATCAGGTATTGCAGCTACGTTGTTGGAAGGCGGTCGAACAGCTCATTCAGCTCTCAAGTTGCCGTTGAACCTTCAAATAAATGAAACTCCAACTTGCAACCTTTCTAGGAATTCTGCCATGGCCAAAGTGCTGCAGCAAACCAAATTGATCATTTGGGATGAATGCACGATGGCACACAAAAAATCTTTGGAGGCATTAGATCGCTCAATGCAAGATTTACGAAATAACAAAAACCGGTTTGGTGGTGCAATGATACTATTGGCAGGTGATTTTCGACAAATATTGCCAGTTGTTCCACGCTCAACGCCAGCTGATGAACTAAATGCATGTTTGAAGTCGTCCATTTTATGGAAATACATTAAAAAACTTAAATTGACTATAAACATGAGAGTCGAATTGCAGGAAGACCAGTCTGGAGAAGTGTTTTCCAAACAACTGCTCGATATTGGTAATGGTAATATTGCTGTTGATACATCATCTGGATACATTACATTCCCTACCAATTTTTGTAACTTTTGTGAATCAAAGTCCGAACTCATGGAGATGGTTTTCCCAAACATTGCTCAAAATTATGTAAATCACGTTTGGTTAAGCGAACGTGTTATATTGGCCGCAAAAAATGTTGATGTCAACGAAATGAATTTTTAGATTCAAGAGAAAATAGCTGGCGAATTGAAGAATTACAAATCAGTTGATTCCATTACTAATGAAGATGAAGTTGTCAATTATCCAACAGAATTTTTAAATTCGCTGGAATTGCCCGGCTTACCTCCTCATAATCTGCAAGTAAAAATCGGATCAGTAATTATTATGTTACGGAACATAAACCAGCCACGTCTATGTAATGGCACCCGGCTTGCGGTTAAGAAATTGTTGAACAATGTCATCGAAGCCACAATTTTGAAAGGGAAGTACAAAGGCGAAGATGTTTTAATCCCACGCATCCCTATGATACCAAACGACATGCCATTCAGCTTTAAGCGTTTACAGTTTCCAGTGCGGCTTGCATTTGCAATGTCAATAAATAAATCGCAAGGGCAGTCTGTTACGCCATCGTCGTACATGCAATTTGCTGACAGAGATCGCCCCAGTAATTTCCAGTAAACTTGTTAATTGCGTCATTTGCGACACGAGGCACGTTTAGCTGAATAGGCAAAACTCGTCAAGCACCTTGCACCGCGCCATGCAGGCGCCCACTTTCTGATACAACATCGATCAGGACACTAGGTTTAGCTAGATATTAATTTTTAATTGTAATAATTTTACTTAAAATAAATCAGTTTAAAAATTTAATTGTTTTTAAGTCCTCCGGCCGCAGCCTTCGTAATTGGCGCAGTCGGTAGGATACTCGAGATTAGCTAGGGTTATCTTACATCGATATTCCATCGCTATCGTGCGTGAGCGATCGCGGCTAGTCAAGCTATCGAGCCTCATCGAGTATCCTGAACCTAAGGATTGCTGCCGGGAGAGAACGGGATCCAGATATCGACCCCAGAGACCGATATGAAGTTTATGTGAGTACACTTGAATTATTCCCTGTGTTGCTTCCTGTGTATTCCTGTTACTTTAACCTTCAAAATTTTCCACCCAACGAACTGTAGATGAAGTACCTATTTATACGAAAAGCTATAGATATCCTTTTGTGCACCGCCAAGAGGTTAGGGATCAAATTTCAAAGATGCTGGAACAGAACATTATAAGACCCTCTGATTCAGCTTGGAGCTCTCCTATTTGGGTCGTCCCAAAGAAGGCTGACGCCTCAGGGAAACAGAAATGGAGGCTAGTAGTAGACTTTCGAAAGTTAAACGAAAAGACTATTGACGACAAATATCCGATCCCGAACATAACAGATGTCCTTGACAAGCTAGGCAAATGTCAGTACTTTACCACCCTAGACTTAGCCAGTGGATTCTACCAGGTAGAAATGCACCCAGACGACATTCAAAAGACAGCATTCAATGTAGAACATGGGCATTTTGAATTTTTAAGGATGCCCATGGGACTTAAAAATTCCCCTTCAACTTTTCAGCGCGTTATGGATAATGTGTTGAAAGGTCTTCAAAACGTTATCTGTCTGGTCTACATGGATGACATTATAGTGTTCAGTACGTCCCTCCAGGAACACCTGGATAACCTGGAAAAGGTGTTTCAAAGACTCCGAGAATCTAACTTTAAAATTCAGATGGATAAGTCGGAATTTTTAAAGTTAGAGACTGCTTTTCTAGGCCACATCATAAGCGGTGAAGGCATTAAGCCTAACCCAGACAAAATTGATGCCATAAAAAAATATCCTATACCCAAAACAGCAAAACAAATAAAACAGTTTCTTGGACTTATCGGTTATTATCGTAAGTTCATACCAGACTTTGCCAGGATTACAAAACCCTTGAGCACATTAGTATCAGTAAAGAGTGGATGTCATCCCATACTAATATATTAAATAAAATTGTCGAAAATCAAAGCAAAATTAATACCACGTTAGATTCATTGTTAACAGGATACATGCAGAACGATCAAAACCTTATTCATTTTGCGAAGTTTGCACAAATACTAACTATAATTAGCGAAAACATAGAAGATTTATTATCCGAATTATATAGAATAGAAGACACTCTAGCATTTACTCGAGATATGACAACTCATCATAGCATGTTAGGAATAGATATCTTAGGTAGTATGATAAATAAGTTAAAAGGGATCTATGATAGTAATCATATATTAAACCTAGAGTTACGAGAATATTACGATATAATAAGATCAGGCTATTACTATGATAATAGGAAAATAGTTATAGTTTTTAAATTTCCCGTAGTTTCAGTAGACAGTTACACACTATATAAGCTCTGTATTGTTCCTAACAGATATAATCAGGTCCTTATCCCCCCCTATCCTCTCATAGCAACTAACGGGAAAGCATTCATGTACATGGAGGCTGAATGCCCGAAGTTAAATAATAATCGGTATCTCTGTGAACAAAAAACTAACCACTATATTCAAATCAGAGAAGACTGCATACAAACCTTCATTTCAAGCAAAACCCTAGATGAATCTTGCAAACTAACAATTGTACAATTAGCTAAAGAAGCTGTAGAGTAACTTGACAGTCGACACTATGTCATCTCATTCCCAAAGCCAACACGGGTACAGATGAGCTGCGAAAACGACGACTATGACACGCTGAAAGGCAGTTATCTTGCTATAATTCCGCTGCACTGTTCACTACGTACACCGGAACTTACCCTAATAAATACTAAGGACGAGGTTAAAGGTCAACCTGTAAAAATACTAAAGGTCCCCTATAACGCCGAAACACAAGAAACAAGCCCTTTACATGCGAATTTGGCCTCAGTAAATTTAAGTAAGCTGCATAGTCTTCAGGACAAAATAACTCTTCAGGCGCCAGTACTACAGAACAGATTAGCTGAAACGGTGTACCACACTACTATACCGTTTTACACTATATTAATTATCGCAATCATTATAGCGGCTGTGTTTACAATTTGGAGATATGTTCCCAGAACTTCAGAAACAAAGATGGATGCTGTATCCAGAGGAGCTGAAAATCATGAGTACGCCGTTCCTGAAACTTCAAAAACGCATAACCAGCAAGAAAAGCTCCCAGCAACATTTTCACCTAGGGTTTTAAAATAGTTGCTGTTCTACGGGGGGAGGTGTTACGCCATCGTCGTACATGCAATTTGCTGACAGAGATCGCCCCAGTAATTTCCAGTAAACTTGTTAATTGCGTCATTTGCGACACGAGGCACGTTTAGCTGAATAGGCAAAACTCGTCAAGCACCTTGCACCGCGCCATGCAGGCGCCCACTTTCTGATACAACATCGATCAGGACACTAGGTTTAGCTAGATATTAATTTTTAATTGTAATAATTTTACTTAAAATAAATCAGTTTAAAAATTTAATTGTTTTTTTTTAAGTCCTCCGGCCGCAGCCTTCGTAATTAGTCGCTAAGTGTATGTGGCATCAACTTAGAAAATTCATGTTTTTCGCATGGCCAATTATATGTCGCCTGTTCGCGTGTCGGAAAACCATCAACATTATTTATTTACGCGCCAGAACAAAAAACTAAAAATATAGTTTATCAAAAAGCACTAGAGTAGAGAGAAGCAGTGAAGGTTACAGAGGCCATTAGTTGCTTTCTAGAGCGCGCGTGGTATTGAGCTCAGTGTTTACTTAAAAATGCCAAGTTGTTCAATAGCGATTTGTAAATATATTAGTTGAATTATTGAACCCTATGGAATAAACACTATTATGAAAATATAAATTTTGTTTTTTATTTAATTAAATTAGTAAACTCCTTGTCAGGTATAGCGAGACCAGAGAATTATGGATTCATTTTTATATGGAGGATATTTTAGATTCCAGTTCAAATTGAATAGGTACTCATACCTAAGATAGGTCAGCTATACAAAATAAAGTAGTGCATCATTGCTACGCTAAGGCGGTACGAAGTTCGCCGGGTCAGCTAGTAAATAATAATTTTCTTATTTTTTTTTTGTAATAAATTATTTTTTCTCCAATATTAGTGTTTTTTGTGCCCGCCGTCAGGTGGAAGTAGCAAGAGATATGAACTCCTTAGACTACTATATCAAAGTTTTATCAAAAGAAGGTGAAGATATTGCCGAAGTGCAGAAAGACGAAAGTGACATTATAAATAATAATACTGTAGAATACGTGATGGATGAGGTGTTAGATTTAGTGTAATTTGTGTATGGCTTATTTTGTAATAATCATGTTTAGAATAAAGTTTTCTTCTATTTGATGTTTATTTTGATTTATTTTATGAGGATTAAGATATTAATGTAGATACCATACTATGCTACTCCCTGAGTTCGGCCCATAGTCTACAAACGAGCTTAGTATTTTTCAAACAACTATAAGTCCACACGATTCATATCAAAATACCATAAGTCCTGTATGGGCATATCAATTGGCAGCAAGTTCAAATTATTTTTATCTTTTTCAAATTATCTATGAATGTTATTGTTAAAATTTTCAGTAAAATACTTAGGCACAGTAGATAGCACTGTATAACACTGTTAGTATAGTATTCCATAACACCATTGTGAAACTAAAATCGTTCATTTCCCAAATTTTTTATGTAGTGGATTTATGGCAATTTGAAGTTTATAAACTCAATTGTCTTATACTTAATTAATTTTCAATCATGAAAATAATTACTACCCTACCGTTGACAACAAAAAAATAACACAAAAAACGTTTAACCCAAAGCATTAAATTTGAAAAACAAAAAAAGGCCAATTCTATAATCACATTTTTGGCGTTATCAAAAAACAATAATTTTGGATAAGAATACTTCAATTCCTAAGGCAATATTTTATAATTTAATTATATTATTTTTTTTCGTAAGATTTGTTACTACATTATGTTTCCACAAATAAAATTATTGTGTGTTAAAAGAAACTTTAATGCAAGTAATTCCCACTATACAACAAGATCTGTGATGGATAGAATCTACAACAATCAGGAGGGAACGACCATAAGAATGAATAACTCAGGTGCATGCAACAGCTGGTTATATATATTTTTTTATATTAGTTCAATCAACATTTCATCACTTTATTTTTCAAGAAAACCATAAAAACATCAAAAATTATTTACCCATTAACTGAATTACCATTAATCAATAGATACAAGTATTAAGAGTAAAGCAGTAAAAACAAATTCAATTTCACTACATACTCTATTTCTTGAGTACACAGAGGCAAATTTCTCACAAAATACGACCAATGACAGAAAACAGAAATTCAGAGATAGAACAGCCTTTGGTATGTCTCTTTAGTATAAAAGATATTTTTTTTTGTCTTGCAAAGTTTCTAGAACAGAGGCTACTAATATTAAACCCTTTTTATCCAATTACAGTACTAGAGCGCATTATGTTTAACGTTGAATTACATTTAGCAACGCTTCACACAATCGAGCACTCTCAAAAGTGATGCATGCAATTGATACCAACACAAGTGAGAGAAAATTGGCAGTTTTTTCTTTAAGTTGGCACTGATCGAAGTTTTTTATTCCATATATTATCGGTAGTAATAATTATTTATTGTTGGACAAATTTTTAAAGCTTTGGTTTCGTTCCAGTTTTTGCGAAATAATCAAAGTTAATTCAATATGTATTAAAAAAACAACAAAGTATATAATTCTTTAGAACTCCTTTCAAAAAATGTTAATGAAATAATCAAAATCCAAATTACTTATAAAAACCGTAATTAGTTTACGACTAATTATTATGTACCACTTTATTTATAAAATACATTAATAATTTGAATTGAATTATTGCTAACTCTTATGAATATATTTTTTTTCAACATTGAACTTAGCGCACTCTGCTGGTGCATTTCAAATCAAGCATAATTCGGCATTCTACGCCACTGAGTCGCATTATGCTCTGTAATTGAAAAACAGGGAAAGTTATCTAAACGAATAATGAACATACCTAATGATACATGAGAAAATAATACCGACAGACCACCTACTCAAAATTGTATAAAGGCCAACCAGTAAATTACTCAGTAAATCCTCTATATTTTTCAAAAATTTGCTGTACATGCCCACCATTGGTTCATATTTCCAACATAAAGTACCTGGGTATTACAATTGACAGCACACTAAACTGGTCTACTCATATAAACAATGTTGTTAACCGTATAGGTATACTGATTCCGATCTTTATTTTCGACCAAAATTAGTGCTTATTATGCACTTGCTCAAAGCCTAATACAGTACTGCATCGTGACATGGGGTGGCATTGGCCACTTAAATTGTTAAATTATGCTTGTAGTGGAACATACGCAGAGAGCCATTTTAAAGGTTATTCGATCAGGCCTACTACATAAGCATAAAAATACTACATACAAACCTCTTTTGACACATATCATAACTAGAGTACACCATACAACAACTAATAGAACAGCACTTGCACACCACCAGTATTACATCATTAGTAATAAACTATATAATGTTGCTAATTGGATCAATAACATTTACTCCCTTCCTTACACACAACCAATGGATTTAAACTAGTATTTTTCTTTTTTAATTTATTCTCAAATTTAATATTTAACCTTTATATAACAGTTTTAGTTAAAATAATGTAACGAGTGTATATAGGGTGGAAGACACTGGCTGCTCTAACAGGGTTATTAATAGTATAGCAGTCAATAACAACCTCTTCTACGCATTTTATCTTTTTTATGTAACCAGTTATAGACATTGGAATACTTAAACGACAACCTGATTCCGTAACACAATCATTGAAAAACCAAATCACAAAAACCATCCAGGCAACAATAACCTTAGTAAAATAGAATAAATAATTTTAAATTAATTATGTTATTTGTGGAAATCTATGCGCAACAAAACATAACAACATGCGATACATTGAATGTTCACTTGATAGACTGACAGAAATTAGGATCTGTTAGTCTTGAACACTAGAATTTTAGAATTCACAGATCTTGTGTTCCACATTTGGACACGAAATAGATGGAAGGACCTAGGTCCTGGGAATTGATGGTCAGTGAGGATCAATTTTTGTTGGTTACCATGACATGAAGACTAAAAGTTCAAACATTTAGACATCCCCAACGAAGTCAAAGTCAAATTCGAAACCATGGATTTCAATATATGATAAATCTAATTAAGAAAAAAAAATTAAAATTCAAGGTATTTAATGTCGAAATAAGAAAAACCAAAGTACAATCATGAATGAGGTTTAGAAAAATTACTTCAAAAAGAATCCAAGAATTAGATCTATCCTTCACTCTCATCATGATCATAAAATTCTACCTTCTACCACTCCTGCTTATTCAGAAACATAGGACTTGATTCTGAATCAGATTACATCTTATCTACATAACTGACATTACATTCCTTGGAGAACTAAATTCGTCAAGGTTTATTGTAACCATACCGACCTCATTACGAGAAATAAAATTGCACATGAACATCATTCACAATGGAAAAACAAAGAAAATAATGCTATTGGTACAGAATAGTTCAGATAAGAGCTGATTTAATAAAAAAATTAACGCCGATGACGCTAATGACACGAGTGGAGTCGATCGACATCTACTTAAATCTACTAGACATAGACATCATATTCAATACATCTTTTTTTTTTTGGGATTTAATGACCTGGTAACTAAGACCTTTAAGTCAAGTCTTATTTTATTTAAACAAACATAGCACTTTCACTTCACATCACCGAGTTCACTTTAAGTCAAGTCTTATTTTATTTAAACAAACATAGCACTTTCACTTTGCTTCATTTATTTTCTTTCTCAATTACAGCATTGGAGAGGCATAGTTTTAGCACACATTTCATATTGTATCAGCAAACATGTAAAGCATTGGCGCTTTTGCGGCCATTATACGAATCAAACGTTTCACAGTTTTCCCGCGGTAACGAAATTTATTTTAAAAATGATGGTTTAACTTGTCAGACATTCATGTTATTACTTAACTACGCTTTATTTTATTCATGCTAAACACTTAAATTACTAATCTCTTCAATTTGCACTCGCGTGCTTTTTTTAAGTTCCCGCCCGCCGCCACCCTCTTCTTGTCACTTGTCCTTTTTTTCGACAATACATCTACAAACAAAAACTAGGGGTATCACATTTCGATCCCAAATTGAAAAATTTAAGAATTGATGGGGAGATCGTTCTTTGTTTTTTTGGAAGACGGTCCCCATTTCATCTCATTCACATTTTTTTATCATTTAATTCATTAAGACGAAGACTAGAAGACTTTATAATTGAAGACTAACTACTTGACATTGGCAGAAATAGCTGATATTCGGCTGGTTGCCATTTCACCAAGAGAAGAAAAAGAATTGATGTTTCAAGTTCAGAAGGTTACTAGGTATATCTAAATAATTGTCATTGATTGATGACTTGAATATAAACATCCCTAATTTTAGTAATAAGAGATTCTTAATTTTGGCTCCCTTTTTGTTTTCCAAAATTAATGTTTATTTATATGAATTAGTTTTCAATGTAGCGCTTCTTAAGGGTAAAATTGTAAAATTAGAATCGATTTAAATTGAATTTTGACAACTTATCATAGACAAAGTTGGAAACTGAACAGTGTTGCCAGATGAAATTTAATCGACATTTATTTTTTCAAATGAAATCTTTTGCGATATTCATTGGTTTCTTTAGTCATTATTTTATGATAAACAAATGCATTTCCATATTTAATCACTAAGACACACTACAACTTAATTGTGACAAAAAATTAAAACCAGACAAAAATTAAATGTAGAAAGTTCACATGGTACAAAAATCCACCAAATCATTGAAAAATATCAGACTCAAACAAATATTAAAACAATAAATTAAATTTATACTCTGAAAATATAAAAATAATTTCAGACTTAAAATTACACTAAAATAGTAATCGAAGCATTTATAAATAGCATACGAGTTTAAAGAACTAAGTTCTGTATATGTTTGCTTGAATCTATAAACTACTAAACGGATTTTAATGCAGTTTTCAACAAAATATAGCGTGATTTCAGAGGAAGGTTCATATTTATTGTGTAATACAGGCATATTTGAGAAAATTTGAGCGCCTGTTGCTAGTGTTAAAAAAAGTAAAATAAAATTGGTTCATAACTTTAAGAATAATCAACCCTATACATGGAATAAAATTAGTGTGATTGGTATTAAGTTCAAAGTAACAACATTAAAAATAATTTAGTACTCTTTGCTTAATTCGAGTAAGCTCTGCAACTGCTAGGCTGATTTTTAACTTGTACCTTAATTTAAAATAGCTACGCCCCGTGTACCCGTGGCTAGTTTTGTGAAAGTACAACAACAATAGCGGGTAACACCGCGGGGCTCATGGTTCATATATAACTACGTAACAATCACCTGTATTTAAAACATTTTATTGAAATAAAGTCAATTGATACAGAACCATCTATAAAGCTGATGTTCTCGACTATGATTAATGGAAATCGGTCCAATCAGTAGGGGATTTTTAAGTTTTAATTTTACTTGTATTTTCAGACATTCAATCCATACAAAGCTTAAACCTATGCATACATAAATTATCATCCCTACTATATTAATATTATAAATGCGAAAGTAACTCTGTCTGTCTGTCTGTCTGTTACGCTTTCACGCCTAAACCACTGAACCGATTTTGATGATATTTGGTATGAAGATAGAACTGAACTTGGGAAAAGACATAGGCTACTTTTTACTGCAAAAATCGAGATACAAAGGCCAAAGCTAGGTGATTATAAAAATACATAAATCGTAGAAGTCAAAATGTATCACTGCTTAACTCCTGTCAAAACTTCACAGGTTGCTAGGCATAACACACTTGCATGGCAACCATAATGATAGTTTGTAAATGACATATAGACCAGGAGACTAGGGTAGATAATTTTTGAAAACAAATAAAATTATATTAGGATGAAACCTATTGAAAAAGGAGGAGAATATTATCATAAAAATGAAAGGAAAAATAATTTACGGTTGATCTGAGATCGGGAAGGGGTAGGGGGGAAGTTTTCGGGTCCTATAAGCGGGGCGTGAAAAAGCATCTCACTAAGCCGCCATAGTGTGGGTCGCCATACATTATTGTCTGCATTCGCAGCAAGTGTGGTAGCCCCGACTCTTGGATTCTGCTCATGCTTTCCATCAGGCAGGGTAGAGTCACTTTGGATGGCTAAATATATAAAACAAAGTGTAAAAAACGGTTTATCTCGATTTCAGGCATAACTACAAGGAAAAAAGTTAAATGGCAAAGTTGTAGGTAATTAAAAGATCTAAAACTTTTAGGGTTCCGAAGTTTATGACTTCGAACCCTTACAGATTCGTCATGTCCGTCTGTCAGTCCGTCCGTCCGTCCGTCCTCTACTTACCGTCCAAACAGTAAGTGCTAGAAAGATGAACCTTTGCATGAATATGTATGTATGTAATTACGTCGACAAAGTGCTACAATAAAATTATGAAAAATATTTTTATTTAGGGTACCTCCCCTACACGTAAAATGGGGATGTTTTTTTTTTTTCGAGGCTTCCCCATCATGTGGAGTATCATTTTATAGGTCTTTTAAAAACATTAAAGGGTTGTTAAGACAAATTTTTGATTTTGGTATCCGTTTGCGATTTTTGTAAAAACAGGGCGTCCCCCCCCCCCCTCTCTAAAAGCTAAACGTTTAGTGACCTAAAAAGGTAAGTTTAGTAAAAACTTACCTTTTTATGTCCAGAATACACTGTAATTTATTTGATTTGAAATATTAATCTTTCACCCTATTTTGACTTAATATCGAAAATTCACCCGTCAAAATATTTACTTATTTAAAAAAAATGGGGTGTTTTCTGTTTGATGAAATCTCTACTTTCCGATGGTGTAATCCCTACTAATATTTTAAATGCGAAAGTAACTCTGTCTGTCTGTTACGCTGTCACCACTGAAACTGATTTTGATGAATTTTGGTACGAAGATAGAACTGAACTTGGGAAAGGACATAGGATACTTTTTATCGCGAAAATAAAGGTAGAAGGGTTTGAAATAGGGGACGAAAGTATGTTTCGAAGTTCCTTATTATCAAACATAAAATCATGTAAGATTGTTTAATCTACCCTTACCGTGTCGCCTTTTTACTAACATACATTCTAACAATATTATTGCCAAACAATATAATCATCCTATTAACCGAAAGACAATGACAACTAAACAGAGAACATAATAAATAGTAATATGAGCATGAAATGAAAAACGAAATAAATAAAAAACACTTGAGAGGTGTCAAGGGACCCGGATGGAACGAAGTTACACGCACGGCTTGCTAAAATGTTTCGGTATACAGACGAAACCTCATACTCTACTAACATCATTAAAACTTGTCTAAACACGCTACAATTAAACTCTACTCTAGTACTCGTAACTTAATATTTTGCTTTGTTGGAATAACATTCATACCATATAGTATCAAAGTACTTGTCAAGACGAATCAAATGAGCCCAATCTCGATGGGGTTCCTACGGCCACCTTCCAGCTCCATCATCAGACCCTGGTTACCATATAGTGTCAAAGTACTCGTCAAGACGAATCAAACAAGCCCAAACTCGATGGGGTTCCTATGAAGAATCTAGAATGACTGTGTTGTCAAGGCAACGGATAACGGTCAGTGGTGGCAGTACGCATGCGCACGGATCTGCGGCATCCTTGTCGCACTGCAGTGACAATCATATCTCTATCCATTTTTAAGGTGTTAAGTTTTTCGTTACGAAATTTCTTGATTCGGTCGCCGCGCTCAAAGCCCGCGATAAAAGCTTAAAATGCATAGCTTAAAAATGTTACGTAGTTGGTAACACTGTTCTAGATTGTTCTCTTTGTTGTAGTAGGGTTGGGGATTCTTTCCAAAATAGATCGATATTTGAATTGATTGAATTCGAAGTCTGAAGAAACGATTTATGAAAAAATTGAGTTCCAAAAAAAATCGCTTTTATTTTCTATTCCTATTTACAATGTAAATATAAATCCATTTTGTGAAAAAAGCGGCCAAGTGCGAGTCGGACTCGCCCATGAAGGGTTCCCTAGCAGTAAGTAACATCATATAATAGATTTTGTAGTTCGTTGTAACTTTCATCGATGTTTTAATAATAGTGTTTTGATTGAAAGAAATGTAAATTGCGGTTTATGATTTATGACGTATTAAAAAAAAACTACTTACTAGATCTCGTTCAAACCAATTTTCGTTGGAAGTTTGCATGGTAATGTACATCATATATTTTATTTTAGTTTTATCATTCTCTTATTTTAGAAGTTACAGGGGGGGACACACATTTTACCACTTTGGAAGTGTCTCTCGCGCAAACTATTCAGTTTAGAAAAAAATTATATTAGAAACCTCAATATCATTTTTTAAGACCTATAATTTTGAGTTTCAGTTCTAAGTATGGGGACCCCCAAAATTTATTGCTTTTTTCTATTTTTGTGTAAAAATATTATTGCGGTTCACAGAATACATCTACTGACCAATTCTCAAAAGTATAGCTCTTATAGTTTTGGAAAAAAGTGGCTGTGACATACGGACGGACAGACAGACAGACAGACATAACGAATCTATAAGGGTTCCGTTTGCCATTTGGCAAGGGAACCCTAAAAACAAGATAGATGCCATAATAAACAATCTTTAGTCACTTCCAGTCCCGGGTAGAAACTGAAAAACCCATAGAAACACCCATAGAAACTGAAAAAGGTGAAGCTTGGGGCGGCAAAATTATGTCCAAAAAAAATTTTGGTACAAAAAATAAGTAGGGTTGCGACACACAGCTGTTGTAATTTTTTGAACAGACCACTCTCGCATTAGGAATATAAACTCTGTGCCTATAATAGGAGAGGTCCTGGGAACCTGTTATTACGCCCTGTATTACTGAACCACTCCTAGCGCATCCTCTCACTGAAGCAGGCGCCACACTCAGGGTGGCATGACCATATAGATGACGTCTTCACAGAAGGTTGCAACCGCCGTAAAACAGCTGTCTCTACCGGCCATGGAGCGTATGACGGCCGGTAGCGAGAGATCTCCTCCGATGACTGCAGTGAGACCCGAAGCTGCGTCACCCATGCGGGACGAACTGCCAGCTTGTGCAGAGTTAATTCCACTGGCTGCTCCGGCTAATGCGCACGCCGCCTTAGTCAACACGGTGTGGTAACCGTGTATGGCCCTAACCGCCAATATTCACTGGAGTTACTAGAGGTGTGCCCTATTTTGGGCGGTCAGAGCCGCGGCAACCGGTGCACCGTGCAGTGCCATAGACCGGACACTTCCCGTGTATGGTTGGTTGGTCGCGATAATGGCTCCACCCAAATTGGGCAAAAGTCGACCAAGAACGGAGGCAATGTCGACCAGCTTCGGAGCAAGTTGTTGGAAGTGCTTGCAACCTGTGCAAAAAGTGAGTTTACCACTATGGAGGCGTCGGAGAGTGGTCTACGACGGGCCCCATGAAACAAAAAGGGTACCGCCTTATCCAAGGCCACTAGTAAGCCCAATGCCTCAATGCGCTCAATCACTAAGGAGACTCCTGTGGTAGGCAGACGCGCCGCCTCCTGAAAGTTCGCCCCATGGTTATTGTCAGAGTGTCATCAGCGTAACAGATTACGCAGTAGACGCCCTAGAAGGGCCCAGTCGTCCGAGGACAGACCCCTGTGGAACATGTCTAGCTTTGACGTCACGCAGCCACTGCTTAATGTCTCTTCGGTCATGGCTCTCAGGCGCAATACGGCATCGACCGTCGAACACAGGAGTGTTCGACGGTAGGAACCAAAATCTGAATTGAGCTGTGAAAAAACGGGTATCGTGTTCATCCATCACAAAGAGAGGGTCCTCCTACCAGGCGAGGTGATCATGCCTGGCGGGCCACGGCGCAACGTTGATGTCGTTGATGTCGTGATATATAGGTACTAATTAACGCGAGTATTTCTCTATTGTAATTCAGGATTGGTAGTTACTCGGTATAGTTCATGACGTTTTTTTTTTGAATAATAATATTTCTTCGTGGTTCAGTTTGTTTCGGTAGATGGCAGGGTAGTATTTTTTTTGCTTCCGCTGTATGTGGTAGTCACCACATCACTCCCGTCCAAGACCGGAGGTCGATAATATATGATGAGTCAGCTGACTGTGCTCTCTTGTGAACTTGCCAGTGCCCGGAGTGAGTAGTTCCAGTGAGTCGGAACGTATTGCCGCTAACTCCAGTGAGTCGGAACTGTATGCCACTAGTCTCATCGAGTCGGGGCTGAAGTTCACTGATCCCAGTGAGTCAGGCGTGCGGCGCACGGTGCTGCGAGGGCTCGGGTCAGTACTGAAGCTGGTACCCCATCCGTCCCGGGGGTGGTGTTCTTGTACCAGATCCTGTACCTCCGATCGGGTGACGGGTAACTAGATTATTTCCTTAAAAAAGGAATAAACTTTATTAAGAACAGTGTATCAAATTTAAAAAAAAAATAAAAGCTGTTGGCAAATGTATAAATCCAGCACTGGTCACTACTTCATGTCACTAACTTATTCATATCGAGGTCTAGATAAATCTAATCGTTAGTGCTTCGTTAGGCTTGTGGACTCGGTACATCGACGTTACGAATTCAATGATTATTTGTGCTCGAGGTACTGTTCTGATATTTTGACATGGTAATAAAAATTATTGTTATTATCGAATTCCCTGAACTAAAAATCCCTGATTTTACTGATAAGAGATCTCAGAGATAGTTAATTATGGTATCTTTCTTGTTTTTCATAAATAAAATTTGAAAAAAATCGACTTTTTAGACCTCGATTTGTTTATGAATCAATAATGTTTAGGTTACGATTCGAATCGATTCACATATCGCCCTTTTTTGGAAAGATTCGCCATCCCTGTAACAAATGCAGTAGCTTTCACAGGACCACGCAAATTAATGAATAATGAATATGTAAATGTGCCCATTGCGTATTCGTAAGCCCCACAGTGCCATGGCACCGCACCGCACTCCAGCGCCCGTCGCACGGTGCACGCGCCTACTCATACAGTTCATACACAACACAGAGGGAAGTATTTTTTTGTTATTACTTTAACGGCCGTGCACAATCCAGCCTTTTCTTTAATCATAATCAACAAAGTCAATGAAGCGATGAAAACTAAGCAGTGCTTAAGCACATAGCCATTTCGCGAGTGTTTGAGTAACTAACCTTTAACCGGCAACACCATAATATTACTAGTATATTCAGCTAATTATTACTTTTGTAATTTTTTTTTTTTTACTAAAAGAGTAACAATCGAATGTCGATTTTCAAGGATACAATATCAATTCACTGAATCGTTTCAGTAACTTAATATCGATTTGAAAGAATTGATTTATTTTTTTAGCAAAAATTGATACTTTGATAAATCGATTTCAGATCGCCATCCCTAGCTCGCGTCATTCTATCTCTCATCTTGACTTAAGGGTGCCCGCACACACACAATAATATTGGCAATAAAGTACGTATTGCCGATAATATTGCGTGTGTGCGGGCTGTATTGTACAATATTATTGTGGATTATAGTGTGCGGGGCCGTGTGTCACAATATTATTGTCACAATATTATTGTGTGTGTGCGGGCACCCATAGTTACCAGGTCATTAAATTCCAAAAAAAAAAAAACTAGTCTCTCATCTCTCATCTCAGTCTCTCTCAGTGTTGCCAGAAGGTTACTTTTGTAACCTTTTAGGTGATTTTTGAACAGCATTGGTTACTTTTAGGTGATTTATTCGGAATATGTAGAATAAACTTTTAATTTTTTACAAAAGCAACGTGAAAAGGATCACTCGTTTTAGAATTTTTCATGTTGGTAAGCTTCGTTAGCAGTACAGTAGTCTTATACAAAAAATTACTAGACTAGACACGCCAACAGCGTTACCACGAGCGAGTGAGATAACGATACCATTTTCCAGCGTGTTAGAGAAAAATAGAGATACGTATTTTTATACTTATCGCCGTATAGTTTGGCACATAACATATGTGCCAAACAATGTTCAAAGCGGGAATTATATCAGGAGTGTAATAAATAAGGTTTTTTCACTGAATTGCTGTGTGATTGCAAGTGTATCTAATTGTTTTTATTATATCATCACAAATGTTGTACCTAATTAATACAATTAGCATTGTACTACAAACCATTATTACTTAATATACATATTTATGGTGCAAGTAGTCATACAGGTAATACTCAGAAAAAAATATTTATAGTATCAATTTACAAATTTTAATATAGAAATCTTGAATTGTACACTTACTTATTAATTTTATTTCTTAGCATCACTACATATGTAATTAATTATATAAAATATAAATTTTGGAATTATAACATCTGATAACGAAATTGAAATTCACATTTAGTATGTAAAGATGTGCTAGAATTCATATTACGCGCGCTTGGGCGCGCATTTAAGGGAGCATATTTTTGTGATATTTCGATACTCGTTTAACTTCATATCAATTCTTAATGCATCAATTTTTATTATATAGGATCAATATGAATAAATCAAGAAATGCTGGCAAGTGCTCAAATACTCATCGATGATTTAAGTCAACACAACTAATATTCTATGCTATCAAGTTACAATACCTTTCCAGTAAAAATTTAATAAAGGTAATTTTTATACAAAAAGGTTACATTGTATTTGTTTAAACTTCAGGTAATTTCTGACATGACCCGAATGGCAACACTGGTCTCTCTGTTCTATTGATCGGAGTCGTAGTGTGGTGTTAGTGTCTTAGTTACATACTCCTTGCTATTGATTTCCTTTCCTTTGTGAAATTATTATGTTGTGATTTTATTTCTCGTAATGAGGTCGTTATTGTATGGTTACAATAAACCTTGGCTAATTCAGTATTCCAAGTAATGTAATGTCAGTTATTTACATTAATCAGTCATGAAAATTAGAAATTATTATTATTTTTTCTGCTAAGGTTGTTGTTGGCTGGACGGTTTTTGTGAATTTGTTTGTCAATGATTTTTTTAAGGAATCAGGTTGTCGTTTATGTATTCCAATGTCTATAACTGATCATACTAGTCATTATCTGTTGCTCTTGATACAATTTTGAGAAGGGGGTGTGTCTGGATTATTTTCTCACTTAACATAAGGTTTGTCCATTATTCCATAAGATAACTTGCGAAAAGTATACTGGGAGGCTATTAAGCCTCCAATGAAATTTCTCTTTTTACTAAAAAGACATATCAAAGGCTATTTCATTTTTGAATTTCGGTTCTTTTCTGTCATTGGTCGTGTTTTTTGTGAACTTGTAAGGAATATATAAAAAGTAAGTTATTTTTGCGTCAGTGTGCTCGATATATGGAGTATGTAGTTAAATTGTTTAGTTGGTTTTACTTCTTCTGTATCTACTTACTACATTCAATTCATGGTAAACAATTTCTTGATGTTTTTATGGTTTTCTTAAAAAAAAGGGTTGAAATGTTTAGTTATTCATTTTTGTGGTCGTTCCCTTCTGATTGTTGTAGATTCTATCAATTACAATTCTTGTTGTATAGTGGGAAATATTTGCATTAAAGCTTATTGAAGCAATCATTTTATTTGCTGAACCGCACCAGAACAAAACGGTTCGGCTCTTCTTTCCTATGCCGAGCAGTCAAAGACTGGAACTCACTACCAGCTCGCATGTTTCCTTCCCACTATGATCCTGGGTCCTTAAGCGGGCCGTGAAAAAACATCTCACTAAGCCACCATAGTCTGGGCTGTCATACATTATTGTCTGCGTTCGCAGCAAGTGTGGTAGCCCCCACTCTTGGATTCTGCTCATGCTTTCCATCAGGCAGGGTAGAGTCACTTTGGATGGCTTAATATAAAAAAATAAAAAAGTTAAAAGAGAAAATAAATAAACATAGGGTACTCTTAAATTAAGAATTGAAGTGACCTAATCTGAAATTCTGGTTTTTTGATAAACGCCAAACATGTGATACTAGAATTGGCCTTTTTTTTGTTGTCATTGGTAGGGTAGTAATCGTTTTCAGGATTGAATACTAAATAAGTATAAAAGACAATTAGTCTTTCAATTTTACATCCACAAATTAAACAATGTGTTGCTTTTCTGTCATTGGTCGTGTTTTTTGTGAACTTGTAAGGAATATATAAAAAGTAAGTTATTTTTGCCTCAGTGTGCTGATTATATGGAGTATGTAGTGAAATTGTTTAGTTGGTTTTACTTCTTCTGTATCTACTTTCAATTACAATTTCTACATTCAATTAATGGTAAACAATTTCTTGATGTTTTTTTGGTTTTCTTAAAAAAAAGGTTTGAAATGTTGGAGTTATTCATTCTTGTTTGTGGTTGTTCCCTCCTGATTGTTATAGATTCTATCAATTTCAATTCTTGTCCCGTAGTGGGAATCATTTGCAATAAAACTTATTGAAGCAATCATTTTATTTGCTGAAGCATAGGGTCGTCACCAGGTGGTTGGTCAATCTCCAACTGCCAGAGGGGGCCGGGATCGTCACCGGCGGCAGTGGTGCGGAAAACGTCCTCTACAACTCTCTGTGCTAGGACGCCAGGGCATACGTAAGTGCCGTAATCCACGGCATTCGCATTAAGGGGGCCGAAGAAACCTATGATGTTATTTGCCGCGACATTTGGCGGCTTGTTAAAAACAAACTCACAATCTGTGGATCCTGGAATTGATGTATTACCGAAGCCAGATAAATACTGCTCGAAGAGCTTGGTAACAGGGTAAGGTTCACAGTTGAACTGCATTAGTAAGTCGGATTCTGCATTCGTTAAAATATTGCCATTTTGTCTATGGACTTCTAACATTCTGATATGAGTAATTAAACCCATATAATAGCTGTGCATCGATTCGGAGATGTTTTTCCCGTAGGTGTGAGAACGTGCACATACTGATCGGTAATCTTCCTCCACGATGCGAGCGAAACCGTAATGACCGGGATGCACTTCATTATTTATTGGTGCTTCCTTTTGAAGCATAGGGTATTAAAGAGTTTATGAAAAAATTGAATACAATTAAATTACAGAATATCGCACCTTAAGAATTGAAGTTACCTAATCTGAAATTCTGTTTTTTTGTTAAACGCCAAAAATGTGATACTAGAATTGGCCTTTTTTTTGTTTTTCAATTTTAATGCTTTGGGGTTAGGAGTTTTTGTCTTATTTTTTGTTGTCAACAGTAGGGTAGTAACCGTTTTCAGGATTGAATACTAAATAAGTATATAAGACAATAAATTAGTCTTTCAATTTTACATCCACAAATTAAACAATGTGTTGCTCTATCAATAATTTTTTTTTTGAAATAAACATCTAGCAAAACTAATCACTATCATTATGTAACAAAATACATAGGTATTTGGAAATAAACAACACTTAAAATCTAATTGTGTATCTTTTATGTTTTAACAAATTAAAATATTATTTTTCTAACTATCATTCATCACTCATATTGAAGTTTCAAAAATAGAATAAAGAAAATGACAAAAATAAGTTGACAAAATGAGTATCGAGAAAGTATGACATTTTACAATGCAGGTTGTTACACGTTATAAAAAAATTAAAGGAATCTTCATCTTTTTAAACTAGGTATTCCTTTAAAAGTATAACTAATTAGAATCTTTGACAATAATTTATTCCTCAAATAAAGTCACTTATTTTCTGAAAACAATTTAATGTAATTGGCTCATTTCACTTTGTGTCTATTTTTTACTTAACAATACTCAAGAAAAATGTGACTATTTAATAAAGAGTTAAAATAATATTATTCATTTCTGACGTTTTATATTTGTTAGGTGCCGTAAAATGGGGTGAATAGACTCAATATTGAACTTAACTTCATTTTTATATATGTCTCTAAAAGTCAAAAGAACATTATATTGAGCTTATATTATGTCTCTTATCTGTATAGTTGTATGCATAGTTTTCAGTCATCTAAATTGGCATTTATTCCTTAATTACCGCATAAAATGTAAAATGTGTTTCGTTTCTATTGATCTGCACATGGGTTCAATAGACACAAGGTATGAGGTGAATAGAAACATTTGCTAGGGTTGGCAATTTCCAAAGATTAAGTAGACACCTGCTTAAGTAGATAAATGTAAGTGTGAAAAAAGGTACCTAGGTAGTTATGTAGTAAATGTTACATAATGGTAGAAATAAAAAAATAGCTAAGTAAAAACTTTTTCTTTAATTATTATCGATGAGATCAATTATTTTTTCTTATACCTATTTTTCTGGTTTGCATGAAATTTGTTCAGTACCAATATTTTTCGCCAATGAAACTTCCTGTAAAATATCTCGGTAGATTCTTTTTGGATTCACAAATATTATGTCTGAATTATTTTACCGTACAGTTTTGTAGAAGTAAATGGTGTACAAATGGTTATCAATATTTTCAATCACACCAACATACTATTTCCATGACTTAAAATTTATTGCAATTTCAAACACAATTTTATTGTAAATGAAATAGTAAATAAAAAATTAAAAAAAAAAAATGGACCTGGTGCTGGCTGCTCATTAGAACCTTTTGCTAGAGGACATAGTATTATCTTCTCCTCATATTTCTGAGCTAGCTCGCCACTATAGTGTTGTACTGAATCCAGGATAGAGCGGCAATGTATTTTCACTAGGCTCTGGTCTTGATTTAACTGTAAGACATCGTGATGATTTCCCACTAGGGCCTGGTACGGGCTCTTCCGATATAGCTCTTGTACCTAGAGTAGGTACCATTTCTGAAGTCTACGATTTTCTTTTTAATATTTTTGGTGTCCAATGGTCCACGGTCCACTTTAGGTATACTTCTTTTGTTTTGACTCGGGCTTATACCTTCCTGTATTGTATGAGCCAGTTTGCTCTCCACGCTTCCACTTGTTTATCCGAAGTTTCATGGCTAAGTCATACCAGTTTATAGGGAATTTCTCAATAAATTCTTTAAAGTTGTGGCCTCTGTCAAATAGTCCTGATTGTTAATATACCCCTCCACTTCCTGTTTGGTAGCATATACGTATTTTTCTTTGCTATTTTTTCCGTGCTCGGTTAACATAGGCTCTAGTATCGCATGCAGTTCTTTCAAAACTGCAGGAGGAGTTGTTGCTGGGGCTGTATCTAATCGTTTCTTTATGGCGGCCATCCTAAACTCATCGGTATATTGAGTTTGGCCGTACGTCGCATTATCTTTGTTTATCCCGTATATATTATAGGCTGCATCAGATATAAATACATTATATTGTTCCTTTTCAATCTTCTTGATCTGTTTACGTCTGACTGAGCCTAAAGATGTTAGGTTTTCGAATTTAGTTTTAACAGCTGGCTCCACTACAACTTTGCTTTGTGTCATAGCATTTACTTCTCTATTTCACTCCTTGACTTTAGTATTATAATCTTGGGACTAATCAACGTTTACAGTGCTCTCTGCACTTTCAAAGCTGATCATTCCACCTGCGTACATATTGGTGAACCCGAGTGGTTTATATGTTACTCTTTTTCCTTGTATGACATACCAGTCGTTTCTGTTCAGCACCGGGTATCCTCTACTACGTGCAGCGAGTATACACTCGGCTTTTAGCAAGTTGTCATGGATCATTTCGCCTATCGTCCTCCATAGGTTTCTCACACCGCTAGCATCAGCGGTTTAATAGCTTTAACCCTCTAGTAGTAGGTAATACTCCGTGCTAAACAAAGAAAAGGTTCCCACCTTAAGTACAGACACTTTTCTGAAGTGCTGCACTATCTCATACAGAATCTCTTGGCCTCCAGGGAAGTATCCCGTAAATTTTACCAAAGCTTTTCCACCAGGTCTTAAGATGAAGGATGCTTCCAATACCCTTGCTGAGACTCTGCATTGTGTTTGAATTCTCCTACATCAAATATCACTAAATCTATGAAGTTAGTAAGTTTTTTAAGTGATTCTTGGTCATTTTTGTAGGTTTCTATACTTTTAATATTACCTTTATTTCTTGATGATTTGTCGTAACTGGTTATATTTATTATCCGTACGTATGAGGGGCTGCTTCCTATCTCTTCTGCGTTCAGTTGTCTGTGCCCTTTTTCAACTAGAGTGCTTACGTAAATATTCCGTGAGCTAACATCTTTATATCTCCATGATAAATAGTCTTCGAATCCACCATACTCACAGCATACATCTAATACTTGTGTACAATCTGCAAAGAAATTGGGGTATACATCGTGTAGCTGTTGCATTTTGTATCCTCCACGGCTAATTGCGGTATAGCTTGTATTTTCATCTGTAATTGTTCTTTTAGGTAATTGTACTCTACTTGCCCTTTGAATTGATTCCCACTGTTTACCTGTCAGTTTAGAGCCTCTCGAATTTAGTCTTGCCCATAAAGCCATTGTTTCTTTCGGATTAGGCGCAATGTTGTCATAAGTTATATTATTTATGGTGGCAGGTTGAAGTACTCCGGCAGATTTTGTATGTGACTTGTAAAACCCTGTTATGTATTTCTTCTTGTGCCACTCTTCCTTAGGTGGTTCTGTATCGTACCACTCATCTAGGTCCTTTTCTACCTGGACTAATTCTTGTTGTTTTACTATGCTATGTTTATATTTTCTAGTATGACTCGAACTTTAGCCTGCATCCCAACTTGTCTATCTACGTTCTCAGTCATGTTTCCTTGCTCTAATAGGAGAGGTGTTGACAAGCTTGATCACTTATTATTGTTTACTTTAAGCCCAAACTATGTTTTCCATAATTCTTTAGTCTTTCTGCTCAGTTCCAAGTTTTCCTACTTCTTCCATTATTCGTTTAGCCATAGTTCCGCTTTCAGTTATCCTTAAATTTGATGACTTGCCAGTAATGTCTTCATAGTATTTTATAATATGTTTTGAGTTGTTCACATAGGAAGACTACTTCTTTCTTAACAGTAATTGAGTGGTTTTCCTTTTGTTTTACTTTAACAGCAGAGCACCTCTCTGTATTGCATTCGTTGATTTGCATTTTAATCTCCTCATCTATATCCCCTAATATGCAACATTTGCATCTTGATGGATTTATGTACATGTCGTCCTTTACACCCTGGCCATTTTACAGGGTGGCGCAATAGAACGTGCATATTTAAAATATTGATTAGAAAATAAATACAAAGGGTATAGTTAAAATAAAACTGAGGTATTATTAAGAAATAACTGAAGTTTATTTTTTAAAAATAACATCGTCTAAATGATGACCCTCTCTACGACGACTCCTCTAATCGCAAACGGAAGTTATTGAAAACTTTCTTCAGTAATGCTGGTGTAATTGCTGCCATTTCACCACGGATATTCTCCTTGAGCTGATCGTTGTTTTTCGGATTATTACTGTAGACTTTGTTCTTGAGGTATCCCCACAAAAGAAAGTCAGGAGGCGTCACGTCTGGACTACGTGGAAGCCATGGGATATCACCTCTTTTCGAAATCAGTCTGCCAGGGAACATCTGTTTCACAACCGCCATGGAGTCATTTGATGTGTGACAGGTAGCTCCGTTTTGTTGAAACCAAGTCCTAGAATTCACTATTCTTGAATTTTCAAGCTCTGGAGCCAAAAAACCTTCCAACATCGCAATATAGCGTTCGGTATTAACAGTGACGTTTTGCCCCCGCTCATTTTTAAAGAAAAACGGTCCAATTATTCCTCTACCAGAGATTGCTGCCCATACTGTCACTTTACTATGCAGTGGTTTCTGGTGCTTGAGTTTGGAATTCTCACTGTTCCAGTAACGACAATTTTGACGGTTTACGAACCCATTGATATGGAAGTGCGCCTCATCTGAGAAAAGGATATTGTCAAAATTGGAAAATCGATTAAGCATTTCATTAGCAAATGCGAGCCTTGCTCCGAAGTCAGACTCTTTCAATTCTTGTGTTAACTGCAGCTTGTAAGGATGCAGTTTAAGATCCAAGTTTATAATTCGTTGCAAACTTCGTCGCGATAAGTGTAAGACAGACGATCTCTTGCGAGTAGACATTTGTGGATCTCCTCGTACAGACTGCATAACTCTCTCAATATTGTCGTCGGTCCTAGATGTTCTTGGACGACCTTTTGCTTGTGGTTTAAACGTTGAACCAGTCTCTTCAAATCGCGGTACCCATATTTTAATTAAATTAGCACTCAGAGCTTCACTAATTTGCCGTAGTCCATATTCAGAACAATATAAACGCCTAGTAACGATGTATGAACGAGAGTTCTCGTAAAATGCGCGCACGCAAAATGCGCGACGCTTCCCGTCGAAGTGACTCATAGTGACTAAAACTCCATGAGCCCGCCTACCCAACGATGCAGGCTCCCCCCGCCCGCGCACTTTCTACCTCGCGAAAAAAGATGATGCAATATGCACGTTCTATTGCGCCACCCTGTACAAAAAGAGTTTGCCGTGCTCTATATGTGAGGTTACTCAGCTCCAATATCCAGTTGTCTGTGTCATCGTTGTAACTTTGAGTTACAGCTTTTACTCCTTCCTCATTAGGCTCTGCCGTCTCAAGGTCGATTCCTCCAGTCCAATCACTAGTGTTGAGTCCGCCCGCGTCGCTTACATGAATTAATCTCTTCTGGTAAGTGCATGCCTACATTCAATAAACGAATTTCGTACGCCAAACCTGCCCCCTCTTTAATTTTTTTTAAAAAGTACGCCTGTTTGTGCTTGGCCTTTCCGAGTTGTGTGATTGTCTATTAGGGCACGTGCTAAGCGTAATCTAAATTCTCGGTGTCCGTGCAGCGTCGGAACGTGTGTATAGTTGTAAGTAATGTGTGAATTTATTATTGATACATAACAATACAAACAAAAAAAGAAGTCTCATCCAATATTTTCTTGATTTGCGACTTATTGGGTACTATGATCTAAAATGGTCGAATAGATCTACGCCCCCCATGCTAAGTGTTTAGGAAGCAATCGCTTTCGGGCAAAAAATGTCTGCTCTAGAGCCGTCCTTTTGGGTCCTCTTTACAAGCATTGTGTCTAGTGGCTGATGTGCTGTCTGTGAATGGCTGTGATTGACTTTGCAGTAACAGCTGCAAGCTGATGTTTTTCCAATCGCTATGGTTTTGGTTGCTGTTTCTTTAATATATGAGGTATATCCTTTCTATTGCATGTGAATGTCCCTACTGCATAATTTTTTTTATTGTAAAGTTCTTCCATAAGATTACAACTTGTAAAGAACTTATCGAAGGCAACTAAACTATTTTTTGGTACACTACTGCAGTTTCACGACAACATTGTAGCCTAATCCTTCATTGGGCTGTCCGCCTAGGCGCTGTCGCCTTTTCCAGTATAGACTTCGAATTGGTATAACCAATCAAGCGTCCATGGAAAACAGAGCGTCTAAAAGAAAAGGAGTGTCTTACGCCCATGGATAGTGTAGTTGCCACAGCGACTAGTTATCTTTAACTCCATCTAGTTTAAAATGCAGCATTGTTTGGTTGTTTTTGATTGATTATTTGGACAGATAATGAAATAATTCGACTAAAAAACGCAAGATGGCAGTGTAATACTATTTTGTTACAACATGAGAATGTTTTAACTTCAGTTGACTCGCGTTACCCATGTATGTTTGCGAGTGTCGGTAATTATGTCGTAAGTACTAAACTTGACTTACAAGTTTTATCTATCAAAATAAACTAGAAGATTTACGCTTTCCTATAATGTTTATATAGCGCAGTTATATGTGATAAATGTAGTCCAATTTAAACCTAAAACTATTGATACTGCCGACGTTCTCATGGTGTCGGTCAATTTTGTGTCTTACACATGAATCACATTCTTTGTATTAAAATAATTTTCAAAATATCAAATTACATTCCATAATTAGCAATATAATACATTTTTTAATGTATAAAAATATGACAAAAATTATTGAAGAATGCTTAAAAATATAGACGTGTTCCTTAGGTTTTCAGTTGCAGATAGTTTAGAGTATGTGTTTCGTTTCGATTTATTTAAATACTTATAGTTAGATTTATGCAATCTTTTATATATCATAAGAAAGGAAAATAAGTCTAGTTTTTGGGATATTAATTTGTTGATCAAAATGTAATTGTTTTTCCCTATATTTTAGAAAGATTGAAATGATTATGTTTTTTTTTTCTAAATTACAAGGTTAACCCAGTATTAACCCTGTATACACCCTGTACAAAAAGAGTTTGCCGTGCTCTATATGTGAGGTTACTCAGCTCCAATATCCAGTTGTCTGTGTCATCGTTGTAACTTTGAGTTACAGCTTTTACTCCTTCCTCATTAGGCTCTGCCGTCTCAAGGTCGATTCCTCCAGTCCAATCACTAGTGTTGAGTCCGCCCGCGTCGCTTACATGAATTAATCTCTTCTGGTAAGTGCATGCCTACATTCAATAAACGAATTTCGTACGCCAAACCTGCCCCCTCTTTAATTTTTTTTAAAAAGTACGCCTGTTTGTGCTTGGCCTTTCCGAGTTGTGTGATTGTCTATTAGGGCACGTGCTAAGCGTAATCTAAATTCTCGGTGTCCGTGCAGCGTCGGAACGTGTGTATAGTTGTAAGTAATGTGTGAATTTATTATTGATACATAACAATACAAACAAAAAAAGAAGTCTCATCCAATATTTTCTTGATTTGCGACTTATTGGGTACTATGATCTAAAATGGTCGAATAGATCTACGCCCCCCATGCTAAGTGTTTAGGAAGCAATCGCTTTCGGGCAAAAAATGTCTGCTCTAGAGCCGTCCTTTTGGGTCCTCTTTACAAGCATTGTGTCTAGTGGCTGATGTGCTGTCTGTGAATGGCTGTGATTGACTTTGCAGTAACAGCTGCAAGCTGATGTTTTTCCAATCGCTATGGTTTTGGTTGCTGTTTCTTTAATATATGAGGTATATCCTTTCTATTGCATGTGAATGTCCCTACTGCATAATTTTTTTTATTGTAAAGTTCTTCCATAAGATTACAACTTGTAAAGAACTTATCGAAGGCAACTAAACTATTTTTTGGTACACTACTGCAGTTTCACGACAACATTGTAGCCTAATCCTTCATTGGGCTGTCCGCCTAGGCGCTGTCGCCTTTTCCAGTATAGACTTCGAATTGGTATAACCAATCAAGCGTCCATGGAAAACAGAGCGTCTAAAAGAAAAGGAGTGTCTTACGCCCATGGATAGTGTAGTTGCCACAGCGACTAGTTATCTTTAACTCCATCTAGTTTAAAATGCAGCATTGTTTGGTTGTTTTTGATTGATTATTTGGACAGATAATGAAATAATTCGACTAAAAAACGCAAGATGGCAGTGTAATACTATTTTGTTACAACATGAGAATGTTTTAACTTCAGTTGACTCGCGTTACCCATGTATGTTTGCGAGTGTCGGTAATTATGTCGTAAGTACTAAACTTGACTTACAAGTTTTATCTATCAAAATAAACTAGAAGATTTACGCTTTCCTATAATGTTTATATAGCGCAGTTATATGTGATAAATGTAGTCCAATTTAAACCTAAAACTATTGATACTGCCGACGTTCTCATGGTGTCGGTCAATTTTGTGTCTTACACATGAATCACATTCTTTGTATTAAAATAATTTTCAAAATATCAAATTACATTCCATAATTAGCAATATAATACATTTTTTAATGTATAAAAATATGACAAAAATTATTGAAGAATGCTTAAAAATATAGACGTGTTCCTTAGGTTTTCAGTTGCAGATAGTTTAGAGTATGTGTTTCGTTTCGATTTATTTAAATACTTATAGTTAGATTTATGCAATCTTTTATATATCATAAGAAAGGAAAATAAGTCTAGTTTTTGGGATATTAATTTGTTGATCAAAATGTAATTGTTTTTCCCTATATTTTAGAAAGATTGAAATGATTATGTTTTTTTTTTCTAAATTACAAGGTTAACCCAGTATTCTATATGTTAAGTAACTATTAAAAAAATAGATAAGTTTTATCTGTAATCTCTTTAAAAATTATTTTAACTCTTATGGTTAAGTAGTTATGAAGTTTTTATTTTAGCGGTGCCGCCAAGTTGCGCGTACAATGTAACTTTATTAAACGATTATGTATTTTGTAACCCCTAGCCCTGTTTAGGGGGGATAGTAGGCCCTAGCCCTATCCAGGGGGAATCACTCACCGACGACACAGTCAGCAGAGCAAGAGATGCTCAGGGCGCCGTTCGAATTTAGATTAAGTTTAAAACAAACGAAGGAATACTAGATAAATGTGTGTATGCTAGTGACGATGGGCAGTCAGGGAACTCTTCAAGGAAACGCTTTCTCAAGTGTCACACATATATCTATATTTTAGTACACATAATGGTCCATAGTCATTACCATTAACATATTACATTCATTACATCATAATATTAGATTATTATATTCAACAAAACAAAAAAAGATGGTTGATATATATATTAAAGTTCATGGTTTCGTTTCCTAGGCTGCCCTGGTCCTATGGGGGCTCGACCGGGATGTGTAGGCGTCAGGTAAGAAATACAAGGCCACCCCGACGTGGTCTCTGGGGTCCCTCATTGTGTATCCTCGGGGAACGCGTACCGGAGGAAAGAAATGACAGTATTAAATAAAAAAGTAACGTAACCCTGTAACTGCCCTGAGGTGAGCGTCGCGGAGCTGGCCACTTCTTCAAGAGATCACCTGACAAAGTAAGTGGAGCCTCAAGTGAATGGATCTCAGTAGTCCTGGTCAGTATTCAGCAGTAGTAGTCGACTGTAGCAGACGACCCTGAGGATGAAACCCTATTCTAAATACATGTCTGCACAAACGAGAAAGCCTATATAAAGTTTACAAGAGAATTAAAGAACTTACCACAAAAACCGTGGGTGAACACAAGAATTATCTTCACAATTAAGATATACAACGCAGAGAATTTTAGTTCGACTATAGCTCAGTAGGAAATGAATTGTTCGAAGATGAATACTGGCTTTTATAACCCATTTCAAGGTCTTCCTGGAATAAAAACCCTACCTTCCTACAAAAATAACACAACATCACGCGATTTTCAGAGATAAACTTGAATACAGATTAGAAATATCTGTCATAAAGACGTAACTCTATAATCAAGGAGCGAAATAATCACGACATGCACGCCATCCTATGCCTCGTTGGTGAAAACAGATCAATTCGCATTTGACAGTCGGCTGTGAAGTAGCTACCGCTGACCAAAGATGGCGCTAATGACAAAAAGTCAACTCCAAGGATGCCAGATAATTACGTGATATTTAATAAGAAAAAAAAGTGTTACAATTTAAGTTTTATAACTTTCAATTATGTCATGTATATGACATTTTTCGGCTGAAATGATGAATTTTCAATTAATGTTGAATAACAATATTATGTATGATCTACGAAGGTTTGACACATCAAAATATAAAAAAATTAAAAACTTTTTAAAAATGTAATTATAATACAAACTTATTATATAAATTTTTGTATAAAATCATTCTAAATACTATCATATGTAAAAAAGAAAAATAAATCCATACATTCTAACACATGTTCTCTTCTATTACAAAAAAACAACTTTATCTTTATGTATAACATTCTGTTTTAACCCTAGAATGTACACTATTATTTAAAACATATTAAAAAACTTGAAAATGTTTTCCCTAAATAACTTCTAACTCAATGCTACGAGTAGTTGATTAAGGAACATGCTCTGCAACATTTAATTAACAGTACTATGTGCTCGGTAGCATTCCTTCAACACCAATACATTTGCCACCTTAACTTTGCCATTTTAGTTGAAAATTTCCCTAAATCTTCGTAGATTTATGTACTGAAATTGCAAGGTGCTGCATTGCCGGCAAAGGGTTAAAAAAATAAATTGCGTGTGGTGACGGATTAAGAATACAAAGTGTCACCACCCCTATTCATTCCATGGGTGTCGTAAGAGGCGACTAAAGGAACAAAATAAGCAGCTAACATCACTGCCAAGAGAAGGAAAACTTGAAACAAACTCTTTACCAACCCGTCTGGCCAGCGTGGTATAGTAGGCCAAAACCTCCTTTCAAAGGAAAGGATGTTTTCCTCCTGTTAAAGGCTGTTGATGATGATGAAATTGCAAAAGGGTGCAAAATCAACTTTCCACCTATGTCACATTTGTGCACAGTCTTAAATAAAAAAAAAACAAGTACTATATATATAATCTAGAACTAGTTTTTGCTCGTGCCTTCGCCTACGTGTAATTCTGAGGTATAACTTTGATTGTCCCTCTTAGGGGTGGAATTTTCCAAAATCCTATCTTAGTGCTCGCCTACGCTCCTCAAGGAACACACATGCCAAATTTCAGCTACCTGCGCCCAGTAGTTTCGGCTGTGCGTTGTCTGTCAGTCATTAACGGAACTGTTCTATATTTAGATTGTATTATCCCACTGCTGGTTTCGTCTCTCCTATAGATATAGATGTTTATTGTGCATTTTGTGTTTGTTTATTAATGTTCTAGGTAGAAGAAATCATGATGTTGTCCGCGGCGTGCACAGAGTATAGCTCGTGCATTTTAGATGTCGAGTTCCCCATAGTTGCTTTGGCACCTGAGCATAAATATGTGCTGTGGCGACTCGGAAATACGTTCATACGCATTAGTAACGATAATTTCGTGGTGAGTTTTTTTGTGCATTTCAGAAAGTTTTTTTTTATGCAGTTATTAAATGGTTTGAAACTGTGATATAACACGTAAAAAAGTTTTTTTAATATTTTATTAGGTAGGTACAGTTATTAAATTGGTTTAAACTGTGATATTAATATATACATATATGTATATTTTCAGTTGCGTCATACGTATGCTACGTACACCCTAGAGATCAAGTCGGTCCGGCCCCACATGGCCGGAAAAGTAAACTGTGAATTGTACGAGAGAGGACCTACAGGGGCCTCAAATTAATAACTCGTACTGCAGGGAAGCTAACAGTTCTGCCACCAGGATGGTTAGCCTCCTCACCGGAATCAAAAATCCTGTATTTCTTAAATCAAGAAGTAGCATATTTGCCATATTTGTATCAAGAAAATGGCCCACCAGTCGGCCAGTTGAAAGTCGACCAAAAGACCCGAGTAAGTAAACTGAGTAATAACGTGTACATCACACCGGAGGCCTATGATGCAGAAGATGATCTCACTAGGCCGCCATAGCGAGGGTCACCATGCTGCATTGTGTGCACTTACATTGAATATGGTGACCCTTACTCTTGGATTCCACTTATGCTTATGCTTTCCATCAGGCGGAGTAGTCATGTTGTCAGGGTTCACTAGACATGTAAAATAACTGCAACTATAGCGATGAAATTTCCACTGCAAACTGTTTATGTGGCGTTGCTTAAATGAGCTCTTTGTGTTATGCATACAGTGCAATATGAATTGTTTGTAATAGTTCAGTCAATGAAAGCTTAACTTTGCCATTTTAGTTGAACACCTACAACCAACGCGAAAGTTTCCGTAAGTCTTCGTAGATTAATATACTAAAATTGCAGGGTGCTGCATTGCCGGCAAATGGTGCAAATAAATTGCAAAAGGGTGCAAAAACAACTTTTTCGTCTATATCTCGCGATTGGCTGGAAAAAAAAAACCTACTACAAAATTGTAGAAGATTAAATTTCCTACAAAAATATGGAACGTATTTTTGCGTATCTCATAGTTTTTGCACAAAATGCATTTAAAGGTTAAAATTAAAGAAAAAATATTATTTATCTTTTTTATTATTTTGAAGCGATCCTACATGTTTCATTAGGACTTAATTGATATGTTTCGGGCATTTTTTTTGTTTATTTATACCTTTTCTTGAAATATATACTTTTGATAAACATACTTTTTTTGGAAATACATACATATTATACATAGAAAACATCCAGACTCTGACACAAATATTTGCGGATCACACAAACATTTGGTCCGACCCGGGAATCCAAACCCGAGACCTCTTGATCAGCAGCCGCATACGCTAACCAACTAGACCAACAAGACCGAGACCTCAGTCACAGGCGGAGAGAGAGCGCGATATATTAGGTCTTTACCTATGAAATTGCCGTTCTTCAGTACTGGTCATTTCAAATAAAAAAAAGTTTGTAATGGCTCTGTATTCCAAATTCAAATTACTTTTGTTTTAAAATCATGACATTCTATTTACAAACTCAGTCTTGTTTTTTGATTAGCGTTGTATTTTCATTACATTTGAACATTTTTCGTCATAATGGATACTTTAAAAATTCGTGTAATTATGGAATATGAGTTCATATACAAAAACAGTCCGTAACATCAAAAACGTTTACGGAGAGAACTGTACAAACGAACGCACAATCCGTTATTCGTTTTGCCGGTTCCGTTCTGGAAATTTTGACTTGAAAAATGAAGCTCATGGTCGTCCAGAGACTTTGGTTAACAATAATGAATTAAAGGCGATTGTGGAAGCTGACGAAAATCAATCTACAGCTGAGCTAGCAGCAGCTTTTAATGTAAGCATCAAAACAATATTGATCCATTTGCGACAAATTGGCAAGGTAAAAAAAGCTTGATAGATGGGTGCCCCACGACCTTAACGATCGCTAGCGCAACGTACGCGTCGAGACGTGCCTTGCGCTGCTCAACAGGCAAAGAACTGAAGAAATTTTGAAACGAATTATTACGTGCGACGAAAAATGGATTCTGGTAGACAATCGAAAGCGCTCAGCAAGTTGGTTACACCCTGGTTCAGCACCAAAGCAATGCCCTAAACCAAAAATGACCCCTAAAAAGGTGATGGTCACTGTTTGGTGGTCTAGTACGGGTGTGATTCACCACAGCTTTTTAAAAAACGGCATGAGCATTAATGCAGATGTGTACTCTCATGGAGAGAATGATGGAGAAGCTTGCACTGCAACCAGCTTTGGTCAATCGGTCGTCCCCACTGCTCCTTCACGACAACGCGCGACCCCATACTGCGCAACAGACAGTCTCCAAGCTGCAAGAGCTGGGGTTGGAAGCTTTCCCTCATCCGCCATACTCACCAGACCTTGCACCTACCGACTATTACTTTTTCCAAAATTTAGACAACTTTTTAGTGGGTAAAAAATTTATTTAATTCCCGAGAGGCAGTACAAAATGCCTTTGAAGAGTTTGTTGCCTCCCGTCCAGCTGATTTTTACAAGAAAGGAATCAATAAACTGCCAATACGTTGGCAAAGATGCGTCGAATGCATGGGTGATTACTTCGAATAACAGAAATAAAAAAGTTTGAAAAAATAAGTACTTTCACTTATTGCATACAAAACGGCAATTTCATAGGTAAAGACCTATTATATTTATGTCTTGCTCCCACTGATTCTATTTTTCTATCCATGCACGGCGCATGAAGAGAGAATGCGTGCAGTAAGACCACAATAATTATTTAAATCCTGCTTCGTATATTTCTATCCCTTACGCTCGAAGTGATAAAAATATAAAAAGTAGGGAGAATGAGACTCTTACGCGTGACGAAAATAGTCCCATTGAGAACACACGCATGCGATTGTTTTTCTATCTCGCTGAGTGCAATGAGTAAGACTGCAGCAGAAAATGCTCAACTGTTACTTACTGTCACTATACTTCAAACTGTCTTTTCAGGGATCTTTGTGTTTCTAACTGTCAAAAAGTTATTTTTTTCCAAAATAAATTTAATTTACTATTTTCAATTCAAACTAAACAATGGACCCCTTATTTTTATGTTCTATTTGTATGAAGAAAACGCAAGATGCAATTGTTGTGAAAATGAGAGAATTGCATACTTTAATTTAAAAAAGTCAAGGAAAGATGAGAACAAATGGAAGCAATGGATAAATCATAAAGAGTATCGTTTTCTGTAAATGTGGTCTGTTGCTTATGCAACCGATCCTGTAAAAAAATGCTTAGTAGGCACTTTCTCTAGAGCAATCAGAGCTCATATAATTTCATTCACTGCTATTGGAGTCAATATATGTAAAAATATTAATGCGTATGAGCAATTTTGAAAAGTTATTGAAGACTTCTTGGTTGAGTGGCCTGACAAATCTCCATCTATAGAAGATTGTGAATCTGATACTAACATGCAGAAATTAACTGATCTTTTCAGAGAGAAGCACATTGCAAATATACCTTTCAAATGCAATGCGCTGAATCCGATGTAATAAAAGAATTCTAAAATTAAAGTATCATAAATAATAAAATTGAAATATATATTTTTTGTCAAGATTAATAAGTATATGAAAAAATAAATAAAACAATATGCCCGAAACATATCAATTAAATTTCGATGAAACATGTAGAATAATAATGATCTGAATTTAATTTTGCACCTTTAAATGCATTTTTTGCAAAAACTAAGAAAGATACGCTAAAATACTTTACATCTTTTTGTAGGAAATTTAATTTTCTACAATTTTGTAGTAGTTTTTTTTTTCTAGCCAATCGCGAGATATAGACGAAAAAGTTGTTTTTGTACCCTTTGCAATTTATTTGCACCCTTTGCCGGCAATGCAGCACTTAGTGAGAAGCTTCTGCATCATAGGCCATAGGTGTAATGTCCATGTTATTACCCAGTTTACTTACTCGGGTCTTTTGGTCCACTTTTAACTGGCCGACTAGTGGGCCATTTTCTTGATACAAATATGTCAAATATGCTACTTCTTGATTTAAGAAATACAGGATTTTTGATTCTGGTGAGGGGGCTAACCATCCTGGTGGCAGAACTGTTAGCTTCCCTGCAGTACTAGTTATAAATTTGGAGGCCCCTGTTGGTCCCCTTTCGTACAACTCACAGTTTACTTTTCCGGCTATGTGGTGCCGGACCGACTTGATCTCCAGGGTGTACGTAGTATACGTATGACGCAACTGAAAATATACATATATGTATATATTAATATCACAGTTTAAACCAATTTAATAACTGTACCTACCTAATAAAATATAAAAAAATCTTTTTTACGTGTTATATCACAGTTTTAAACCATTTAATAACTGTATAAAAAAAAACTTTCTGAAATGCACAAAAAAACTCAACTTACTACTGCGCATTGCCGAGACGCCATATTACATATTTATGGTGAGGTGTCGCAGCAATATTGGGGAATTCGACATCAAAAATGCACGAGCTATATTCTGTGGTCGCCGCGGACAACATCATGAATTCTTCTACCTAGAACATTAATAAACAAACACAAAATGCACAATAAACATCTATATTTATAGGAGAGACGAAACCAGCAGTGGGATAATACAATCTAAATATAAACTGGTTCCGTTAAGGGCGGGGGATGGTCAAACAAAAAACATATCGCTTCTTGCTTGATGATCCCCCACTCCCCGTGTCTGTCCGACACTGGGTTTGGCGAATGGATTAGGGAGTAGCGCAAGTCGCCGAGATCCCCTAATCAAGGCCAGTGGACTACCCTTCACGAGGTTGCCGCCCGTTTTCGGTCAATTACCCTCTGTAATTGACAAAACAAAAACCTCTGGCCGTACCCTGAACCTGTCCTTAACCCCTTTTTTTTTTTTACGTGTGGAAATCCCCGCGGACCGTCACCCCGTCGGGGGTTACGGCGGGGTGGTGTGTCGGACTCGAACCGACTAAAACCACACGGTGTGACCCTCTCTGCGCCTTTGTATTGGAAGGAGTCCAGGGAGGGGATTTCCTTCTGGACTCCAACCGGCGCCTGCCCGCACTGTTGCGGGCACCTCCTCGAGTTATACTCTCTAATTGGGCAACGTCCGGTCACACGCGGACGCCGCCCCCTCGCGGTTGGCCACTACTGCGGACGGACGGGAAACCCGTCCCGCCCATCCGCGGCCACTCTCAGGGCGGCATGAGACGCAGGTATGCGCGCCTCCGCCGCCCAGGGCACCGGCGGCGGATCGGGTCCGATTGGATGGCATCCTCCCGGGCCTTCTCCGCCACCTCCTTCTGCAAGATTACGTCCTCGCAGAAGGTTGCGACCGCGGTGAAACAACTGTCGCTGCCGGCCATCGATCTTATGACGGCCGGCAGCGCGAGATCCCCTCCGATGACTGCAGTGAGGGCCCGGCGCTGCGTCGCCCAAGCGGGGCAGACCGCCAGCGTGTGCTGGGCCGTGTCCTCACTGCAGTCGCAGTGGTGGCAGGCGGGACTCGGTTCCCTCCTAGCGACCGAGTGCAGATACTTTCCGAAGCAACCGTGCCCGGAAAGTACCTGCGTCAGCCGGAAGGAAAGGGTTCCGTGCTGCCGCCCTGCCCACTCCGCGATGACCGGCTGGAGAGCCTCCACGGCGGCGAAGCCAGCGCGTGGGGTCTCCAGCCGGAACGACCATCTCAGCATGGTGGCTCGGCGAGCGGCTTCGCGCCACTCGCGCACGTCCTCGGGCGGAGGGCGAAATCCGCTCTCCGCCCGGAAGTCAGCCATTCGCCGATGAACTTCGGCGAGCACTTCCGCCTCCAAATCCCACGGGGGTGTTCCGGCCAAGGCGCAACGCCGCCTCGGTAGATACGGTGCGGTATCCGCGTATGGCTCTGACCGCCAATACCCTCTGGGGGCGCCAGAGGCGCGCCCTATTCTGGGCGGTCGTTGTCTGGAAGGCGTTGGCGATGTCCAAGGACACCGCCAACACCACTCCGCCGCAGCTCACCGCCTCTTCGGTCACGGCCCCCAGGCGCAGGATCGCGTCGACCGTCGAACGCCCTTCTCGGAAACCGAATTGGGCGTCCGACAGGTCGACCTGTCCTTAACCTCTACCCCATCCATATTCCTAGCTCCAAACACGCATAGCCGAACCGTGGCGGCGCATAACCACACTTAGGCCCACATAGCCATGGCGACCTAAATACCCCCAAAAAGAAGGTACCACACATCCTTTGGCAAGAGTGTGTGAGTTATTTGATATTTCCCACCAAAGCCCAAACCAAACATGAGTGCATTTAAAGAGACCAAATTACCCAAATTACTTTATTTATATTTATTCTTTATATATTCTTTATACATTATAACAGCCTCTCGCAATTTAATTTCCAGAATAGAACCTGTCCGCCTAGTAGGACTGATCTTTATTAGATATGTTCTAACTTTTTTTAACCTTTTGAAAATATCATTTAACATATGATCCATAAATTTTCCTATTTACCTCAATAAAGTGTAACGAAAGGTATACATACTTATATGTACATGTATCAGATAATCTTAATTACTTTTAGTTTTCTTAATAATAACTAAATAAAATGTCCAACATTCTTATGTCCGTCGGAGTTACACACTATTGTAATTTGACACTTGATACGTTTCCACTGCACGAGCTCACTAACATCGAGTTATTAATTTATCACTGAATAAACACTGCTTGACGACGAACCTGGCACTTTCAATAATATGCGATTTGTAGTTATATATAGTTGACATGTAATACCAATAATGATTCTAGTCATAACTCTTTTAAATAAAATGTCACCTGGGCTCTCATACTTCTTCAGGCCTGGCTTCAAGCTTTGCGTCTCTCTGGAAATAAGCAATCGATCTCCTTAATGCGTGTCGATTTATTTCATTTGTCATCCATTTAACGTGACAATTCTTGTATATTTTATACACAAAGTAAATTAGACCAAGGAACAATAACGTTAAAATTAAAAGTAGAATGATATTGGTTGTACTTGCGTGGACTTGGAGCTGTTCTACTCCCGAACCATTGCTGCCTCCTGTTGCGGTTTGGGCCACAACGACTTCTTCTTTAGTTAGAGTTGAACCCGTCTCGATAAAATATTTTAATAATTAAACCGCTAAGTCTCGTCGAGAATAAAGATCGAATGCAATTCTTCAAATGCATTGTGAAGCGCGTGTCCTTATATGGATTAAAGAATTTGTAAACAACGATCGCGGGCCTCTGGCAGGGTCGCCATATGAGGTTGGGATAGTTACAAGACGATTGATGGAAAAATACTAACTTTAATTCATATTAAGCAACAGTTTATATACTTGCAAACAATAAGTGATTACATATTATATGACTTATAACTACACATACAACAATAATATGAGAAGTTGAGCTGTGGAATTAATATCAGTGGATTCGTCGACTGCTAATGAAAAATATTCAATGATCTTAGTTTTTTCAGTTAATTGTTCCGCAATATTACGTGACAAAGGCATAATTCGTCTTTGGATAGTCATACGATTCAGTAGAATTTTCTCAAACTTTTGTGCTGCTTCTGACCACATTTTCTTAGCGGCAATTTTTTATGCATTCTTTTACAAAATCCCCATCATTGAAGAGGCGACTTCGCTTTGCTATCATTCGAGAAATTTCATAACTAACTTCTGTAGTTGTTTCTGAATCTTGAATGGATTTTGTAAACATAGCTTGCTGACCAAGCTCCTGTTTTAAAAAAGATACAATTATATTATCAATAAAACATGTCAGGAAATAAAGTGGTTATCTAATGTCAAAAAAATATAAGAATGTCAATCATTAGGATAAAATTAACATATGTCATAAATACAAACTAACTTCTATATTATTTGAGAATTAATTAATCATGTGGCTGTGGAGCAGGACCAGCATTAAGCCAAGCATTCTTGTCGGGAATGTAATTCTCTAATTTGTAATAAGCTTGCTTACATAGTGTGCCTTTTACAACATTTTTAAATTGTTTATCGTTAAATCTAGTATGTTTTAAGGTATTTTATTATAAAATTTTATACAGTACCCCATAAAAGATGTATGCACTTTTCAGAGTCTAAAACGTGGTTGAATTAATTTATCTTTACTCCTAGTATGATACCCATGCCTATCACATCTTTGATTGAAGAGATGTAATTTTTTTCGAACATACATTATGTTTTCATAGATAAACTGACAAGGAACTGTCATGATATTGACCTCCTTAAAAAGGCCCCTTAGGAAATCGCGACTGCGGAGACTATATATAGCTCTAATGGCTCTTTTCTGCAGAATAAAAATTGACTATTTCCACAGCACGTCCCCAAAGCAGGATGCCGTATAACATGATGCTATGAAAGTAACTAAAATAAACTAATCGTGCGGTGTCCACATCCGTTAGTTGCCGAACTTTTTTAACAACATATGCCGCTGAGCGAAGCCGCCCAGCAAGTCATTTTACATGAGGACCCCATTGTAATTTTGCGTCTAGCGTGATTCCCAAGAAAACAGTTTTGTCTACCAATTCTCGCTTCTTTTTGTTCACTTAAATGTCACAATTACTGCTTTTAACATTTGGCAAAGAAAATCTAACGCATTTGGTTTTCTTTCCATTCAGCAATAAGTTATTAGCAGTGAACCGATGATGTACGTTATTAATAGTATTATTTATATAAACAAAATTTTCAGCCCGCCTATCAACTTTAAAGATCAATGAAGTGTCATCTGCAAATAACACAATGTTCGGTTGATCTTGCAATATGTGTGGGAGATCATTAATATACACCAGAAATAAAAATGAACCTAATATTGAACCCTGCGGTACTCCCATTCTGATCTTAGAGCCCAGAGAATTTACGCTTTTTACCTGTAATTTCTGCTGCCTATCATTGAGATACGCTATACTTAATCAAGCTAAGTGCTGGTTTATCTAGTCCGTAGTGATTAAGCTTCAATAATAATGTTTCATGACTTACGCAATCAAATGCCTTCGAGAGATCACAGAAAACCCCGATAGCATCCTGTGTCGCTGCCCATGCATCAAAGTTGTGCCTTAACAAGGTGAAACCGGCGTCAGTTGTACAACGTCCTTTGGTGAAACCATACAGTTGATCGTGAAGGATGTTATTTTTTTTAAACTGGTAAGATTGAAACAGGTCTATAATTATTTGTATCTGTATTGTCTCCGGATTTAAATAACGGTATTACTTTGCTTTGTTTCATTAGATGCCGAAAGACTCCTTGATCTACGCAGGAGTTAAACATTGAAGCTAAGTAGGGGGCAACTGATTCAATAATGGGCTTACAAGTTTGCACTGACATACCCCAAATATCTTCGGTCGGTTTGACTTTAATTTCATTATAAGCCTTCATAACGGTAGATGAGTTTATGTGATTAAAATTAAAAGATACTGGATAGGCAGCGACTTGTTTTCGGAGCAAGGCCAAAGAGGGAGCCGGTGAGGAATTCAGAGCTTCTGTTGCAGCATTCGCGTGTCGCGTCATGCATGTTAAGCCCAAGAATATTTAACTTATTTCTAATAATATTATTAAATCTAATTGAGTTTTTAAATGATATTTCTCTATACATGATTTTAGTATTGACGTGTTGGACCTAAAAGTGACAATTTGTCGGCTGTGGTGGATGTCAGACAGTTTATAATATCCTTATATACACATTCACAACCGCTGAATACATTATCGATGCGCGTTGCAGAATTCAAGGTTACCCGAGTCGGCTCGAAGAAGACATTGGTCAGAATAAATGATTTAAAAAGGCTTAGTAGCCAATTCGTGTTGGAGTTATTTTCGAGAATATCAACATTAAAATCGCCACACACTACTAACGATTTGTTACTACAGCTGGTTTTAATCATAACATCTTCCATATCACCCTCAAAAGTTAAATAATTTTAATAGTTTGGGGGTCTATATACGCACACTATTTTATGCTTATCTAGCTCAACACAGGACAGTTCAACACAGGACAGTTCAACACTGTGTTCCACCGATAGCTTTTCAATGTCTTTGCGTTGTTTAAATCGTACACCATTCCCGATCAATTTGAGTGTACTTCCATGTAACATATATTTACGGTTGAAACAACTAGCCACATTGTAATTCTCAAAATTAATTATCATCTGGTAATCTTTCAATCAGTGTTCACTTAAACAAATTACATCATACTTCATTTTCTCTAAATACAATTCAAGTTCTAGTAATTTCGAAGAAAAACCTTGAATATTTTGCTGGAACAACTTCAAGGCATACTGCTTAGATCCTTTATAACGATTTGGTAATTGAATAGGAGACAGTTTTGTTTTGGTTACTATGCCATTTCTAACAGCATCCCCTGTTGTCTGAAGGACTAGTTTAAATGTTGATCCTTCTACCCTTGTACTCACAGCCTGAGCAACCTCCATCGTACTACTATTACTATAAGCAGCTGAAGTGCTACAGTCAGATCGGCAAATAACCTTAACATTAGTACTATTACTAATGGTAGTATGTTTTAACCATGTATGACAGAGTTAATACAATAAACCAATAGTGAAGCTATTTGGGTTTTAACTTTGTGAGGTAAATATACATCCCCAGTTAATTTCTTAACAAAATTGTTAGTGTCAAAGAATTGTAGTTTGTCATTATGGTAACTCACTAAGAATTGTAAGTGATTATTCAGCATATGAATGTACCTTCTTTGTCTTTGCGACATATTGTCATATTATGGGAATGCACATAATATAATTTTCTGAACATTTAATTCCAGTAATTTAACAACACTGTCCGTGACATCTCTTTTCCTAATATTTAAACTATTACCTAAAAATATGGTTAAGTTTGTGTATTTATTGAAAGTATATGTCGTTATTTTAACCATTATTTGTTATATGTTGCCCCGGGCATACAATAATTTATACAGAGTGACCCAGATTATTACTCAACAATTGCCCAAAACCTTTGCCAATGCTATCTGAGAACATTATGGAGCGATAGCTGTCTAATAGACTACTATGACTGGGACTGGTATTTGATTAAAGTGATAAGTCATGTACTTTTGTTTGTTTTGTGGTAGATACCGAGACACAAGCCTGCATATTTCCTAACCTGGTAGGGCCCTCAACATTCTCAGGGAGATCAATATGGCTTGAATCCCTTATGCAGGTACATTGATTGCTGCTCAGTGTCAACGAGTCCACCCTATCCGCATTATAATTACACAGGTTTACTAACTTACTTGCAGCAAGGATGTGTTCATCTATTTGTTCCTTTGAACATACATACTTATTGTATAAAGTAATAAAAGAGTCCTCTAGATCTTTGATTTAATTTTGCAATCTTTGAGTGTCTATCTCAAATATGGTTTTGCTATCCTCCAACTTTATTATACAATAATTTAATTGACTTACCAATGCAACACGTTCTTTTCTTAGTTGAATGAGTTTAGAAAAGCTGTTGTGCTGCTTCTTTAACTTGTTGCATTTCTTAATTAATCTATTAAGTTTAATATTTTTTTTTATTTTATTGTGAGAGTTTATCTTATGGGAACAAGGTTTAACTAAAGAATGCTGTACTGTTAAGTCAATTGTTGTAAGAGAATTACCTAAATGGGGGTCACAATCAATATTAACTAATTCATTATATAAATGATCGGTTAAAATTTCCTGGGTACGCTCTTTTTCTTTCCTAAATTGATGTTTTATATTATAAGCTTGATTTAGTTCATCCTCTAAATCCCTTATTTTACTTAACGCCCCCTCATAAATGTTGCTACAGTTAGAAAAACCATCGGTCACCGCCTGGAGGTTATCGCGTTCATCAATAACTTCCAAGTATTGCTTATGCAGGTCTCCAAGATCCCTTTTCAGGTTGAAGTTTTTATTGATGATATACTTTACCTCCTCTTCACTCTCTTCCCTCTCTTGTAACAGTTGTTGACACTGGAGGTTGGTCGCTTTCAGCTCCTTGAGGGTCATATTCAATTTATGCACCATTTCTTGGGCAGAAGCTTTACGGGTCTGCATTGGCATGGTGTCAGTACGATGGTTACTAGAAGGTTTAGAAAGTTGGTGGTAAGAAGAAGAGTTATAGCAAATTGGTACAAAGTGAGAATGGGTGAATGAAAGAAAGGAAAATGAAAACAAATATAACCAACAATGTTAAGTGGATAGTTATGAGGTCGAGGCAAATTAATAACATAAGATTTATCAAAATATCTATCACTTAGCTGCCTGTTTATTTATTATTTTATCTAGTGGGTAAGTCCTACTTAAGAATTTATGAGGAATTGGTAATTACTATGTACTATGTGGTATGTAAGTACTATGAGGTAGTAGAGCCACGCTGATTTCAGCACGAATGGGCCGGCTCGACCCGGCCAGTACTACCCTCACACAGAAGACCATCCTAATAATGACAGCATTCTTGCTGTCGTATTTCGTTGGTGAGTGTGAGACCGGAGGCCCAATCATTCTGCATCATTCTCCCGCCCTTCGAAGGCCTGGAGAATGATGCAGAATAATCTAACCAGGCTGCCATGGTAGGGGTCACCATGCTACATTGCCTACCCTCACAATAAGCATGGTGACCCCTACTCCTGGATTCTACTCATGCTTTCCATCAGGCAGAGTAGAGTCACTTTGGCAGGCTTAAATATAAAAAAAAAAAAAAAAAAAAAAAAAAATTAATGGCTTATTAAAAAAGAAATAGGAGTTTAACGTCATATGTTTAACTTATTTAGAAAAATATTTAGTACAATTTTGTAACGAAAAATAACTTATTAGCATGAAATGACTTTAGTTCTAATTGCCATTAATTCTCTGAACTGTGTGTACAACTTTAAAGCGCTAATTGGACTTTATAAATTATTAGAATTCGTGAACTAGGCACATTTATGGACATATGTGATATAAACACTAAAAAAACACAATACTCCTCTTTTGAAATCCAAAATCGTTGACAGTTGAGAGGTTACCGGCTCAGCTGCACGTAACCAAATGCCTTTACCACTGCGAGATTTTGGTTCATAACATTTATGCAGTGTTCTTATAATATAATAACACGGATTTTATGAATATAACACTATAAAACTACTTAATTTATAAGTTAATTAATTCTACAACACGGTGCCGATTTTAGACATTTCAATCGGCTAGTGTTGCCAGTCGTTCCATACCATTTCATATAAGGCATCATAAATTTCTGGTACATTTGTAAACAAAGGTTTGTTAGCATCTTTTAGTAGAGGACGAAAAACATTACAATACTAAAAAATCCAGTCGTGTGATGGAGATTGGCAGCGTCGTTTACTATTAAATTTAAACTATGGCCAGCGCACGGTACATAAAAAGTGCGGGGATTTAGATCTTCCTTGAAGACCTTTTTCTAGAAGAAGAAGAATAATCCTTACCGCGCATATTTGTTCCATTATTATAGCCCTGTACCCTTAGGTTGTTTATGTCCAAATTAATTTTGTCTAGTTTTTCTGTTATAAATGACGTTAATCTAGCGCCAGTTGTATGGATAATTGGACAAAAATCTAGGTGATACTCCCTTATTTCCAACTTTCTAGTTTCTGTGTTGAAATTGACATTCTTTATTATAATACTTGAGAAAAGTAACCAAATATGGAATACTATTTTGTTTTTGTGTTATTAAAAAAAGATACTGTAAATAAAAACTTTTATTATTATTTATTCTAATAATACAGTTGCGCTTAACTTATTGACAGTTTAGTTTTACATATATTAATTTAATATCTAAAATGTTCTTAAAACAAAATCAACATAAACTCACCTAATTATGGAACATCAACCCAAATATGGACTACTATGAAACTATGAATAATAAACCTTTACTTTTATGAGATCTACAGGAACTTTGGTCATTTTAAAAAGGTACTTAAGTTACTTGCAAAAATCACATATCCATGAATCGAACTCTGCACATGCGCAATCACCACGTTCTCGGAGCTCGCACATGAGGCATTTGATCCATGTCTCACTTCGAGTATCTTAAAAAAACAGGCTGTTATAGAGCATACACTCTGAATCTGCTGTCATGTGCTTCCAGTCCTATGACGGCACCAGGTTCACTGTCTGTGTCAAAACGTATTTCTTCTTCATCGTCAGAACCAATGGAACTATTTTGGGACCTGATTTTCTCTTTTTGCTGTTTTCCTTTTGTTTTCTTTTCTTCCTGTTTTTTATTACTATCAATGAGTTGGTTTTTGGAGATGTTATTATTTCAGCAATAGTTGCTTTTCTTCCTCTATTAGAATTTTTTCTTTGTCATAGGGCGACACCTGATTTAGAGTATTGCGAGCAAGTCTGTAAGTTGAGGGTTCTGGATCAAATTCTGTGTCTTGTCTTGATGTGATAGAAGTTTCAGTTAAAATCAAACTATTATCAGGTGGTCTTGCATCGTTTGTTGATGATTATTTTGACTTGAGAGCTTGATTTTGTTGGAGTGGCATTGACTGTGCAATCATCTTTAACTGCACCTTGTTAGCAAGGTAGTCGAATGGGCTGAATATTTTTTATGCAATGGCTAAAGGCCTGTAACGCGAAAGCCATTCGCTGCAATTTCCCCTGTTTGCAGTTTTAAACAAGATCTGCCAAATAGTTCAACAATGTCATAAGGACTTAGTGGCCTGTTATTGTTTCTTATCCACATTCGTATTTCTTCGCTATAATAGGTTTTTAGTAGTCCCATAAAAGTTTTGTCTAAGGGTTGAAGTTTGAGGGTTGTTGTGTGTGAGCTATGGAAAATGTAGTAATTGTTGGTTGAAATAACAAGAATAGAAATACTTTATTATTTTATAATTAAATGAAAATGCCATCTTACACACATAGATAAAGGTAAAGGAATTAATTAATACAAGTAATATTCGAACAATCTGGAACAGTGTTGCAACGACAATGCAGAGTAAAGTAAAAACCAGAGATTAAAATATAACATATCGATTACTCATAATCGACTAGTTCCAATTGTGACTAAAGGATCAGTTCATATTTTATCGTCACCCGGGACGTTTTCGAACACTGGACCATTTTGACGAAATCAATTTTTTTACTGTGGCTAATATAATTTACCATATATTACAACAGAAACAATTGCATTTAATAAATAAATACTGATGTATCTCGTTTTCTTTTTTCAAATTCTTTTATAAAAATGTATTTTTATATTTTTTTCTTTCATGGTTTAACATACTCTATTGGGCAGCCGTATCTTTATAAAAGATCCTAAGCTATAAATAGCTTAGGATCTTTTATAAAGATTTAAATTACATAGGGGCGAGGCTGTTATTTTGGACCATTTAAAAAAACGGGGTTTAGAAATGCTTCTTTGAAAATAGCACATACAACAGCTGTATTAAATGAAACTATATTTATTTGGCTTCACATATAATTAACAAAAATCAACATCATTATAGCAACACTTAAGATAGTCATCATTTTATGGGATCAGATATTGCTTTCAACTTAACCAACCGGTCTGATTAATTGGACCACGCGTTGGTAATTTGGATTTAGAGAAAATTACCTATAAAACGAAATAAAAACACTCAAAAAATATGTTATCTCTCGTACTACAAACAACAACAATAGAAAATTTAACTTTGACTAAAAAGACTTTCAAAATTCTGAATAAGTTTGAAAAAGATTAATTCAGACAATCATCACAAATATCGGGGTTAGTGGTGCAAGTTTCATGATTCCAGTTATTGCTACGCACACATTGTATCAAATCCACTTTTGGTCCTGTCTTGTCGTAGTAATTTCGCATACTTTTCGCACAATCATTTTCTTTATCTTCTGAATCGCAACTCTCTGAATCGTCAAAGACGATGACATCTTCTTCAGTCGATTCTTCACTGTCTTTAATTTTTTTCCTTTTCTTGTTGCGTGCTATTTTATCTTTAAGTTTCTTGTTTTGTTTAAAACGAGATGTATTTACTTTGTTTTTTTTACGTATGCTTGATCGGTTTATTTAATAGCAATGGAACTTTTTTGGGCTGTTTCGCTTTTTGCTGAGAAGTCTCTAAATCATTTTTATAAGGAGAAAAACTAAGCCATTCAAAATAGCTAATCGTGGAACATTGCATTGAGATATATTTTGCACAGGTACTACAAAATTCTCCAAATATTTCACTGCCTAAGTTTGGTAACTTGAATGAATGAAAATATAGGGATGAGCAAAACCTTCTTTAATGTTTTTATAATATTTTGTAGCTGGCTTTTCCCAGGATGTCTTATTATTTGATCGAATTTCCTTCCGTGCTACGGTATCATGTGCTTGTTCAATTTATCTGTACTCTTTATTTTCTCGAACACTTCACCGAGCTTGAGTGTCGCGTTCTTGTTACACCTGCCTGTATTCAGGGTCGAGTCGTGTGACTTGGTGAGCCTCAGTGTCGCGCTCTCGTTCAGCTTGCCTGTATTCAGAGTCGAGTCGTGCGACTTGGTGAGCTTCAGTGTCGCATTCAGCTTGCCTATATTCAGGATTTAATCGAGCAACTTTATGAGCTGGAGTATTGCGCTCTTGTTGAACTAGTCTCTACTTCAGAATTACGTAACATCAAGTCCTGACTCTTCTCAATTTAATCATTTAAGCCTCAAAACGAGGAAAACGCCTGCGAGGAAAACACGATCCATCTGATAATGGAATTTCTAAATTCCTTCGATATTGACGCGCAGTGTATGTCAGATTTGCGGTAGCTAATCCTACAGTTCTAGATGTCACCGGTAGCATCTGCGCTTCTTATTTACATTGTTAATTTTTCAAGTTGCTCTATGTTATGCTCAATGCGAAAATTCCTGCTTTAAGGTCTTCCTGGTTATTAATCATGGTTTCGTATCCTATCTTTAAAATATAGTTTTCCATTCTTTTTGTGTTAAAGTAGCGTCTGACCTGGTTATTGTGCTGTCCACGGCCTCTGCCGCGTTGACCTCCTCGTCCAGAGCCGCTTGGATTGCGTCCTTCAGCGTGCTGAAATTCCTAGCTGCGATGATTGTACTATGCGATTCGCGATGCGTAGTCAGTCCCAGAGATATTGTAGGTAAAGTCCACAGGCTTAGACACTGTGTCCCTCCAAAATAACCGGTAAAAGTTTGAGTAAGCCACGCGTACCAGTAGCAGGTACCCCGGACGTTGTTTCTACGATGTCATCGACTTGACGAGGCTCACCGGTATTGTTGGTTGAATGCTGTGATAAATAGTTGGTGTTAGGACAGGGATTAATATTTTCCGTTGTTATATTACCGTGGAGAAGAGGTCGTGACGTCTTGTAGAGCTATTAATACTGCAATAAGTTCGACAGGTATTCCATGTTTGCGGGTTAGATTTCAGGTACCTATAACAAATTTTTGTTTCCCTCACCCAGCGCCAGCTGTCATCAACCGTAAGTGATAAAAATGCCATAGATATTTTTATAGAGTGTAGTCCCTGTTTGCAAAATGCACATTCAGTTGGTTTGTCACTAAAAGATGCAGTAGCGTGTATGTTTAATTCTTTTGATACGTTTGCTTTATATAATAAGGCTCTATTAAACGAGGAGCTCGAAAATTTTGTATGAGAGGAGCTTGGCGTCACATCAACTAGAAAGTTGTCAAGTACAACTTGGACGGTCAGCTTCAATCACCGAGAACCTAGAAAGCAGTTCTAGTTTAGTGATAGTAGGTTCAAAAGGTTTGTGTGTAGCTTCATAGTCTGAAACAATCTCTAGTGTGCTCGCTTAGCTTTGAAAGCACCGTGCGAAATAAACGTGACAAATACTCATGCTGCTTAAGCCACTTTATTGTAACAACACAGTTTCTTAATTTGTTTGCCAGGGTGTTTAAATGTTTTGCGTTACATACCTTTAAACTACGAATTCCCATCAGCTCTGGTCGCGCGTAGTTCTGCTCCAGAGCGGGCATTACCTCATCGGGGTCTTGTGCTTTCCACAAAATAGACGAAATAGCTGTCTGGGCTGCATCGCGGACGGCGGTGATAAGGCGTACTTAGTTATCTGCGGGGGTAAAGTAGGATTTAGTTCGTTCATAAGTACATTTAAAAGCGAGCCATTCATTGAATAAGTTGAAGTCTTTGACGGTCAGGTAACGCAGAGATGGCCTGGGCTAGCTTTGTAACAGGATCAGCTGGAATCTTAGCCATCGTTGAAGCTGGTGGTCGAGTAATGTTGACTACTGGTACTGGAACGTGTTTCGATGGATTTGAACGTGGGTCGAGTGGAGCACTAGATTGATTCATATGTTGGTCTTTGACCCATGTCGTGACACGCTCTTTGTGAGAACTGCGTGACGAGTCACTACACGACCTATCTGAGTGTGCCTCGAGGGACGCGAGCTTTGCATGCAGCTCCAGGTTGTTCGCCTCCTGTTGCAGTAGCGCAAGTGCACGCTCACGTTGCACAAGTTTAAGTTCGCGTTCTACATGCCGCCGCTGAATTTCGGCCTCAATAGCCAGCCTTTGTGCGCGTGCAGATTTGCCGGAAATGCGTGAGTGTTTGGTGCTGTGTACAGACCATGTCCTATCGGTGGGCTGTGTTTGAAGACCAGAGCCTGTTGGAAGTACCAATGTTTCCTGTTGTGCAACGTTTCTGGTATTTCCCGTAGGTTGTAAATCCTTTTTTTCGAGGGCCACCTTATTTTGACTACGCGTAACCACCATCGTGAATTGTAAAATGAAATGAAAATTAATGGAAATGAAAATGACAATTAATGGTACAATTTAGGCGACGAATGGACCAAAAATATTGGCAAGCCAGTGGACTGTCTGACTGACTTATACACCAAAAAAATGATTCAAATTTTAACCAAATTCGTGATTGTATGAGTTATAATTATCAGTGTAGAGTTTATTTATTATTTCCGCTAAACAAGAAGTCTCAGAATTAAGTGTTTTATAGCACACCATATGACTTTGCTTATGGCGAGTAGTCTTTGCATGGTAAGCATTTTTCTCATGGATAGTTAGTATTTTGTATCTTTGCCAACGGCGACTAATTTGTTGCACAGATTTCGTAAAATGTGATTCCTACATTCGATTTTACCACTGTGATTATCTCTCTCTGTATGGCGTCTGTTCGAGGATCTTCGAGTAAGTGCTTGAATCGCCATCTGCGATCAATCTTCCGCAGATAATAATATACATCGCTGCTAATTTCTTGAAGCCCTCTGCTATTATCTCTGCATCAATGCCAGATGAAGAATCAATATAATTTTTAAAACATTTATGGTCGGATGGAGATATATCTTTATTCTGTGCACAGGCACAGATACAGCAGTACTTGTTCCTACTTAGGAACAATACTTCTGTACTTCTGAGAAGTTCTATCCTTAGTTCCTAAGAATAGAACTTCTCCGAACTTTCTACCGACTATTGCTGCAGCTTCAGAAAGTGCAGCATAGTTGCTTTCCTACGAGCGCCTATACCAGCAACTATCATCTATAACGTCAATGACAGCTATCCCGTTTTTAATTCTTCCTTCTTCTATTGCAGCTAGTCTTTCGCGTTCGGTTTTTTTCCCCATTGATCACAAATTTTTGTGTGTTTTTGGTACATTTGTTATGTCATTGTAGGAAGATTGATCGCCATACACAATCCTTGAAATTGCTCCAAGCCAATGCCTGCACTGGTAATGCCAGAAACTGCTGCTTCATCATCTCATCATCATCCTCAACAGCCTTTAACAGTCCACTGCTGGACATAGGCCTCTCCTTTGAAAGGAGGTTTTGGCCTACTAAACCACGCTGGCCAGACGGGTTAGTAAAGGGTTTGTTTCAAGTTTCCCTTCTCTTGGCAGTGATGTTAGCTGCTTATTTTGTTCCTTTAGTCGCCTCTTACGACTGCTGCTTATTTATGTCTAAGTTCTGAATTGGCTGTGGATCTGATGTATTGATTATAAATTAATCTTTATAAATAATTTAGGAAAGTTCATATTTAGAATATAAACCTATTTTAGTTTCAAACTTTCATGGTCAGTAACATTAAAACAGAAATGTGCGGGATTGCTACCATGTACCTTTTTGTTGGTGAGTACCTGATCCACCCGCAAGATCTTCAGTTACTCCGTGATCATGGCGCTTGCAACAGTGCCGAAATATCGGATACTCACCAACAAAAAGGTACATGGTAGCAATCCCGCACACTTCTGTTTTAATATTTTAGTTTCTCCTTTGTTGACTCTGGTTGATTGAAATTCGTTCGATTAAGTTTACGCGTAATTCCAGAACGACAAGTTTAAACAAAATTCATAAAAAAGTATGTTGTTGATGTTTAAGTTAGAGAGTGAGCAGCCAAATTGAGGTACATGGTTCGATATAACTTTTAATTTTTTTTAAAAGTAGACCTTATCTATTATTACTCTCTGCGGCATCATACAAATTGTTGTCATTTTGAATTTTACTCCCGAGTCCGATTTTTTTATTTTTTTATTAATGAGGTCTGTTTTGGACCTCCCTGCTTTTTCCCGTTCATGAAACAGGACTTTATTGTACTACATTACATTTACTGTCTTATTTAATTTTATGTTATTTGGGTAATTACCCGATGTTGTTGTTGTTTTTGTCTATTATAAATAAATAAATATTTTATAAATATTTCGGACAACTCACACACAACATCATCTAGTCCCAAACTAAGCAGAGCTTGTATTATGGGTACTAAACAACTGATATAAATATATAAACATACTTTTTTTTTGTAAATACATACATATTATACATAGAAAAACACCCAGACTCCGAAACAAATATTTGTGAATCGCACAAATATTTGGTCTGACCCGGGAATCGAACCCGAGACCTCTTGATCAGCAGCCGCATACGCTAACCACTAGACCAACAAGGCAGTCGAATATTGGTATATATTTTCATTTTTTATTCTTATGTACATATGTATAAATTCTTATCTTACTTATTTTTTCTTACATTTGTACTTAACCATTTATCTCACTTTTAAAACATTTGTTATTTTGTACTATAGTCTAATAACACTTATATAGGTATGGTTCAAGTAACTAACTGGCTAAATAATAATCTACTTACACTAAACCCAAGTAAAACAATCTATATATGCTTTACTATTAGCAAGCGTACACAACCTAGTGCAGACTTTAACTTATGAGTTCATGAGTGTGGTGACATCAAAAATGAACACTGTAACTGTTCACTCATTAAACAGGTAGTACAGACAAAGTACCTGGGTGTCACAATCGATAACCGTTTATCCTGGTATCCTCAGCTTGATCAAGTCACAAATAGACTTAGGAGATTAAGCTGGATATTCAAGACTCCCGACATATAGCACCGAAGAAAATAAATGAGAGCAGTACTGGAAACCCGTCTAGAAATATTTTAAACGAGATCTACGTAGCTCTGGTCCAGTCTGTTTTAATATATTGCATCCCTGTTTGGGGTGGAGCTGCAAAAACTAGCTTTATTAATTAAGATTATTATTAGGGCCTACTATTAGGGCCTATATATATTAATTAAGGCCTTAATTAAGATCATGTTTTTAAAAAAATCAAGATACCCTACTGAAAATCTTTACCAGATTAGCGGTTTGCTATCGGTAAGGAAACTGTACATAATACAAAAGACCTAATTGCACAAATTCCACAGACAAAAACTGTCTTTGCAGGGAGACAATATAGTAACCGATCGGCTACACTTTATAACAGAATTAACAATAAGGTATGCATATACCCAAAGAAAATGTACGATTGCAAAAGAACTTTAACAGATTGGATAAGATCATTAACGTATGATCACACGGAGGCACTCTTGGAATACATGAAATGAATGACTGGAAAAGTAACACCATCACCAGTAATAATCACTCACCACACCACACCTACATTTCTAAACACTAAACGCACAACACACACACACACACACACATAGCACCACACAAGCGCTTATATCACTAATTCAGTTCAGTCAATCATCACACACATGCATGGATAACGCGATATAACTTCTAACAATCACACACACTCACACATTTGTAGACAACATTCCTTTGATTAAAAATTTATTTGTTATTTATATTTATTTTTTCAAATATGTTTTGGTAACATGAATATCATGCACATGCATTTTCCTTTGTTTATTTTTTTTTTCTTACTATTTTTTTTTGTTATTGTTATATTGGATTAATAAATTAATTTGTATTGCTTTGCTATGGAAGAGCGGAGCTTCTTAACACAGGCATTACTTGCCTAAAGAGAAGCTCCAAATACTACTCACACAATTTAAACTTAAGAAGCAATAAACAATTTTGAATTTTTTGAACTTACATTATCTACTGTCTTAGTACAGTACAATTTAATTATTTAAGTGCTTCCCATAATTATGGGGTTGTCTATGCGGTTAAGCCTGTTAAATGCACATGCAGTTATAATTGCAACCGCTGTACTACACAATATATGCCGGATACACAGCATAGGTGATGTTCCTTCTGAGGTAGAGATACCACTCGAGGACAGGCGAATGCTGAGCTACCTACCAACAACCCTGAAGACATACTCAACACAGAACGAGCCACTTTGATTGCTAACTATTTTAATAAGTATGTCATCATAATGTTAAAAACCTATAGGACTACTTTGGTATTAGAAAGTATTAATCAATTTCTTTATTTTCAGCCTGAAATGACACAATGGCGATATAATGATCAGTATAATAAGTATTTAAGAGTTACATTATTTAAGGATAGAGTTGTAACATAATAAAAACAATTCATTTTTTTTAAATAATTCGTTTTTTTATTATATGAACACATGCACCACCTAAACCTACAAATATACTAGTATACAATTGTTGTTAGTGCTTATAACTTAAAACTATGTTAGTAAACATTTCACTTTACTTATAAACTATAGAATTAAAGTCTAATCTGCTGTACTATCAATATCTTTCTTATACTTGATGCTAGGCTGGTTTTCTTCGTTAAATCTAGTCTAAGTAAATCTATTTCTAAATTAGCTTCCACTGTTTTGGCCTCATAATATCTTTGAATTGCTGAATGCATTTCCCGCCTTCCGTCCTCATCATATATCTTCTTCTTTCCTGTGTTAATAAAGAAAATAAAATTAATTTAAAGTTATAAATATCATTAAGTTTAAATGAGCTAAGTAAGCCAATGTGTTTTTCAATTCTTTGGACATACTAGTCATTCCATACAGGCATCTAGGTTTTAAAGGCCCATCTGCTTTTTTTAGCTGTAAAATCAAAATATAAATTACTGTCCTGACCTGACACATTGTCATTGTCGTGCCTATTTTTTTGAATCAACAGATAATTTCCAGAATACAGTGTAATTGTGAATCTAAAACATGCAGCACTCCACCTGAATACTCTAATGTAATACATACACCGATAAAAAAGTATGAAAAGTTTTTTAACCTTATGGGTGCCCCAGCCATGCATGCATGTTTCCATAAAAATTAACTCCTAAAACCCTCCTAAATATGTACATACACAATAAAACAATTAAGAAAATAATGTACCTTCACTTATAGGTAATGGTAATGAGATATACTTGGTTTCTGGTGTAGTAATCTCATCGAACACCACTTCGTCTATTGGTATAGGGGACGAAATACCATCACCGACACTAGCATCATGAAGTAAAACTACCTCTTCAGTGCAACCCACTCCATCACCACCAAATGGCACTGTAAACCCAGTGCAAGTTAATCCCTTCTGACCTGTTGCTCTGTCCAGAATGTCATCATGGAGTATGAAATCCGGTTTGAAACCAGTCTGTATTGAAAAAACTTTATATTCATAATGGACATATTAACATTAATGAAACTAAGCAGATCCTTGCATCAGGAAATTCAGTTTTGGATGCAGCCGAGAAAATTCGCTATATATAAGACTAAACAATAGTATTTTAAAATATAACTGATACCTTTAAATTATTCAGGCGAAGTTGCTGACATCTATTCCTAGCTGTTTTTTTAAATTGTCCTATTTAGCTTTTAACTGGTCCTTAAGTCGCGGAAATTGTCCATTTTTTGCATTATAACTATCTGTCAAGGAGTTCCGAGCTTCTTCTTTTAATTTATTTGATGAAGCATTGGTCTCCTTGATAGTATAATAGGCTTACTTTCAATTAAATCTAATAACAGGGACACTTCATCCTTTGTCATCGCTTTCTATGTCTTCTGTAATACAAAACATCAGTCTGAACATAGTATAGAACTGGGCTTCCTTGAATATTAGAATTACACCATAAACTAGAATGTACTTACCAAAGTTATATTAGTACAATCCATTTCGTAGGTTTTCAGTTAGAAATAGGGATCAAACACGACTTAAATCTGCAATTTGCAATTCGACGCGCGAGTCAAAATCAAACGTAGTGGTTGTATTCTCTTTTTGGCGCGAGTTGCACGATTCGTTTTGTTCATACTTCAACATCCCGAATAACTAAAATTATCTTCTAATAACAGGTTTAACCATCACCTAAATTATGAACGTACAAAAAACCTATTTTTCTGTATGATGGACTTATATAAATATTCATTGGACTCAAAATAACAAATATATTGATTCGGTTCTGTTTTAATTCGAAATATGTTTATTGTAAAAACGATATGCAACTATGTTGAGGGAGAGCGACGGTAAGCGGGTAACCAACATCTGGTCGTCGGAGGTAGCCGATGCAAAAAAATATAGGAACGCAAAATTCGGTTCTTTAGTCGTAGCTCAAAAACCGATGGAAGCTTTTAACATTAACGATTCGTTGGTTATAGGAACCGGGCATTAATCGAATGATAAATTCTAAATCTTATATAAAGTTCTGTATTGTTTCTTTATTTTATCATTTACAAGTTTGGAAAGGAGATTTTCTCGCCCGACAAGTTCCTTCACACGGGCGGTCTCGAAATCCTCGACACTCGTGCAGACCATCCTTTGCCACTCGGATCTGAGAATCGCAAACCGCTCCCAGGCATCTGTTCTTCATCTATATAAAACAACGCCCTTGCAGAGCCTATAAGCAATATCTCAAACAATTAGGCACCAAATCAATCACGTCTACATATCAAATCGAAATAATTATCTTTGTTCTGAAATATTTTCATTTTAATATCAGTAAAAAACGCAAGATGTATTGTAATAATGTTACAAATACATATAAGTATTTAAAATAAAGTTAAAAATTAGACATTACAAAACTCATGCTCAGGGTAGTGGTCGTAGACACTGAAACTTTTGCATGCCTTACACCAGAATAAATTACTGTCTAGTAACATTCTGATCTGTTCATTAATCATTGCTACTATAAAATGAAGAAAAACTCTATGCAATATATTATTAGTTGCACTTCCACATCCAAACGTTGTTTTGATTGTACGAAATGTGTGACTGACCAGGACCATACAATATTATCTTCGCAAAAAGCAAGAAAGTCGGTCTTCTTCAGGAACTTATCAATATTAAAGTAAATCACAATTTTTGAGACACACCTTGAGATGATTTTCTTGTAAAATTAAAAAACAAATCAGAAATCTGATAAAAACCGCTGCTTAGCCGTTCGTACAACATTAATTTAATCATCTTCAAAACAAAAGTCACATATGTAAATAAAATATGCTTGTCCTTCTATGCACTTACCACGGTAATAATTCTTGCAATACATACATTTTACCAGATCATGCAATGACGTGGCATTTTTGCCTCCTACTCTAATCAATGAATCATAACCACAAAAAAAATAAGTCCAACCACATTACGCGAAAATTTAATAGTAATAGTACTCGTGAGGAAAAGAATTCATTTGAGATAGCCGTGCAAGTAAAATAGTAGCCTTACGAAGTTCATCCACAGACAAGGGCCCCACGCTTGCGTTCATTTTTACACTTAGTTTTGTGAATAAACCGCAACATAAATGCAGCTGAACGTAACATTCGAAGAAATGTCAAAAAATTATCAAAGGATTTCAAACACTTCACAAAGCACACAGAGCAGGGTTATACACCAAAATAGGATGTATACCTGAGATTACCATTCAACACACCCCCTTAATCTCAGATATACATAATAACACCAGACAAGTATAGAAAACAGATTTCACACATTCTTCCTCCCTACAACTACAATACCTATTCCAACAACAACGACTACAACGATTCCTGCTCCAACTATGACTACGACTGCTCCCGTTCCAACAACAACTACAACTTCTACGACAACTCCAACAACAAGTACTACGACAACTACGAAACGCAAAGAAAAAATTCATGAACGAAGCTACTGAATAAAAGGTCAGGGAGATGTGCGATCTTCGCTCCGATTGAGACGGCGCTATGGGTCAGAACGAGACGGGAGGCGTTCATAGTATTAAACACAATGGACGAAACTAGAATGTTCCATGCTAGGTGCATTGGGTGAATGTTCAGTGAAATGATCGTTTCCGGCGTCGTGCGTTTCCTAATATGGTAATGTCGAGTGAATCGAATGAACTCGCGCGGATTGCGTTTGTATAATTTTAATAGTTACGCAGTTTGTTCATAATAATTTTTAAGTTTATCCTTAGTACATTTTTATAGGGTTAATGTTTAGAGATATGTTTAGTATTTGTTTTTAGGATGTTGTTACAACGTAACAGATGACCCAGATGATGTAAAATATCCTTGCGGGGCTGTATACTGCCAATACGAAGGTACAATGTGCTGAATACTGAAGCGAACAGGAGGCGGTAAAGATTGTCCTTTTTGTATGACTTGGAGCAGTTCAATTTTGGTTGCTAAACGCCGATTTTCTGGTACTTTTTTGAGTTCTTTATACAAGAATAAACAAAAAAGTTTATCATCATCTTGCTTTGCAATACTTTTATCTTGAAGTTCATTCTGGCAACTTTGTAGTGACTCGATGCTTTTTTCTATTAAATCAGTTATTCGTTCTTCTGGCATTTTTCTTTTCTTTTGTCGAGGGGGACGTATTTCAGTGACTTAGATTGCATTTGCGTTTACTTGACTTGTTTCCTCACTTTGCCTTTCCTGACTTTCATTTGCCTCTTCTTCCATATTACTAGTAGTTTCATTGTTATCTACACTCTTCTGTAGGAAAGAAAGTCTTGAAAAACATATATGGGGTCCTTTAGCACCTGAACCGGAAGGAGTTGTTTTTCTCTTTCTGTGTTCTTTATTGTAACAGTCCTGTAAGTTTTTCCACTGTTTTTGCAGTTGTGTACCTGAAAATAATATCATCATTAATTTTCTTGTTTCAGATATCTTGGTACGGGTTGTTCATTTGGAGAACTTAGCTACAACTTTCGCTTCCCATGTATTTGTATATAATTTTGTGACTATCAAAGAAATAACTAGTGTGTGCCAATGTTTGTGAGTTCACCTATTAATTTTAATAATCTCAAGTTTTTCAATACGGAATCAATAAGTTTTCTAATTTAAATAGCTGATTCTTTTGTTATCGTTTGTAAAGAAAAAAAATATTTAACATGATTGTCAATTCTTATCTATTATTATCGTATTGATTGGTCAACAAGTCTCATGCCACCTGATAATTATCTGAACTAAATTCTAATGATTTTATAACGAGCAAAAAAGCACTCCCCTTCAACAAAGAACGTAAATAATGATTTTTTTTAGTATTTATTTGTGTTGCCATATGAATCAGAGAAATAAATGTGTCACGGAACTCCAGCTAGTTTTCAAATTAACCATCAAAAGAGGGTAACGCAATTGTAGGCAATTTAATAATGCTGTTTGTATTATGGGTATATTTATTGGATATAATTTCACGTTTGTTTGAAATACATTTAGCTACCGACATTATTGTGATTGAGTTTCAATGGATTCTCTAATCTCTAACTGTGGTTATAACTCTGCCTCCTCAGTAATATCCTCGATGCTAGATCGAATATCTAAAAGTTGTTTAAAAACCTGTTCACTATTTGTTCTACGCAGTTACAACTCAACAATTTGTTCATCGAGTAATGAGGCTTTTTCTAACGAATTAAAATATTTCACAAAAATAATGATGCTACCACGTAAACTGCCTCTTTTTTATCTAGATCTAAACCTATTTTAAAGGTCATGTAGAAAACAGAAATACGTAGGTACTTACAAGTATCACCGAGAATGAAGAAAGCTCACGTACTCACGGTCACTGTAATAAACAAAAATTCACCGTTATACCTCTTTGTCCCAGGAGTCCTCGTAACTATTTCTTCATGAGATTTCACCGTTGCAATTTGAATGTAGTTTGGAAAGATACTTGCTAATCCAGAAAATGTACTTATAATCCGACGAAGAAGGTCCAATGTTGGGTACTAGTGTAGGGGATGAAAACGAGAACGCTCTGTTTGAACACCAGTCCCAGAAAAATGATATATTTAAGATAATAAATTTTACAATCATGACATAAACGCTCTCAGCCGTGGTGAGTGTCGATGGCCGCGGCGGTCGAGTTGGATCTCGGGTTCTCCCCGCTTCTGTCAGGATTATTTATTTTAGTGATATTTGTTAACATTGAGAGTGCATTTTTATTAGAATCGATTTCTCCCATAACTGGGTTCGAGTCAATATCAGTCAGTTCTATAATATCAATGCGATTTTCAGTGGAATTATCTCTGCTAGTGTTCTTCTAGATTTAAATCATCAATATTGTATAATATTGGCAAATCGTCTATCATCTCAGTATCAAGAATTGGAAACTTATTTCATTTCGGCGCTAACGTTTGGTTATCTGTGGGCTCATTATTTTCAGATTCTTGTTTGTTTTCATGTGTTAAATTTGGGTATTTTTATGTTTGTGGATCATAACAGCTACAGACATTTTTACTACAAAAACAGCTGAGGATACGATGTTGAATTTCATCACTACCTTGTTCAGAAATAATTGATGAATTATTAGTGTCCCTTTTATGGTCTTTAAGGCAGTAGGTATAAGTTGGCTTATCGCGTTGATTTCTGTGTCAGAAACGTAAAACACTTTTACAGCTTATACAAACATTTCAACGTCAAGTACAAATCTGTAGCGCTTATAATTCTTTTCCATATGCGATTTGCCCATCAAGAGCCCTCTTGACGACCCCTCCATTAGCATCAGCCACACCTTTTCCGTGCTCACTTTTTAAAAATGACCATTAAATATCAACCTTGTAGAAAAACGAATAATATATAATGAGAAAAAAGTTATTTGTTTATTAGTATAAGCTACTATTTGCCTTGAAAACCGATATACACGCGGGCGTAGCCGCGGGCAACAGCTAGTTCTAGACTAATTCTTCAATTCCACTCACATTATCGTCGAAATCAAAATTCGTTGTCTGTCGTATCAAAGATAAATAAATTAATCAGTTATTCGGTCTTTACGCCAGTATTCTTCTTCGAGTCTCTTCACGTGATTAATTTCTTTATTCCAATCATCTGGAGTTATTGACGCCAACGCCTCCAAGTTCTAAGATTCAATTTACACTATTTTCTGAAACTCTTTGTGTGACTAGGTTTCAAATATATTCGATTGGATTGATTGATATGGTGGCAATTTTACTACTTCATGGCCATTGTCAGCAGATTTTAGTAATGGTATGTGCTGTTTCATTAATAAATATAACTCCGGTTTAGTGCAATTATTTGAAAACTCAATTTTGTAAGCTTGGAGCCACTCAACTATCACCTGTTTTTTAGAAGTCATTTTCTTTTCTTCCTTACAATAGGATGCGTTACAATACGAAGCGTTATCAATTACAATAATTGAATTGCTTGGTATGTTAGGTATTAGTTTTTCAGTCAGCCACTTTGTGACATTCTCAGCATTCATCTCATTGTGATAGTCCCCGATTTTTGTATCTGCCTTCAACAATAAAAGTGTATTATCTACAAAACCGGTTTCACTTTCCGCGTGCAATATTATCCATCGACGGCCCGGGTTATTATTCCTTCTCACTCCCAACATCGGTTGCTATTTGCTAACATTTTTTTACAGTGTAGTGTGCGTGTATTCATGTTTCATCAAGATAGATATAGTCTATAACAGGTTTTTTGTTTGCACCCAGCAAGTTATTGTCTTTCATGCGGCGTAAATATTTATCCCTCCAGGCTTGAATTTGGGGTCTTTCTATTAGAGCCAATCTTTTCTGGTAGCATCTTTTACATTGATATTCTAAATCACTTTTGATTATTTTTCTTAACGTTGGTTTACCTCCTGTAAAATTAAGGTTTGCTTTTGCAGCTGCCATGATCTTGTGTATTGTAGGTATTTCTTTTCTCACCGTATACATAGAATGAATTATATTTCTTATTGCTGTTACAGAAAAATACACAACACCTTTACAACACCTTTACAGTAACGTCTGATCACCGGGAAAGTAATAGTCATAGGCTAATTGTCTTTGTTCTATTTCTTCCGAGTCACTCGTAGTATTTCTAAGATTCTTTAATAGTTTTTTTTAGCATTGCATGTATTTATGCTTCTAAAATAGTCAAATATTGCTTTTCTTTTTTGTCTAGAAATCACACCGCATAAATAACTTCATTCAGACTTAGTTGTATTGTGTACATAGTTTTTCTTTGAGACATTTTTTAAGTTTTGGCACCAATTCATATCTCGATTTCGCGCCATTTTCATCACATTTCCTCTTTCTGTCTGAACATTTTTTGTCTTTAACCTATTGATTTCCTTTTGTTTTCTATTTATTTCCTCATCAGAAACCTCAGTTTTAGTAGACACACTTGTTTGTGATAAATGTAACATTAATTGGCTTTAGTAACCCTGTTTCTTCATCGAGGTAGTATTTTCATTATTACCCTGAGATAATTCTGTATCCTCTCTTAAATGGCCTGTGACTTCATCAAGAATATATATTTTTCCAATATCACCCGTAATCTCAGGAATGCTACAATTAATTTCTGCTTGATCTATAAAAGAATCAAGATGTTTTTCATACGTTATATCCTTAAATTCTTTAAACTGAGATAGTTCTATATACTCAGACGAAATGTTGTTTAATACTGTGCTTGAGATACTTTGATTCAAGTTTGAAGTTCGAAAGCATTGCAGTGAATCGTAACTATTAGATAAAGATATATCAAAGTATTTAAATATTTAAATTTCGTTCGTCGTGATCATGACTTCCTTTTCCTTTACTAGTATCTGTCCTCGTAAAGGTTTAAGTAGATTTGGGTTGAAAGCCATATTGCTTTATATAAAAAATAAAAATAATGCGTAACTTATTTTCAGTTAACTCGCATATAGAGCCACTGAGCAATCTGTTCAGATAAGCACTGCTAGTTTTGATTTTATGTTGCTATTTTAAGACATAAACCAAGAAAGCCTTACATTCAAGTTCAAAGTACATGAACTTCTTTGGAATGAGTTCGCAATACAGTCAAAAACACTAGTACCCGACTGTGACATTGTATAATACTAAATTTATGTAACAGTATTTGATGTAGGATGTGTGCCGGTGCCGCGACGCGACGTCGCCGGTACGCGCTTTGTGCCGTGTACCTATGCGCTACACGGGTTCAAAATGTCAGGGGTACCCACTGCAACTTCTGCCGAAAGTTTTCTTATAGTAGTTTGTTATCTCGCACAATGAAGTGACTTCTACAGGGAGCCACGGCGCTGTTCTTCACTATCTCCAATGTGTGGGGGTTCATGTAACTCATCATATCCGTGTTGTTCTTCTCCTTGATCTAGTACTTAACAGCTGGATATTCGTGGCAGGAGGGGGTGGGTACCGGGTTCCATGAGTCAACGGTGTTGCACCCCCATATTAGGAGGAGGGCCCTGTCGCTTCTGCAATAATATTGTCACGTGGCAGTGCCTTCCTGGCAAGTAGTGTAGGCTCCGCCCCCGTTGATACCCAGTATAGGGTGCGCAGTTGATGTATTATGTGGCATAACATGTCTGTCCTGTGACTCAGGCGAGAAGATTCCTCTTCTAGATACATGATCTTCCTGATATCCTCGCTAGTGTCTCTCTCTCTCATCTTGACGTAGATGTCTTCGCCTGTAGAACTGTAAAATCCGAAAACCCAGCTAGGTATCTGACCCAGCATGGTTATTGCTTTATACAATGACATCGTAGATGGATTTATGCAATATTGCGAGGTATATAATGCATTTTCTATAATGGTGGAGTTGGATGCCTTTCTATCCAAAGCGGAAATAAATGTGGTGTGAATGAATAACGATCCCGCGTCTGTGCTACATATGAAGTCTACACTCTGCCTTCACCCCATTCTCGTAGTATCCTCCCGAACTCTTTTCTAGGGTGACAGTGGTGATGCGGCACACCTTAGACGTGGTTGTGATGGTGTAAAACAAATTTCTTTTCCAAAAGGGTGTCGATATCCTGGTACTGAAAGTAACCCTCAGGGCACTCTGGTCTTGATGTGTCTGTGATCTAAGCCTTCACCTGTTGTATGTGATAGGTGGAGCTGTACGACGACCAATAGAAGTAATGGGTGGTACAGGACAACCCTTGCAAGTCGATCACCCATCCCCTGACCTTGTAGGGGCTTAGGTGGTAAGAGGTCACATTTTTAAATGGCAGATCTCCCTTCGTCGGATGTGCATGAGTCGGGCTCCTCTAACCAGTAAATGGTAGGATGGTGGCTGCGGTCACAGAGGCACGCTGTTCTTGAGAACTGGAGGATGGTGCTCAGGATGAGGATCGTTATGGTCTGCATGATGGAGTTTGTTCTTTGGTCATACTTGCGAAGATTGAAAACGAATCGAATGCAGTTATTGAGAAGGCGGTCTAGTTTATTGAGGAGGTCTGCATTTAGGTCAAAATAGCAGACATCACCATAGTCGATCTGTGGAATAATTAAGGATTGCATAAGTGTAATCTTGGTTTTAATGGGAAGGAAATTTTTGAGCCTATACAAAACTCGGAGACACGGTGTGACTTTTTGGCTGACGTGAGTGACTTGTGTTCGCCAATCAAGTGTCGAGTCTATAAATAGTCCAAGGTTCTTCACCACTGCACTCAACGGTATAGTGACGTTGTTGTAGACAACTGGTGGAAGGTCCGCCGTATCCAACCTGTTTAACATTTGTGTGCTCCCCACGATGATTACTTGGCATTTGGTTGGATTTACTGCTAACCCAAATCTCGTCGAACAGTTTTTTATGAAGTCGAGGTCTTGGTTGACTTTATCTATCGCGTATGAAATATCTTCAAATTTTGACTGGGTGTAAATTTGTAAATCGTCAGCGTACATACCCACCACGTTCCCATAGCTCTACCAACCTCACGGTTATAACGGACCGAATCCGGGAGAGGACACGCGCTACTTGCTCGTGGCTCGTTTCACGCGTGTCCATTCTTGACTCCCTACAAATTTTTCTTTAGTTCTGTCCCCATCTCCTATTATGCATTCTCCCCTTTCTGGGGCTTGACTACACATATCATCGACTTCACCGACACTCTGCTATCATCTGTTGTCGCTGTTATAATCGCTCCAATTTGCTCCTCTCCTTGTGTCAACCATGCGCGAAGTCCCGTAACTGCCTGAAGTTAGCCTCCGAGGAGACCAAGTCACCATAATACACCGGTCCGTCTTCTAGCCTTACGATCCCGCTCACCATACTCTGTCTTAGTGCCTCATACAGTGGGCATTCCCAAAGGACATGATGCAAATCCTCATCTATGCCTGATTCACAATAACATTCGATAAATGCCGTTAGCTTCATATCATACAGCCTTTTACGAAAGCAGCCATGTCCGGTCAGGATCTGCGACGTTTCATAGTCCGGTTCGACCCAGATTGCCCCAAGTCTAACCGCCACGTCCGGAAAGTACCGATATAGTTCCCTCCCATTGACAGAGGTGTCCCACCTGGTTTGCCAGGCGTCGACAACTGAATCCCATATGCGAGTTTTCTCCGCAGCTAACTCCGCCTTGGTCACGTTCTTCATGCGCGCCTCACCTAGTCTGCCAGCACGGACGACCTCCTTATCGGCCGGCAGTACCCCGGCCAGCACCAGGGCGGAGCTGCTCGTCGAGCGATAAGCCTTGGTCAGTAGGATCAAGGCTGGTCTCTGTGTGCGCAACAGCGCACTCCGCACAACGTGAAGGGACGCACGCTCCCAACAGCAAACGGCAGCGTATGCAACCGTAGCTACATATGTGCCTTGGTACAGAACGCGTAGTGCCCTATACTTAACCAACCATGAAATTGCCGATACTCGCGACAATCTTACCAAAGCAATTCGCCGCTCGCTCCCCAATTGATTTTGCGTGATGCGCAAATCATAGACTCGCATCTCGCACCCCCAAGACCGTGGTTGACACGACGCTCCGAATCGATTCGTCACCGAGTCTGATAGTGGGCGGACGCTGGAGTTTCCCCCTCAGCGTCATTGTGGATGAATTAGAAGAGGAGAATCCGAGCCTATTCCTAGTCCCCAACTCACCGACGAGACCTAAAGTTGCAGAGGCTAGAGCCTCTACTCTCGCCCGGGAATCCGCCTCGACCAAGATCGTCACGTCATCGGCGTATACTACAATTTTCACCCCCCTCGGGAATGGTAACCGAAACAAGTCGTCCAGTAATATGTTCCAAAGCATGGGTCCCAGCACCGATCCCTGCGGGCAACCAATCGTTGCTGTCTTCCACTCCATATGATTGCCCACGAACAAGCCAACGCGCCTGTCGACGAAGTAGCCCGCAAGCATCGAGTAGATGTTGCGCGGGCAACCTCCCCGCTTGGCCTTCAGCAAGATCATCGGCCACCATGCGTTGTCGAAGGCTCCAGAGATGTCCAAAAAGATAGCCTGATCGTACTTTGACTTGCTATTCCGCACGGTTGATAGGAGCCGCATTAGCGCAGACTCCGTCGACCGACCCCGAATGAAGCCATGCTGGCAGTCCGACAGCCCTCGACTGATTTGCGGGGCGCACTGCAACATTACACGTTCCAAAATTTTACCTAGGACGGGCAGCAGCGTAATGGGGCGGTACGCCTTCGGGTCGGCGAGCAGCCTGCCTTCCTTCCAGACGCCCGGAAAAACTCCCTCTTTTATACAGCTAGCAAACACCTGAGTGAAGTCCCCGGCAGCAGCTCGCCAAACGTGTTTGACGATGCGTGCAGAGATACCATCGATACCCGGCGCAGTGTTGGGTAGTCCCCTGACTATACTGTCTAAATCTTGTACGGATGGAGAGGGGGCATCCTCATCTGAGGGCGAGCACGCAGCCGCCAGACGCACCCGTCTGTGGTAGCCAGTGTCCCTGGACAAGTCGTCGTCAGGACAAAGACTAGACATCAAGCTGCGCGCGGCCTCGCGCACACTCCCAGCGTAACCTTCGGCGAGCTTTGTCCCACTAATTAATTACATTGCGTGGAGGGCGGGCCCTCCCGCACGCGGCTTTGTAGGCAAGACCCCAAGGGTCCTGATTCCCGTATTCAGCGATGTCTCTAAAATACTTAAGTTGCGCCCTCTCCATGGCCGCTCTATAAGCACTCCTAGCGTTCAGAAAAGCTTCCCTCGTAACTCTTTCAGCCTCCATACCCCGTTTCCGGGTACCTTGCCCCACTCTTCTCTTACGCATGTTTTCGACCCTGAACCTTTCAAGCTCTGTTGTGCACCATTCATAGCCGTTGTCGCTCTTCCTTTCATTGAATACCCCAAGGGTACCCATAGCCGTGCATTCTATGATTCTTGTAAATTTCTTGCTTATTTCGGACGCCGGCCTGTTCCAGACAATGCTACCCATTCGCTCGTGGATTTTAGACTCGAAAAGCTGCATGTGGATGCAGTCGCGCGGCACAGCTTTTCTGGGTGCCCGTACATTTGGCACTTTCGACAGCATGTAACCTCCACGTTAAGTGGGTGCATTGACTCCATGACCTCTTCTATTTTGGGGTCACCATCTAAATTCTTTAACCTGAAGAGTCGACGGGATTGCTGCTCTTATCTTGGAGGCCGCTTCCGTACTGGCCGTCCTGAATTGGCCACTCGCCTTAGTCCCATTATTTGTGCGCCGAGTACGTCTGGCTTCATGGAGTTCTTGAGTGCAGCCTTTGTTTGTTCGGCTGACTTGAGGTCACTGCCCTCTGCCGGCTATACCGGGAGAGTGGCTGCCGCTGCTTTTGGTATGGATAGGGGGGGGGGCTTTGGGGGCCTTCGCGTAGTTAACCGTCTGCCACTCTTCTGTGGCGGGCCTCGGTAGCGAAGCAGCTGCAGATGCCTCCACACGCGCCCACTCAGCTTCCGCCTCCGCCATGATGCAGCAGTGCCCCACGATCTCCGTTAGTGTGTGGAGCCTGTCATTGATAGCCGCTAGGTCCGCCTTATTAAGTCGAGACGCCTGACCACCGGCCACCGCCGCTATGTCCCGGCAGGCTGCAGTAGCTTTCGCCAGCAGCTGACGTGTTGTTGCTCTCTGGAGGATCCCATCGCTGAGCTCCCGATCCTCATCCGAAGAGTAGGGTGACCCGTAGTCGGTAGCCGGAGTGTGAACCGCTAGGGGGACCAAGCGGGCCGAGGGGCACACCACAAAAAGGTCCCTGGCTGTCCTCTTCGGTTCCGTCTGGGTCTGACCCGGCGACAGTATAGTCGTCAGCGTACAGGTGATACGAACACTGAAGATGTTGGGTTACGAGATTAATAAATATTGAGGATAATAAGGGAGATAATACGCCGCCTTGAGGGACGCCAGTGGGAAGATCACACCAACTAGACGATAAATCATCAATGTGAACACACTGTTGACGTCCCTGAAGATAGGAGGAGAACCATTCCAGAGCTTCTGGGGAGATCATAAGATGGGAAAGGATAGCCAGTAGGAGTTCGTGACACACGGTATTAAAGGCATTCGAGAAGTCGATCAAAGCCAGCAGTGTAACTTTGGTCTCCTCAATACCGTCCCGAATGTCACCAGTCACTTTAAGGAGGGCAGTGGTTGTGCTGTGACCGGGTCTAAACCCAGATTGTAGAGGACTGAGAAGGGTTTTTTTCATATACAAACTGCGAGAGTTGCCTATGAACACAGGCCTCTAAAACTTTAAAAAGAAAAGGAAGGATAGAAATGGGTCGAAAATGTTCAGGGAGAGAGGGGTTCGTATTTTTAGGCAATAGTATGATGTAGGCCTTACGCCAGAGTGAGGGAAAGGTTCCAGAATCGAGTGAAAAATTTATTAAATGTGATATTACAGGAAGAAAATGATCCAGGATGGTGACAATCATGCGGCGGCTGATGCCGTCACATCCCACAGCATTGGAACGAATGGACAGGATGATCTTTTTGATATCTTCAGAAGACACTGGAGAAAAGTCAAAGGAATCGATGTCAGGCTGGGTTAGGCTAGCTATGTAGCTCAAGGTCTGACTTTTGGTAAGATGATTGATATGATGAGTTCTAGAGAAATGACGATTAATATCATCTAATCCAATTGTCATCTGAACCTCAGGGCGGTGTTGTTTACCTATGCCTAGAGTTCCAAGGAACTTACACATACTCGAACTTGAAGAAGATCCTATATTTTGAATTATATGGCGGCGTTTGGCCTTACGTATCACCTGGTTACACCGATTTCTAGCAGTCTTAAAAAGGCTCCATTTTTCTTCACAACGGTCCCTCCTATACCTATTGTAGCAACGATCTCTCCGTCTCATAGCAATTTGAATTTCCTCCGTCATCCATGGGGCAGGAGAGCGTTTCATCTTAACTTTCCGCATGGGCTCATGGATATCATATAAGCTAAGAATTGTATTGTTAAAGATGTTGACTTTGCCATTCATGTCTTTAGTTGCTCTCAAGTTTGACCAGTCTATTGCGGAAGCATCCGCACATAGTTTACTGACGTCCATTTGTCTGAAACTACGAATATGTAGGATTTTGGGAGGAGATTTAGGAGGTTTTAGGAAGTAAGTAAGGAAGATCAAGTCATGGTGGGAAAATCCAGGAGCTGGATATTGACCATGGGAATGTACAAGGTTTGGAGATGAGGTGAGCATTAGGTCAAGCAAAGTATCCTGGTGCTCAGTGTTGTGATGAGTTGCTTGAAGGGAAAGGACATGGAAGCTATTAGATTGGATGATGCGGAGTAGATTTCAGTACGGGGGGATTCAAGGGCAAGAAGGTTGGTGTTAAAATCGCCCATGATAATGTGATGTGAGTATTCCGACCCTAATGATTCCAGAACTGTTTCCAGACTGGAGAAGTAGTTGACAGCGGGGGGACAATAAACAACCCCTAATAATAAATTAGATCCCTTGACACAGACTTCAAGGAAGAGGTATTCAGCAGTAGTAGAATGATCGGTAGAGGAAGTGGCGATGATTTTATAGGGTAAACCGCCGCGTTCCAGGAGATTAGGAGGGTCTGGTTTTCTACTGGTTCTGGTCTTTCTCTTTTTGGAGGCACCAGCGCCTTCTTCTGATGCCCTTCTTCCTCCTGCACTGGTGGACACTCCGGGGATGTTGTCTGTTATACCTTGATGTACCACCGCCCCTTTAGCTTTGGATTCCAGAAGCGCGTTCGCCGCCTCCAATTGCTACTCCTCATCCAACTCATAGTCTGACATGCTGTTTTCTGTTATCCTATGACTGTATTTTTAGGTCGCTATCATGACATTTGGCGCGTGGAACGTAAGAACGCTGATTGACCGAGATGGCAACGCCTGCCCCGAGCGTAAAACCGCTATAGTAGCTATAGTAAACTGGTGGAAGTTGGAGGTGGTTACACTTTCTTTTGGAAAGATACTCCTTCATCCCAACCTCGTAGGTCTGGGGTAGGATTTGCCATTAAAACTCAACTAACAAAGCGATTTCATGAGTATTCTGTGTACATCTCGGACCGCGTTACCACACTGCGTCTTCACCTGGACTCGGACAACTACCTTGAATGTCATCAGTAGGGTTCATGATTTCTCGAGCTTCTCAATTTCTCGGGTCTCGAGAATTCTCGAAGCTGATTTCTCGGGGCTTCTCGGGTTGTCGAGAAATTTACATTTACGTACGTTTTCTCATATTCTTTGGTTGCAATACTTCAACAAATTCAGTGGTTTTCCTCACAAATAAAAGTATTAAATGAATTACAAACTTTTATTGATTATATTCAAAAACATTAATCTTATAAATAAGCTAATTACGTTTAAAAAATAAACAGAAATAATATTATTCGGACTCATAATTATAATGACGGCAACATTTTTGTCAGGTTATTTAGAACTTATAAACAAAAGTAGTTTCTATTAAACTAAACAAAAAATCAACATATAGAAAACGTTTATATCTTAACTTATAATTAAATTACAATCACAGAACCATACCAAAAGAAAGTGAATCACGAATGAATTCACTTTTTGTGATTCCATTTATGGTGAAGCCGTCTTTTTTGCAGCCAGCCTCGCCAATATTTTACTCGGTGGAGTTTTAAAGTTTAGTTTCTGTTGCTGCATACTTTCATACCCAGGCCTGTTTTTTTCGGTGCACTCACACCTGAACTTGTAGATGCTTCAGATTCGGATTCTTCTTGGGTCCCGCATTTAGTAATATTGATTTAATGCACATGTGTTGTAACCCCTAGCCCCAGTAAAGGGGGGTTTTTTAGTAGGCCCTAGCCCTACCAGGGGGAATTACTTCACCGGCGAGCTCTCCAGCAGAGACAATGAGAAATATCCCAGGGCGCCTGTTCACAAGAAGAAAACTAATTAAAAAAGAAAAAGCTACAGAGAAAACTAAGTTACCTAATTGTGCATGTGCCTACGGGTGATCGGGGGGCTCCCCAAGAAAACACAGCTTCAGTCTCACACACATACTTATATATTTTCTATATTGTTACAATGGTCCATAGTCATATCTAATGTATCACATAATTCACAGTCATTAACAATAAAGTAAAAAGTTTCTTACATATTCCTAAAGCTAAATAAGAGGGTTTACATATAAAAAGTTTATAGCTTAAGCTTCCCTGGATCTATGGGGGCTCGACCGGGACGTGCAGACGTCAGTCGAGTAAACACGGCCACCCCGATGTGGTCCCTGGGGTCCCTCATCGTGTGTCCTCGGAGTAAGCGTACCGGTGAACAAAAGTAGGTATCAGCAAGAGATATGATTATTGGATTATAAAACCATACGTGATCCTGTGGCAAGTCTAGGGGATTTGTCGTACGGGAGGGAGCTCTCCTGTACCCCGATCACTTCTGCACGCTGGATAGCCCACGCACCGCTAGTGGGATTCGCCAATTGTGCCCGAAGGTATAGCCAAATGTAGACCACGTTGGTGACGTACGTGTGCGTTTCTTGATGTAAATCTCAAACCAAAACTTGAAACTCTAGGAAAAGAGGACATAATCCTAAATACTTATTGAAACAGATAGACATTGACACAACTAAATAAAGTTTAAATAAGCGACAGAGTTCTTACCACTTTTATAGACTGCGGGTTTCAGAATACAACTTCTTCACGAATCCAATACTAAGATAAGCAGAGTTATGCACAATTGCGTAGTTGAACCAAGAATGCTTTCCTCGGGGAATCATGGCCCGCCTTTTATATTACATTTCAAGGTCCCGTTGGAATAAAACTTTCACCCTCTATTCAATAATCAAAAAACATCACCTGATTCTCATAGACAAAAATAGATTTCCTTTGCCCAGAGATTAAAATAGAACACGATTTACCACAGAGTATCAATCACATCAAAGATATATCTGAGAGTGAAGACGCCATCTGACGACTCGCGGGTGAAAGTTTTTCTAAAACCAATGAGGAAGGAGTGTAAGAGCTACCGCTAACCTGATAAAGATGGCGCTCACCCAAACACGTCATCTTATTGCGTTACTAATTCTAAATATTTCAATGAAACAAAAAAAGTTGTTACAGTGTTAAATGCCTTACCAACCCGCTGGTATTTGAACCTTTGCAAGCAATGATTATTGGGCACTTAAGGCATTGCGCATTTGCAGATTCCTTTATTTTTATATTTCCATATTTTTGATGCTTCCATCTTTACTGTTATAGTGACGTTTCGGTAAAATCTATAACAAACGCAAATCAAATTAATAAAAAGCCCTTGGAATAATATGTGATACATACACACATACAACACAACTGGCAATATTCGTCTGACAAATTTAAAATGACACATTAATTAATTTCAAATTACATAAGAAAAACATATCAGAATAATTAAAAACTAAGCTGGTGTGTTGTTGTTTTACAAAAATAGGAAATGTAATAAGATTAAGTAGTATAATTAATGTATCGGTAGTTATTTTATGTATTAAAGTTTGACCTAAAATAATAGAAAAGAACACATAGGTACCTACTCGTACCTAGTAAAATTTAAGATCATATTTAGATTATATTACTGATAAAAATATAACGAATAATAAAGCCATGATGTGTCAATAAAGGTGAAAAGACTTACCTGTTTGATTTCAATTTATCACGTGTAAAACACTCACTACGTAAACTATCGTGTAAAAACGACGCCGCAGAGCGCTTGTAGGGAGTTCAAGGGTGCTGTTCCGCTTTGGCCCGCGCCTCCAAGCAACATAACAAACGGCGATTTAATTTCTATATACGTGCATGATTTTTCGAGTTCTCCACTTTTCTTGAGCTTGATTTCCCGGGAACAATGCTCAAAGATTTCCCGGGAATTCTCGGCTCGAGAATTCCCGGGAATAAACCCTAGTCATCAGTGTTTATGCCCCAACGTTGAACAAGTGTGATAAAATCAAGGATTTTTGAGGAATTTTAAATTCTATGAGGAATCATCTCAATGCCTTAACAACATCAACAGCGAAGAGCAGATAATACTGCTAGGCGATTTCAATGCCAGAGTTGGCCGGGACTATGAGGCTGGACCTGGAGTTGTGGGTCGACATGAAACCGGCAACATGAACAGCAATGGTCAGTTGTTGCTCAGTCTTTGTGCTCAATACAACCTTGCGATATCAAACACTATGTTCCGGCTTGCTGCCAAGCACAAGACAACGTGGATGCACCCGCGGTCTAAACACTGGCATTTGATAGACTACGCTATCGGCATATATACGGCAACGATACATCAGTAAAGTGCAAGTCACCCGCGTTATGCGCGGTGCGCACTGTTGGACTGATCATCGACTCATTGTCACTAACCTAAGACTCCGCCTCCGCCGTCCTCGTAGATCCATAAAGAAAAACCCTGCATGTTTAAACGTGGATAAGCTAAAGGACACTGACCATTAAGCTTGATGAGGACGTGCTGAAACAGGTCGATAAATTTCGTTATAAAACCAGGACATAAAAGTGTCTGTCTTTCAAATGAGTCTTTGAACTCCAATTTGATTAAAATCATCTCCACAGTACTCTATCTTTTGCAAGTACATATAAGGTATATAGCTGAAAACCAAGAAAGGATATATGTGAGATACAAGAAATATTGAGTAATCTTCGGAATGCCTAAACTTTCTTTTATCTGATTAATCTTATCATCTAAATTCTCATATGAATGAGACGTTCTATCATCATTCATCAATTTATTTCTATAATCATTGAGAGCGTCCCAGGAAGCTGAGTCACTAGAGGCAGTTTGAGGGGGTAGATATTTTATGAAATTCACATGTTGTGTTTACAAGAGACATTTTGTACCATATCTGGTGGGATATGAAAACATTTGCTATTATCATCTATTTTAATAAAAGAGCCATAACTAAACATTTTCCCACTATCACAATTACTGTTAGAAGAGAAATCATCTCTAAGACAATCGCATTTTTCAAATACTTCATTATTGGCCCATTTTGCTGCAAAATTGTTCAATCCCATTGCCTTTGATATTAATATAGGGTCATCAATTGATTGACTTCTTATCAATCTGACAATTATGTTGTATATTTCATCGATTTCTTGAGACAATGTAAGTATGTTATATAGTGATTGCATTAGCAAAACATTTGCACTAATCGCTAGTTCATGTGCTGTTTCTACATTGACTGCTCTTTGTCGATCAACTAACGTTTTCTGCTTCTTAGATAGTCCTGACACTTTCCCAGCATTGAGGTCTATTATTTTCCCATTGTCTGGTACAAGCAACTGATCAACTATCTCAAACATCATATTCCTCAGTACTCCTTCACCAGTCTTAGAAACATCAAACACAATTCCGTCATATGTATTGTTAGACCTTATAATGCACTTTATATTATCAGGATTTTCGGAGTAACATTCAGCTTCTTCTATTCTTATATTTGGGTTTGGTTTTCTTTCATAAGGGCAGAGTACCTCTCCAGTTGGATTAGTGTCACCGTTGTAATAAATATCGTTATTTAGTTCATGTTCCCTGTTGTCTTTATCATAGAAAACCCATCTTAGTGTGCCAGTATCACCGATCTGAGCAAATACAGGTACCTCAGCTTTAAATGCATTGCATTCCCAACTTGAAACACACGTGTGAACAGGAAATACCATCCATCTAGAGCCCTCCCATTTCAGTGTTTTGGGTCCATAATCAGTAGTCATTGTTGTGCTGTCAAAGCATCTTGTATTTGCAGTATCTCCCCTGCACTCTCCATCAGGTCTACATTCCCATCCAGTTGGGCATTTATTCGCTTTAAGCCATTGATGGGTATGCTGACATGTTGGATTAACTGTTTGTATAGACTCGTAACAGGCTGTATTTGCGTCTAATGAGCTGCCATCATAGCAGTAAATAGTTAACCATCTTCTCTTAGCATATCCTATCTCTGTTTTTTCGGGCCCTTCTGTGATCTTCACTCTTGTCTTTGTTATCTCGATATTTGGCTTCTTTACAGTGTGCAGTATCATTTTTTAATAACCTTCACATTTAGTCATGTCGCATGTTGGACTTATCTTTTCTCCTTTAATTAATAATATTGTGGATAGCACAATCATCATCTTGATTGTCGGGGTCATTTTTATTTGGCTTTGCAAAAACAAATTCTTGAATTATTTGATACACCTCATAATGGCGCATCCACAGATGTGTTACATAATATGAAAAATAACTAAAAAAGCGGAACGCAAATCCTTTATTCTTTCTGCACATACGATTTTTTGCCGACGGACAAAACACATATGGAACATGTTAGAATTGCTTTTAATCCGAATATCACATAAAGGAAATTTACCAACACTTATAGAATTGAACGAAAGAGAAAATAATAATGCGAATTAAACGAAAAATAATGCAAAAAAAGAAAAATACAAAAATGAACATACGGAATTTGGCAGGCGCAGCGATGATATTTTGGGGAACAAACATAAAAATAAAATAAAACTTGGCTTAGATAAACCAGAGCGGCGCATCTTGTCGGTTATTTTTCACAACTGATTAAAAATTATGACAGATAAACTACTATTTGTTGATTTCGGTTCCACGTTTCAATAAAATCTTTTTTAATATTCTTTAATAGGCCTTGGTTTTTCACTCGAAGACTGTCGACCCATCCTGTGACAGCGGCTTATGTCCTCAGGTGTAAAGGAATCAAGACCCAACTTACTTGATACCACGTCTGCCACCACCAGGGATGTACTCTCATCCTTTTTCTCCGCAACACCATGAATGAGAAGTATTTTACGGCAGCTGCGTGTCTCCATACTATCCACCTCATTCACTATTGCCTCCATCTGACTCTGGAAGGACTTTAAGGTCTCAAGAATAAGAGTTTTAAATGTGTTGAACTCCTCTGCGAGACTAGTCAGACTAACGTTGGAGGTTCTCTTCAGGAGTTCCGCTTCGAAGCCTGCCATCCTCTTCTCAAAGCAGTCTTGTATTTCTTGAATATTTTTCATGGTGACACTGTGATTGCTATATGTTAAAGATTATTTAGTTATGTTTATGGATGGATAACACTAGACCAGCAGGTATTTACTGTTCACAACTCTTTATATTCATTAAATTTGGTTAAAAACTATTTATTGTATTTTTATTTTAAATAATTAGTAAGAGCTTTTAAGTTCTTGTGTTGACCTTTCAACTACCCACATATATGTTCCGGCTTGTTATATCAAACATAGTGTTTGATATGTTATATCAAACACTATGTTCCGGCTTGCTGCCAAGCATAAGACAACGTGGATGCACCCGCGGTCTAAACACTGGCATTTGATAGACTACGCTATCGGCATATATACGGCAACGATACATCAGTAAAGTGCAAGTCACCCGCGTTATGCGCGGTGCGCACTGTTGGACTGATCATCGACTCATTGTCACTAACCTAAGACTCCGCCTCCGCCGTCCTCGTAGATCCATAAAGAAAAACCCTGCATGTTTAAACGTGGATAAGCTAAAGGACACTGACCATTAAGCTTGATGAGGACGTGCTGAAACAGGTCGATAAATTTCGTTATAAAACCAGGACATAAAAGTGTCTGTCTTTCAAATGAGTCTTTGAACTCCAATTTGATTAAAATCATCTCCACAGTACTCTATCTTTTGCAAGTACATATAAGGTATATAGCTGAAAACCAAGAAAGGATATATGTGAGATACAAGAAATATTGAGTAATCTTCGGAATGCCTAAACTTTCTTTTATCTGATTAATCTTATCATCTAAATTCTCATATGAATGAGACGTTCTATCATCATTCATCAATTTATTTCTATAATCATTGAGAGCGTCCCAGGAAGCTGAGTCACTAGAGGCAGTTTGAGGGGGTAGATATTTTATGAAATTCACATGTTGTGTTTACAAGAGACATTTTGTACCATATCTGGTGGGATATGAAAACATTTGCTATTATCATCTATTTTAATAAAAGAGCCATAACTAAACATTTTCCCACTATCACAATTACTGTTAGAAGAGAAATCATCTCTAAGACAATCGCATTTTTCAAATACTTCATTATTGGCCCATTTTGCTGCAAAATTGTTCAATCCCATTGCCTTTGATATTAATATAGGGTCATCAATTGATTGACTTCTTATCAATCTGACAATTATGTTGTATATTTCATCGATTTCTTGAGACAATGTAAGTATGTTATATAGTGATTGCATTAGCAAAACATTTGCACTAATCGCTAGTTCATGTGCTGTTTCTACATTGACTGCTCTTTGTCGATCAACTAACGTTTTCTGCTTCTTAGATAGTCCTGACACTTTCCCAGCATTGAGGTCTATTATTTTCCCATTGTCTGGTACAAGCAACTGATCAACTATCTCAAACATCATATTCCTCAGTACTCCTTCACCAGTCTTAGAAACATCAAACACAATTCCGTCATATGTATTGTTAGACCTTATAATGCACTTTATATTATCAGGATTTTCGGAGTAACATTCAGCTTCTTCTATTCTTATATTTGGGTTTGGTTTTCTTTCATAAGGGCAGAGTACCTCTCCAGTTGGATTAGTGTCACCGTTGTAATAAATATCGTTATTTAGTTCATGTTCCCTGTTGTCTTTATCATAGAAAACCCATCTTAGTGTGCCAGTATCACCGATCTGAGCAAATACAGGTACCTCAGCTTTAAATGCATTGCATTCCCAACTTGAAACACACGTGTGAACAGGAAATACCATCCATCTAGAGCCCTCCCATTTCAGTGTTTTGGGTCCATAATCAGTAGTCATTGTTGTGCTGTCAAAGCATCTTGTATTTGCAGTATCTCCCCTGCACTCTCCATCAGGTCTACATTCCCATCCAGTTGGGCATTTATTCGCTTTAAGCCATTGATGGGTATGCTGACATGTTGGATTAACTGTTTGTATAGACTCGTAACAGGCTGTATTTGCGTCTAATGAGCTGCCATCATAGCAGTAAATAGTTAACCATCTTCTCTTAGCATATCCTATCTCTGTTTTTTCGGGCCCTTCTGTGATCTTCACTCTTGTCTTTGTTATCTCGATATTTGGCTTCTTTACAGTGTGCAGTATCATTTTTTAATAACCTTCACATTTAGTCATGTCGCATGTTGGACTTATCTTTTCTCCTTTAATTAATAATATTGTGGATAGCACAATCATCATCTTGATTGTCGGGGTCATTTTTATTTGGCTTTGCAAAAACAAATTCTTGAATTATTTGATACACCTCATAATGGCGCATCCACAGATGTGTTACATAATATGAAAAATAACTAAAAAAGCGGAACGCAAATCCTTTATTCTTTCTGCACATACGATTTTTTGCCGACGGACAAAACACATATGGAACATGTTAGAATTGCTTTTAATCCGAATATCACATAAAGGAAATTTACCAACACTTATAGAATTGAACGAAAGAGAAAATAATAATGCGAATTAAACGAAAAATAATGCAAAAAAAGAAAAATACAAAAATGAACATACGGAATTTGGCAGGCGCAGCGATGATATTTTGGGGAACAAACATAAAAATAAAATAAAACTTGGCTTAGATAAACCAGAGCGGCGCATCTTGTCGGTTATTTTTCACAACTGATTAAAAATTATGACAGATAAACTACTATTTGTTGATTTCGGTTCCACGTTTCAATAAAATCTTTTTTAATATTCTTTAATAGGCCTTGGTTTTTCACTCGAAGACTGTCGACCCATCCTGTGACAGCGGCTTATGTCCTCAGGTGTAAAGGAATCAAGACCCAACTTACTTGATACCACGTCTGCCACCACCAGGGATGTACTCTCATCCTTTTTCTCCGCAACACCATGAATGAGAAGTATTTTACGGCAGCTGCGTGTCTCCATACTATCCACCTCATTCACTATTGCCTCCATCTGACTCTGGAAGGACTTTAAGGTCTCAAGAATAAGAGTTTTAAATGTGTTGAACTCCTCTGCGAGACTAGTCAGACTAACGTTGGAGGTTCTCTTCAGGAGTTCCGCTTCGAAGCCTGCCATCCTCTTCTCAAAGCAGTCTTGTATTTCTTGAATATTTTTCATGGTGACACTGTGATTGCTATATGTTAAAGATTATTTAGTTATGTTTATGGATGGATAACACTAGACCAGCAGGTATTTACTGTTCACAACTCTTTATATTCATTAAATTTGGTTAAAAACTATTTATTGTATTTTTATTTTAAATAATTAGTAAGAGCTTTTAAGTTCTTGTGTTGACCTTTCAACTACCCACATATATGTTCCGGCTTGTTATATCAAACATAGTGTTTGATATGTTATATCAAACACTATGTTCCGGCTTGCTGCCAAGCATAAGACAACGTGGATGCACCCGCGGTCTAAACACTGGCATTTGATAGACTACGCTATCGGCATATATACGGCAACGATACATCAGTAAAGTGCAAGTCACCCGCGTTATGCGCGGTGCGCACTGTTGGACTGATCATCGACTCATTGTCACTAACCTAAGACTCCGCCTCCGCCGTCCTCGTAGATCCATAAAGAAAAACCCTGCATGTTTAAACGTGGATAAGCTAAAGGACACTGACCATTAAGCTTGATGAGGACGTGCTGAAACAGGTCGATAAATTTCGTTATAAAACCAGGACATAAAAGTGTCTGTCTTTCAAATGAGTCTTTGAACTCCAATTTGATTAAAATCATCTCCACAGTACTCTATCTTTTGCAAGTACATATAAGGTATATAGCTGAAAACCAAGAAAGGATATATGTGAGATACAAGAAATATTGAGTAATCTTCGGAATGCCTAAACTTTCTTTTATCTGATTAATCTTATCATCTAAATTCTCATATGAATGAGACGTTCTATCATCATTCATCAATTTATTTCTATAATCATTGAGAGCGTCCCAGGAAGCTGAGTCACTAGAGGCAGTTTGAGGGGGTAGATATTTTATGAAATTCACATGTTGTGTTTACAAGAGACATTTTGTACCATATCTGGTGGGATATGAAAACATTTGCTATTATCATCTATTTTAATAAAAGAGCCATAACTAAACATTTTCCCACTATCACAATTACTGTTAGAAGAGAAATCATCTCTAAGACAATCGCATTTTTCAAATACTTCATTATTGGCCCATTTTGCTGCAAAATTGTTCAATCCCATTGCCTTTGATATTAATATAGGGTCATCAATTGATTGACTTCTTATCAATCTGACAATTATGTTGTATATTTCATCGATTTCTTGAGACAATGTAAGTATGTTATATAGTGATTGCATTAGCAAAACATTTGCACTAATCGCTAGTTCATGTGCTGTTTCTACATTGACTGCTCTTTGTCGATCAACTAACGTTTTCTGCTTCTTAGATAGTCCTGACACTTTCCCAGCATTGAGGTCTATTATTTTCCCATTGTCTGGTACAAGCAACTGATCAACTATCTCAAACATCATATTCCTCAGTACTCCTTCACCAGTCTTAGAAACATCAAACACAATTCCGTCATATGTATTGTTAGACCTTATAATGCACTTTATATTATCAGGATTTTCGGAGTAACATTCAGCTTCTTCTATTCTTATATTTGGGTTTGGTTTTCTTTCATAAGGGCAGAGTACCTCTCCAGTTGGATTAGTGTCACCGTTGTAATAAATATCGTTATTTAGTTCATGTTCCCTGTTGTCTTTATCATAGAAAACCCATCTTAGTGTGCCAGTATCACCTATCTGAGCAAATACAGGTACCTCAGCTTTAAATGCATTGCATTCCCAACTTGAAACACACGTGTGAACAGGAAATACCATCCATCTAGAGCCCTCCCATTTCAGTGTTTTGGGTCCATAATCAGTAGTCATTGTTGTGCTGTCAAAGCATCTTGTATTTGCAGTATCTCCCCTGCACTCTCCATCAGGTCTACATTCCCATCCAGTTGGGCATTTATTCGCTTTAAGCCATTGATGGGTATGCTGACATGTTGGATTAACTGTTTGTATAGACTCGTAACAGGCTGTATTTGCGTCTAATGAGCTGCCATCATAGCAGTAAATAGTTAACCATCTTCTCTTAGCATATCCTATCTCTGTTTTTTCGGGCCCTTCTGTGATCTTCACTCTTGTCTTTGTTATCTCGATATTTGGCTTCTTTACAGTGTGCAGTATCATTTTTTAATAACCTTCACATTTAGTCATGTCGCATGTTGGACTTATCTTTTCTCCTTTAATTAATAATATTGTGGATAGCACAATCATCATCTTGATTGTCGGGGTCATTTTTATTTGGCTTTGCAAAAACAAATTCTTGAATTATTTGATACACCTCATAATGGCGCATCCACAGATGTGTTACATAATATGAAAAATAACTAAAAAAGCGGAACGCAAATCCTTTATTCTTTCTGCACATACGATTTTTTGCCGACGGACAAAACACATATGGAACATGTTAGAATTGCTTTTAATCCGAATATCACATAAAGGAAATTTACCAACACTTATAGAATTGAACGAAAGAGAAAATAATAATGCGAATTAAACGAAAAATAATGCAAAAAAAGAAAAATACAAAAATGAACATACGGAATTTGGCAGGCGCAGCGATGATATTTTGGGGAACAAACATAAAAATAAAATAAAACTTGGCTTAGATAAACCAGAGCGGCGCATCTTGTCGGTTATTTTTCACAACTGATTAAAAATTATGACAGATAAACTACTATTTGTTGATTTCGGTTCCACGTTTCAATAAAATCTTTTTTAATATTCTTTAATAGGCCTTGGTTTTTCACTCGAAGACTGTCGACCCATCCTGTGACAGCGGCTTATGTCCTCAGGTGTAAAGGAATCAAGACCCAACTTACTTGATACCACGTCTGCCACCACCAGGGATGTACTCTCATCCTTTTTCTCCGCAACACCATGAATGAGAAGTATTTTACGGCAGCTGCGTGTCTCCATACTATCCACCTCATTCACTATTGCCTCCATCTGACTCTGGAAGGACTTTAAGGTCTCAAGAATAAGAGTTTTAAATGTGTTGAACTCCTCTGCGAGACTAGTCAGACTAACGTTGGAGGTTCTCTTCAGGAGTTCCGCTTCGAAGCCTGCCATCCTCTTCTCAAAGCAGTCTTGTATTTCTTGAATATTTTTCATGGTGACACTGTGATTGCTATATGTTAAAGATTATTTAGTTATGTTTATGGATGGATAACACTAGACCAGCAGGTATTTACTGTTCACAACTCTTTATATTCATTAAATTTGGTTAAAAACTATTTATTGTATTTTTATTTTAAATAATTAGTAAGAGCTTTTAAGTTCTTGTGTTGACCTTTCAACTACCCACATATATGTTCCGGCTTGTTATATCAAACATAGTGTTTGATATGTTATATCAAACACTATGTTCCGGCTTGCTGCCAAGCATAAGACAACGTGGATGCACCCGCGGTCTAAACACTGGCATTTGATAGACTACGCTATCGGCATATATACGGCAACGATACATCAGTAAAGTGCAAGTCACCCGCGTTATGCGCGGTGCGCACTGTTGGACTGATCATCGACTCATTGTCACTAACCTAAGACTCCGCCTCCGCCGTCCTCGTAGATCCATAAAGAAAAACCCTGCATGTTTAAACGTGGATAAGCTAAAGGACACTGACCATTAAGCTTGATGAGGACGTGCTGAAACAGGTCGATAAATTTCGTTATAAAACCAGGACATAAAAGTGTCTGTCTTTCAAATGAGTCTTTGAACTCCAATTTGATTAAAATCATCTCCACAGTACTCTATCTTTTGCAAGTACATATAAGGTATATAGCTGAAAACCAAGAAAGGATATATGTGAGATACAAGAAATATTGAGTAATCTTCGGAATGCCTAAACTTTCTTTTATCTGATTAATCTTATCATCTAAATTCTCATATGAATGAGACGTTCTATCATCATTCATCAATTTATTTCTATAATCATTGAGAGCGTCCCAGGAAGCTGAGTCACTAGAGGCAGTTTGAGGGGGTAGATATTTTATGAAATTCACATGTTGTGTTTACAAGAGACATTTTGTACCATATCTGGTGGGATATGAAAACATTTGCTATTATCATCTATTTTAATAAAAGAGCCATAACTAAACATTTTCCCACTATCACAATTACTGTTAGAAGAGAAATCATCTCTAAGACAATCGCATTTTTCAAATACTTCATTATTGGCCCATTTTGCTGCAAAATTGTTCAATCCCATTGCCTTTGATATTAATATAGGGTCATCAATTGATTGACTTCTTATCAATCTGACAATTATGTTGTATATTTCATCGATTTCTTGAGACAATGTAAGTATGTTATATAGTGATTGCATTAGCAAAACATTTGCACTAATCGCTAGTTCATGTGCTGTTTCTACATTGACTGCTCTTTGTCGATCAACTAACGTTTTCTGCTTCTTAGATAGTCCTGACACTTTCCCAGCATTGAGGTCTATTATTTTCCCATTGTCTGGTACAAGCAACTGATCAACTATCTCAAACATCATATTCCTCAGTACTCCTTCACCAGTCTTAGAAACATCAAACACAATTCCGTCATATGTATTGTTAGACCTTATAATGCACTTTATATTATCAGGATTTTCGGAGTAACATTCAGCTTCTTCTATTCTTATATTTGGGTTTGGTTTTCTTTCATAAGGGCAGAGTACCTCTCCAGTTGGATTAGTGTCACCGTTGTAATAAATATCGTTATTTAGTTCATGTTCCCTGTTGTCTTTATCATAGAAAACCCATCTTAGTGTGCCAGTATCACCTATCTGAGCAAATACAGGTACCTCAGCTTTAAATGCATTGCATTCCCAACTTGAAACACACGTGTGAACAGGAAATACCATCCATCTAGAGCCCTCCCATTTCAGTGTTTTGGGTCCATAATCAGTAGTCATTGTTGTGCTGTCAAAGCATCTTGTATTTGCAGTATCTCCCCTGCACTCTCCATCAGGTCTACATTCCCATCCAGTTGGGCATTTATTCGCTTTAAGCCATTGATGGGTATGCTGACATGTTGGATTAACTGTTTGTATAGACTCGTAACAGGCTGTATTTGCGTCTAATGAGCTGCCATCATAGCAGTAAATAGTTAACCATCTTCTCTTAGCATATCCTATCTCTGTTTTTTCGGGCCCTTCTGTGATCTTCACTCTTGTCTTTGTTATCTCGATATTTGGCTTCTTTACAGTGTGCAGTATCATTTTTTAATAACCTTCACATTTAGTCATGTCGCATGTTGGACTTATCTTTTCTCCTTTAATTAATAATATTGTGGATAGCACAATCATCATCTTGATTGTCGGGGTCATTTTTATTTGGCTTTGCAAAAACAAATTCTTGAATTATTTGATACACCTCATAATGGCGCATCCACAGATGTGTTACATAATATGAAAAATAACTAAAAAAGCGGAACGCAAATCCTTTATTCTTTCTGCACATACGATTTTTTGCCGACGGACAAAACACATATGGAACATGTTAGAATTGCTTTTAATCCGAATATCACATAAAGGAAATTTACCAACACTTATAGAATTGAACGAAAGAGAAAATAATAATGCGAATTAAACGAAAAATAATGCAAAAAAAGAAAAATACAAAAATGAACATACGGAATTTGGCAGGCGCAGCGATGATATTTTGGGGAACAAACATAAAAATAAAATAAAACTTGGCTTAGATAAACCAGAGCGGCGCATCTTGTCGGTTATTTTTCACAACTGATTAAAAATTATGACAGATAAACTACTATTTGTTGATTTCGGTTCCACGTTTCAATAAAATCTTTTTTAATATTCTTTAATAGGCCTTGGTTTTTCACTCGAAGACTGTCGACCCATCCTGTGACAGCGGCTTATGTCCTCAGGTGTAAAGGAATCAAGACCCAACTTACTTGATACCACGTCTGCCACCACCAGGGATGTACTCTCATCCTTTTTCTCCGCAACACCATGAATGAGAAGTATTTTACGGCAGCTGCGTGTCTCCATACTATCCACCTCATTCACTATTGCCTCCATCTGACTCTGGAAGGACTTTAAGGTCTCAAGAATAAGAGTTTTAAATGTGTTGAACTCCTCTGCGAGACTAGTCAGACTAACGTTGGAGGTTCTCTTCAGGAGTTCCGCTTCGAAGCCTGCCATCCTCTTCTCAAAGCAGTCTTGTATTTCTTGAATATTTTTCATGGTGACACTGTGATTGCTATATGTTAAAGATTATTTAGTTATGTTTATGGATGGATAACACTAGACCAGCAGGTATTTACTGTTCACAACTCTTTATATTCATTAAATTTGGTTAAAAACTATTTATTGTATTTTTATTTTAAATAATTAGTAAGAGCTTTTAAGTTCTTGTGTTGACCTTTCAACTACCCACATATATGTTCCGGCTTGTTATATCAAACATAGTGTTTGATATGTTATATCAAACACTATGTTCCGGCTTGCTGCCAAGCATAAGACAACGTGGATGCACCCGCGGTCTAAACACTGGCATTTGATAGACTACGCTATCGGCATATATACGGCAACGATACATCAGTAAAGTGCAAGTCACCCGCGTTATGCGCGGTGCGCACTGTTGGACTGATCATCGACTCATTGTCACTAACCTAAGACTCCGCCTCCGCCGTCCTCGTAGATCCTTAAAGAAAAACCCTGCATGTTTAAACGTGGATAAGCTAAAGGACACTGACCATTAAGCTTGATGAGGACGTGCTGAAACAGGTCGATAAATTTCGTTATAAAACCAGGACATAAAAGTGTCTGTCTTTCAAATGAGTCTTTGAACTCCAATTTGATTAAAATCATCTCCACAGTACTCTATCTTTTGCAAGTACATATAAGGTATATAGCTGAAAACCAAGAAAGGATATATGTGAGATACAAGAAATATTGAGTAATCTTCGGAATGCCTAAACTTTCTTTTATCTGATTAATCTTATCATCTAAATTCTCATATGAATGAGACGTTCTATCATCATTCATCAATTTATTTCTATAATCATTGAGAGCGTCCCAGGAAGCTGAGTCACTAGAGGCAGTTTGAGGGGGTAGATATTTTATGAAATTCACATGTTGTGTTTACAAGAGACATTTTGTACCATATCTGGTGGGATATGAAAACATTTGCTATTATCATCTATTTTAATAAAAGAGCCATAACTAAACATTTTCCCACTATCACAATTACTGTTAGAAGAGAAATCATCTCTAAGACAATCGCATTTTTCAAATACTTCATTATTGGCCCATTTTGCTGCAAAATTGTTCAATCCCATTGCCTTTGATATTAATATAGGGTCATCAATTGATTGACTTCTTATCAATCTGACAATTATGTTGTATATTTCATCGATTTCTTGAGACAATGTAAGTATGTTATATAGTGATTGCATTAGCAAAACATTTGCACTAATCGCTAGTTCATGTGCTGTTTCTACATTGACTGCTCTTTGTCGATCAACTAACGTTTTCTGCTTCTTAGATAGTCCTGACACTTTCCCAGCATTGAGGTCTATTATTTTCCCATTGTCTGGTACAAGCAACTGATCAACTATCTCAAACATCATATTCCTCAGTACTCCTTCACCAGTCTTAGAAACATCAAACACAATTCCGTCATATGTATTGTTAGACCTTATAATGCACTTTATATTATCAGGATTTTCGGAGTAACATTCAGCTTCTTCTATTCTTATATTTGGGTTTGGTTTTCTTTCATAAGGGCAGAGTACCTCTCCAGTTGGATTAGTGTCACCGTTGTAATAAATATCGTTATTTAGTTCATGTTCCCTGTTGTCTTTATCATAGAAAACCCATCTTAGTGTGCCAGTATCACCTATCTGAGCAAATACAGGTACCTCAGCTTTAAATGCATTGCATTCCCAACTTGAAACACACGTGTGAACAGGAAATACCATCCATCTAGAGCCCTCCCATTTCAGTGTTTTGGGTCCATAATCAGTAGTCATTGTTGTGCTGTCAAAGCATCTTGTATTTGCAGTATCTCCCCTGCACTCTCCATCAGGTCTACATTCCCATCCAGTTGGGCATTTATTCGCTTTAAGCCATTGATGGGTATGCTGACATGTTGGATTAACTGTTTGTATAGACTCGTAACAGGCTGTATTTGCGTCTAATGAGCTGCCATCATAGCAGTAAATAGTTAACCATCTTCTCTTAGCATATCCTATCTCTGTTTTTTCGGGCCCTTCTGTGATCTTCACTCTTGTCTTTGTTATCTCGATATTTGGCTTCTTTACAGTGTGCAGTATCATTTTTTAATAACCTTCACATTTAGTCATGTCGCATGTTGGACTTATCTTTTCTCCTTTAATTAATAATATTGTGGATAGCACAATCATCATCTTGATTGTCGGGGTCATTTTTATTTGGCTTTGCAAAAACAAATTCTTGAATTATTTGATACACCTCATAATGGCGCATCCACAGATGTGTTACATAATATGAAAAATAACTAAAAAAGCGGAACGCAAATCCTTTATTCTTTCTGCACATACGATTTTTTGCCGACGGACAAAACACATATGGAACATGTTAGAATTGCTTTTAATCCGAATATCACATAAAGGAAATTTACCAACACTTATAGAATTGAACGAAAGAGAAAATAATAATGCGAATTAAACGAAAAATAATGCAAAAAAAGAAAAATACAAAAATGAACATACGGAATTTGGCAGGCGCAGCGATGATATTTTGGGGAACAAACATAAAAATAAAATAAAACTTGGCTTAGATAAACCAGAGCGGCGCATCTTGTCGGTTATTTTTCACAACTGATTAAAAATTATGACAGATAAACTACTATTTGTTGATTTCGGTTCCACGTTTCAATAAAATCTTTTTTAATATTCTTTAATAGGCCTTGGTTTTTCACTCGAAGACTGTCGACCCATCCTGTGACAGCGGCTTATGTCCTCAGGTGTAAAGGAATCAAGACCCAACTTACTTGATACCACGTCTGCCACCACCAGGGATGTACTCTCATCCTTTTTCTCCGCAACACCATGAATGAGAAGTATTTTACGGCAGCTGCGTGTCTCCATACTATCCACCTCATTCACTATTGCCTCCATCTGACTCTGGAAGGACTTTAAGGTCTCAAGAATAAGAGTTTTAAATGTGTTGAACTCCTCTGCGAGACTAGTCAGACTAACGTTGGAGGTTCTCTTCAGGAGTTCCGCTTCGAAGCCTGCCATCCTCTTCTCAAAGCAGTCTTGTATTTCTTGAATATTTTTCATGGTGACACTGTGATTGCTATATGTTAAAGATTATTTAGTTATGTTTATGGATGGATAACACTAGACCAGCAGGTATTTACTGTTCACAACTCTTTATATTCATTAAATTTGGTTAAAAACTATTTATTGTATTTTTATTTTAAATAATTAGTAAGAGCTTTTAAGTTCTTGTGTTGACCTTTCAACTACCCACATATATGTTCCGGCTTGTTATATCAAACATAGTGTTTGATATGTTATATCAAACACTATGTTCCGGCTTGCTGCCAAGCATAAGACAACGTGGATGCACCCGCGGTCTAAACACTGGCATTTGATAGACTACGCTATCGGCATATATACGGCAACGATACATCAGTAAAGTGCAAGTCACCCGCGTTATGCGCGGTGCGCACTGTTGGACTGATCATCGACTCATTGTCACTAACCTAAGACTCCGCCTCCGCCGTCCTCGTAGATCCATAAAGAAAAACCCTGCATGTTTAAACGTGGATAAGCTAAAGGACACTGACCATTAAGCTTGATGAGGACGTGCTGAAACAGGTCGATAAATTTCGTTATAAAACCAGGACATAAAAGTGTCTGTCTTTCAAATGAGTCTTTGAACTCCAATTTGATTAAAATCATCTCCACAGTACTCTATCTTTTGCAAGTACATATAAGGTATATAGCTGAAAACCAAGAAAGGATATATGTGAGATACAAGAAATATTGAGTAATCTTCGGAATGCCTAAACTTTCTTTTATCTGATTAATCTTATCATCTAAATTCTCATATGAATGAGACGTTCTATCATCATTCATCAATTTATTTCTATAATCATTGAGAGCGTCCCAGGAAGCTGAGTCACTAGAGGCAGTTTGAGGGGGTAGATATTTTATGAAATTCACATGTTGTGTTTACAAGAGACATTTTGTACCATATCTGGTGGGATATGAAAACATTTGCTATTATCATCTATTTTAATAAAAGAGCCATAACTAAACATTTTCCCACTATCACAATTACTGTTAGAAGAGAAATCATCTCTAAGACAATCGCATTTTTCAAATACTTCATTATTGGCCCATTTTGCTGCAAAATTGTTCAATCCCATTGCCTTTGATATTAATATAGGGTCATCAATTGATTGACTTCTTATCAATCTGACAATTATGTTGTATATTTCATCGATTTCTTGAGACAATGTAAGTATGTTATATAGTGATTGCATTAGCAAAACATTTGCACTAATCGCTAGTTCATGTGCTGTTTCTACATTGACTGCTCTTTGTCGATCAACTAACGTTTTCTGCTTCTTAGATAGTCCTGACACTTTCCCAGCATTGAGGTCTATTATTTTCCCATTGTCTGGTACAAGCAACTGATCAACTATCTCAAACATCATATTCCTCAGTACTCCTTCACCAGTCTTAGAAACATCAAACACAATTCCGTCATATGTATTGTTAGACCTTATAATGCACTTTATATTATCAGGATTTTCGGAGTAACATTCAGCTTCTTCTATTCTTATATTTGGGTTTGGTTTTCTTTCATAAGGGCAGAGTACCTCTCCAGTTGGATTAGTGTCACCGTTGTAATAAATATCGTTATTTAGTTCATGTTCCCTGTTGTCTTTATCATAGAAAACCCATCTTAGTGTGCCAGTATCACCTATCTGAGCAAATACAGGTACCTCAGCTTTAAATGCATTGCATTCCCAACTTGAAACACACGTGTGAACAGGAAATACCATCCATCTAGAGCCCTCCCATTTCAGTGTTTTGGGTCCATAATCAGTAGTCATTGTTGTGCTGTCAAAGCATCTTGTATTTGCAGTATCTCCCCTGCACTCTCCATCAGGTCTACATTCCCATCCAGTTGGGCATTTATTCGCTTTAAGCCATTGATGGGTATGCTGACATGTTGGATTAACTGTTTGTATAGACTCGTAACAGGCTGTATTTGCGTCTAATGAGCTGCCATCATAGCAGTAAATAGTTAACCATCTTCTCTTAGCATATCCTATCTCTGTTTTTTCGGGCCCTTCTGTGATCTTCACTCTTGTCTTTGTTATCTCGATATTTGGCTTCTTTACAGTGTGCAGTATCATTTTTTAATAACCTTCACATTTAGTCATGTCGCATGTTGGACTTATCTTTTCTCCTTTAATTAATAATATTGTGGATAGCACAATCATCATCTTGATTGTCGGGGTCATTTTTATTTGGCTTTGCAAAAACAAATTCTTGAATTATTTGATACACCTCATAATGGCGCATCCACAGATGTGTTACATAATATGAAAAATAACTAAAAAAGCGGAACGCAAATCCTTTATTCTTTCTGCACATACGATTTTTTGCCGACGGACAAAACACATATGGAACATGTTAGAATTGCTTTTAATCCGAATATCACATAAAGGAAATTTACCAACACTTATAGAATTGAACGAAAGAGAAAATAATAATGCGAATTAAACGAAAAATAATGCAAAAAAAGAAAAATACAAAAATGAACATACGGAATTTGGCAGGCGCAGCGATGATATTTTGGGGAACAAACATAAAAATAAAATAAAACTTGGCTTAGATAAACCAGAGCGGCGCATCTTGTCGGTTATTTTTCACAACTGATTAAAAATTATGACAGATAAACTACTATTTGTTGATTTCGGTTCCACGTTTCAATAAAATCTTTTTTAATATTCTTTAATAGGCCTTGGTTTTTCACTCGAAGACTGTCGACCCATCCTGTGACAGCGGCTTATGTCCTCAGGTGTAAAGGAATCAAGACCCAACTTACTTGATACCACGTCTGCCACCACCAGGGATGTACTCTCATCCTTTTTCTCCGCAACACCATGAATGAGAAGTATTTTACGGCAGCTGCGTGTCTCCATACTATCCACCTCATTCACTATTGCCTCCATCTGACTCTGGAAGGACTTTAAGGTCTCAAGAATAAGAGTTTTAAATGTGTTGAACTCCTCTGCGAGACTAGTCAGACTAACGTTGGAGGTTCTCTTCAGGAGTTCCGCTTCGAAGCCTGCCATCCTCTTCTCAAAGCAGTCTTGTATTTCTTGAATATTTTTCATGGTGACACTGTGATTGCTATATGTTAAAGATTATTTAGTTATGTTTATGGATGGATAACACTAGACCAGCAGGTATTTACTGTTCACAACTCTTTATATTCATTAAATTTGGTTAAAAACTATTTATTGTATTTTTATTTTAAATAATTAGTAAGAGCTTTTAAGTTCTTGTGTTGACCTTTCAACTACCCACATATATGTTCCGGCTTGTTATATCAAACATAGTGTTTGATATGTTATATCAAACACTATGTTCCGGCTTGCTGCCAAGCACAAGACAACGTTGATGCACCCGCGGTCTAAACACTGGCATTTGATAGACTACGCTATCGGCATATATACGGCAACGATACATCAGTCAAGTGCAAGTCACCCGCGTTATGCGCGGTGCGCACTGTTGGACTGATCATCGACTCATTGTCACTAACCTAAGACTCCGCCTCCGCCGTCCTCGTAGATCCATAAAGAAAAACCCTGCATGTTTAAACGTGGATAAGCTAAAGGACACTGACCATTAAGCTTGATGAGGACGTGCTGAAACAGGTCGATAAATTTCGTTATAAAACCAGGACATAAAAGTGTCTGTCTTTCAAATGAGTCTTTGAACTCCAATTTGATTAAAATCATCTCCACAGTACTCTATCTTTTGCAAGTACATATAAGGTATATAGCTGAAAACCAAGAAAGGATATATGTGAGATACAAGAAATATTGAGTAATCTTCGGAATGCCTAAACTTTCTTTTATCTGATTAATCTTATCATCTAAATTCTCATATGAATGAGACGTTCTATCATCATTCATCAATTTATTTCTATAATCATTGAGAGCGTCCCAGGAAGCTGAGTCACTAGAGGCAGTTTGAGGGGGTAGATATTTTATGAAATTCACATGTTGTGTTTACAAGAGACATTTTGTACCATATCTGGTGGGATATGAAAACATTTGCTATTATCATCTATTTTAATAAAAGAGCCATAACTAAACATTTTCCCACTATCACAATTACTGTTAGAAGAGAAATCATCTCTAAGACAATCGCATTTTTCAAATACTTCATTATTGGCCCATTTTGCTGCAAAATTGTTCAATCCCATTGCCTTTGATATTAATATAGGGTCATCAATTGATTGACTTCTTATCAATCTGACAATTATGTTGTATATTTCATCGATTTCTTGAGACAATGTAAGTATGTTATATAGTGATTGCATTAGCAAAACATTTGCACTAATCGCTAGTTCATGTGCTGTTTCTACATTGACTGCTCTTTGTCGATCAACTAACGTTTTCTGCTTCTTAGATAGTCCTGACACTTTCCCAGCATTGAGGTCTATTATTTTCCCATTGTCTGGTACAAGCAACTGATCAACTATCTCAAACATCATATTCCTCAGTACTCCTTCACCAGTCTTAGAAACATCAAACACAATTCCGTCATATGTATTGTTAGACCTTATAATGCACTTTATATTATCAGGATTTTCGGAGTAACATTCAGCTTCTTCTATTCTTATATTTGGGTTTGGTTTTCTTTCATAAGGGCAGAGTACCTCTCCAGTTGGATTAGTGTCACCGTTGTAATAAATATCGTTATTTAGTTCATGTTCCCTGTTGTCTTTATCATAGAAAACCCATCTTAGTGTGCCAGTATCACCTATCTGAGCAAATACAGGTACCTCAGCTTTAAATGCATTGCATTCCCAACTTGAAACACACGTGTGAACAGGAAATACCATCCATCTAGAGCCCTCCCATTTCAGTGTTTTGGGTCCATAATCAGTAGTCATTGTTGTGCTGTCAAAGCATCTTGTATTTGCAGTATCTCCCCTGCACTCTCCATCAGGTCTACATTCCCATCCAGTTGGGCATTTATTCGCTTTAAGCCATTGATGGGTATGCTGACATGTTGGATTAACTGTTTGTATAGACTCGTAACAGGCTGTATTTGCGTCTAATGAGCTGCCATCATAGCAGTAAATAGTTAACCATCTTCTCTTAGCATATCCTATCTCTGTTTTTTCGGGCCCTTCTGTGATCTTCACTCTTGTCTTTGTTATCTCGATATTTGGCTTCTTTACAGTGTGCAGTATCATTTTTTAATAACCTTCACATTTAGTCATGTCGCATGTTGGACTTATCTTTTCTCCTTTAATTAATAATATTGTGGATAGCACAATCATCATCTTGATTGTCGGGGTCATTTTTATTTGGCTTTGCAAAAACAAATTCTTGAATTATTTGATACACCTCATAATGGCGCATCCACAGATGTGTTACATAATATGAAAAATAACAAAAAAAGCGGAACGCAAATCCTTTATTCTTTCTGCACATACGATTTTTTGCCGACGGACAAAACACATATGGAACATGTTAGAATTGCTTTTAATCCGAATATCACATAAAGGAAATTTACCAACACTTATAGAATTGAACGAAAGAGAAAATAATAATGCGAATTAAACGAAAAATAATGCAAAAAAAGAAAAATACAAAAATGAACATACGGAATTTGGCAGGCGCAGCGATGATATTTTGGGGAACAAACATAAAAATAAAATAAAACTTGGCTTAGATAAACCAGAGCGGCGCATCTTGTCGGTTATTTTTCACAACTGATTAAAAATTATGACAGATAAACTACTATTTGTTGATTTCGGTTCCACGTTTCAATAAAATCTTTTTTAATATTCTTTAATAGGCCTTGGTTTTTCACTCGAAGACTGTCGACCCATCCTGTGACAGCGGCTTATGTCCTCAGGTGTAAAGGAATCAAGACCCAACTTACTTGATACCACGTCTGCCACCACCAGGGATGTACTCTCATCCTTTTTCTCCGCAACACCATGAATGAGAAGTATTTTACGGCAGCTGCGTGTCTCCATACTATCCACCTCATTCACTATTGCCTCCATCTGACTCTGGAAGGACTTTAAGGTCTCAAGAATAAGAGTTTTAAATGTGTTGAACTCCTCTGCGAGACTAGTCAGACTAACGTTGGAGGTTCTCTTCAGGAGTTCCGCTTCGAAGCCTGCCATCCTCTTCTCAAAGCAGTCTTGTATTTCTTGAATATTTTTCATGGTGACACTGTGATTGCTATATGTTAAAGATTATTTAGTTATGTTTATGGATGGATAACACTAGACCAGCAGGTATTTACTGTTCACAACTCTTTATATTCATTAAATTTGGTTAAAAACTATTTATTGTATTTTTATTTTAAATAATTAGTAAGAGCTTTTAAGTTCTTGTGTTGACCTTTCAACTACCCACATATATGTTCCGGCTTGTTATATCAAACATAGTGTTTAATATGTTATATCAAACACTATGTTCCGGCTTGCTGCCAAGCACAAGACAACGTTGATGCACCCGCGGTCTAAACACTGGCATTTGATAGACTACGCTATCGGCATATATACGGCAACGATACATCAGTCAAGTGCAAGTCACCCGCGTTATGCGCGGTGCGCACTGTTGGACTGATCATCGACTCATTGTCACTAACCTAAGACTCCGCCTCCGCCGTCCTCGTAGATCCATAAAGAAAAACCCTGCATGTTTAAACGTGGATAAGCTAAAGGACACTGACCATTAAGCTTGATGAGGACGTGCTGAAACAGGTCGATAAATTTCGTTATAAAACCAGGACATAAAAGTGTCTGTCTTTCAAATGAGTCTTTGAACTCCAATTTGATTAAAATCATCTCCACAGTACTCTATCTTTTGCAAGTACAGATAAGGTATATAGCTGAAAACCAAGAAAGGATATATGTGAGATACAAGAAATATTGAGTAATCTTCGGAATGCCTAAACTTTCTTTTATCTGATTAATCTTATCATCTAAATTCTCATATGAATGAGACGTTCTATCATCATTCATCAATTTATTTCTATAATCATTGAGAGCGTCCCAGGAAGCTGAGTCACTAGAGGCAGTTTGAGGGGGTAGATATTTTATGAAATTCACATGTTGTGTTTACAAGAGACATTTTGTACCATATCTGGTGGGATATGAAAACATTTGCTATTATCATCTATTTTAATAAAAGAGCCATAACTAAACATTTTCCCACTATCACAATTACTGTTAGAAGAGAAATCATCTCTAAGACAATCGCATTTTTCAAATACTTCATTATTGGCCCATTTTGCTGCAAAATTGTTCAATCCCATTGCCTTTGATATTAATATAGGGTCATCAATTGATTGACTTCTTATCAATCTGACAATTATGTTGTATATTTCATCGATTTCTTGAGACAATGTAAGTATGTTATATAGTGATTGCATTAGCAAAACATTTGCACTAATCGCTAGTTCATGTGCTGTTTCTACATTGACTGCTCTTTGTCGATCAACTAACGTTTTCTGCTTCTTAGATAGTCCTGACACTTTCCCAGCATTGAGGTCTATTATTTTCCCATTGTCTGGTACAAGCAACTGATCAACTATCTCAAACATCATATTCCTCAGTACTCCTTCACCAGTCTTAGAAACATCAAACACAATTCCGTCATATGTATTGTTAGACCTTATAATGCACTTTATATTATCAGGATTTTCGGAGTAACATTCAGCTTCTTCTATTCTTATATTTGGGTTTGGTTTTCTTTCATAAGGGCAGAGTACCTCTCCAGTTGGATTAGTGTCACCGTTGTAATAAATATCGTTATTTAGTTCATGTTCCCTGTTGTCTTTATCATAGAAAACCCATCTTAGTGTGCCAGTATCACCTATCTGAGCAAATACAGGTACCTCAGCTTTAAATGCATTGCATTCCCAACTTGAAACACACGTGTGAACAGGAAATACCATCCATCTAGAGCCCTCCCATTTCAGTGTTTTGGGTCCATAATCAGTAGTCATTGTTGTGCTGTCAAAGCATCTTGTATTTGCAGTATCTCCCCTGCACTCTCCATCAGGTCTACATTCCCATCCAGTTGGGCATTTATTCGCTTTAAGCCATTGATGGGTATGCTGACATGTTGGATTAACTGTTTGTATAGACTCGTAACAGCCTGTATTTGCGTCTAATGAGCTGCCATCATAGCAGTAAATAGTTAACCATCTTCTCTTAGCATATCCTATCTCTGTTTTTTCGGGCCCTTCTGTGATCTTCACTCTTGTCTTTGTTATCTCGATATTTGGCTTCTTTACAGTGTGCAGTATCATTTTGTAATAACCTTCACATTTAGTCATGTCGCATGTTGGACTTATCTTTTCTCCTTTAATTAATAATATTGTGGATAGCACAATCATCATCTTGATTGTCGGGGTCATTTTTATTTGGCTTTGCAAAAACAAATTCTTGAATTATTTGATACACCTCATAATGGCGCATCCACAGATGTGTTACATAATATGAAAAATAACTAAAAAAGCGGAACGCAAATCCTTTATTCTTTCTGCACATACGATTTTTTGCCGACGGACAAAACACATATGGAACATGTTAGAATTGCTTTTAATCCGAATATCACATAAAGGATTTACCAACACTTAAAGAATTGAACGAAAGAGAAAATAATAATGCGAATTCAACGAAAAATAATGCAAAAAAAGAAAAATACAAAAATGAACATACGGAATTTGGCAGGCGCAGCGATGATATTTTGGGGAACAAACATAAAAATAAAATAAAACTTGGCTTAGATAAACCAGAGCGGCGCATCTTGTCGGTTATTTTTCACAACTGGTTAAAAATTATGACAGATAAACTACTATTTGTTGATTTCGGTTGCACGTTTCAATAAAATCTTTTTTAATATTCTTTATGTATTTCTTCTTTTATACTACTTAGCAACATTACACCTTTTTGTTCTCTTCATTTTCCACAATTTTTATGACAATCAACTGAAATTTTGCCACAGACCACAAATTAAACAATTTAACCTTTTGATTGGCATAGACTTCGGATTGGAGGGCGATTGCCACATCAACACTCTCCCTCAATCGCTTTCCAATTCCGAACACAAACAACTTCCATCTAGTTCTGTACTAATCAAACGTATACTACTACTAATAAAACACAATGTATTTAAAATTACAAATTAGTGTCACACAGATTTACATTTATTTATGTTATCAAAACATCTATAGTTATTCTACTTATCCTTACCTATTTATTACTTAAGTATTTATTTTTATTTATGTATTTACTTGTATTTACTTTTACATGTAACAATTTCGCACTATGATCTAAGTATACACTTTATTATTTTAAGTACATTATTAAAGGCTCAATAATGTCTTAGCAATGCTTACTAATAACAGTCACTATACGAGTTTAACATTCTTATCAATTTAGGAAATCTTTCTCCTGTTAATGGTTTGGTAAACACATCCGCCTTTTGATCTATAGTTGGGATATACGAAACTTAATCATACCTTTCCCTAGTTTTTGCTTAATAAAATTACATTTCACATCTATATGTTTTAATCTCTTTTGATCTGGGTTTATAACTGTTTTAATTGTGCTCTGATTATCTTAATAAATTGTAACATTATTTATTCTTATATGAAAGTCTGACAATACCTTGACAAGCCAACATGCTTCGACTGAAGCTTCACATATGAAAATTAATTCAGCTTCAGTGGTTCTCAAAGCAACTGTGCTTTGTTTTTTTGATCTCCAAGTAATTTTATTTACAATATTGGTTCCAAACTAAAACAATGAACCTAAAACTAAAAAACCTTAATATAATAATAAAATATAATATTATAGCTAAAATATATCATTGAAATGAGTCCCTTTATGCATGGTTCCGAAGATACTGGCAGCGTTTCCTCTTTGAATAGCTAGACTAATTCTTTGTCCGAGGTAGCTGCCAGCTCTTCGGTCTCCTGTGATGTCGACTAATCTTTTTGTCCTTGTCCTTGAAAAGCTTTATAGCGCTAGGAACCAACGGCCCAAGGGTCTCGACACCGAATGGGACAAAATCATATTCGGAACCTATCACTGTCCCTAGCAAAGTCAGAATCAGCAAAACCTATTAATGTATTACAATTATTCTTAGTATAAATCATATTATAATTTACAGTGTGTTTTATGTATCTTAAAACCCTTTTTAAAGATTTCCATAATTTTTAGCTTGGCTTTGATTGAAATCTACTGAGATATGAGATAGCATCTGTTAAATACGGTCTAGTACTTGTCATTGCATACATTAAAGGATCTATTAGAGACCTACATTGGTTCTCTAAGGACATGTCTATGTCAGAGTCAGTCAAGTTAAGCTGAAAATCTTTTTCCATAGCTGTGGAATAATACCTTTACATTCTTGCATATTAAAGGGGCATGCCCACCTCCCATAGACACTTCGGCCCTAGGTGCACATACATAAACGCATATGGGGATGATATTAAGTAACTTATAGAATAAAATAGTAAAGGTATTGCTTTACAAAAAAGTCGGGATTTTTAAGTTATAGATGGATTTAATTGTCAGAAATCAGTATTTTAACAATCATTTTGCTTAAATACAACATGTATATTATTAAGTTTAGATAAGATCTAACAGGCATTTTAAGATCTTATACATCATTTGTATCAAATGTGATCAGTACATCATTCAGAAATTGAGCAAAATATTTGTCTGATACCGTGCCCAACCCAAATACCATATTACTGGCATAACATGGGCACAGCATCCTACCGTTCGACGGCCAACAATACAATTACAACAATACTTTTTAATTGCACTTCTACCAGAATCATTAGCATTAATTAAGATATATATGCAATATATTTTACGACTGATATGTCGACTTGCGATTCTAGCCCTAAGTAAAGAGCAATTAGGACTTATTTAGGTTTATTCCTTCCCTAATAAAGTCATTACATATTTCTATGTCATAAGTCTATCATGAAATGTTTTGAAGCCCTATTAAAATAATTTTGGCGAAATATTGCATATTGAATAAAATGCAGTTTTAAAAATACCTTTCACCACCTCTACGACCTGGACTTATTAGCATCTCTTGTCGTTAATTGAGATTCACCATCTTCTGGAGACAAAGGTACATGAACTTGATAACCACAACGTTCTAAAAGAGATAACGAATCTCTAAAGCCTCTATCTAGGATGAACACATCTCCGGATTGAAAATATCGCCTTAATGCACTAGATTCATGAGCAAATTCATTATTTATGATATCTGCATCTGATGTAGTTGCAGGATAAGGGTCCAGAATATCTATAATGTAACCATCGCTACGAATAAAAAAGAAAGGCTTTACAAGATTGCGATATTTGAGTAATGAGTAAGATTTTTTCTGATATAAATAATTGGAACTTTTTTCTATGTATATATATGTACCATCAGCAATTATAATGGGCCTCCTCCTATCTTCTCCACCATATAGTCCATTCGGAATAAGGAGATTTCTTTGAGTTTTTTCTGCTCGGGATATATGATTTATACCCACATTTCTAGGAACGAATTCCGCATTTAATATTTCTCGGGCCATATTCATAAGTCGTTCTAATGTGCTACTTGGCACTTGCAATAATGCAGATATCCGTTCGTCACTATCACCTGTTCTTAACTTCATTAAATATGCAGCAAGTGCTAAAGAACCCCTATGTTTACTCGACAGTCTCGGAACTTCAGACAGAATTTGATAATATTGTGCCTTTTATAGACTTTGAAAATATTCAGAGTATGTCACATTCTGGATTCTTCAGCCACTAATCTCGATATTAAATTTGTTAGACATCTTTCATTTAATGATGCCGACTCCCAGGCAGTTATGAAGTGTTTGTATTTTTCTGGTAAAGTTGAAAGAATTTTTGATGTAATCATGTCGTCACTTACATTTTGGTTTAAAGTTTTAAGTCGATAGGCTAAATTCTCAATTTTACTGATATTCATTGACATGTCTGTATTTTTATCAAATTAAAAGTTGAAAAATTCCTGTAACAAATTGCACTTTTGTTGTTCTGAGTCCTTTTCAAATATTTTACATAGTTTGGTAAACATTTTACAGGAGTTTTTACAATTTAATATGTGCATCAAATGCTTTTTATCTATAGTTGTCATGATCACCTTTTGTGCTCCAGCATCTTTTCTGTTCCAATCTGCTTTTTCATCAGTTTTAGTTAAGTTTTCATCTTTCCAGTCTCCATTTACAATTTCAAATAATCCACGAGCTTTAAATAATATTATAATTTGAAATTGCCACACTTCAAAGATTCGTTATTGCTAAGTTTTTCAATTAAAGCACTATCGTCCACTGATTGCGCCATTTTTATTTTCAATAGTCACTCACTAAGATTATATAATCACAAAGATTTTAACTTTTGTTGAACTTTTCACAAAATCTTTAGTTTTAAACAGTCTGGTAGGTGCCTGGGCCCATAACTTGTTAGATTTTAAAGTTTTATCCAAAATAAAACACGATTATTTACTGATGAAATCTATTACAAACTTTAACAACAAGCTTCCATGTTTTTTTTAACTTATTCTACTAACAATCAACTGCCAACCTTACTACTAAAAAGAACAATCTAGAACAGTGCTGCCATTCTGCTTGCTTGGATGTCGGCTTTTTGCTAAAGAAAGCCAGGGGGAACCAATTGCCACCAACGTGTTGCTGCAGGCAGGATCCGATATGGACGCTAGAGGCATCCGTGAACAGTCCAAGGCGTGCGCCGCTTATTGGGTGTTGTAGTAGAGTGCTATTGGACAAGCTATTTTGCAGGCCTCAAATTGCTCAAGGAGTTCAGGCGACCGTATAAATGGCTTAGCGTCTTTACCATTGATAGACACAACGGCATCTATTAGTGGGGCCTGGAACTGCGTGGCTTGAGGTACAAAACGACAGTAGTAATAATAATTTAATAATATTTATTTATTTGTAAGAATATTGTAAGTTACAGGTGTTAAATACGAAATTCCATCCATACCATTCTGCTGCTTCCAGCGTACAAATATTTCAAAAGGTCAAATTAATTAATTTCAGCAATGTTTCAACATTACTTTTCTGGAAATAGCTAGAATCATTATTATTTAATATATAATAAGACATATCACCTCAACATATTCTCAAGGACTATACAATACATTGCGGAGAATCATTAAATGCAATGTCAGAAAAAAATATACAAATTGTGACCATATTATCAAAAATAAATTAAATACAATGGCAAAAACCATTCAAGTTCACTAAACATATAGGTACTGTCAAGAATTATTTTATAAATTGTCAAATTGTCATGTTCAATAAATTGTCATCTAAGTTAAAATTCGAATCAAATTCTCTGTTGGGGTGGGTACACATAACTTGTAGGAGTTTCTTATGTAGTAGTTTAATATGCCCAGGAAATGACGCATACCTTGAACTGTTTTTGGAGGGGGGCAATCCAAAATAGCTTGTATGCGATTCTGAGGTGGTCGAGTGCCTTCAGCGCTGATGTGATATGCTAAAAATATAATTTCACGAGCACCAGCAACACATTTGGAAGGGTTGACGAATACACCATAATCTTGCAAGCGTAGAAAGAGGATTCGCAAATGTTTGTCTTGAGGTCAAACGGGGTGACTATAGCAGTCTTTGGGACATCCTCTTCAGCTACCGGGATCTGGTGATATGCCTTGACGAGGTCAATGGTGCTAAAGACCTTTGCGCCACTGAGGTTGTGCGCAAAATCGTGTAGCAACCGAACTGATTACCGATCTGGTACGTTTCTAGCGTTGAGCGCGCGACAGTTTCCGTGGGGTCGCCAAGTATCGTCCTTCTTCGAGGTCATGTGCAGTGGCGATGACGAAAATCTGTTTGACGGCCGGGACCAACCAGAGACGGCAGCTGTTAGAGCGGCAACTTGCGCATTTAGGTTCTCAATTTGCGACATCATCAAGTCCAGGGGCGAGGAGGTGGACGCAGCAAAACGTTATTAAGGCTTGGTTGAGCCTCAACAATCTTGTCCGCTATGTCGGTAATCCGTTCTAGACTCAAGTCGGTTTGAGCGGCAAGAATGCCTTGGACATGCTGTGGTAAACGTATTATCCATGCGCTGAAAGTGAAGCGCCAGCGAGAGAACGTATATGTCGAAGGAATTGGGAGGGTTTTCTATCCCTGAGTGCTTCGTCGCTGAGTAGCTGTTTATCTCTTACTTTTTCCGATGAAGAGAGTCTCTTTATAAGACTGTCTTTCATCATTTTATATTGCTCTGCATTTTATATTTTATATTGCTGGTGGGTTTATTATAATGTCTTCGATTTCCCTAGCAATCCTGTGGTCCATTTGGCTGAGCACGTGACTATATTTGGTTTCATCTATAGTTATAACTGCCTATATCATAGGAGAAATTGTGCCTCTGCTTGTGCAAACCATACGTGAACCCTATCTGGCCAAAAGAGTGGGAGTTCGATAGCTACTCTGCATATAGAAGGCTCAGTTTGTGGTTGTGCAGCCTCATGCTTAGACTATGAGGTACCGGCACGTAATACAACATTCTCAGCCTTAAGCGCAGGCAGGCGTGCCTGGAGTTCCTCCATAATGCAGGATGGGTTAGTGAATAAGGTTGTTAGTATCTTAACAAGTACCAAACCATGCACATACACCACACCAGAATAGACAAACAGCACAGAACAATAAAAAAAGATAAAATAATAATAATAAGTGTTTCAGATAATTGTCCACTTTTTATCAAAAAATCTATACTGTAGGTGAGTAGCGGGGAGACAACACAATGGACATCAATATATAATCAGAGACAAATTTTTTACATCTTTTTATTTACAGCTGTTGCAGGGAAGACTCTGAACGCACTTAAATGTGTATATCACAAACCAATGATTCATGTACCAAACTAATCACCAATGTTAAAAAAACAGGAAAAATATAGGAATAACAATATGAATTTAGTTAGTTTACGCCACCCCTCAAATACACCTCGTATTCGAGTTCGGGTTTTTGTAGACACGAGAATTTAATATCGTAGGCCATTTTGAGTTAATATAAACGCGGAAGTTAAAAGTTAAGAAAACAAAAATCGAAAAGAAATTTGTAAAACGCCGTCCAGGTAATAATAAAACTAATTTATTGTGTCTAAGTGAGAAATTAACAAGCAGGTAGGTTTAGCGTGCGATCTCGTGGCAACGCGATGCGAAACCGGTTTTCGGTAGCGAAAAAGCACATGCGCGGCGCGATGATAGGTTCTTTATAGCAATTTATATTCACCACAAGTTTGCAAAATTAAAAGTAAATGCAATTAAGCGTATGCGGAAATACACAGCGAAAAAAAATAGATAAGAAAAACACTTGCTTGGACGGGTTTTGACACAGAACACATAAAATGACTGCACGGTTGGCCTAGTGGCTTAAGCGGTCGCCACGCCGCTTCCTACTACGCCAAGTGTCGTGGGTTCAAATCCCACGTAGGACAACACTTTGTGTGATTCACAATTTGTTGTTCTGAGTCTGGGTGTCCTTTGTGTCCGTTTCATGTATGTTTGTAAAGTCCCCCGCGACACAGGAATTTATATTCCTAATGCGGGAGTTGTTTTTTTAAAAAGAAAAAAAAAAAAAAAAAAAGCACACAGTAAAAAAAAAATACGAGGCAACCACCGAAAGAACTCTCAGCCTATTTATACGGGCGCCAGTCCAACTTAAAATTAAAAGATGCACATTTGACAATTCAAATCATCGAATTATAGTCACATATGCTGTTAGCTGCTCTGTTTTGATGCTGCAGCTGTTTAACCTGAGGATGTTTTTGTCCTGGGTTATTTTTCACCCACTGATCATGGGTCCTTTTACCGTGTGCATAACTTTCATACCGGTTTGTTGCCGCTGTCTGCGAAATCTCATGATTGCGCATCATCACGGCCGTACGTGGAGTATACAAGTTGTATGGTACACCATTACGCTGATTAGTGGGATATTTGATTTCTTGTGACATATTTGTAGTTAAAACAAAATAGTTCAGAAGTGTTTGAATATATCAATCTATTCAATAGAACTCTTGCAAAAACCTTTCCAGGAGCTGATAGTAGTGAAATACCGCGATATGAGTTACAGTCGGATCGGTCACCCCTGTCCTTGTAGAGGGCACTAATACGAGACAATTTAAATTCGTCTGGGACTCGCTCCTCCTCCCACATTCGAACAAATAGTTTCCATACTTACGTGTGCACTACCGCCGTATTTCAATAGCTCGCTTGGTATATGGTCAATGCCAACTGCCCTCTTGTTTTTCTGCTGGCTGATGGCAGTTGCAATCTCGTCGAGCATCAGTGGCTCATCCAGCTCGATAGATAATGGGAGTTGAGGCATTCGGCCGATGTTTTGCAGATCGGCTGATCGGTCCACGTTCAGCAAAGAGTTGAAGTGTTCAGCCCAATGTTTTAGTACTTCCTCCTTGCTAGTGAGGAGGCGTGAACTGTCCAAAGACCTCAGAGGTACTTTTGCTCGGTGGGAAATACCAATCAGCTTGCGCACCTCGTAACTCCCCAAACTGTTTGGTGTCAGCAAGCCACTGCATTTGACACTGCCACCACTTATCTTTTATCTGACGAGACAGCTTGCGCAATTCTTGATCACTCGCTTTGACCACCGCAATGCTTCCACCTCTTCTACCGTGCTGTCGCAAGAGCTCTCGATGTTTGTCGAATGCTGCTTTGAGAGCCTCACTGTTGTCATAGAACCAGTCTTCGTTACGCCGGCCTTTTGTACCCAGTGTAGCTAAAGCGGTTTCCATAATGTGACTAGCCAAAGCTCCAAAAGCAGCACCGACAGCATCCTTCTCATTTGCAGGCAACAGCTTTCCCGATAAGGCTTTGGCATATTCTTGTCTTTTTTTTTTACGAGGTGGGAAATCCCTTCGGATGCCCGGCTCCTCGGGGATACAGAATCCAGGAGTAAGTGGTGTTTCCACTAAAACCGCGTGTGTTTAAAGCACTGCTTATAACATTTGCTATTTTTATAGCCATTTGCAGTGTATCATTAAGGCATCCAGGAAGAGTTTTAGAAGCTAACGCCTGACGATGATACAGTACGTTGTTTTTACCTTAGGATTTTTCTGTTTTACTATCGTCAGTTTGCCAGCCCGGAACGTGATCCCAACAATGCCGGAGCACCATCAGTACAGTACATCAGGCAACAAGTTTATCCCACATAAGATTATGTTTCTTAAAATATTCCGATATTGAGTTCATGGCGTCGATACCTTTTGGTGTTATTTCCAGTTGCCGTGAAATCAATAATTCTTCTTCAATTATGTTGTCGTCGTCTAAAAAGCGAACAAATAAAAGTAGTTGACAACAATTTGAAATGTCGGTGGATTCATCACTCTGCAAACCAAAAAATGGTGACTGTTTGAATCTTGAAACAAGTTGCTCTTCTATATCATTTGACTTAAGTTCAATTCTAGCTTTGACTGTGTTATTGGACAGAGTTATATCTTGTATTATTTCTACTAAATTCCAAAAACGATTCGGTGATACAAGTTTAAGGGTCGAAATGAGAGTTTTTAAGTGTTAAGTTTATTACTAAAGTTCCCACTTAAGTAAAAACAAAACAGTAGATAAGCCACAGTTAACATAAACAAACAGGGTTAAGAAAAATATAGGTTCGCGGTTAACTGTGCCTGTGTATTATATGCGCCTTGGGCGACGTATATAAAACAGCAGTGGGGGGTTAGGTAAGGGTGAGAATTGTATTATGGATGGGTTTTTTCACGTGTTGGTGACAGGATCTGCTGGTGGCAGCAATCCACGGGCTGGGCCTCGTGGTAGGTACGCACTGAGAAGATTGTTCATGGTAATACTATATCGGCACGCAAGCAATGAGCTGATTTGGGGGTTTTTCTCACTTGTGGTTGTCTGAGCAGAATATAACTTTCACTTCACACTTTTTATTAGCACGCTTGCGCGCGGGGTTCACACTTCATAAGTTTTAGTTCAAGTCTCAAACGTCACTCGCTTGTCAATTTGACAAGCGTTCGTTTCGCAGACGTCCCGCAGTGAATGTTATGTATTGGAATTCTAGATTACTGTGTCTAATACATAGACAAGTACCCCTTGCGTTCAAGTTACTTGAAATGACATAAAAAGGTTTATGTTTATAAAATGTTGTGAAACCATAGCGTCCACCCTCACTTCCTCTACTTATTATAAAGGTTTACTAACGTATCGGTCCAATACCTTATTTGTTTTTTAACTTAATTCCTTGTTTTAGTTTGCTTTACACCTGACGTATTTCTAATATTAACCTAACCAGGATAGCTCGTTATTTCGGCTCTTTGAATCTTATTCTTTTCTTCGTATTCCTTTTAATCCCATCATTTTATTTATTTATTTTTGAAGAAGGCTTACAGACTAATATACTTATGGTTAATACAATTAAGTTTTTAAGTTGCTAACAACAAGCCTCCGTATGAATGTTGTTTTCCGGACATATTTCTTATTCTTAGCATTTTGTATTAGATTCCTCTAAGTATTTTTCTCTTTACTAATCCTTGTATTTTGATGCATTCTTTTTAAAGTATAAGCAAGTACTTCCTCTCGTGCTTTGAATTTGGTCACCAAACGTTGGAGAGCTGATTTTGAAGGGCCAACGCGTTTGCCGTAAAATGGACGTAATGCGCGAAACGTTTGCACTAACGAGCACTCATTTTGAAAATAAAGTATTAACATTTATACTGCTGCTCAATCGTGTAACTTGCCATGGTGATTTGGCATCAGTAACTGAAGAAATAACAACGCATTTGACTGATGCTGCGAAAACAACATGGTTGCCACAAACTGTCAACATCGACCCGCCCTATTTGAAAGACCCTATTTACACTATGTGTGTGTGTGTGTGAGTGGTGTAGCTCACTGTGATACTAATCACGGTGAAATTCACACCCCATCAAACAGTCATAATATAAATTTTCGCACAATTTTCTTAAATTATTTTTATATTATTCGTGCAACAATACTTCTCTCTCATCCCTCCATTTCATTACTGTTATCCCTTTTTCGTTTTCACGTGCAATTTGTTTTCCAATTTTCAGCTACTTCTGAGTAACATCCTTTAGTCCGTCCTTTCCTATTCTTTCTTACCTTCCCAACTACATGAGTATCAGCTTCTAACAATTTATCTGCCAGGCTCACACTCGTATACCAGTTATCGGTATACATAGTGTGAACTTTATGTGGGTGTTGTGTTCTCAGTATCCAATGGTTTGCCAGCATATTCCTCTAGTTTAAATGTGTACCCAGGGATGGTATATAGTTTAAATACTTTATAAATTTTCTGCTTCAGGTACTGTCGAAATATTATACGGCCACGAAACGGTACCAAACTTTCGTCTACGCAGAGTGGTTCATGAGGATAGAAGTGTTTCTTAAAATTTGTATTATGGGTACTTGTCAATGCATTTTCAGAAAGTTTTGTTTAAAATCCGGGTCATTCGACCAATAAAGTGATATAGATATCAACCTCACCATACCCATGTGTACAATTATGCCAAAAACATCTTTTGATCTTTTCTGTATCTGTTGGTTTCCATTTGTACAATCTAGAACTTGGCTTCAATCTCATTTTAGATATAGTTTGCCGAGCGAAAAGATTTATTTGAAAGACAATAGTTTCAAAAACTTCGTCCGTTAGCAACAATGCATAACATTCGTCAGCGCTAGAATTACTCATGTAGAGTGTCTCTAGTGCAATGGTTTCAAACCTGGAGATTCCGTGAAGGATAAAATTAATCAAATATAATTCGTGGTTTACCAGTTTTGACTGGCCATTTATTGGTAGATGTTGATCCTGCAGAGGATGGTCTTATGAATGTTTTATCTGTATCAGATTCCGAGTCAGAAAAAACTCGGTGTCTCTTTCTTTTCCGATGTATTTCCAAAATATCTTCATCACTGCTGTCACTCGATGAAATACGTTTGTAATTACACTGTGATTCAGTACTTTACAATTCTTCTTCTTGCAGTACAAACTGTATCACAATATTATCAATTTACAATAAATCCTCTTGACGGAAGGCAAAATCTTCAAAATACATTGTTGCATGTCATTCAATGGATTCAAGTCAGGTGACCGAGGAGGCCATGCGCGAGGTCCAAATCGCCCAATCCACCGGTTTGGGAACTCTTGATCAAGATGTTCCTGCAATGACCGGATTGTGTGCGTTGGTGCGCCATCGTACTGGAACCACATATGCCATCGCTGGTCTAGTGGAATGTCATCCGGATATGAGGTCATCCCGTTCATTCTCGAGGGCAAGAACACGGGTCCTACGATCGTCATCTGATGGGTAGCTGCCCAAACGTTTACAGACCACCGTACCTGTCCTGTCTCTTGAAATGCACGAGGATTAGTCTCCGACCAATAGTGAGACTTCCGTCGGTTCCACATGCCATTTCGCGTGAAGGTTGGTTCGTCTGTCCATAAAACATTTTTGGCAAACATGGTAGGATTATCTTTGGTCAGTATCCATTTGCAATAGTCAAGTCGCCTAGCCTTGTCTTCAAGAAGCAATGCCTGGACTTTGTGAATTTTGTAAGGTTTTTTTATTTGTTCTTATGTTCTTATGCACCGTTTTATGCGATATTGCGGTTCCATGGCCTCTAATTATCGTTCGCCATCGTCGCCACAGTTCGTGTTCCTACCCGAGGATTTCTCTCAACAAGAGCCAAGACCTGTTCTTCCACTCGAGCATCAACCTCTATGCCTCCTCCATGCCTTTGGGGTGTGATCCTCTCATTATTTAAAACTCTCTGGTAGGCAGCCGTGATGACTCTAGCATCAGATGGGTGGTGATGGTTCGGGTACCCCTCACGGTAAATACGCAAGGCCCGTGACGCATTTCCGCGGGCTTCACTTCACCATAGCACATGAGCATTTGTCCGTACTCCCTAGCACTAAGCATTATAAATAATCACTCTCACTGTTATAATAAAAGTACCTATTCTAACTTAACACAAATTATAAAATAAAAAGAGGATAAACAACGAAAAAAATACTTAACCTACTATAACCTATAATTGCAAATTATTATGCACCACGTAAGTGTCTGTTACGAGTATGTATTAATTATCTGTGGGTAACCCCATTAGCTGTCAGATGACAGATCGAGCGCGTGGCTCGGAAGTAGTTGTAAAAGTTGTAAGTGTGTGGATATATTTTTGAACAATAAAATAGCTGAACTATAAGATAAAGTGTCTTATTGTAAGGAACATAACATTGGCGACGAGTAAAAGTAACGAACCTACAATCCAAAATGATGATCGGCTCTATAGAACCCTACAGGTCTGATACCGACTTTGAGACGTACATGGAGCATATGGAACAGTTCTTTATAGTCTATGATGTAAAGGCAGACAAAAAGGTTCCTCTCTTTTTAACCCTGATCGGTTCAGAAGCTTACGATACCCTAAAAAACTTAAGTGCACCGAGGAAACCAGCGGAAACCGAGTACGAAAAATTGGTACAAATTTTAAATGGTCATTATGTTACCAGCAAATCTGTCATTGCAGAGCGATTTCTTTTTCATAAATGTGTACAGAAAGATTCACAATCGCTTAATTAGTCCGGTCAATTTAGACATTCCAAGGTGCATAAAGTCCCACACACACAAAGTTCACAAGCTGAAAATCAGTAAAATTGTTCAAAACATAATTATAAATAATATTTAAAAATTCCCCATTATTCCCGTGTATGGATTTTTTTTTATTCAAGGTCAAAGGTAAAAAAAAATGAGTTTTTCGAGATTTTCAGCTAACCGGTAAGTTTTATTATAAAATCACATAAGACAAAATTGTAGAGAATAAAATTATCTATAAATATGTATCAAAGTTTCTTTTCTACGAGCCACCGTTTCTGAGATATAAGGATTCAAAAAGTTATGAAGCGCAATACACACACAGAGCGGGTGCGGGCGCGGGTCGTGTTTCTTTGACACAAATTGGAGGCGAGCTATATCTACAAGAAACAAACTCGCAGTTGGTTTATAGTTAGCAAGCTTTTATTTATTATTTTTTAATTAATCATAAGAATAGTATCAATAGCCTCAATAGGCATTTTTTTTAGAAATAAGGCACACGATGGTTATTATATTTCTTATTTAGATATTTGTAGAATTAAATGAAGTTGAAGGCAAATTTTTCAGTGACATATCTTCTGAGCGAATATTTGTACTCGTACATTGTGCATTAACTGAATGAATTGAGTAAACATTCGTGAGATCACAAACTATTGCATTCGATAAGTCTTGTGGCATATTACTTATCTGTTCTACATTTGTGTGAATAAATGAATCTTCTGAATTTGTATTGTCTGGTATTAATGACATCACAGAATAAGCTGGTGATTGGTTTACATATTCAGTAGACGTTATTTCGCTTAGCTCTGCTTCGGAAAATAATTCAGGTAAATCTACTTTTAGCATAGCTTGTTTCCGCTGCGATAATTTTTTGAACGTTTGTGCGTAACTTAAAAATAAATAGTCGACATCGTCGTGCCTCGGTTTTTTCTTTTCCAAGTAGCTTTTAATCATGTTGTCGACATCTGGCTCATCTGGCTCTCTAGTCTTTTTTTTTGACCCGGCGGGGTGTTTCAATTGGTTCGTTCGATGTTAGTCGAAAAGTCGATATTGGATTCGAAGATTCTAAGGATTCGTGCTCCGCAGTTCCTCTGGGGTTAATACCACTATCCAAAAACGATAGTTGCGCAGACCACATGAAGCTAATAGAGTTTCTTTCACTCCCTGTTCTTCCTTTTAATTGCTTTTTATATTTAATGTATCCATCCCTCATACTTTTCCACTTCTTCTTTATTGTATCACCTGCAAATTGGAAAAATAAATTAGTTTATTTTTATTTCAAGTACCTAATGACTGGTGATTCGTATCAAAGTATAGGATTCTCTTATCGACTCGGAACCAGTACTATTTCGAATGTAGTAAAAGAAGTATGTAACGCCTTCAGAAGATACCTGGAGGCAGTCGGAAGTGGGTTATAGAGAAATATGGAATTTTCCTAATTGTGTTGGAAGTATTGACGGCAAACATGTTAATATATTTACAATAGTTCTACTGGCCATAGTAGATCCATTTTATAAGTTTGTCATGGTTGATATCGGAAGTTATGGCCGCCATAGCGACAACTCAACTTTTTAGAATTCAAGATTTTATCAAGAATATATTCACTATAACATGTTATTGCCTCCAAAACCGTTACCATGCTCAGATGATCCCGTTCCCCATGTATTAATAGGCGTTGAAGGATTTGGACTTAAAACTTATTTAATGAGACCCTTTCCTAGGGCCACAGTGTTACAAGATACACGAAAAACCAACTTTAATTATAGACTATGCCGTGCAAGGCGTGTTGTAGAAAATGCTTTTGGGATATTAACACACAAATGGCGGGTTTTTAGAGGACCTATGGAATGTTAAGTTGAAACTGCAATAGATGTGGTCAAAGCTGCAACTTGTTTGCATAACTACATCATTCTCAAACGGGGTAATTATGACTTAGAATTTTCGCAAAACATGGCGGCGACATCGGTTACTACAAGAGGATTAGCATCGATAAACCCCACAAATAGACGGTCAACAAGTGAATCTTTCCAAATTAGAGGAAAATTTGTTAACTATTTTAATACTAATAATTAAATAAAAATAAAATACTTGTTTCATTTAAATGTTCTGCAATCTGTTGCCATAGCCTAGCTTTCAAAACAACGTTTTTGTAGTTATTATCACTTGGTTCGTACAAACAACTTTGTTGACGAACACATTCAATAATTTGTTCATTCAGACCCATAGCAAAATCGAACTATTTTTGTAATGCGTTACGCATAATAAATATGCCTTTGCGTTTACTATACAAAATATAGCAAATTCACAAAACGCGCGCTAATCTCTAGCCGGCGGCACGCAATGACGCGACGTGATGTTAACAGTTCTAAGTACTGATAGGTATAGCTATATAGAACAGCGGTCGAGTTATCGTAGGCGCGTGCGACGGGGGTTATATAGCAATGAATAAATAAGCAACGCGATGACTAGTCTCGCCGGAATGATTGACTGTCGTGATACACTTCGCCGATAAGAACCAAGCGACGCGAACTGGGTTGAGTCGATTTATTCAAACGTATAAAGAGTGTTAAGCAATAGAAATTTGTATACGTAGAAAATCAGCCAACAGTGCGCGACTCGGTAAACAACTAGGTACACACGTCCGCACACTACCTGGGCGCGCTGAGACTGATATACTCATAATAGAGAGATATAGTTGCCTGATTATTATTTAAAATTCTACTAAGATTACGGTAAAATATTTTGATAGTATAATGTCAATGAGAATGTCTTTGGGCTCTCTAAATGTAGATTTTCAAATTACTTAATATTTTTATAGGGCTGACTGCGGTACCGTGATTCCGCCAAAAAGTGTGTATTGGGAATTGGGAGTACTTTGACAAACTTAATATTACTAAAGCAAGATGTCGCTCCTGTTCCAAAGTTTTGAAAACTTGTGGTAACGTGGTAACACAAATTTAAAACTGCATATGGGAAAGACGCCGTCGGTCCCGGTTGTCATGAACATCTACCAGATACAAGGTTACACGAAATTGCTTTAAGGACAAGATTAAAGGGATGAATAGCATAACTCTTACCACAGATATCTGGACTAATAATATGCAAACTCGGAGTTTTATAGGTGTTACTATTCATTTTTATGAAGACAATGGTATCATCCACATTGGGAGTGTATGAGTTAATGGAATCTCATACCGCTGAATACATTGGGGAGTTGTTACAAACTTGCGAAGAATGGCTACAAATAAAGTATTGGCAGTAGTGACTGACGGTGAAGAAAATGTAGTGAAAGCTATTGATATTGCGTTTGGCAAAAAAGTCAACGTTATTTGTTTCGCCCACTTGCTAAATTTAGTGGCGCATAAATCTATTAAAAAACTGTCTATTTGCCAAGCTTGATTGCGTCCATTAAAAAAATTGTCACGTGGTTAAAGCAATGTGTTGCAGCAAGTGATGAGCTACGGAAGCAATCAGAACTGAAACTGATTATAGACGTCGCTACCCGCTGGAACTCAACATTTTACATGGTCGAAAGATTTTTGGAACTGCGTTCAGCTATTAATGAAATTGAAAACTGCCATATCATGCTCCTCCAATGATAAACGCTAAACAAATAGAACAATTAACTGTCATTTGTTAAATTTTAAGCCCATTAGAATTCGCAACTCAAGAGGCATGCGGAGAAAGCTTTGTTACCAGCAGCAAAGTTATTCCTTTAACGCAATAGCTAAATTTGAAAATTAACGGTTTGTGCCCAAAACACGTCATTGGGGAAAACTTAAAACAGAATGCATTAGTAGAAATAAAAAACGTTTGCTGCCATCAAGACATGTAAATGTTCTTGCGATTTCTAGGAATTGCTTACCACTGCAGAACTGCAATTAACTGGGAACGAAGAGCGTATTGGTGAAATTGAGTCTCAGTGTGATCAGAAAGAAGAATTTAATTTATGGAGCGGTTATTATAAACTAGTCCAAGAAAAAAATAGTGTACCCTCACAAAGCGAGTTGGACATGCCCTCAGAGTTGAGCTATTTTCTTAAAAATCCATTAACTTCAGTCGGTCGGTAAACGTCAAAGTGAACGGTAGCGGAATAACGTTAGAAAATATAAGTCTACCCCCTTTTAAAATATGTAGGATAAAAAGTGTGATACGTGTAAAAAAAATGTTACCAAGAAGATGCCTGGTCTGGAGTGCAGCAGGTGTGCTAAAATCGTACATGCCGATCCTGTTTGCTCAAAATTGTGCAAAAAAAAGCTAAACACCATTAATAACTCGACCGGGATAGATTGGAGTTGTGACGATTGCCTGAAAAATATCACACGCAGATCTTCTTTCGTGATTCCTGAGGAGGACGATGATGAGGATACCTATGAGGCTAATAGATCCACGGAGATAGCTCCTATAGTCGACGCTAAAAAACTTGTGCAAGACATTAGTCGAGAGCTAAAGAAGACCTTACGCGAGGAAATCAGAAGTCTCAAGACTCACTCGCTCGAATTTCTCAGTGAGAAGATAACAGGAATGGAACAGTCAATTAAAAAACAGGACAACAAAATAAAGGACCTAGAGAATAAAAATTACGACCTACAGAACAAAAACAAAAACCTAGAACTGCGTGTTAAGGTCTTGGAACAAGGGTTCAAAAAGTTTGAGCAACGATCTCTTGCAACAACTTTAGAGATAGCTGGGTTACCGGAAATACCGTCCAGTAATGTAAAAACTATTGTAGATACTGTAGCCTTAAAACTGAATGTTGAGGACAAGGAAATATAATCGTCACGCCGGCAACCAGGAAGTAAAGATAAACCAGACTCCATCCTTGTAGACCGTAAGTCTAAGACACTCCAGCAACAATGGGTAGATGCTAGCAAGCAACATTGTCTCACCGTGGGTCAACTAGTTCCTAACGCTCCGAAGGGACAAGCTAAGGGACGTGTTTACATACGGAAGGCTCTAACCAAGCATCAAAAAACATTACTATATAATGCTAAAACGCAGTTACTAAACAAGTATTGTCGTAGTAACAAGTAGTACGTGTTGTGTAAGAATAGTAAAGTATGTGCTATGAAATCCAGTACTAGTAAAATTTACTATATCCGTACGTTGCATGACATCGAACAAATTGGAAAGTTACTTTCAGTCCAACCTGAGCCGCAACCAGGAGGATTCAAACTATTTTAAGGTTGTCTTAGTTTGAGTTTCGGCTCCTGCAGGAAGTGGTCGAGGGCCTATTCCCGCAGCAGGCGGAACACACGCCCCCGTCGATGGCCCGTCGTGGTCGTCGTCGGGACAGCGTGGGTGATGTTCCGCCTGTCAGGGCATCTGAGGTAGGGGCGGCTGTTCTACGGATTCGATCCAAGAACACCGCCCCCGGGCCGGACGGGGTTCCAGCCCGAGTGATGGCCCGTGCCCTCGACTACATGTCGGACCACCTCAGGGGAGTGTTGGACGCTAGCCTGGCGTCCGGACGCTTCCCTGAGCGTTGGAAGTGCGGGAAGCTGGTCCTGATACAAAAGCATGGACGGCCTGCCGATTCGGTCGCGGCCTACAGGCCCATCGTGTTGCAGGACGAGGCGGGTAAGTTGTTCGAGAGGGTTCTCTCTGCCCGCATCGTCCGGCACTTCTGCGAGGTGGGCCCCGACCTGTCGGACGCCCAATTCGGTTTCCGAGAAGGGCGTTCGACGGTCGACGCGATCCTGCGCCTGAGGGCCGTGCGTGACCGAAGAGGCGGTGAGCTGCGGCGGGGTGGTGTTGGCGGTGTCCTTGGACATCGCCAACGCCTTCAATAGTCTGCCATTCGGCTGCATCAGGGCCGCACTCCAATACCACGGAGTGCCAGGGTACCTGAGGCGGCTGGTGGCAGACTATTTAGAGGAGCGTACCGTCGAGTACGAGGACCGAGATGGCGCCTTGAGACGCAGGGCCATGTCGTGCGGTGTTCCACAGGGGTCTGTCTCTAGGACCCCTGTGGAACACCGCACCGCAATGTCTCTAGGACCACTCCTGTGGAACATGGGATACGACTGGGCCCTACGAGGGCGTCTCCCCCCCGGGCTGGGTGTAATCTGTTACGCAGACGACACCCTAGTCACGGCCCGGGGAGCAAACTTTGAGGAGACGGCGCGCCTGGCCACCACGGGAGTCTCCCGGGTGGCCAGGCGCGCCGTGGCCGGCAGTGACAGTTGTTTTACCGCGGTCGCAACCTTCTGCGAGGACGTAATCTTGCAGAAGGAGGTGGCGGAGAAGGCCCGGGAGGATGCAATCCAAGCGGACCCGATCCGCCGCCGGCGCCCGGGGCGGCGTAGGCGCGCATACCTGCGTCTCATGCCGCCCTGAGAGTGACCGCGGATGGGCGGGACGGGTTTCCCGTCCGTCCGCAGTGGAGGCCAACCGCGAGGGGGCGACGTCCGCGTGTGACCGGACGTTGCCTAATTAGAGAGTTAAATTTTGAGATGGTGCCCGCAACAGTGCGGGCAGGCGCCGGTTGGAGTCCAGAAGGAAATCCCCTCCCTGGACTCCTTCCAATACAAAGGCGCAGAGAGGGTCACACCGTGTGGTTTTAGTCGGTTCGAGTCCGACACACCACCCCGCCGTAACCCCCGACGGGGTGACGGTCCGCGGGGATTTCCACACGTTAATAAAAAAAAAATGTTTGAGTTTCGGCTATTGAATTTTTTTTTTTTGTTATTGTTAAAATTGTAGTAAATTTAGAAGTAATTATGGATATAGATATAAGAGAAGTTGTAGGTTGTAAGTCTATGAAGCAGTTCTCAAAACAATTACCAGCGAAAACTAATTTAAGTCTATCATGCTTGCATTTCAATATCAGATCACTAATTAAAAATTTTACTTCACTACAACAAACCATTCACAGCTGTAACTTTCCAATAGACTTAATCATATTGACCGACTTAATCATATTAAAAAGTCGGCGACATTATTGTGTACGTGCGAAGTCATATTAAATTCTCAGTAATCGAAGAAAAAAGAAAAATAACCTTTGAGAACATTACAGGTATTTTGACATTAGGTCCACAATGCGATGTAGTTGTGTGTGCAATCGATAGGCCTCCCTTTACAAGTAAATATCTATTTGTCACAGAACTAAGTTAACACATCACTAAGTATGAGTTAAAACAAAACTTCCTTCTTATTGGGGATACAAACATTGACTTAGAAGTTCTTTCGTCATACAAAGATGCATACTTAGGAGCACTTAGCGAACACGGACTGATATGTGGAATAACTGACTATACTAGAATTGAAACTAAAAAAGATTTGATTACTAGATCTTGTATAGATCACATATTCGCACGCTTCCCCACATCACATCTGTTCACGGCGGTGCTCGATGTCGTACTGGCAGACCACCGGGGCATTATACTTACCTGTGTTGACGAGTCGCGCTCGGACGAGATTTCTAGGGATGTACAGGTGTTACGAAAATTATTTTTGACTACAATACTTCTTATAAAGAACTTAAAAATGTGGAATGGATAAAGAAAAAGGGTATGACGTCTCCCAACGATATTTTATGTCTTATTTATGACTCATTTGAAAACGCAAATAAGTGTGCAAATGGTAATAAAACATACAAATTACATAGCAAACCGTCCAAACAAAAAATCAGTTTAACATGGATCGATGATAATGTTACCCGGCTTTGTCATAAAAGAGATAAATTATTTTCGGCCTGGAAAAATAGTCTAAATGACCCAAAACTCAAATTGGAATACAATCATATAAGAAATAAAATTCATAAACTTCTAGAAAGAAAAAGAAATAAATTCTACCTACAAGAAATAAAACATAACTTCAAAAATATAAAAAATGTATAGAAAATTGTTAATCAAATGTTAAGAAGATTAACACTTACAATCAACGAAGTTATACTTAGGGCATTCAATGCACAAAGAAATTCTACCAAAAATATTGCCGACAAATTTGCAATTAGTTTTAAAAGTTAACAATAACAATCATAATGCCTGTCATGGTTTGTGTTTTGCTAAAAAACATCCCACTTTGCAATCATCACAGCTATCTTCAGAGTTAAGGTTGGATAATTATCTGAGAAGCCGGACCTTGCTGTATTTGCACATTTGATGCTGATGATGGCGGCACTCTTTGGTACATTTAAAACAGATGAAGGTGTGTATGGATAAGGCGTAGATGGCGCTGGTGATGAATGCGTTGCAAAAGTATTGATTTGAACGGAATTCCTAAGCAGGTTATTTAGTTGGGCTTCAAACAGAACATCGTTTATGGCTTTTTCTGCAAATAACCTCTGAGTTGGGTTAAGATTGTTTACCAAGACCATACCAGAGCGACCGGATTAACGTCTTGTTGTGAAGATATGGCAGACGAAGGCTGAACCAGCAGTGTGCAGGCTCGTTCAAGCAACTCGTTCTGTTTTGCTAGCGTCCCTGATATCTTTCTTACTTTCACCGGTCGACTTTCGTTTGTTATAGATGAAATGGTCAAAGAATTCTCTTCACTTCTTACTTCGGATGAATCATCATTCTGTAAATATTAAATAGTAAAAAACTGTTATTTTTTAGATGCCGACCAATACTGAAGATTGGATTGATATCGCAAATGAATTTAGAAGGCTTTACAATTTCCTCTCTATGTATTGGATGTTTAGACGGAAAACATATTGAATTAACTAAACCTGAAGATTCAGGACCTTCATTACAATTATTAAGGCTAGTACAGCATAGTGCTTATGGCTTTAGTTAATGCAAGGAAGGAGTTCATCATGATTGATGTTGGAACTAACGGAAGAACATCTGATGGTGGAGTTTTGTTCTACACCAAATTTTGGGAACTCTATGAACAATGCAAGCTTAAGTTGCCAGAACCATGTAGGTTACCTAATACCACTGCGATTTTGCCGTATGTATTTTTAGGTGATGAAGCCTTTGCTCTTGGTAGAAATCTAATAAAACCATATCCTCAAAAAACAAGTAATGCTGAAGAACAAATTTTTAATAAGCGATTATCGTCTACTCGACAAGTTGTTGAATGTGCTTTTGGTTTAATGGCTACCAAATTTCGTGTACTGCATACGGAAATGTACTTGGAACCACAAAAAGTGACAATTGTGACTACTGCTATTTGCTACTTACATAATTTTCTACTCAGACATAAAGAGAGTAAATACATTCATTCGACAGATAGTGATAAGGATACATTAGGTGACATCGAGGCATGTTTGAACCGCAATGCTTCTTCAGACGCAAGAGCAATTAGAGATCAGTTTCGCTAGTATTTCACCGACACGGCACGTCTCGAGAATGTAAGAAATGCAGAACGACAAGCCAATGGCAGAATGCCGGTTTAAAAATTTATCTAAATACTTTTTTGTAATAAAGTACTTTTGAAAAAATGGTGTGTTTTATGTAATTTGACAATCCCAATACTATTTGCTTTTTGTAATTTTACTGAATTATACTTGATATGCTGTCGACTGTATTGATAATCATGTAACTGGGTAACTACTTTTGTCAGCTTTGGTTTTTCAATATTTGCTAAGAACTTCAACAAATGGAATGTCGAGGATGTGGGCTTATAAATCTCATCAGCACTGCAACCCGACCTTTTTGATAGTTCCATTTTCTTTAATTCTTTTCTGTAAGTAATAAATTAAAAAAATTAATAAACTCATATCATCACTGAAAATTAAGTACTTAATTTTCTCAAACATGCTAGGAAATTCATCATAATATATGACCTTGAAAAGCACAGGTTGTTATTATCTTTAAGTTACTTAGAGGCTCGTTACCTGTAGTTACTGCGAAGACTTGATTTTTTTCTTGACCATCATCTCTCGTCGCATTTAGCTTCATGTTTTTATAAATTTCCAATAACTTGTCGAGGTCTTCATTTTTTTTTGTGTTTAAATAGTATTTGTCTTTAGGGTTCCAAAGAGACGAGCATGTTTCGTATATATTAATAAACTCTTTTAAATCACTTTTCCTTACGTCATTTCATTGAGACACGGCGTCGTCAGGGGTTCAATTCGTTATCCGCCATGATTGCCAAAGAGTAATATGTATGTAACACTACGTTTTAACTTTATGTATGTAACTTTACGTTGTAACACAACGTTTTAACTTTGTGTATGTAACTTTACGTTGATAATTGCGAGTGCGGAGTGCGTAAGTTGACAGAAAATATCACGATGCATTTACACTGCAGGGTTGCCAACCCCGGCATAGAGCAAAACTATAGGTATGCTCCAAAAAACTGTAGAAAACTATAAATATCAAATTAAAAAACGGTAAATCTACATTTTCATCTTTATACTACATTTTGTATAATTTAGTGATAGTAATGAGTAGAATACATTGTTTTAGGGCAGGGCATTATAAATGAGAAAAATTGTGTAATTATCAAAGCTTTAATCTAATAAAATGTCAAAATCAAAAGTCTCAAAGTTATAATTATTATAGTACCTGCATGTTAGATAGTATTTCTAGCTACCATTTAATTTTCAATTTCTAAGTCTTCATGATTTTCCGTTTCATCTTTACTTTTGTTGAAATTAAACATATTTTTATAGAGATTTTTTGAGATGGCCACATTGAACTTGATACAATTAAAATTTAGTGCTGCCAACCCTACAGACCGTAGGGTTGGCAGCACTGTAAATAATATTGAAGCCACGCCCCCTTGGTATCGTGGATTTCAAACTTTTCGGATAACTTGCGATATTATCATGATACTGCGATACCATCAAATACTGCATCAGTATTATCGTGATAAAATCAGTATGGCGTGATAATATTGACTGTGTAATATAGCCCTATAGGTTGAAAGGTTCTGCGTTTTCCAAGTTATTATTTTTATAGTCCATTGACAAATATTATTGGAACTTATAACGTGTCGCTATGCCCTGATGTCTTCAATTTATTTTTCATTTTGTTGAATCATAAAAACTTTGATTTTACGGTTGTTTTATTAATTGATCAATATTTACAAAAAACATCAATGTTTTGTGCATTAAACATCAGAATCGATGTTCTGCTATCGATGTCATTATCGATGCTATCATTGATATTTTATTCCGCATTGCGAACATAGCCATACTTTCAAACATTCAATTCCGCGCGAATACATGGTTCCACCTTGACTAATACATTAATGTTGTTGTTTTTTTGGTATCTGTTTGGTATTATATTTTCGTTGCATATCTCCTGTAATTTTTTGTATTTCATGGCAGAAATTTCAGCTCTTTAACGTATAAAGGTGTGGGTCCTTTTTAGACAGTAACACTGTTTATTTTCGATCTGATGATAAAATTCATATTAATTTTGTAAAGGTCATCTTCAAATAAATTGGCCAAGTGCGTTGCAAACCACGCATAGAATAGGGTTACTGTACTGGCCACACCTTGACGGTGAAGACAGTACAGCAGTGTGAGGGGGTTCGGAGAAGTAGGGTTGTGGTACTTACGGGAAGGTGAGCGGATGGTGCGAGCTGGTTGCAGGATCTGCCTTGGGTCGCCGGCTTCGTGGTAGTGAATGCACTTTGTGATTGGCACTGTAACTGTTCTATTGTCTCGAGCTGATTAGGGTTGTTTTGATTGTCTGTACACTTCACACACAGTTTTAGTTGGAGCAGATTATGGTTTTATGGGTTTTTATGAAGCGCGCCAGCGCACGCGCCGCCGGTCAATCCCGTTGTTTGTTCATAAGTTTTTTACACACTCACGTCAAACGTCACTTCTGTCAGCTTTACGAGCGTTCAGAAACGTCAGGCCATTTTGGCGTGAACAGTTACATAGTTGCCCATAATGACGCGTAGATTTGAAAACATGTCCAACAGATAATTGACTTTAATAATTATTTTGTTGTTTATATAAAGTTTTTAAGTAAGCGTATTTTACTAGTTAGGCCTCTATAACTGCTGAAACAACAAAATTACCTAAAGTTGCGTTTTCACAATACGAGTTGACTCGGACCGAGTACACTCGTACGAGTCGGCTTCATACGAGTGTACTCGGATAGTAGTTTACACACGATAGCAGTGCACTCGTATTGTGGTTATTTGTCTTCTTGCACAATCAAGATGTCGCCGACTGATCTGCTGCTGCGAGGTTTAGAAGTTGTAGCAAATATGCTAATAGCGATTACATCAGATAAAAAGCTGTCTAAAATTTCGTACCATGCTAATGAGGGCACATAAATGTTATCAACAACAGATCCAGTCCCTCTAGATTGTTTATTTTTTATTTTTCCTGAGAGTATGTACTGCGAATGTAATTTAATTTGGTGTTTACACCTTGAGACATAAGTCCAAGGTTCAGGTTATGAATAATATATTTTTATAGTCCTTTAATCGCACATTCCACAATACTTCCTCAGCTTCATATAGTTCTAAAAACCTAACAGTGTCACGTTCACTCCACTGCTTTTTAGTTGTCGCATTTTGTTTTCATAAAAATGATCCGAGTGAGCTCGAAAAATAGAGCAGAGTCCGACTCTACTCGGATTAGACGCCGGCGTCCGAGTACGCTCGGATTAGGTGTTTACATAATACGACTACCGTCCGAGTAGACTCCGAGTGCACTCGGTCCGAGCCAACTCTTATTGTGAAAACGCGGCTTAAGCCGTTACAATTTTCCTTTAAAGTTCCTTACATGGACTACATCATGATTTTTTTTGATTTTTGTGTCTGTAGATTAGCTTTTAAAGGAGCAGGAACAGGAACTTTTAATAAAAAAACAAGTTGAATAACTCGCTAACGGATACCTAAATCAAAAATCGTCCAACAATGACACAATATGCATTATCTAGAAATAAAGCTCAGCAGCTAATGTTTTCACTTTATAGATTTTGAAAGTGACAACTCGTCAACTGTTTTTTCTAACATCGACTTTGTTCCTTCTTCCCTATTCTCAAACGCATTATGACAATTTATATCAGAACTTTCAATAACTCCAGTTGATAATGAAATCAAGTGATCGCGTGAAATAAATGGATTGCGTTGATCCAGCCGATTCAAAAACATTTTAATCAGCATCATCACGAACTATTCGACTTGATGTGAGGTCTATATATTGTTCACTTGTTGAGGTCGTTATATTACAATATTGTTCTAAATTACTCATAAACTAAAAGCAGCAGGTAGACTTGACAAATATCGAGTCACAACTAGGGTTTATTGGAAATCGTTGGGCTTTGTTCCCGGGAAATCAAGCTCGAGAAAAGTCGAGAACTCGAGAAATCGTGTACCTATATAGAAATTAAATCGCCGTTTGTTAAGTTGCTTGAAGGCGCGGGCCAAAACGCAGCGGCACCCTTGATTTCGCTACAAGCGCTCTGCGGCGTCGTTTTTACACGATAGTTTACGTAGTGAGTGTTCCACAGATTATGTGATAAATTGAAATCAAACAGGTAAGTCTTTTCACTTTTATTGACACATCATGTCTTTATTATTCATACTATTTTTATCAATAATGTAATTTAATATGATCTTAAATTTTACTAGGTACGAGGACCTATGTGTTCTTTTCTATTATTTTTAGTCAAACTTTAATACATAAAATAACTAACTATATATTAATTAAACTACTTAGTCTTATTACATTTCAAATTTTTGTAAAATAATAACACACAAGCTTAGTTTTTAATTATTCTGATATGTTTTTCTTATGTAAGTAATTTGAAATTAATTAATGTGTCATTGTAAATTTGTGAGACGAATATTGCTAGTTGTGTTGTATGTATGTGTGTATCACATATATTATATAAAGGCTTATTAATCTTATTATCATTTTGATTTGCGTTTGTTGTAGATTTTACCAAAACGTCACTATAACAGTAAAGATGGAAGCATCAAAAGTATGGAAATATTTAAAAAAAAAGGAATCTGCAAATACACAATGCCTTAAGTGCCCTATTAATACTAGCGGGTTGGTGAGACATTTAGCACATGTGCATAAAATCAATATTGCTAAATGCGGGACCCAAGAAGAATCCGAATCTAAAGCATCTACAAGTTCAGGTGTGAGTGCACCGAAAAAAAACAAGCCTGGGTATGAAAGTATGCAGCAACAGAAACTAAACTTTAAAACTCCACCGATACAATCATTGGGTGAAATATTGACGAAGTTGGCTGCAAAAGACGGTTTCACTATAAATAGAATCACAAAAAGGGAATTTATTCGTTTTTCACTTTCTGTTGGTATGGTGCTGTGATTGTAATTTAATATTATGATAAGATATAAACGTTTTCTTTCATGTTGATTCTTTGTTTAGTTTAATAGAAGCTAATTTTGTTTATAAGTTCTAAATATCCTGCCAAAAATGTTGCTGTCATTATAATTCTGAGTCCGCATAATATTATTTATGTTTTTTCTTTAATTTAATTAGCTTAAGATTAATGTTTTTGAATATAATCAATAAAAGTTTTGTAATTAATTTGATACTTTTATTTGTGAGGAAAACCACTGAATTTTTTGAAGTTTTGCAACATATTTATATGAGAAAACGTACGTAAATGAAAATTTCTCGACAACCCGAGAAGACCGAGAAATTAGCTTCGAGAATTCTCGAGACCCGAGAAATCGAAATGCTCGAGAAATCATGAACCCTAGTCACAACACTAGGTGTGTCACCTCTTCCATGTTTTAAATCATTCCCAAAATAACTATTTAGAGATTGTTCGATAGTCATATCTTACCATACGCCAGACCACGCTTTTTGTGATCGACGAATAGTGAAGAAGTCCCTTTTTGTATAATCGTCGTATTCCTTATCGTCCATTATAAGCTCTAATTGTGACATATCTTGCAAATACAGGTGTGCTCACTTCGCGTAAGGATAGTGCCCGGCAGCATGAAATATAGGTAACATCTTTCTAATTCTCTGTAAATGCAATTTCCAGTTTCCCAATCTTTCGGCTTCTATAAATTGCAGTGCTTTCAATACTAATTTGAAACACTGAACCCATAATTTAGCTGTAGAACCATTATTTTCAAGATGTAACAGATTCTATGTGAAAAGATCAGTTCATTTCTGCATATTATTATGAGATCCACAATCTTCTATAGTAGCCCAGTCATAATAAGTACAAAATCGGCCAATTGCGTGACAGGCCACGCACAGGAAAGGGTTCCCCAGTCACCCATAATTTTTCCAGATGTTTTAGCCGTTTAGCTTTTAGAGGAGGAAGGGGGGGGGGCCCTATTTTTACAAAAAAGTGCCCTTTGTAGGGGAATATCTCGCAAACGGATACCTAAATAAAAAAAATGTCTAAGAAACCCTGTATTGTTTTAAAATACCTATCTAATGTTACCCCACACGATGGAATAGCCGCGAGAAAAAAAAGACACTTTACTTGTAGTCCCGAGGTACTTGCATAAAAATATTTTTCAATATTATTGTGGCACTTTGTCGACGTATTTACAACACATATTCATGCAAAGTTTCATCTTTCTAGCACTTATTTGGACGGTAAGTAGAGGACGGACGGACATGACGAATCTATAAGGGTTCCGAGTCATAAACTTTGGAACCCTAAAAAAGGGGTGGACCTCAGAATGAAAGATAATATCAAATCAAACCATTTTTATTTTATATAAACCAATACAACGGCACTTTTAAAACGTGAAGTAGTCGGTCAGTAGTCACTCGTGAAGCTAATTGTCTGTTCCAATTCGTTGATCCTATGGAGAAGAACAGACAAGAAACTCCATGGACACTCTTTTTCAAGAAAGTTTTTAAGCTGTAAAACGGTATAAACCTTTTTGTCGACCTAAATTTTCTAATAAGTCACAATTGCTATCGTGTCCGGGTCTTAAGATATTGAAGGTTTGGTCATAAAAATCGATTTTCGCAACAATTAAATCGTTTAGAAATAATCAGCTTTATTATTGCAATTCAAAGACTAGGAATATTCAGACTAAAGAAAATTGAACTTCAGTACCGGCCAGTAAGAATGACCATTTAGACAATACAATAATCACAAACGTACTAACCGGATACCTCCGGTATATTTGCACAAGCCTCATGGACCCAATGTTTTTCAGTTTTCTCACTATATCCAATCTTCTTCATGACATTCAGCGCAGAAAGGGTAAACTGTCTCTTCTTCAATGGGTCTGTGACTAGGAGGTAGGTTTTCGTTTGTATTTGTTTTTTGTTTTCTTACTGACTCTTCTTGACAATAAACTCTTATTATTATCTTCTTCAAGAAAAAAATTATTGCACATGTGATTCTAATTTTATTTTTGTCTATTTTTTTCTCTTCCAGCATCTTTTTTTACGGAGAACTCGTCATAATTACACTTACTTCAGCTTAACGACATTGCACAGTAGCTCTTCTTTTGAAAGCATCAGGAATTGACGAGACTTCAAAAAATACATTTGTACAGTTGGGTCGCATACAAGTTATTGTTTCCTTAAACGAGTTATCCTTGCAATCTGGGGGCGTGCTTTGTCCTACGTCAAGATGAAATTACGGCCTATTTGAGGAAAATAGAAAAAAACTGTTTCTGTATAAAAAGTCATGTGAAATACTAACTCCTCAACCACTAATATTATTTGGGTGAAACCAACATACATTAGCATACATTTCAGTTGAATTTGTAGTTTGATTACGTACACAAAATATTTAGTAAAATGTATTTGAATAGAACGGTGACAGAAAATGTTTGCATAATATTATGTTAAGTTGCATTTTGTAAAGTGGCAACTAGATAGTGACGTAGGCATGTGTCACTTTCGGAATGCCATACTTTAGTTGGTTTTATCATGCTCTAGAGAAACCATACCCACTAAGGGGTCATATATAAAAAAGACACACGAATTTCATGATTGTTTGCCCCTCCCCCCGTTGTCACAGCTGGTAATAATAATAATAATAAATAATAATAATAATAAAACGTTTATTTCTCACGAAAACCGAAGTACAGAAAAAAACGAATACAAAAATAGCTTAGGCAGGTAGTACATCGGTTGAGGATAGTTGGTGCCCATAGTAGGCTCAAAATTGCCTGTTACGGGTCACCAGGGTCCCCACTCCAAACTAGATTACATAACATCAAACGCTATGAATAAATAAAATAAATGAAACAAAATGTAAAATGAAAGCCTTGAAATTAACTTAGTGTAAATTATTAAATTAACAAAAATATTAATTAAAGATAAAAACTTAATAAGTTTGTGTCAATGGAATTCGATCCCACTCCTTCAAATTATTTATAACTGACTTAGCAGCCACTTCGTTCTCGTTTGGGTTGTTAAAGTCATCCAACCATATAGCATCATCGTCATCATCCATTCACGGATTCTTGTCACAAGTTCTCGGGCACGTCTTTCGTTCGCAATTGTTTGAGGACGAAACTTCGCGATAGGCAAAACTTCTTGTTCTATAATTGGTCTCTTATATAATTGGTTGTATTGATTTGGCGTTATATAATGCAAAATACAGACCACAGATGCCACATAATCGCTTAAACAAGTATGATTCGACACTAGGGCAATAGCTATTATACGGAACTTGCTTCAAATGTGATGACGCTCGGAGATTCAAAGCTAACTGAAGTTATAGTGGAGCGAGTTTACCTTCGGCGTCATCTTTCTGATGGAAAGCATGAGTAAAATCCAAAATTATTTTCTATGAAATTATTTTCATTATATTATTATCAAGTCGCATCTTTTTTCAATTCTTTAGCCTGTTCAACATTTAGTCACAATGTATTCTGCAACTACAGGAAAATGATCAAGGATCAATTGGCTCCAATATTAGCCAGTACAATGCCTACACTCTCAAAGTTTCGCTTATTTAACTCCGAATCAGTAGTTCGATTACTGGAATCTAGATGTGAACCGAAATTGTTTTAATACAATACCAGTAAGTTCGCGACAAAGAGGCGTCATTCGTTGGTCCACTCTGTTGAAAGCACTTCTTCCCTGAGCATTTGTGGTAATGTAAATAGCATCCAAATCAAAGTCTTCAAAATGATGATGTGTAGCGGAAACTATAACTCGCTCGTATAGTGGATTTTGCATCTAGAGCAGTTCAGCCACTTCAGGAGCCGCAGGTGCAGCAGCTTGAGGGCGTGGTCCTCCCCTGCTATTATTATTATAATTACTGCGTCCTCGGTAATTCCCACGAGCGGGCGCTTCCAGGTTAGGTTGGGGTTGGCGATTATAACCTCCCCTTCCCCACTGCGATCCGCCTCTTCCACCGTGGTAATCCGGGCGATATTGAGTCGGATATTGATTAGGATATTGATTCTGAGTTAGGTAAAGCTGTAATATTAATGTATTTCTATTTTACAGATTCTTTGCTAAGTATGGTTTCCCTGGAGTGATAGGCTGCATTGATGCAAGTCATTTTCATTTTTTAAACCAAATAAAGAAACAGAAAATTTATTTTATTTTAGAAACCATTTCTATTCATTGAATGTTCAAATTTTAATCAGTTACATTTCTATAAAATTATTTATTTCACAGTACATTCATTTTCAGATATGTGACAATGATTGCCGAATTTTAAATTTAAATGCGAAATACGGAGGGGCTACCCTCGATTCTTTTATATGGGAAAATTGTTTAGTTAATGATTACATGAAGTACATCAGAGTAATGAGCAAGTGTGGTTATTAGGTATAGTTTCATTTTATTTTTAAAAAATTGACCTATTGATTTGATGACTATTGGTTAAAACTTTTATTGGTATTCAATTGCTTTCCACTGATTCTGGCTAAACGCAACGTCCTTGGACAATGACACCAATTCTAGATGATGCTTCATCACAGACTTATACAAGTGTCCATGGAAAGGCCAGGGTGTCAATAGAAAATACTTTAGTACAATTGAAAAATCGATGGCGTTGTTGATGCAAATATCGCACACTGCATTACGTACCAGAGAAATGTGCAAAAATAATAACAGCTTGTAGTGTGCTGCACAACCTGGCTCTTAACTTTAATGTTCCTGATCCAAAACATGTAGAGGCTCTAGCATGCGCACAAAACACCCACGCACACTCACTCAACATATTTTTCATGAAGACAATATAGGAGATGACTTACTCAGGGGAAGAGCGATTAGACAAATAATAGTTAACAATATTAATAGACTAAATAATAGTAAAATGTTATTACGTAATAAATATTAATAAATACAAGGAAATAAAAGACTGTTCAAAATATTTACAGTATATATAATTACTTTTTCTCTACATGCTTCTTTAAATTTTTAAAGCCTGGTTCATAAATTGTACCCACGCACTTTGGAGTTGTAACTTAACATCCCTCTGCCTCAGGCATGCTTTTTCACGCTTCCTAGAATACTCTAAAGCTTTTTTTTAGGGGCCACTCCTCATCTACTGGGGCGACTGGAGGACTTTGACAATTAGCCTCTATCGGTGGTAAGGGAGGAGCCACAGTTGGTTGAGTGCTTGTGCCAGCAGTATTTCACTCTAGAACATAATATTACAACAGTATTATCTTAATTATTATCAATAAAATGAAAGTCGTTATCTATATTTTCAATAGAAATTTTATTTGAATGTCAAGTAGCAGTGGATAGTCTGATAGCCATAAGATATTAAATGACATATATTGTTTTCTTTAAGTATTTAATACCTTCAATAACAACTTCTATGCTGAATTCATGTGGTGCCAGACGGTCCGGACTATGAATAGACTCTGCTTCCTGAAATGCAAGGTTAATAAATTTAGACAGTTGTTATTTTTATAATAGTAATGCCCTTATTTTTTAAATATGTTTAAATACTGCTATGTCCGTGAGGTAACGGATTAAGAATACAAAGTGTCACCACCCCTATTCATTCCATGGGTGTCGTAAGGTGAACAAAAACAGCAGCTAACATCACTGCCAAGAGAAGGAAAACTTGCAACAAACCCTTTGCCAACCCGTCTGGCTAGCGTGGTATAGTAGCCCAAAACCTCCTTTCAAAGGAGAGGCCTATGTCCAGCAATGGACTGTTAAAGGCTGCTGATGATGATGATGACTGCTAACCCGTGCAAACCCAGCTTCTTCTATTGCCATACAAGTTGCTGCTTGAACTCCAATTATCTGCATGACCGTATCTTCAAGATCGGTCATTGATAATTGAAGTGCTGGCCCGTCACCAGTACCATGAGCTGCTCTATTAATTTTTGGATATTTTTTTTGCAATTACTTTTGTAGTCACTCCGCACCTTGATTAGCAAACAATAATTAGGTGATCGAGGAAAGCAACGGATAACTTAGTGAAAAAGCAAAATAAACGAAAGTTTATACAGAAACAGTTTCAAGACGTAAGTACACGTTAAAATACTCAATACCAGTAGGTCATATTGTTCAGCAAAGATTCTTTAAATTTAAATATGAAGAAGGTGCAGAGATGTCTACTTTCTTATCAAAGATACAGGAAATGCAGAATTGGTTGAAACAGCTCGGTGAAACTATATCAGATAAGCTCGTAATAACGAAAGTTTTGATGTAGTACAAGGTTAAAGGAAGGCAAATATATAGTTAGACTACCCCTTGAGTCTAACGCAGATCAATTGGGCCGATCTAAGTACAAGTCTATCGCCCAATTTCATCAAATGGAGAAAAAAAATAACAGAAATAACGAGTTAAAAAATACATACAAGTCGTTATACATGAATACCAAGAACTACGACACATGAAACTTATTACCTGCGAAAAGAAAATACGAGCACGACTGTTATTTGCCACATCACTATGTGTTACGTAACGACTCGGGTACTACAAAACTACGAGTAGTATTTAATGCGTCAGATAAAATATCAAGCGGGCTAAGTCTCAACGATTGAATGTTTACGGGGCCGAATTTACAAAAGGATATTTTCGCACTGATATTAGAGTGGAGGCAATTCAAGGCGGCATTCACAGCTGGTTGTGAAAAGATGTTTCGCGCCATTTCGTTACACGAAGACGATCAGCCTCATCAAAGAATAATATGGCGTCAATTAGCAAGTGATGAAAAAGAAAATTATCCTGAGGCCGCTTGCATTTTGAAAAAACAATTTTTGTATGGACGACTTAATTCTAACCCTACCATCAAAAGAGCCTGCTCAGGAAATAAAAGAAGATCTTATAAATCTTATGAAAACCGGGGGTTTTAATTTGAGAAAGTGGAGGTCAAACTATCAAGAGTTATTAGAAAATACAAGCCAACAGGAGCAATGCAACTATAATTTCAAGTAAACAGAATCTAACCCTGGAACCCTGAAAAGGATGTTTTCGATTTTATTCAGTGTAAAGTAAACAAGGACATACAAACGACGAAAAGATCTCTTCTATCCGCTATTTCTCAACTGTTTGACCCGCTCGGATGGCTAACTTCGCTATCTACCAAAATGAAATTGTTATTTTAACAAGTGTGGCAATCAAGCATAGCCTGGAATGACGAACTTCCCAAGAACATATATCGCTCTTTTGGCAGACAATAAAGAGCGATATTATTGAAATAAATAATATCGAAATACTACGATGTGGTCGCAATCCTCAGGGAAGAAGGCGCGAGATTCTGCGAATTACAACGTAAAGGCAAGAAGTCGAAACTTTCGGAGGAGACTCTAAGGTTGATGAGGGAACGGCGTGAAAACCCACCCGTCACTTCGTCGGCAAAGAGGAGGCTGAACAGAGTAATTAGTAAACTCGTACGACACGACCTCCGGTGCTTCAATACTCTCTCCATTAAGAGAGCAATCGAGCAGAATCGGGGGTCAAAAGTGTTCGTACAACCTCTGGGAAGAAGCCAACTGACGAAGTTGACCACAACAAGTGGAGAAGTTGTTGCCTCAAAACCGGTGGTCCTTTCGGAAGTGGAAAACTTCTATAGCCGGTTATACGCTTCGCATGCTTCGCGACCTGATCCCGAAAATGAGGACACCAGAGCTGCATTAAGGCGCCACTATACCGAAGACCTGCCGGAAGTCAGCACTGATGAAATTGAGATGGCTCTATGTTCTATGTTCTATGTTATGTGGGTGGTTTCCGCACTTAGTCCTTTAAGTGGACCATTGTACGTGAGGGCGGCCATCACTCCAGCCAGCCCACCTCCCTCCAGAAGCGGATAAGGTCTCCGAGTCTGTCCAGACATTCTGCAACAGATTTAGGAGATCCAAGTGTGTTTTTCCGTGTTTCGGTGACACCTGTGCACTCAATGAGTACATGTGACACCGTTTCCTCTGCCCCTAAGCATGCTCTGCATAGGGGACTGTCAGTTATGCCTATGGTGTGGAAGTGTTTGTTTAGTGAGCAGTGTCCGGTGATAGTTCCTACCACCAGCCGCAGACTGTCCCTGTCCAAACGCAATAGGCGTTTGGTTAGTTTATCATTAGGAAGTGGCATGGCTTCCTTTGATTGTCTGCAGCCTGGGACAGATAGCCAGTGGTGTTGTGCTTGTGTGCGGGTAAATTCTTGCAGCCAACCACGGAGCTGGCTGAATGGGACAGGCACCACGGGTTCGGGTCCGAAAACCGCTGCGCCCGACCCTCTCCTAGCCAGCTCATCGGCCGCATCGTTACCTAGCGATCCGCTGTGTCCTTTTATCCATTGTATTGTCACTGAATTCCGGCCGGAGGTCGCAACGCGTTCTAACGCGTTGTGACAGTCCATTATGAGTTTCGAAGTGACATGGGTTTTATTCAGGGATTTAAGTACCGATGCACTATCAGAGACTATACGGATGTGTGAGTCCGTAATTTTCCTTGTCTCTATAGCGTGGGCCGCCAGGATAATACCCACGCATTCCGCTTGGAATACAGTGTTGAATCTACCTAGCGGCTTCGATACCCTGATGTTAAGTTCATCTGAGAATACACCTGCTCCGGTTCCTGAGTTGGTTTTGGAGCCATCGGTGTATATTCTGAGTTCTTTTGTATCTGATTTGTCGTGTGGTTCTTCTTCTAGGTGTATATTATAGTGCTTCTGAAAATTAAATTTCTTCAGCATCCTATCATTGGGTGATGTCAACATGGGTTGATGTGTGATCGCTCGTTCTCTTATGCGTGTGTGTTTGATTCTGGAGTCATTTCCCAGTGTGCCGGCATTATGGAGTCTAAACGCTGCTAGTGCTGCTTCCTCTTTAACAACTAAGTGCAAGGGTGGCAGCCCCAGCATTGTTTGCAGTGCGGCTGTTGGTGTGGTTCTCATGCTACTAGTGATAGCCACGCAGGCGTATCGCTGTAGTTTTTCAAGGGTTTTTTGGCAAGTAACCGAGTCTGTCCTGGGCCACCAGACTAGGGAGCCATATGTTATAGTTGGTCGAATAACTGTAGTGTATAGCCAGTAAGTGGCCTTGGGACTAATGCCCCAATTTCTGCCAAGCAGTTGCTTGCATTGCCACAGTGATATACTGGCTTTTGTGGTAATGTATTCAGTATGTTTAGCCCAATTCAGTTGTTTGTCCAAATAGACGCCCAGGTATTTGGTCTCTGATGTCAGGTTTAGGGTAGATCCGTAAAAGCGTGGCAGTTGCAATTTTGCCAGCTTCCTTTTTTTTGGTAAAGAGTACCAGTTCTGTTTTTGTGGGGTTGACTGTTAGTTTATGCTCTTTGCACCAGTCCTCTACAATTTTCAAGGCTTGACGCATGAGGTTACACAGTGTGTTTTCGTGAGTGCCATTTATTATGATTGTTATGTCATCGGCATACCCAACGGTGAAGTAGCCTTTGTCGTTTAAACCACTTAGGAGGCTGTTCACGACGAGGTTCCATAATAGGGGCGAGAGGACACCTCCTTGTGGGCATCCCTTCGCCACAATGGCTCTCGTGGTGTCATTCACCGTGACTTGTATGGCCCTTTGCCTGAGCATGTTGGTTATCCAACTGCATAAGGTTGGGGTCACACTATGCCTTTTAAGGGCTATGTCGATGCTGTGGAACATTGTTTTATCAAAGGCGCCTTCTATATCTATGAAGGCAGCCAGTGCTGAACCTTTGTGGTCTACAGCGCATTCAATCTTGGAAATCACGCTATGCAAAGCGGATTCTGTTGATTTCCCTATTGAGTATGCATGCTGTTGTTTGTGTAGCGGTACCATGCGTAGAGGTCCATCTCTGATGTATCTGTCGCATAGTCTTTCTAGGGTTTTCAATAGGAATGATGTCAGGCTTATAGGTCTATAAGCTTTGGGTTGTGTGTAGTCGGTTTTTCCGGGTTTCGGTATGAAGATAACCTTCACCTCCCGCCAAGCGAGAGGGATGTATCCATGTGCAATGCAGGCTCTGTAGACTTCCACCAGCCATGGTTTTAGGGATTCAATACCCCATTGCAAAAGGGCCGGTAGAATGCCATCCAGGCCTGCGGATTTATACGGTTGGAAAGACTTGATAGCCCACGAAATCCTGTCCTCTGTCACTATTTCGCGGGCTACAGTCCAGTCATTGTTGGTTGGTACCATTCCTGTATTTTCCTTCCAGATCTTTTCCTCTGAGAGGCTACAGTCTGGGAAGTGTGTTTCAAGAAGGACCTTACAGATTTCGTGGTCTGTTTGTGTGAATGTGTTATCGGGCTTTTTTAGCGCACCGAGGTTGCGATCTTGGTCGCTGGATAAGATTTTCCTCACTCGGGCAGCTTCGTTGTTTGATTCGATTGATTCGCAGAACTTCCTCCAGGCTAGTCTCCTGGCGTGTCTGATTTGTTTTTTGAAGGTATATTGGGTTTCCTTGTAGAGTTCCCAATCATCCGGATGTCTCGAGTTTTTGGCTCGATTGAATTGTTTACGTAGTGTATTTCTGAGTTTTTCGAGTTCAGCGTTCCACCATCGGTTGGTTTTACACTTGGTGTACGGAACTCTTAATTTGCAGCATTCGTGATATGCCTCTTTGATGTAAAGTGTTAGCTTAGTCACTGTATGCTCTATCTGTGTGGTGTCTGTGATTGATGTCGGTGGTAGATTACTAGCTATTAATGAAGCGAGAAGACGCTTGTAGCCAGGTATATCTGTCCGACGCGGATTTCTTTTCGGGGTTGGCTCTATTGTGTTTACTGTTATTGTGAAACGAATTCTCCTGTGATCTGAGCAAGAGACTTCGTTGGATACACGCCAGTTTGATATACGATTTGTTGCGTTATCTGTTCCTAGCGTTAGGTCAATGATGGATTGTCCCCGGGCTGTGACCCAGGTGGGCTCTGAGCCCCGGTTTACTATATTAAGATTAGTTGAAAATAAGTAAGTGGACAATACCTCTCCTCTGGTGTTTGAAGTGTCGCATCCCCATAGCTGGTGATGGGCGTTTGAATCAGTGCAGATAATGAGATCCAGCTTGGCGCCCTCGCAGTAATCCACAAGGTCGACCATCTCTTTCGGTGGGCAGTTTTCGTTGTCGCCTGGCATGTACACTGATGCTAGTACCATGTCAGGATTTTTATCGGCATTCTGAAGCCTGACAGCCGTCAGGTCCCTGGAGCAGAATTGCGTGAGTGTTGTGGTCGGGATGTCATTTGGTATGTACGCACAGGTTCTTGGTTTGTCTGTACTGTGTGTGTTTAGAATTAGCTTACCTCCGATGTTACTGAGGCCGCATACTCTGTTGTTCCTGATCCATGGCTCTTGGATCAGTGCGATGGTTCGGGGATGTGTCTCCAGCGCCCTGCGCAAGTTGGCCGTGGCAGTCTGGCTATGCTGGAGATTTGCTTGTATGACTTCGAGGGGGCTGGTTTTAGGCGATGGCGCCGCGGGAGAGGAGTCAGTCCTGGTCCGATCCATCGGATCCGTCCTCCACTCCAATCTCGCGCCCGCCACCGCTCGGCGAGGACGAGAGAAGCCGGTCCGTCCACCCTGGTGACGTGGGTGTTAGGGTGTCGGTCTCAGCATCCTCCATCGCCGCCTTCGCCATTTCCTCCTCCAGTCGGGTCATGTCGTCATTGGTGTCAGTCGGTGTCGGTGTCGGTGTCGTCGTCTGGGTCGTGGTCTGGGCTACAGAGGGAAGGCTCTTGGGGTAGAAGCGGACGTATATCGAACCAAGAAGGTACGATACTCGACGCTCCCGCGCCAAGACCCTCTCTGCCTCCTCCGGTGGGATCCCCAGGGTCAAGTATGTCCCCGGGTTTTCACCACCGATGGATGTTGCTCTGTAAAGCGACCACCGACCGATGTCGTACCAAGTGTTCTGACGGGTCAGAACACTCTGGAGCCGCGCTATATCCCCCCGATACCTCGGTACGAAAAGCGCCGCTCTAACACGTGTCGGTATGTCTGCTTGCCGCATGACCGTTAGTTTTAAGTCGGTGTTTATTGAGATGGCTCTTAAACAGCTTAAAAATGGAAAAGCCCCTGGAGAGGATGGTATTACATTAGAGCTCTTAAAAGCTGGAGGTAAACCCGTACTGAGGGAGCTCCAAAAGCTCTTCAACACTGCCCTCTTTGAAGGGAGAACTCCGGAGATGTGGAGTAGAAGTTTGGTCGTGCTGTTCTTCAAAAAAGGTGATAAGACCTTGCTGAAGAACTATCGACCCATTTCCCTTCTAAGCCACATTTACAAGCTGTTTTCAAGAGTCATCACCAACCGTCTTGCGCGAAGACTCGACGAATTTCAAACACCGGAGCAGGCCGGATTTTGGAGCGGATATGGCACCGTAGACCACATCCACACAGTGCGGCAGATTATACAGAAGACCGAAGAGTATAATCAGCCGCTGTGTCTAGCATTCGTGGACTACGAGAAGGCCTTTGACTCGGTTGAGATCTGGTCTGTTCTGGAGTCCCTGCAACGTTGCCAGGTAGATTGGCGATACATCCTAGTGATGAGATGTCTCTACGATAACGCCACCATGTCCGTCCAAGTACAGAACCAGCAAACAAAGCCCATACCATTGCATCGAGGAGTGAGACAAGGGGATATTATTTCCCCGAAATTGTTCACTAATGCAATGGAGGATATGTTTAAGACGCTGAACTGGAAAGGACGTGGCATTAACATCAATGGCGAATACATCTCTCACTTGCGATTTGCGGACGACATCGTCATAATGGCAGAGACACTGCAGGACCTGCAACAGATGGTGAACGACCTAGCTGATTCTTCTATGCGCATCGGCCTACGGATGAACTTGGATAAAACCAAGGTCATGTTCAATCAACATGTACTACCGGAACCGATTGCAATACACGGTACCGCTCTCGAGGTTGTTCAAAAATATGTCTACCTTGGGCAGACATTGCAGTTGGGTAGGAATAACCTCGAGGACGAGGTGAATAGAAGAATTCAGCTGGGTTGGGCGGCGTTTGGAAAGTTACGTCGAGTCTTCTCATCGTACGAAAGTTTTTAACCAGTGCGTCCTACCTGTCATGACATACGGAGCCGAAACGTGGACACTTACGGTGCGGTTGGTCCACAAGCTCAAAGTTGCTCAGCGTGCAATGGAAAGGGCTATGCTCGGCGTTTCTCTGAGGGATCGTATCAGGAATGAAGTTATCCGTCAGAGAACTAAAGTCATCGACATAGCAAACCGGATTAGCAAGCTGAAGTGGCAGTGGGCTGGCCATATTAGCCGCAGAACTGATGACCGTTGGGGTAGAAGAGTTCTGGAGTGGAGACCGCGTCTCGGCAAACGTAGTGTAGGACGCCCACAGGCCAGGTGGAGTGATGATTTGCGCAAGATGGCTGGCAGGAGCTGGATGCGAGAAGCACAAAATCGATCAAAGTGGTGTGCAATGGGAGAGGCCTTTGTCCAGCAGTGGACTGAGATAGGCTGATGATGATGATGATGACTACGATGGCTAAGTTGGTTGTGCTAAGATATATACATAATTATGTAAGCTTAAATAAAAAAAAAAAAATCTTCGAAAAGTAAAATTCTCAACTTAAATCCGTTTTTGGGCTATGATGAGATTCTTCGTGTGGGCGAGAGGCTGCGTAATGCTTGTAGTAGACCTGAAATTAGGAAGCCAATTATTTTACCGCTAAATCATCGTTTCACAGAATTATTAATAAACAATGAACACGAGCGCACATGGCACGGTGGGGCCCGAGTTACGTTGGCATTCACTCGTCTAAAGTATTGGATACTAGGCGGAACTAGAACCACTAAAAATATATATACGCCAATGTTTAACATGTAAAAAGCAAAAACTAAGCATGCAAGAGCACATAATGTGGGACTTACCTGAAGCGCAATTTGGCGCAATTATCATATCAAGCATCAAACAACAATTATCTATCAAGCATCAATAAATAATTTATCATTTATCAAGCAGCAAACAACAATTATCATATCAAGCATCAAACAACAATTACCTATCAAGCATCAAACAACAATTTATCATTTGTCAAGCAGCAAACAACAATTATCATATCAAGCATCAAACAACAATTACCTATCAAGCATCAAACAACAATTTATCATTTATCAAGCAGCAAACAATAATTATCAAATCAAACGTCAAACAACATTTATCATATCAAGCATACCTATCAAGTAAGATCTTTCCTATTTTTAACTTACTATAAAATGGAGGATTTTGTAGCAAATCAAGAGCAATTAGTCGGCGCTATGGAACAACTACCTTCGTCATTCAAGAAGACGGGACGTGACCGTCGTACGTCTGACTATATACTTAGGAAACTAGACAAGTTAGATTCCTATTGGAAAGAGTTTCAATCAAATCATTCTCGTTTTACCAAATAAGAACACTAAGATATCAAGTATTATCGGGAAAATCATAACGAAAAGGCTTTGGACTTCTACAACAATACCAAAGCCTACTTACAGCAGTGCTTACCGAGAGTTACTACTCCGATAGGAGTTACGGGAGACACTAAGTTTCTCCAGCCTAGCTCCAGCACGGCGGGTCCAACCAGGGAAAATCAGGAGACGAAGTCCCGAGGAACAGATAGCAAAACCGCAGAGTTGTTGAAGAATTTGGGATCCATTGTTAGTTCAGCTTATGTCGTTAAAGTTAGATCAGGATACTTACAATGATACTTAGAGTCCCTAAAGCAGCCTCGTGAACTACCGAACTTAAAACATTTTTTGGATTTCTTAGAAATGAAAACAACAATGGAGTCGGCTGCTACACGGCGAAAGCAAGAAAATATTACTAAATCAAGCAATTTGACACCAATAAGGGCGCAAAGGCCCGTAAAGCCGTATAATTTTAAGTCTTTCGCAACAAATCAAGTCTCATTAAAATCATTTATTCTAGAAAATAAGAAATTCATTTGTAATGAAAAACACGGAAATTTTCACTGTCAGCAATTTCTTCAAGTTATCCGGTGACATACTTATGTCACCGGATAACAAACGAAAACCTATTTCGAAAAACAATTTATAAAACAACTGTTTATATGATCATCAATGCCCAGCACAATACAATTTTGCATGACGCGTTTTCAAATCATAGAAATCACAAGCCATCAAGCCCAGAAACACCTCATGACAACTCAATAGTTTCACAAAAATCAGCTTCCTCGGAAATTCGTATCACTAATGCAATAGTCAATGTCAGAGATCGAGGTGGGAATTACCACAAAATGCGAGCTTTAATAGATTAGTGTTCCCAGATGACATTAATCACTGAAAGCGCTGCACAAATTATACGATTACCAAGAAGTAGAAGCAAGGGAATTATTTCAGGAGTAGGACAGAAAGAAAGCACGTGTCAAGACATTCACGCTGACTTGCTCTTCTATATACAATCAAAACTTTGAGTTTACAACAGAAGCCTATATTGCGACTAAAATAGTCAAAAATCTACCTAGCCTTACAACTAGCAGATAGCGACTTCAACGTCAGATGCAAATGACATGATGACTGGGGTCAGACGTGTTCCCAAGAATAATTTTAGACGGCCTTCGTAAGGGTGGCAGTATCTCAATGCCGGTTGCGCAACAGACAGAACTCGGGTGGATAGTTTGCGGTAGCATCCTGACGTCACAAAGTCGTACACGCGACCCGTACAACCCTTCTCGTCCTTTCAAGCATACGGTATCACCGGTCATGTCCTATTGAAGGCCAACAAGGGTCGTGGTATAAAAAAACAAACAAAATATGTAGCCGTATTCGTGTGTATGGTGACCAAGGCCACTTAGAGCTGGTCTTTGATCTGACCACTTCATCCTTTATCGCGGCTCTCCGTAGGATGGCCTCACGGAGGGGAACACCTAGCGATATTTATTGCGACAATGGACGTAATTTTCGGGGCGTCTAGAGTTTTACAAGAAGAATATCAAGAAATTCGTCAGGCGTCGAGGCGTCAATATACACCAAGTCCGGCGGCAGCAGCGGCGGAGGCAGCGGTGGCAGCCGTGGCGGCGGAGGCAGCGTGGCATGAAGCGGCGAACAAGCGACGGCGTCACACCAAAACCAAGCGCACACACGGCAAGATTACAAAACAAGTCAACAAGTCCCGTTTTGCGAAAATTTAATGATTTGTTTGATAGCAATATATAATTTTGGTTTAATTTTATATTACATTTTTGTTAAGCTGCACAGCATCGCTTCTCTGACCCGGGAATATGTACGGTCCAATTACCGTACATGTTACCGCGTCAGCGCTTTAGTTTATTTTATACATTCATACGAATTTGTAATCATTTAACAAGAAAGTTTCCGAATCGGTACTATACAGAGCGGACGTTTTAATCGCTCACGCGCTGTGTCCTAGTTAAAAGTGCAGTCGCAGCGTCGCGCTGCCGTCGCGTGCCATGACCCACTTACAGACATATGACTAACTTAGGTGTAATTATCGTTTGTGCAAATATTATTAAATAATTTTAATGATGACTAACGTCACGCCATCGAAATCTATAAAACTCATAACCGAAAATGAACATTTCTTATACGAACAGTATATGAATGAAAAAAAAACAGCGACAATCTTCGACTTCTGGTGCAAGACTTGCGCGTACAGGTAGAGAACCTTCAGAGTCAACTGGAAAAGCTCCAAAGCGAGAAAAAACAACCCTTGGTAGAAGAGTCTGGAACAGTTCAGTATGAAACTGATGAGGACGAACTAGCAAATGAAACCGAGTGGATTCGTCAACAGAGTCGTAAAAAAAGGAAGCTGAACTTATCGTTGACACCACCAACTAAACAACAAGGGACAGGTTCTAGCGAAGATGAAACCAAAATAACTAAAGTTAAAAAACCTCCGCAACCTCCACCCATAATTGCTGAAAATATAAAAAAAATATTAGAAATTTTACGATTCCCCATCTGCAAATGCCACTGGTGAGTCATTCTTAATAAAAATGCTAAATAATATTAGCGTGAAAATAAACTGCCGTAACGAAGATACTTACAGATGTATCACAAAATTACTACTCCAGAACAATTTCCTTTGGCACACTTACGAAAACAAGCAGGACAGACCCATCAGAGTGAAGGCGAAAAATTTGCCTTCTTCGTGTGTACCTACCAGAATTACGGAAGACTTATTAGCTAATTAGTTGGCGTGACAAAAAGCCTCTTAACATGTTCATGCTCTCTTTTAAAAATGATGAAGACATAAAAAATATTTACAGCGTTAAGGCAATCCTAGGTTGTAAAGTAGATATTCAGCCACTGAAAACTAACAAATTAGTAGCACAATGTAAGAGGTGTCAAGCCTATGGACACACACAAAAATATTTTGCTAAGGAACCCCGTTGTGTTAAGTGTACAGGGAAACATTTTACAAAGGACTGCAAAAAGGCCAGCAGATGCCAAACCAAAATGTGTTCACTGTGGCGAACCTCATCCTTTCAGCTACAGAGGTTGTATGGTAGTTAAAGAGTTACAAAAATTGAGAAACAAAGTCATTAAACCAAAGACTGTCCCCTTAAGTCAGGGCACGAAGGTAAACGTTGATAAAAAACCTATATCATCTAAGGTTGTTCCAAAAACACATAGATTTGCTCAAATAACTAAGGGCACTCACGGACAAGCACAACTCCAAACACAATCACCAACAACGCTGGATGGAAAAATCAACCAAATTTTGAACTTTATAACATCGTTCGATGAACGATTGAAGAAACTAGAACACAACACTAGGGCTACTTTACTCCAACAATCATGAGTAACAAACTGAAAATCATGACTTGGAATGCTAATGGACTCCTTCGCCAACAAAATGAGCTACAAGTTGTCCTAATTATAGAAAATATTGATGTATGCCTCATATCGGAAACGCATTTCACCAGTGAATCTTACATGCAAATTAAAGGTTACAAAATGTATCATGCTTTGCATCCCGATAACAAAGCCAGAGGTGGTAGCGCAATTATAATAAAAGAAAACATTTCTCATTACGAAAAATTCAAGCACGAAGAGCTTGAGATACACACTGTGGCCGTATGTGTTATGACTAAAAGATATAGGATAACAGTTTCATCAATCTACAGTCCACCAAGGTATTTTTTGAAATCTACACAATACCGAAACCTCCTACGAAAAATGGGAAATAGCCTATAGTCTAACCATGTAAGAATCACCACAAAGAATAGTCAAAAAATTAAATTCAACATCGAGTGTAGGCTTCGGACGTGTAGTAGCAGGGACGGTCGCCTTCGCTTCATCTCGAGTCCTTGTTTGCGGGCGTCCCATCATAGAGCGAGACCGGAATTACTTCTTTGTGCCGGTAGTAGGTGTTCTGGACTGCATCTCAGTGTCCTCAATTGTAACTGGAGAGTTGCTGGTGTTATCTGGTTTTTTATTGCACGTTTTCTCGCCATCCATGTGGCTATTGCGACTCCAATAACAGCCAGTAGTAAATAGGAAATGGCGTAGTGATGTATGTCGTGAGTAGTTAACGTTGGCGTTGAAAGTTGTTCTTTATGCTTTAGGTATCGCAGACGGTCTTCGACTATTCCGATGTCTTCGTCATGGTTCGTTTTCAACAGTGGCGTAGAGCGGGTGTTAACTATGCCATTTATTGTTTTATCCAGGGAAGGAAACTGAATGTCGTAATCTGGATTACGACATTCAGTTTCTTGACATTGCTGTAATAGTGATTATGAGAGTGTATTTTTAAGTGACTTGTTTGGAGAAGACAACCTTGTTTTAGAGATACAATTGATGATGTATTGATAACGTGCATTTTGACGACACCTTCGCAAACAGTACGTATATTGCACGAGTTACAGCACGACGCCAGCCACGTATACGTGTTGTATCGCATTCCGTTTTTTTTGTGATACAGGGTAAAGTTGATTCATGTCCTAATAGTTTGGCTTTACACGGTGCGTTGGTGCTTTGTAAGTTGAAAACAGGTAGGTTCAAGGTGCAGACGAAGTTATCACGTTGCTGTTTAACGCAGTGATTTAACTCGTTTTAATTTTTGTTTAATGTTAATTGATGAGTTAATAATAAATTCATTTAAATTTGTTTGTAAGTTATTGTGATGTTTCAAGTAGCAGTAACGACAATTTCGTAAATGGTCGTTTCAATATGCTAGCTTGCGTTTTTATAGTTGCAACTCGCACGTGTCCGTCGCTACCAGGGTTAACTTCGATCACACGCCCGAGGGCCTACTTTCCAGGAGGAAGGTTGTTGTCTTTGACTAAGACGATGTCACCTATTTTCATGTCTCAGCCATTTGCTGCGAGCTTGTTAAATACTCCGAGGACCAGTGCTTCCAAAACTGATGGAAGATGTTTTCAGTTAGCTGCCATCTTCTCCGCAGACTTAAGTGGCGGTCAGCTTCATAGTTTGATAGTGGAAGCATCATAGTTGGGCTGCCTGTGAGAAAATGTCCAGGCGTTAAGTAATAATAAAATTCGTCTGAGTCCTCTGTGAGTGAGCAAAGCGGCCGGGAGTTCATGCATGCTTCTATTTTAGATAATAGGGTCGCAAACTCCTCGAAAGTGAGTTTCTGTTCGCCAAGTACCCGGCGCAAGTGGTGTTTCATTGAACGCACGGCAGCCTCCCAAATTCCTGCTGCCGTTGACCAAGCAGCTGCGTTGAAGTCCCACTACACTCTCGTGTCAATCATTTTGTCAAAAAAGTCGGGAGATAATTCTGTTTTAAATAACTCGTATTCGTTGTTTAGCATCTTCGATGCCCCTATAAAGTTTTTCTCGCAGTCGGAATAAACGTGGCTTGGTGTGCCACGTCTTTCTTGCACACATCCGCTGGAAAGCACTGATGAAAGTTTCAGTGCCCAAGTCAGAGACTGGTGTCTACTGCCTTCGTTGCTAAACAAACAAAGATGGCGATATATCCTTTGGATGTTTTAACGCCTCTCCCTTTGTTTAATTTGACATCCACGTGGCCTGTAAATTCGACCCCGTGTGAGTGAAGGGACGCGAAGGTGTCACTCGTTGAGAAGGAAGATCGGCCATGAGCTGGTAGTTTTCGTTAGTCTTAAATCGATGGCACCGCACACATCGGCGTAATTGAGTTTTTACAGTTCTGTTACCCCCTACTATCCAATATAGTTGACGGATGTAGTCAAGCGTAAGTCGGGCTCCCCCGTGTAAAGTCGCCGCGTGAGCTTGATTTATCAATAACTGGGTAAGTCTGCTTTTTCTAGGAATAATTGCGGGATTTTTCATTCCCACAGGTAAGTTCGTTTTATTCATGCGCCCACCCACACGCATAATGCCCTTCTCGTCGGTCCTTCCTTCCTTCCTGGTCTTCTAAATGTTGGGTTTGCTTCGGAAACAAATAAGCGAGTGCTCTAGACAGCTGGACATCATGGAAACCAGGCAGCGACGTAAGTCACTGATTTTCTTGGGTGTCGAGGTAGCTGAGAAGGAAGACTGTAAGGGGGTTGCACTTCAGATCATCAATAGCAAGTTGGGCCTCAAGGATATGCCAGCTTCCTCTGTTAAAGTCTGTCACCGACTTGGAATGTCAAATATGGAGCGTCCACGGCCTATTCTTGTCAAGTTTTCTGCTCTGGATGACAGAATGTCAGTGTGGAGGGCCAAGTCGGGACTCAAGGGCTCCGCTTTGACCATCAAAGAGTTCCTAACAAGGAACAGGCAGGGTGTGTTCGCAAAAGCCAGGCTACATTTTGGCATCTCCGCTTGCTGGACACAAGACGGCACCGTAGTAGTAAAGGTCCCTGGTAGTGTACGGCACAAAATCACGACCACTGATGAGCTGAATCCGCTGCTAGCAAAATATCCAAAAGCACAAACGACTGCCCCAAAGCCCAGTGATCAGACTACAAGAGATGTCAGGTTTTGTAAATAAACTTAATTCACTTAATGTTACATTTATCATAATTACATGTATAATAATTATTTGCATACAACACCCTCAATTTTGTGAACGCATTATTTCATTGTTTAATTCACGTAGATTTCATTACTTTCATAATAACAATAATTTGTACTTTTCTTCCATCTTTGTTTATTTTTGATTTGACGTTTGTGAGAAAGAATAAAGTAGCACAGATTATGATATAAATCATTCACTCATATCCGTTCGGATACGTTGCTCGTAAATGTAATACAATGCTTGCATAGAGGTGAGTCTGTAATGTACCGATATTCTCGATGAACTATCTTAAGCTGTTTTTGTTTTTCACTTTATTAATTCTTTTGTTTTGTTTTACAAGTTTTTATAGTGATGTAAGCTGGTGGGTGCAGAGACACAAACGGTGCATCAGGTCATCTATCCCTAATATAATTACTATTAATATACTTAAATTTAATTTAATTTTATTGATATATTTATATTTATTATTTATATTTTTCTACAGTTTATTTGTGTTTATGTCCTCAGATAGTGAATCTTATGTCTCTGCTTGCGAATCTGATACCCCTTTTAGTGAAGAAAGTTTCTGTTCCGTAACAGATACTCTCGGTGGTGTTCTACGCAACAAATTTAATAGTAACAAAAATGGCCACCTATTTAATGTGTGTCATCTAAATGCCCAAAGTATTCCTAGCCACTTTGATGACTTGTATGAGGCGTTTTATGACACCAACGTTCATGCTGTCCTGATCTCCGAGACTTGGCTCAAACCGCACCTTCTTTCCACTTCTTATCCCCTGCCCGGTTTTATCCTCATCCGAAATGATCGGATAGGGAAGGGGGGAAGTGGAGTAGCTATTTATCTGCGCAGTGACTTTCCTTATCGTATCATTTCTTGTTCCTCCTCTAATTATGATGCTGCTGCTGAATTCATATTCTTAGAAGTTTGTGTTAAGGGTGCCAAGGTTTTGCTTGGTGTTGTTTATTGTCCCCCTTCTATTGACTATTTCACTGATTTCGAAACAGTTCTTGAATCTCTGGGTGCAGAGTATGATCATCATGTCATCATGGGCGATTTCAATACCAATCTCTTAGCCCAAAACTCCAATCGTTCCTGTAAACTCCAACTTCTCCTTGAATCGGTCAGCCTTAATATTTTACCACTACATGCTACTCATCACAATAAGGTTGGCGAAGACACTTGGCTTGACTTGATTATCACATCCAATCGATCCCTTGTTTCTTCTCATGGTCAACTTGACGCTCCTGCTTTTTCACATCATGACCTGATTTATCTCTCCTATATCCTCAAATCTCCAAAGCCCGAACCTAGGGTTCTGAACAGGCGTTGCTTTAGACAAATTGATCTTAATAAGTTAAGTGATGATGCATCACAGATCAGCTGGTCATCTCTGACTGATTCCACTACTGTTGATGAGAAGATGCAAGTATTTAACGAAGTAGTAACCAAACTGTACGACACTCATCAACAACCCATTACGTCCCACTGCTGGGCTCGGGTCTCCTCTCAAGAGAGGGTTAAGGCCATACGTCCCCACGCTGGCCGAGTGCGGGTTGGGGACTGGCAAGACACGTTGTGGCTACGTAATCTTACCGTTGGATGTTTTTAAGCCGCCCGAAGGCCTCCAACTAAGCTTCACGACTGTTACCTTATGACAACAACCGGGACCGACTGCTTAACGTGACCTCCGAATCACGGAAACGCTCATAACATATCATGCCACATACGGTCACCCATCTAGGTCCGACCGCGCCGTAGTTGCTTACCCTCGGTGATTGTTTCCAATCACCTAAGGCCACTCGGCTATGAGCGCTTCACTCACACACTCACGCACCGGTACGACACACACGTACGACACTCACGCACCGGTTAAAAAGATTAAGTTAAAACGACCGCCAGCTCCCTGGATGACGAGAGATATACAGTTGGCAATGAAACACCGAAATAGGGCCTTTAGTGCATACAAAAGGGACCGTATCGAGAGCAACTGGCAACTGTATAAGTCTGCGCGAAATCGATGTAACCAGGTGATACGGAACGCTAAACGCCGCCATATTCTAGAAAATATTTCCTGCTCCTCTCCTGCTGATATCTGGAAGTTTCTTGGAACCCTTGGTATCGGCAGATCGCGATTTGTAGACTTTCCAAAATCCTTAAGCCTCGATTCCCTAAACCAACATTTCACCACTTCTGTCACCTTGGATAGTTTATCTGAACAAAATACTCGTAATTACATCAATAGTCTACCGCGTCCTAAGTTAAGCCCTTTTCATTTCAGTCCGGTTGCAGAAGGAGAGATTAAGAAGATTATCATGTCTATCAAATCCCACGCGGTTGGTTGTGATGGCATTAGTCTGCGAATGATAATCACATTACTAGTTCATCTCCTGCCCGCTGTCACACATATTGTTAACTTCTCCCTTATGTCTGGCACATTTCCGTCTTTATGGCGAAGAGCATATGTGTGTCCTTTACCTAAAATCCTGAATCCATCTCTCCCCACTCACTTTCGTCCAATCTCTATCCTTCCCTTCCTCTCCAAAGTGCTAGAAGCCTGCGTTCATAAACAGTTCTCCGAATTCATTTACAGTAATAATTTACTCAGTCCTTATCAGTCAGGTTTTCGACCAGGACATAGCACAGTTCTGCCCTTTTGAAAGTGACTGGCGATATTAAGGCGGGGATGGAGAATACTAAGGTTACAATGCCTTCAATACCGTCAGTCATGAACTCCTTCTTGCTGTCCTAACCCATTTCTCGGTCTCTCAAGAAGCACTGGACTGGTTTTCCTCTTACCTTCGGGATTGCCAGCAATTAATTAAAATGGAGAATTCCTCCTCTAGCTGGAGTAGTCTTATTGCTGGCGTACCTCAAGGCGGTATTCTTTCACCTCTCCTATTTTCCATCTTCATTGACTTTATTACCCTAAGACTTCAGTGTTCCTATCACCTGTATGCTGATGACTTGCAGTTATACTATCAATCAGAGTTGTGCAATGTATCGTCCGCGGTTTCTATAGTAAACAGTGACCTGGCAGCCATTAAGCATTGGTCCGACATGTTTGGTGTGTCGGTTAATCCAAGCAAATGTCAGGCTATAATACAGGAGTAACCGTAATATGAGGCAGCTCAACTTTGCTTCACTTCCACCACTTACCTACAATGGCATGATTATTCCATACTGTAAAAGTGTCAAGAACCTCGGATTATACATTGACACAACTCTTAGTTGGCAAAAACAAGTTGCATCGGTTTGTCAGAAAGTCACAGGCTCTTTGCGCGCCCTTTATAGGCTTAAGAATTTTCTTCCATTGAAAACTAAGGTAATGCTTGTTCAGACCCTTATATTCCCAATAATTGACTATGGTGATATGTGCTACTTTGACCTGAATGCAGATCTGCTCAATAAGCTTGACCGTCTTCTCAACAATTGCATTCGATTCGTTTTCAATTTACGCAAATATGATCACGTATCTCAGCAACGCTCCCAATTAAATTGGTTTCCAATTCGCATACGCAGACAGTTTCGAGCTTTAACAACCCTATACTCTTTACTCTTTTCTCCAACTTCCCCTTCCTATTTAACCACTCACCTTCAATATTTAGGTACAAACCACTCTAAAAACCTCAGGTCTTCAAATAATCTACTTCTTCACTGTCCCACCCACCGCTCTGATTTCGTACACTCCACTTTTCTAATACAATCTATATGCTATGCTATATATCTATAACGCGCTCCCTCTCGAGATCAGGATGGCAAAAACACGACAAAGTTTCAAATACCTATTGCGGAAACACTATCTAAACTCATTGTCAGAATCATCATAATTTTGAAATCTACTTTTCTAAAATTATAATATAGTATGTATTTTTACATTGTATTGTATGTATGTATATATTATGTATTTTATGTATGTATAAATGTAAGCATTTATAATATATGTTTAATATGCGTATATATAATATATGTATATATAATATATGTATATATATATATATTTTCTTTTAAAATTACAATTTTAATTTCAGTGCATCTACCATGTCTGGCTCTGCATCGCTCTAAGGTCGACTGGTAGAAAATGCCTACGGCATTAAGTCCGCCTTTGCTGTATTTTAGCATAAAGATTTAAATAAATAAATAAATAGTCATCAAAATTGTACAATGGATCTAATGTATCAATTAAATTACTTGGAATGTTACATCTTTTCCCAAATACAAGTTCGTACGGGCTATATTTAGTTTCTGTGTGTATAGTAGTATTGAACGCAAAGCACCAGTAGGGTAACCATGATGACCAATTTTCACTATTATTATTAGTCATTATTCGTAAAAAAGATATTAAGTTTTTATGGCTATTTTCAAGTGCGCCTATAGTTTGATGATAAGCTGTTGACTGTAAGTGAGAAATATTTAATAATTTACATACATTTATTTATTTATTTATTATTTGCTACAAAATATTTACAACTTTTGGAGTACAATTTTCAATGTATACAAGTACAGCTGGTATAGGGAGTCCTGAACTATAAATACACTAACCAACAAAACATCATATAAAACTAAATATTAATTAAAATTTGAGCAATTTGTAAGCTTGTGTTCGTATGCATGCATGTGTGTGTGTGTGTGTGTGTGTGTGTGTGTGTGTGTGTGTGTGTGTGTGTGTGTGTGTGTGCGTGTGTTTGTATGTGTGCGTGTTTGTGTATGTTTGTTATGGATGCGTTAACTTATTGGATGTATTAACTTCTCAGTATCACCATAAGACTGACGTAGGAGCCAATCCTTTACCACAACCTTACACTCATGTCCACTTCTGTCCACAATTCGCAAAGCCGTATTTATCCTATTATAGACGAACGGTCCTAGAAAGTAAAAAAATCGTTGGCTAAAGGATGTTCGGTGTTTATTACTAATGGGTATTATGAAACGACGCTTAGCAACCTGTTGAGAGTTCGGTGTAATTTGACGGGATTTTAAGAGGTATGTGTGCTGTCTCAATACAATTTTCAAGACAAACAATTGACGAACCGTAAGAACTTCACAGTACGGTCACACTATCCTTTGTGTGTATCAATTATCTTTTTAACTCCTCGTACAATATGCAATCGGGGACCGGTCCATTGAGGAGATTGTTTTATTAAATTACTTATTTTTAACCGACTTCAAAAAAAAGGAGGAGGTTATCAATTCGTCGGAATCTTTTTTTTTTTTTTCTTTTTTATGTATGTTCAGCGATAATTTAGTCGTTTATGAACCGATTTCAAAAATTCTTTTTGCATTGGAATGGGCGTAGCTTACAGGTGGTCCCATCGTCACCATATCGGGATCTGATCATGGGATCCCAAGGAAATCGAGGGAACTCCTCAAATATCATAGTCACTCGGAAACTCGGGTACTCGGAATAGTTTTTCATTGAAGTCGGTTCCTTTTTGTTAAAATTATGTTTATCAACACTTTATTATATTCATTTAGAACAGAATATACGTTTTTAATATTTAATTCTTTGCAAAATAAACTCAATTCCCTCACAAAGACACCTCGTGTACATTGCGATTTTGAAATTGGTTTTACACAAATTAAATCCCTTGATTTTAAAAACGCGAAATACTTAGACTCGCATGTTACGTCATTTTTTATTTCTTCCCATTCAATGTCATTCAAAAATAGAAATTCACACAGACAAACTCTCTAATCGTTTACCATAGTCCTCAATAGTACTAGTATTTTGATTATCTTTTATTAACTGAGTATGAATAGCTGTACTTGACATTTGAGTCAATAAATGTTTTTTCATATCAGACAAAAGTAGCTCGCAAGAAGTGTAACATGATGCCAAACGAAGTATCGCACTTTCAGACAAGCGTGTCTTTAAAATGAATATAATGAAAGTGGATTTACCTTCAGCACTTAACATTGAGTTGTACAGTTCGATTAAATCAATAAGTTTTTTGGTGACTTCCTCTTTGTCATTCATTTCTGGCAAGAGGGCCACCGCCGTTTTCAAGTCAAAATTCGACATGGTGCTTAGTTTTTCAATATTACTATTACAAAATTCCTCAATTTTTTAATACAAAGATTCTATCCTAATACAAATTTCCTTACTATATATTATATTATCATTTTTAAATGTTCCCTTTCGTATTTTACTGTCCAAAACGTCAGCACATGAGAGATATCTACTAAACAACAAACTAGCTTCATTTAATTTCTCATTTAATATTTTTTCTGTTCGCCTACTTTTATTTAACTTAAAGAGATTTTCTTTAAAAATTTTTAAGTCACTGTAAATTAAATCTAGTTCCTCAAACATTACACGCAAGGGCTTAAATAAAAAATAGCATAATATAATTGATTAAATGAGATTATTAAATTTGCCTTATATAATTATGATTATAAGATTACAAACCTAAATACCATAATTTTCGCGAGGGAAAAATATAATGAGGGAGTGGGACTTTTACTTAATTTTCTGGGGGAAGACACGTCACACGTTTCACAGTTCTTCTTCTTTTGCGCCTGGGGTGCTCTTTCAACACTCCGCCCGAAATTACGCCAAGATCGCCGAAACATCACGTGGCCATCCAATTCTCTTCTAACTATTCGTTTATAGCATCGACAATGAAGTTTGTAGAGCCCATATAGCAGCGACAAGGCCATCAGCAGCAAAATCACAACTAATATAATGGTGGTTGAAGACGCATGGAAACCAAGCTGCTCTATGCTGGTATTCGCCTCATTAATTTGACCTAGTTGGGTTAAGACCACTTGGTGCTTATCGCCTTTGTTGGTTTTACTGTTGCTCGAGCCCATTTTGCGAAATTTCAATTAAAATACGGGAACCATGTAGAACGATCGAGACGACGAAAGCATGTGTATCCATATTAATATCTTATTACCACTCGGCACTGTAAACTAACACGCGCATGGCAGGGTCGCCATGTAGGGTTCGGCGTAGGATAAACAATGGAAAGACGACTGTTCAGCATAAAGTTATAAGATTTAATAATTAATATTGATTACATTGTTCTTTATATACTTTGAGTACATACTTTCATACACTATTAACTATACATACACCACAAGGTCATTGAAATCTTTGTAATTACCATCTTTTCAGATATTTCCTCACGCTGTGCTTTTAGTTTGCTAACAAAGTCTTCTATCTGTGAAATGAAACCTATCATGGCTTTGTCGAACTTCAGATTGTAAAACTTCTGTTGTAAAAGATGGATACCAACTTTGGATTTTGCATCGAACACAGTTTGTAGTTTTTCCCACATTTGAGGCGCTGACATACATGGTAGTAAGTAAGATATACTATTCTCCTCAACTCGTATCACTATAACCTCCTGTGCCTTCTTGTCTTTAACCTTATCTTCTGTAGAAGTCGGTTCGGCCAACAACATGTCGTACCAACCCTTCGACTGTAGAACTATAGTGATTTGAAACTTCCATAGCGCCCAATTGCTATCGTTCAATACTAAACCTCCGTCTCTTCTGTCTGTAGTCATATTTCTTGATGTCTTTAACAATTTACTCTGTTTATAAAAACTTCTATAAGGCTTAGCGACGTTAATGATGGCGATTCTACTCATGTGAATGTTGTTATCACATTGTTTAAGAGCATGATTTTACTTTTGTAAGTAAAGATTCTACGTGACGAATAAAGGCCATTCTTCTCTTTCTTTTGATCTTATAATTAATATTTTATATTTAATCTTTCGTTACCAGTAATTTGGCCCATATTTGAGCACATATAGTTTTTACCTTTGTTGTAAGTAGATGCTCCTACTATGTTGTACCCACTGAGGCTGTTGTTTTTTTTTTGTTTTTAAATTAGCTTATGCTCTAATTTTTAATCACTATAATTTGCATCAGTCCTCTAACATGGTGTATAGTATATTAGTGGCAGCACCTTACCCCCATATCAGGTTTATAAACATTAAAACTATGTAAACATTGGCGATTTGAAAGGAGTGGCCGCGAGTTTTTATTGCCATGTTCTTTTCTCCGGCTCTACCTATTGTTTGCGAACATGGCATAAATGTACATGTAGAATCTTGACCTGTCACAAGAGATGTATTGCATCCTAAGTGACTAAAGAATTTTGAATTTGAATTTGAATAATTTGATGTCGGCGAGCTTGATTCGATTTTGCCGTAATTCAATTTGCACTGTCCTTGCCTGGGCCCATAACCTGTTAGTGTTTGAGAGTCTCCAGGAAGGGAATATTTAAATAATATTGTCAAGAACCACTGTTAATTACTGTTTAATAGTATTTTAATGTAAAGTTATATACCAACATCCATTACCGAGAGAAGGTGAAAAGGGAAGGGGGCTGTCACTGTGTTGACAGCTTGAAAGACATATTATTTATTGTGTTCCGTTCCATTGCATTCTTAACAGGGGAGAATATTCTAAATTATGTCGCCGTACTGAAAAAGATGTCTAAGAGTGAGATTGGTACTTGGCTGGAAGAGAGCTTAAGAGATCAATTAGTGTGTGGCATTAGCAGCGAAGTTATCTGGCAACGTTTATTCGCTGAGAGTAAGCTGGATTTCGCGAGGGTATTCCGTTTGGCAGTAAGTTTGGAAGCGGCGGAGAAGGACGGCGGCGGCCGTGGAAGGTCATGTAACGTCATCAAGCTGCGCCGCGACGGTGGATTGTCAGGTAATCACAACCGGACCATCGCGGATGCAGACGAGAACGGTGAGCGTTTCACGCGACGAAGGCGGCTAAGCGGCGCGGAAGGCGGGCCGCGTGTACGGAAATACGGCGCACCAGGGTCGTTTGCGACCCGCAACGAGACATCTAAGCGGCAGCAATCAATCGCATGGCGTGTGGAGGGTCGCAGGACTCAGCGAGTTGTAGATTTCGTCAGGACGTGTATCAGGTGTGTAACAAGCCGGGTCACTTTCGACGGATGTGCCCAAGGATCACCGAGGAGCACTGTGTAGCGGCCACAATAATGAAGAGAATCAATAGTACGACAGTATGGACAGTCACCAAAGTGAAGAGGTAACTTTCATTGATTTTAACCAGTTGTCATTTAAGCAGTGTAAACCAATTTATTTTTCTGTATACATACATGGCAAAATGGTAAATATGGAATGTGACGCAGGCAGCGCGATTTCTTGCATTGGTTTAGAAATGTACGAAAAACAGTTTGGTGATGTACCACTCATGTTAAGATGTTATACGGGTGAAGTCACACACCCTGTAGGCGTTATTAAGCCTCGAGTGACGTATGTTATACGGGTGAAGTCACACACCCTGTAGGCGTTATTAAGCCGCGAGTGACGTATGTTATACGGGTGAAGTCACACACCCTGTAGGCGTTATTAAGCCTCGAGTGACGTATATTTAGTTAAAACATTGAATTTATATGTAATTAAAAATGGAAAGACAGCTTTGTTAGGCAGGCAGTGGCTGTTCGAATTCAATATTCTGCTGCCCTGTTTTGAATATTGTAATATTTTGATTGTAAATCAAAATATTACGGGGGTTCAGCAAGATTTACCTTTCTTAAGCCTATGTTTTGCTTTTCGTTCAACAGTTCGTTTTAGATGATTCAAAAAAATATACAGTTATATAACACCCACAAGGCTTTATTCCTTTATAATCGTGTGGTGTATGGCTTAGCATCAAGTCCAGGGATATTTAACAACGCCATTTAGATGAAATGTTTGCAAATTTACGTTGTCTAGAGGATGTTATTGATAACATCCTAGTAACAGGGAAATCAACAGACGAATACATTAATAATTTGCATAAAGTATTCGAAAGATTACAAAAATATGGACTGAAAGTTATGAAAGAATAATGCGAGTTATTTATGGAATTTATTAGTTACCTGGGTTATATTTATTTATTTTATTTTATTTATTGGAACAAAAAACAGATACATGTGTAGGGACACTTCACTGGTGATCCTGCTACAGCTGCCAACAAACAAGTAGAGATGTTCAATTTGTAAACTACATTCACAAGCAATGCAGTAGCTACTAGAATATACAAATTTTTAAACTTTCGCGTTCCATGATAATTATGTGTGATACAAATCAGAGGTATGTAATACCTTTAATAAGTGATCGCGTAATTCCCGTAAAAATAATATTAACTACTAGAATATCCTCTTTGTTATATATTTCACATCCTTAACCAGTGAAATGCATCTTGTTGCCCTTGTAGACGTGTAGTATTTGTGCTTGTTCTTGCGACTTGGATAAATAAAAACACATGCAAGTTGCGTCCATAAAAGATTTCTGTATTTCTGATAGATTGATAGACAGATACATAGACCCGGAAGTCTATGGATTTTGTTGGGTTGCCAACAGCCCTGCCTTATTAACTGGCTCACTGACAATAAGTTGGTAGATAACTCAGGAACACACAACACTTTTTCAACAGTTGCACGGTTGGCCTAGTGGCTTAAGCGGTCGCCACGCCGCTACTACTACGCCAAGTGTCGTGGGTTCAAATCCCACGTAGGACAACACTTTGTGTGATTCGCAATTTGTTGTTCTGAGTCTGGGTGTGCTTTGTGTCCGTTTCATGTATGTTTGTAAAGTCCCCCGCGACACAGGAATGTATATTCCTAATGCGGGAGTTGTCTTTCAATTTAATAATAATAATAATAAGTTATGTCAAAATTACATTCTTCAGTCGACGTGGTTATGGTTACATTTCCACAATACTGGGATTTTATTCTAATTAGCAATCATGATTTCTTTCGTGAAACCAGAATAACACGTGTCAATCATCCAATCTTTATTGCAAGTCAAATGCGAACTTCACCAGAGTCGACATACCTGTCACTCTTATCAAATATTGTGTTAAAAAACACGGCACTAAACGCATCACTTGTTATTGACGATTTATTTTCTGTATTCTTATGATATTTATCTTTGTTATTATTGCATTGATTACGATAGTGGCTATTTTGTTTACAATTGTAACATTTATCATTTCGTTTTCCTTTGACAGATGTTGACGTTGACACTTCTGCTTTTCCGCCATCTTTATGAGCCATAGACTGTGCACTCTTTCCATTCTTTGAACGATGAATCTGATTTTTGTGGAAACATGCGAATTCATTATTGACGTCATTACGGTCACTATCTTCCGGTTCCATGTCCATTAATTTCCCTTTAATGGCGTCGGATGTGATTATAATGCCTGAATGCTCGATGGCCATTATCATGGGCATATATTTTTCACTTAGACCTGCCAGCATGATAGATCCAATCCACTCGTCGGTAATGCCAAATCCCGTACCTTGTAATTTCTGCCCAGCTTCAACAATTTGTGTTACATAGGCCGTCATCAAAGTGCAATTTTCCAATCGAATAGATTTTAAATTCCTCAGGAGACTAATTACACACACAGGCGGTGACTCGCCATAAGTACAGTTATTTCCGCCACTGACTGTACCGACCTTAGTTTTCCGGATGCTTCTTCGCATTCTTATCTACCCAAGCACATGGTTTCTCACAATCTACGTGCGCGTTGTCTGTATCTATAATGGTATGTGCATAACCAGTTAGAGTCACCTGGTTGCCTTCTTGACCTGGTACTGCTACTTGACCTGCCTCTAAAATTTGAATGATCGCGACCGCCGCCTCGATACCTGGGTCGTCGGTTCTCCTATACTTCTGTTCTAAGTGAAGCTACTTCCAGTGATAATTTGCTAACTGCGTAAACAGCATTTCATTGATTGGAGGCTTTTGTGCAGATGTATTGTGTTCACGCGTATAACCAACCCCGTAAACACCACGTAAATATTGTAACCAATCAGACCAACAGGGGATGACGTGATACAGCGTCGTTCCCATTGGTCGAATTAATGTTCCCTACCTCCCTACTTTCCTCGAATTATGTACAATTAATTTATTCTCAATACAGACTTCATCTAACTTTTCTACTGAACACTTGTTTTATTTAATCACCTAAAAACGCAAACCTAAGTTCAGCACACGGGCTACCAAGAACCCTAAACTTAATTCAAGTGCCGACACAACCCGGTACATGTGGTCCTTCTACGCCAAATCAATCGAATCAGCATCCTGTGGATCTCCTGGTTGTACCTGCTGCTGCTGAACCTAAACGCATAACTACATTTAGAGCGAAGGCAACTGGAGGCTAAGCGCGCATTGGACGAGAGCTGGATTGGCTGTTCATCGCAAGTCATACGCAATCTGGTGAGACCAACCATCCTCTCTTCCCCAATCACCTCCTAGTTCTCTTTGTGATACCTGTACCCAACCTGATTTCAGTTAGATTTGCCGCATCGGAGTCTCGAACTGCTTATATCATCTAGTCCCGTGGCTGGTGATATTACGGCTACACGTCGTTCAAGCCTTCTACTGTAAGTACTCCTATTCTTACTACCCACCAAAATGACGACGGAAAGTGCTAAGTTAGGCGATAAATCTCCTCTCGTGTTAGATATCAACAATGCTACAAGTAAGTCACGCGATAGGTCTCCTAATATTGGGTGTGCCGATCCTACGGCACTTCGTGACCTAGTGAGAAAACGCGGCGTCATAAAAGGTAGGCTTACCAAGTTTTCCAACTACTTAGATACGTTGGAAGACAGTGGTAATTCAATCTCGTCTCGAGATCGCATAGATTTAAAATTACGCATCAAAGGCGTCACTAGTTTGTGTAACGAATTTAACGCGATTCAAAGCAAAATTGAAGAAATCGTTTCCGATAGTGAGATACCTGACCAACTAGATAACAGAGAATCATTCGAAACCTCATACTACAGCCTCATAGCCCGCGCGGAAGATATGCTAACCGATGACGAGGTCACTGACGGTACCAGCAACTATCTCTGTAGCGAACAATCGCAGTCGGTTAAACTTCCAACAATTTCACTACCCACTTTTGACGGATCGTATGATCACTGGCTGGAGTTTAGGGACACTTTTTTATCCCTAGTACATAATTCTAAACGCATCAGTAATATACAAAAGTTCCACTATTTAAAATCGTCTCTAAAAGGCACCGCCGAATTAGTCATTAATTCTGTAGAATTCTCTTCTGATAATTATCAAGTCGCATGGGAATTATTGCTAAATAGATTTAATAATAATAGACTTTTAGTGCACAATCACGTAAAGGCTTTGTTTAATATAAACGCATTAACAAAAGAATCGCCGTCTAGCATTAGAAATCTTATTGACGTTATATTAAAAAATTTACGCGCATTGAATTTACTTGGCGAACCTACCGACTCGTGGGATACGCTTGTGAATTATTTAATCGTTTTGAAGTTAGATAGGACAACAGAACGCGAATGGGAGACGCGTAAATGCACACTAACATCGGGCGAGAATAATTCTAAACGCATAATCAAAGTACACGAATTGATTAGCTTCCTTAAAGACAGGGCGGATGTGTTGGAATCGTTGCATTTGTCACATAATAAACCACAAATACAAATTGAAAATAAAAAACACTATTCACACAACACATCTACCTGTAATGTGTCGACACATAAGTCTAACGATAGCCGTTCGTCTCGCTACAAAAGAACGTGCTTAAAATGTAACGCGAATCACCAACTTTATTCTTGTCAGAAGTTCATTGATAGTGACTTAAGTTCAAAGCTAAATTTAATTCGCGAGAACAAACTATGTGAGAATTGTTTACGTTCGGGTCACACTCCTAATAAATGCGCGTTTGGGCCGTGTCGTAAATGTAATCGCAAACATAATTCATTAATTCATAATGAAAGCGGCGAGAGTTTAGTTACGTTGCATTCCAATAATACGACTGGCGGCCTAGCGAGGAGTGAAGTCGTGGGCGCATCGATGACACCCTCCGGCCCCGCCGCCTCAACCGTCGCGGACTCACGCCCTATTCAAGTAAGCAACGCACAAATGCATAATAATTCTATAGATATGCACTCAGTTCTATTATCGACAGCTATCGTAGAAGTGCCTGACGATCACGGTGTTTATCATCGGGCACACGCACTACTTGATAGTGGCAGTCAGCGGTGTTTTATAACAAAATCCTTTTGTAAATTAATTAACGTTCCCGTGATAAATTCTTCTTATGTAATTAAGGGGGTAGGCGATTCGGTGATACAATGTTCGGAGACTTGTGACATCGAAATTAAATCGCGATTTGATAATACGTTCAGAACACGCATTAATTGTTTTGTATTATCACAGATAACGTCTATATTGCCGGCCTTATGTCCACTAAACGCACAATTCTTGATTCCAAACAATGTAAGTCTTGCGGATCCACAGTTTTTGGAATTAAAAAATATAGACATTTTAATAGGCGCAGATAGGTTTTGGGACTTATTATTAGAAGGCAGAATGAGACTGTCCAGCGGTCCCTACCTACAAAATACTAAGCTGGGCTGGATTATCTCTGGCTTAGTTAGTAATAATACGCAAAATGAGAGGCGCGTTCATTGTAACTTTAGTAGTTCTATAGATTCGCAACTTCGCTTGTTTTGGGAGGTCGAAGAGCTTCCTAAGGTTAGGGATACGCGGACTCAGGAAGAGCGTGCATGTGAAGATCATTTTCTTCGTACTACTACGCGCAATAGTGAAGGAAGGTTTTGTGTACGCATTCCATTTAAGGAGTCACCTGATCTTCTAGGCGAATCATATACGCAAGCTGAACGACGCTTCCTTGCATTGGAGAAACGTTTACAACGTTCTCCTGACTATAAATTATTATATACGCAATTTATGCAGGAATACCTGTACTTAGGTCATATGAGTCCGGTGGACTCTTATAGTCATCCGTGCTACTTCATGCCGCATCACGGCGTATTTAGAGAACATAGCACTACAACTAAGCTGCGTGTCGTCTTCGACGCAAGTGCAGCATCGTCTTCCGGCATGTCTCTCAACAACCTACAACTTGTCGGACCTCCTATACAAGGTGATTTAATAGCCATTCTTCTCCGCTTTAGACAGCACAAATTTGTTGCCTGCGCTGACGTCGAAAAAATGTTTCGAAATTGTTTAGTAGCCGAAGATCAGCGCCGGTTTCAAATGATTTTATGGCGTGAGGATCCATCGAAACCTCTGCGGATGTATCAATTAAACACCGTTACATATGGTACCGCGTCCGCGCCTTTCCTTAGTGTGAGATGCTTAAAACAGTTGGGAGTTGAGTCTTCCAACCCTGAGGTTCAACGAGCTGTTTTAGAGGACATATATGTCGACGATTTTTGTCTGGTAGTAACGATAAAACGATATTAATACAGCTATGCACTGATATAAAAAATACATTACAGTCTGGTTGTTTTTCCCTTCGAAAATGGGTTTACAATTTTCCATATAATAATGACCAAACCGACTATTCAAAAGAAATTAAATCCAACGAAAATATCAGCTCTAAAACGTTAGGACTAGGCTGGAACAATGTTCGCGACGTATTTTATTTTAATACACAGTGTCATAATAACAATGCGTTGGTAACAAAAAGGGTTATTTTGTCTACCATTTCACAAATTTTCGACCCTCTGGGCTTGCTAAGCCCTACGATTATTACCGCGAAGGTGTTGTTACAACAATTATGGCTTCTTAAAATAGGTTGGGATGACACGGTTCCATCTGGCGTCGCGCGAACCTGGAACCGGTTTGTTATCTCTCTACAAGCGCTCAAAACAATAAACGTTCCTCGGCACGTTATAGGTAGCGAACCTATGTATATGGAGTTGCATATTTTTAGTGACGCATCGCAGACGGCGTACGGCGCTTGCATTTATGTGCGTACTATAAATATAGATAATACAATCACCGTAAGATTGTTGTTTTCTAAGTCTCGCGTCGCTCCATTGAAACCACTAAGCATACCGAGACTAGAACTTTGCGGTGCACTGCTGGCTGCCAGGGTACTCGAGAAGGTACGCAGTTCTTTACGTTGTGAGTTCAGAAACACAGTATTTTGGACTGACTCAACCATCGTGTTAGGCTGGTTGCGCATGTCTCCAAACAAACTTAAAACGTTTGTTCAAAACAGGACGGTGGAGATTCATGAGCTCACACAAGATGTACTTTGGCGCCACGTGAGTGGCAAAGATAATCCTGCTGACCTCGTTTCGCGGGGTGTCTGCTTGGAAGAGCTGTCTTCCTGTAAGTTATGGTGGGAAGGCCCCGATTTTTTGAGCACTCCTAGTTTTACACTGGACAATTATTATACGGACATAGAAACAGATGTAGAACTCCCCGAAGTTAAATCAGCTATTTGTTCTTTCGTAACTCATTCGCGCGATTTAACTCCTTTTTCATTTCACCGTTTTTCACAATATAATCGTATGAAGCGTGCCGTCGCATATATGTTACGTTTCATACACAATATTCGCAATAAAAATAAAAATAATAAACAGTTTGGTGTTTTTACTGTTGAAGAGTTGAGCGAGTCTCAGATGATTTTAACTCGGTGGTGCCAAATTGAAAGCTTTCCTAACGAATACAACCTTTTAACTAATAACGCAGAAATTAAGGGTAAAAATAATTTAAAACGATTGAATTTATATTTAGACAGTAATAAAATTATTCGCGTAGGAGGCCGATTAGGTAATTCAAACGAATTTGGTTATGATAAAATGCATCCTATATTACTTTCTAGTACACATCATTTTACTGAATTGTTGTTCCGTCATGAGCATCTACAGCTCCTTCACGCTGGACCTCAGGCATTACTTTACCATATACGCGAAACCTGGTGGCCTTTAGGGGGCAGGAGTCTGTCTAGGCGCGTAGTGAACGCCTGTGTTAAATGTACACGCAATAAGGGTAACACTTTAACTCCACAAATGGGTAATTTACCGAAGGAAAGGATCACTCCTGCTTTTCCATTCATAAAATGCGGAGTAGATTACTGCGGGCCAGTCTTCATACTGAATCGTAAGGGTAGGGGGGCTAAAACATCGAAAGCGTACATTTGTTTGTTTGTATGCTTTGTGACGCGTGCAATACATTTGGAACTCGTCAGTGATCTCACTAGTGAAGCATATTTATTGGCACTTAAACGTTTTATTTCTCGGCGCGGTAAACCTAAAGAAATATATTCCGACAATGGGCGTAATTTTGTAGGGTTGATGAACGATTTCTCTGACTTTTTACGTAGGTGCAATTCTGAAATCAAAGATTACGCGATTAGTCAACGAATTGACTTTAAATTCATTCCGCCTTATTCGCCTCATTTTGGTGGTTTGTGGGAGGCAGGAGTAAAATCTTGCAAGTTCCATCTTCGCAGAGTGGTAGGAAATGCACACCTTACCTTTGAGGAGTTTGGTACAGTGCTATCACAAATAGAAGCAGTTCTAAATTCCCGACCACTTTCTCCGCTTTCTTCGGACCCCCGAGACCTTTCTCCCCTCACTCCCGCTCATTTCCTGGTTGGTCGATCGCTGACTGCACCAGTTTGTGACGACGTCAGCAACATTCCCGAGCATAGGCTGAAGAGATATCAAAGGGTGGAGCAAATTCGCCAACATTTTTGGGCTCGTTGGTCCAAGGAATATGTGTCTGAGTTGCAGGTGCGAACAAAGTGGACGGAGAACAAAACGGAGTTGAAGGACAACTCACTTGTCCTTATTAAGGACAGCAACCTTCCGCCTTTGAAATGGTCAATGGGTCGAGTACTTCGTTCCATCCCAGGAAAGGATGGAATTTCAAGAGTCGCAGACATCAGGACGGCTTCAGGTGTTGTTCGACGGGCCTTTGCCAAGATCTGTCCTCTCTTCGATGATGACCACGAGGGGAAGTGAAGCTGCTGCACGCTTTATTTTGAAAGCGCCTGCTTTCAAGGCCGGGGGCATGTTCACGCGTATAACCAACCCCGTAAACACCACGTAAATATTGTAACCAATCAGACCAACAGGGGATGACGTGATACAGCGTCGTTCCCATTGGTCGAATTAATGTTCCCTACCTCCCTACTTTCCTCGAATTATGTACAATTAATTTATTCTCAATACAGACTTCATCTAACTTTTCTACTGAACACTTGTTTTATTTAATCACCTAAAAACGCAAACCTAAGTTCAGCACACGGGCTACCAAGAACCCTAAACTTAATTCAAGTGCCGACACAACCCGGTACATATTGATTGAAGAGGACACTGCTGCAATGTTGTCTCCAGAGTTGAGATTGTCTTGAATTCTGTCTGCTATCACCGCAAGCTTGTCCGAAGCCGTTACTTTAATGTGAAAATAAGTTTAAATTATTTAGCCTTAAAAAACGTAGGAAATATTCAAAATTAAATAGACTAATTAAGAATCTAAAGGTTAAGTGTAGTCGGTTAGGAAAGCTTACAACTTTGTCGAAGAGTCAACCTGAGTCATTAAATCTACAAGAAAAACTGCAGTCACGGTTAGATACCTGTCACAAACAATTGGTTGCCAGCAGATTGATGTATGACCAACACACTCAGGAGCTCAATGCTCAAATTACCAACTTGCACTCAAGTCTGTCATCACTCATACTTGAACACAAATCAGAAACACAACAATACATTCTCAAGTTTGAGGAAGTAGCCAAAGTAGCAAGAGAGAATACAGATCAATTAACTTCTCTTATCAAAAACAATCTTTGCTACAATTGCTCGCTACCACAGTCTGTTACACCCACAAACATTGTGAATACACTCACAAATACATCAAATTTGCATAACAGTACTAACAGTGACTCTGATTGTGATTGCGGATTGTTAAATATTTCACAATCTTTAGATAATACTGTTACTGAGAAACAAGTTGTAATTCTTTCCGATCAGCTGGGAATAGATTTTGGAAAGTTAATTAAAGGTCACTTAAACTATAAGGTCACAAATTATTGTTCACCAGGAGCAAAGTATAGTAGTTTAATTAGTAAATTAAATAGCATTAGTTTAGATGACCAATCAACGGTTATTGTATTGTTCGGTGATAGCTTCTCAGCTACCAAGAGAGATATAATTAATTTAACAGAGTCTATGATATCCATTAATGAAAAAGTAGGTTGTAAATTTATTATATGTGGTCTACCTTACTCACAGTCTGTATCTGATATACACAACAAGCACATACAGAGCTTGAATTTGTTATTATACAACGCGACTTACCAGTATGGTAAGTTTGTACTATTTTTCGACACGAATAAATTTATTCGTAACTTTATTTTAACAAAAAATACTATGTATTTGTCTTCTATTTATAAGCGACAGGTTGCTAAATTATTAGCATTTAATATACACGTTGACTCTGGTACAAATTGCGTATCACAGCAATCTTTTAATGTATATGCTGACTCTGATACAAATAGTGTATCAAAGCAATCGCTTTTTTGTGCCAATTCTGCTAGGATCAATAATGTAGCTCCTAGTTTAAACTAGTAAATGAGACAACGGATAAGCGAACTGGTAGTCTAACCATAGTACACCAAAATATTCAGGGCTTATCGGGCAAATTTCAGGAAATAGAATTATTTTTAAAGACCCACTGGTTAAAAACGATGAACTGATTTTTAATAATGAATATTATAGTATGGTAAGCAAATTCATCAGGAAGAAAGCTATACATGGTGGCTCTATGATTTTTGTGTCTAATAGTGTAAATAGTAAAGAACGCAAGGATATTGTTGCTCGTTCTGTCGAGCGTACTATAGAACTCTCATGTGTAGAATTAAAGGAGCATATTATTGTTTGTGTTTACCGTCCACCACAGAGTGACTTTAATTTATTCGAGAATATAATGGAAGATGTACTTAAAGTACTTAGTTATGGTAAAAAGCATGTAGTAGTATGTGGTGATTACAACGTTAATATACTAGAACAGTCACCTATGTGTATTAGATTATGTACTTTATTTAAATCATTTAATTTAAAACATTTGTTTTGTGCACCCACAAGGATAACATCACATTCTGCTACTTGCTTAGATAATATTTTTTGCAACTGTAGTTAATATAATGAGGTTATATTGAGTGATTTAACACCCGATCACTGTGGACAGAAAGTCACTTTTCCTATTCATACAGTGGCTAAAGTAAATAAGATCACCTGTAGGCCAATGAGTACAGCTCGCCTAAACAAATTTAATGAAAATGTTTCTGTCCGTATCACCAATATAGATTTTAGTCAGGATGATCCGAACTACCTTTACGCGTCTTTGTTTAATATGATCAAATCGGAATTTAATAACATATTCACAACTAAGACTTTTTATAAAAATATAAAAATTAGCTTTTGTGATTGGGCAACTACTGGCATACAAATAAGTAGAGCTAAGTTGTATGAATTGTATGGCATGAAACAATATAATTTTGACCATAAGTTTGTTCAATATGTTAAAAATTATTCCAAAGTATTTAAAAAGACTTGCGCTGCTGCCAAGTCTTTATATTTAAGTAAAAATATTAAACAAGCAGAGAATAAAATTAAAGCCACTTGGAACATGATTAATGCTGAATCTGGGCGGGTCAAGCCACGTGAACATAATTTTGAATTAAGTATTGTTGATATAACTGTAACTGACAATTTAGACCTGGCGCAAACATTTAATAATTTCTTTGCTGATATACCTAAAAATGCAACCAGCTCCCTAAGATCATGTCCGGTTGATGCTCAATCACTTATGAGAGGCAGTGTGAAAGAGTGTACTGTACCATTCAGTTTTAATTTTATGAACCCCACTGACATAATAAAAATATTTAGGTCAATTAATTGCAGAAAGACAGCAGATTTATGGGGTATTTCTGTTAAATTAATTAATGGCATTATTATTAAGATAGCACCACATTTATCAACAATATTTAATCGATGTGTTGATACCGGTGTGTTTCCTGATTTGATGAAACACAGTAAAGTAATTCCTTTGTTTAAAGCCGGTTCAAAAAGCGACCCTAGTAATTTTAGACCTATTTCTATTTTACCAGCTATTAGTAAAATCTTTGAAAAAGCCTTACTAATGCAATTAGAAACACATTTTAATTCTAATAATCTACTGCATAGTGAACAATATGGATTCACAAAGGGTCGCTCAACAGTAGACGCAGGCTCTAAACTACTTAAACATATATATAGTGCCTGGGAAAACTCGCAGGACGCCATTGGTGTTTTCTGCGATCTCTCAAAAGCATTTGATTGTGTGATGCATAGTACACTTCTGCTGAAACTTAGGCATTATGGCATAACAGGTACAGCGCTTAATCTTGTTGCTTCTTATCTTAGTGAGCGAATACAGTATGTTGATATAAATGGAATAAGGTCCTCCGGATCACCAGTGAGTATGGGCGTGCCACAAGGCTCAATTCTGGGTCCTTTTTTATTTTTGGTGTATATAAACGATTTGCCATTTTTTACTAGTAAGTTATGCGATATTGTTCTATTTACTGATGACACTTCTCTTATATTCAAAACCAATCGCAAAAACGATTACTCTAACGAAGTAAATAGGTCCCTCGCATTGGTCCTTGACTGGTTTACATCAAATAACTTGCTTTTGAATTCTAAAAAAACCAAATGTATTAAGTTTAGTTTGCCAAATGTAAGGAATATCAGTACAAGTCTAGTTTTAAACAATGAAGTTATTAATTTTGTTGATTCAACGGTTTTTTTGGGAATTACTTTAGATAGTAAGTTACAGTGGGGCGCCCAAATATCGTGTCTCGCAGGGAAACTCAGTTCTGCAGCGTATGCTGTCAGCATAGTCAGACAGCTTACGGATGTGGAAACAGCAAGGCTAGTATATTTCGGTTATTTTCACAGCGTCATGTCGTATGGCATTCTGCTATGGGGCAAGGCAGCTGATATTCAAACAATTTTCATTCTCCAAAAACGTGCAGTGCGTGCGATTTACAAACTAGGTGCACGAGTTTCCCTTAGAGAAAAGTTTAAAGAGATAGGCATTATGACAGTTGCATCACAATATATATTTGCAAACATTATGTTTATAAAACAAAATATGCATTTATATCACAGGAATAGTGACGTTCACTCGGTGAACACGAGACATAAGCATAAATTAGTAGGTCAATATCATAGGCTACATAAAACGCATAATTCATTTATGGGTCTTTCCGTGCGATTTTTTAATAGGTTACCAGCTAGTGTTATGAGTCTATCAGTTTAAAAGTTTAAAAATGTAGTCAAAACTTATCTTATACGTAAAGGTTATTATACAGTTGACGAATTTTTAAATGATAAAGAAAAATGGATTTGAGTAATTGCTCCTTATCATTTTATTCTACTCATGTGAATGTTGTTATCACATTGTTTAAGAACATGATTTTACTTTTGTAAGTAAAGATTCTACGTGACTAATAAAGGCCATTCAGAAGAATGGCCTTTATTAGTCTCTTTCTTTTGATCTTATAATTAATATTTTATATTTAATCTTTCGTTACCAGTAATTTGGCCAATATTTGAGCACATATAGTTTTTACCTTTGTTGTAAGTAGATGCTCCTACTATGTTGTACCCACTGAGGCTGTTTTTTTTTTTTTTTTTTTTAAATTAGCATAAGTTCTAATTTTTAATCACTATAATTTGCATCAGTCCTCTAACATGGTGTATAGTATATTAGTGGCAGCACCTTACCCCCATATCAGGTTTATAAACATTAAAACTATGTAAACATTGGCGATTTGAAAGGAGTGGCCGCGAGTTTTTATTGCCATGTTCTTTTCTCCGGCTCTACCTATTGTTTGCGAACATGGCATAAATGTACATGTAGAATCTTGACCTGTCACAAGAGATGTATTGCATCCTAAGTGAATAAAGAATTTTAAATTGAATTGATACGGCTAGTCCAGCTCTGATTGCTGCTGGTAGTCTACCGAACCATAAATTGTGTACAGTGTGGTCCGAGGCCTGAGACGTTCTTGCTAAGTCTTTCATTTTTCGTAGTAACTGGGAAGGCCTTTGCGTGCCTAATACTATTTCGTTGACTAATTTTCTAAATTGTATTTCTGCCGATTTTTCGTACACTAGAAGCAGTCTCTCTTTAAGAGCTTGGTAACGTTGAGTAACAGGTGGATTTATTAATATGTCACTGATCTGCTGAATGGCGTCTGGTCCTAACTTGGAGATTTCCAAATTGAATTTGACTTCATCGCCTTGTTTCTGTGATGCCATGTTACTTTCGAAATATGCAAACCACAGTCTAGGCATGTGCGACCAGAAGTCTGCTATACGTTGAGATACTTTAACCATTGCCAGATCCTGCGTTGTTTCCATGCTGCTCATTCCGTCGCCAATGGTCATCGATGGAGTTGCCGTAGTAGTGGTAATTGTCGGTAATGTCGTTCCTTGCCAAGTCACCTACTTTTACAGGCTGTTATTATTGCCTTTTGTCTTTGTCCGGTCAAGGGCATTTTCACTTTTTTCAATAATTTAACACGTTTGTAAAAAAAATTATAAAGGGATGCAATGTCGTGCACTAAAAGTCTTGTCTTAACCCGCAGCTACTGGACGCTAATACGGGGAGTCGCCGCCGACCGCTCTTATTGCACTTAGTGATATTCATTCAATTCACTGCACTTATTAAATTTTGTTCTTAGTCCAGAAACACGTATTCTTTAGAGTTCTTTTTACGCGACGTCACCACTTTAGGTGCAGTGGGCTATATTAAATAATAGATGGTACTGAGAAACTGTTTAGTTTATTAATTACACGTTGAGATTACATTAATTACACGATATTACAGTGTATATGTTAATCTATTTATAGCCTAAGGTCACGATACATAGCAACGGTACGGGTTCACATAACAAGGGCGCGGCGACGATTGGCTGTAGCGTCTCACTTCCATTCCTGCGTGGGCGCTACCATACATAGCTATACTATGCACATACAGTGCGTTCCTACATCATGTTCGTATTTTTGTATGTTAACACTGTTCGCAAAATGTGCAGCAATTCATTGAAACTTCCTTCACTAATTCGAAAATATTGAAAAAAACATCTTTGGATATTATTGCTATTTATGAAACATAGTGTAAAAATATCCACTTATTAGTATGTCACTCGAAAGGTGAAAACCCAGTATTCTTTTAAACGATATTTTCTTTTACGATGTATAAATTCGCAAATAATGACTGTCTCTTCCAAATCCTTATCGATAAATGAATATTGGATTTCAAAAATATTTACTGTCAATCGGCGTAAGCGCACTCCATAGACCTTTAAAATAGGGACTCAACATATTGTTCTATACGTACAATTGCTTACATATATAAAGAGCATCAATTTGAAAGACACACACATAAAAATATATCTATCTCGTTCTTACTCAGCACTGTAACTCGCAGGAAAACAGTATAACATTTATTTACAGTACATAAAGTGAAGCATGAATATGTGTAAATACCTAATGAGGCCGAAAATCCGCCATGTTTGGTGCACCAAATGTCATTGTCAGTCAGTTCAGCCGGTACTTGTATTGTCAAAAATTCGTGGTATAAATCAAAATAACTAATTTTCTTTCAATATTTTGCTGGTGATTTAAAATAATATAAGCCAAATGTAAATAATTATGTCGAAATTTTTACTTTTACTTAGTAAAAATTTTAAATTTTATATACTTGTTGCTTCTACATTATTACTGATATGCTAGTTACGACTAGTTGTGGTCTATGTCATTCTCATTCTATATAACTATTTTAGAAAAACTTATGGGTTTTGTGGCTGCGATTCCATCCAAGAAACATTTGCCCAATTTGAATAATAATGTCTTTATTTAAGCAAACTTTATGAAAAAATAGTGTCCAAATTGATTTGAGTATGTGTGGTAAGAGCTTTGTATATTCTATGTATACCTATAAACATTTACAGTCCAGTATATATCGAAGGATTGAGTTCAGTGTCAAATAAACCTGCGTAATAACTACACGTCGTTTTAATCAAAATCACACGTCAAACGAAAGTAACCCTTAATTATTCTAAACTAATATTTCAATATTTTGCAGCAACATGCCAGCCAACACAAAATTGGCATATTAAAAGAAAACCAGTAGGAAACAATTTCTGTTTTTGCCGGTCCTGACACCTCTACCTTGTTGAATGCTTATATAATTTATATTTGGTTACTAATACCATAAATGGAAATTTATCATCAATCAAATTATCTAATTTTATTTACAGGTCCCTCTAAAAGTTGCCAATACCAGTACACATACTGCTTCTCATGCTGTTGCTGGTACTTAAATTATCGTATACACGGTGAGAAGGAGTATCTCGACAGATTTATTTTTTTCGCCCGCCAGGATTATAAAAAGCCATGTGTCCCCAAAACATCGGCTTTAAGTGTTACTTGAAGGTGCAATTGGCTATATACGCGGCCTGAAGCTGCCGTCAGGGCAGTTAGTAATTGAGTTGAGAAGAAAGACAGGCTTTGTGGGGCGACTCATTTACATGAAAAGCGCATTGGCTTTATCGACATCTTGTCGAAAACACAAAAATATTAAAATATTTGCCACTGTACAAGATCAGCCAGGATCACGTCGTGCAATTTTTTTCTGCTATCGAGGGAGCTCGAGGGGGTATTAACAATAATCCAAATGCCGTTCAATTTAAAGCAGCCTTCAAGAGGCTTCTTATTCGAGCCGAAATTCGGGACGAAGGGCTCGGCATTGCGTTGCCTTGGAGCAATTTAATATTTTAAATTGCACAAGCACTAGCCTACAAAAAGCCTTGCACGATTTAACCGAAAAAATTGGTTGAAGTGCCAGAAGATGATAGCACTTTATACGAGGAATACATAGATTGCTTAAATAGCACTCTTTCCGTATATGCTGACTCAGTTGTTACTTACATCGCAGGTTTTGTATCGAGAAATTTATCCAGCAATATAAAATGTCAGACGTGTGCTTCGTTATTGTTTGGAAATCCGAACAGCAATTTGAAAACGTTGATTCATTTTAAAACAAGAGGTGGACTGAAATACCCAACTAAAGATGTTGAAGACATAACGAAAAAGACAGAAAAGATCATTAAACCTAACCTGGATAAGTCGATGCCCCAAAAGTATTATCTATATACATTTAATTTATTTAAATTAATGAATACTCCGAAAAATCGGACACTATTTTTCGGTCGGAATCAATTGATCAGGACACTAATCATAAATAACTCTTAATATTTAGACATTCGGTTTAGATATTCCGGGAAAAAGGTTAACGACAAAATCTCTCTTCGGAACTATTTAAATAAAATTATTTTATTCCGTAACGAGTAAAAAACTATTGTAAATTCGTTAAATTTTTATGTGTTATATAATTAAGTGATTTTAGAGCGGAAGTCATGAGGAATGACGCTTGTAATTAAATAAATGTTCTGAAGGTGTTTTATTTTATTTTTATCACGCGGTCCCTTGATAATTTTTCAAATTTGAATCACTCACTTATGGTGCGGCGCACCTATCTTGAGGTGCATTGCAGTAGTGTGTTATGGACTTACGGCATATACGCAAGTGCGAGCGAGACGGCAACATACGAAACGACGGTAAAATTTAGGATGCTAGAGATTTGCAGATGGCACTGTACTACACCTTATTTGCAGATGGCACTGATAATAATGTTTTGCGGTCACTGAGTTGTCAAACGACAACTTTATAAAATCAGTGCAGCAACTTTTAATTAAACTTTTGGGATTTGGAGGCGGAAGTGCACGCTGAAGTTTATCGCTGAGTGGCTGACTTTGGTGGAGTGGAGTTGGCGGAGAGCGGTCTTCGCCCTCCGTCCGAAAATATCCACGAGTAGCGTGAAGCCGCTCGTCAAGCCACCATGACTGGATGGTCGCTCCGGCTGGAGATTCCACGCGCTGGTTTCGCCTCAGTGAAGGCTCTCCAGCCGGTCATCGTCGAGTGGGCAGGACGGCAGCACGGGACCCTTTCCTTACGACTGACGCAGGTGCTTTCCAGGCACGGTTGCTTCGGAAAGTACCTGCACTCGGTCGCTAGGAGGAAACCACGTCCCGCCTGCCACCACTGCCACTGCAGTGAGGACTCGGCCCAGCACACACTCGCGGTCTGCCCCGCATGGGCGAAGCAGCGTCGGGTCCTCACCGCAGTCATCGGAGAGGATCTCTCGCTACCGGCTCGATGGCCGGTAGCTAAAGTTATTATACCGCTTTCGCAACCTTCTGCGAGGACGTAATCTTGCAGAAGGTTGGGACCAATCCGCCGCCGGCGACGCGCACAACTGCGCCTCATGCCACCCTGAGTGACAACACTAGTATTCGACAGTTTTTTTACTGTAATATAAATATTTGTTTTTTAGTGACAGTTTTATCTATTGTAAGTCAATGAGTTGAGTTTTAAGTGCTTAAGTACATTATATTGTTTTAAACTTTCATGGTCAGTAACATTTAAAAATAAATCTGCGGGATTGCTACCATGTACCGAAAGGATGAAAATATAATAGTGCTTAAAGCTGATAAAGGTAATGCGACTGTTATTATGGACACCAGTGAGTATGATAGCAAGATCCAATGTCTGCTTAGTGATGTAAATACATATAAGAAGGTAAATTACAACCCGACGGCGAGAACGGACAGAAGCACTCGCTCACTTATAAAACAATGCGCAGACGCCCTAGATGAAGATACGTCCAAGTATTTATTGCGCCCCAGAAGCGCCCAACCCCCGAAGCTATATGGTTTGCCCAAAATACACAAGCAGAATATGCCCTTAAGACCAATTGTGCCAGATAGGCTCACCTACATACGAACTAGCAAAGCACGTAGCAAGGGTATTGCAGCCATTAGTGGGCCGGATGTCGACCTTTGTCAAGGACTCTCGTCACCTCATTGATATCTTGCACCAACATAAGGTTGACGTAAATGAGTTGATGGTTAGTTTCGACGTAGAATCACTCTTTACAAATGTACCAGTTGTAGATTGTCTGGAAGTGATTAAGGTGAAGTTACAAGCTAATAACATCCCGATGGAATATGTCACATTGCTGCATCATTGTTTATCAACAAACTTCTTCATATACCGGGGCCAATACTATCTTCAAATAGATGGAGTAGCCATGGGCAGTCCCGTAGCTCCAGTGGTTGCAAACATTTGGATGGAGTTTTTTGAAGAAAGGGCACTCGCCACTGCACCCACCGAGATTAAATTGTGGAGAAGGTATGTTGACGACGTATTCTGTGTGTTGAGAGGAAACAGGTATGATGTGGAGTCCCATTTGACAAATTTAAATAGCATCCATCCGAAGATTAACTTCACTTACGAGATAGAGGAAGACAGAAGCCTGGCGTTTTTGGACGTAAAATTCGGTGTGCGGAGCGACGGTTCACTAAGCCACTCTGTCTTCAGAAAATCAACTCACACTGACCGCTATCTCAATGCAGGCTCTCATCATCACCCTAGACACATTGATTCTGTGCTTACCTCATTGACAAATCGTGCATATGAGTTGTGTGACGACCAACACCTAAACCAAGAGCTCGAGCATGTTTGGTGCGTCCTACGGAACAATGGACATAGGGTGAAGTTCCCACCTAGACACAAAGTCAGTCACCAGAGAAGGGACAGGGTGGACAGACAACCAGCATTTCTGCCATATATAAAAGGAGTGACAGACAAGATCTCAAATGTACTTAATAAGTTTTCACTCAAAACTGTCTTCACTCCATTCAGAAAAGTGGCACAATGTCTCCGATCCCCAAAAGACAGTTTCCCCTTGGAGAAGCCTGGTGTCTACAAGATTGACTGCAGCTGTGGGAGTTCATATATCGGCCAAACTAAACGTACCATCGCGTGCCGAATGAACGAACACATAAAAGCGGTCAAAAACAATGACATACAGAAATCGGCAATCGCAAAACATTTGATTGACTCGGGCCCAAATCACTGGATTGAGTTTCATCAGCCATATTGCGTGTTTACCCAGGGAGCCAATTGAGACGACACGTTGGTTGTAATATTTATTAATGACTACATTATGACTCTGTAAGACTCCGTATCGACTCCCTCTAATTCAACTTAAACTAAAGCTTATATACAATGTAATATGTACAGGTTTAGGTGGGGCGCCAGGAAGAAATATTATTTACTTAATTGCTTAATTGACAATATGTTATTTGTTCTTCCTTATTTATAATATTATAATTTTACTATTGTTTGACGGCACGTACGTTAACTTCAGTAAAACAATTATTTAATCACGTAACCGTGTAACGATCTAAACTACTAATATTCTGTGGCTTCGCCATAGATATTCCCCCTCTGAAGAGAAAATATCCTTATACCTTGTAATCTCTTCCATAGTAGGAGTCAACCCTTGGCTCGTTGTATGATAACCGAGGAAATCAATCTCCGACTTGGCGAATTCGTATTTGTTTGCATTTATTGTTATGCCGTTTTTATGTAGGCGCTTTTAGATTGCGCGCGGTAGCTGGCGCTCTTGTATGTTTTTCGCTTGCGCTGTGTGTGGAAGTCGGCTGTCTGTGCTCTGTTGCGGAGCTTGCCTGTGCCAGGAGTGAGTAGTTCCAGTGAGTCGGAACTGAGTGCTGCTAGTTCCAGTGAGTCGGAACTGTATGCCGCTAGTCCCAGTGAGTCGGGGCTGTATGCCGCTAGTCCCAGTGAGTCGGAACTGTATGCCGCTAGTCCCAGTGAGTCGGGCGTGCGATGCGCGGTGCTGCGGTGAAGTCCCCAGTGAGTCGGGGCTGAAGTCCGCTGATCCCAGTGAGTCGGGCGTGCGATGCGCGGTGCTGCGGTGAAGTCCCCAGTGAGTCGGGGCTGAAGTCCGCTGATCCCAGTGAGTCGGGCGTGCGTAGGGGCTGGCTGCTGCGTTGACGGGAGAGAGTTGCTCTTCTTACGTGGACCGTGTGTGCAGTGTGCTGTGCCTAGCCGCTGATGAGGCCGTAGGGGTAACCAGGCTGGAGCCGTCGCGTCCTGCGTGTGGTGTCCCTGTGGAGGCCTTTGTAATATCTTCATATTTCTCTTATAATCCCTTTATTGGTTCCTGTAGAGAAGCGTTTAAAGATCGCACTGATGCAATTTTTGTTCTCACTATTTTGGCAGGCGTTTCCAGACCTTTTTTTTTTTTTTTTATCGATCAGTTTTTTTCCGTGTATCCACTAATAATTGATAATGATCCAAAAAATCAGCTCCCAGGATTGGCATCTTGTATCGGTAAAGGTAAATGTCCATTTAAAGCTTCGGCGCAGTCCTAGGTTAAGCGTTAAAGCGCGTTCCCCGTATGTATTTATAGGGGTCCCGTTCGCGGCGAATAATTGGTATTCGCATACTTGGCTCTCCTTATTTGTGCTATTCATGACCGAAATGTTAGCACCCGTGTCGACTAAAAATCTATAACCACTGTTTGAGTCAGCTATAGTTAGACGGTTTGCTGGGTGGATAGCACAGAGGCCCGTCGTATTCTGTGCTAAATTTAGTTTTCCGATAGCCTGTTATTTTTAACTATATTCCATGCACAAGGCTTATTGCATTTATCCACTCGTCAGTTAGTTTCCGCAAAACGGACAAAAAAAATCTTCGCAATGTCGGTGCACTATCCGCATTGCGGACATGACGTCCGCCTTTATTTACGGTCTATTTTGGCAAAATCTACCATTTCTACTGTACGGGTGACGTTCACGAGTGAACAGGAACGAACCAGATCGTCCTACCAAATTTAATTTGAATTTTCGTTGGTAGGAATTTCTTTGTCAGTGTGCGTCCGAATTCGGGCGCGTCAAGTGGCTTTTCGACCGCGTATTTGGCGCCAATTTTAGTTATCGTAGTATTTAGTGGATATTATGGTGTTATGTCTATGTTATTGTGTGTTTAGTGTTCTAATGTGTAAATAGTGGATATAGTGATAATAAAAACAGCATTTTGCAAGAATTGGAAAATAAAAGTCGCCCCCAGATCGGGCCCCTCGCGTTGCAGGTGAGTGATTATTTTGAAACCACACTCAGACCGCATTTCAAAGGCAATTGAAGTGTAATAAATTAGATAAAGAAATGTAATTGGCGTTTAAATTAATTTTTGCGATAGTAAATTTAACAATAGCTGCCGAGATATTCGTGTTTTTTTTTTTTTCGTCTCTGAAAAAGTTGGTCGGTTAATTGTCCGCAAAGCGGATGCCACAGACGCGCCATATTTTTTTATTGGGGGCGCCACAGACGAGTGGTTATATGCATCCTGCTTGAAACGATTATGGAAATAACATAATCCATTAAGTGAGTTTCTGTGGCGCGACCTTGACCGTGAATGTGGCGTATGTCGTGTTTGGTATTTGCTGCGTTGCATAGGTCGATTCTCGCGTATGTAGCGTAATGCATTTATTTCTATTCGCATGGCTTCAAGTTGTGACGATATGTTTGTAACTAGGTTAATGTCAACCGCTGTCTCTTGAGTATTTCTCTTGTTGTAGTCAACTCGCTCTAGTTGTCTAACGACATATTGTTTGTGACTGATAATATCGCTGTTAGTGAAGCGGGGAGTTGCCTTAGCCACAGCAGGCGAATAGTGTCGTCGTTTATTTTTCCACATCCAGCTTCCTTCATTTTTCGCAAGAGCTGGGAAGGCTTCTGGTCTCCAAGGTCCATTTCTGATAGTAGTCTGTGGAAACGTCGGTGTTCGCTCTCTTCGTAGCAGTTTATTAGACGTTCCTTGATGGTGGAGTACTTGTTTTCGCTGGGTGGGCACCCGTGTCGCCTCTTGAAGGAGTTGTTGTTGTGCCATTTTTGGGATGTGATAATTTCGTAATGCTATTGTTTTCTAGATTCACTGCTGAACACCATATAGGGTCAAACACCGGTCGTCCCGGTATTATATCAGCACTAGAAACCAATAGATCACGTCGGGGTCACCAATTATTGCGTGTTTACCCAGGGAGCCAATTGAGACGACACGTTGGTTGTAATATTTATTAATGACTACATTATGACTCTGTAAGACTCCGTATCGACTCCCTCTAATTCAACTTAAACTAAAGCTTATATACAATGTAATATGTACAGGTTTAGGTGGGGCGCCAGGAAGAAATATTATTTACTTAATTGCTTAATTGACAATATGTTATTTGTTCTTCCTTATTTATAATATTATAATTTTACTATTGTTTGACGGCACGTACGTTAACTTCAGTAAAACAATTATTTAATCACGTAACCGTGTAACGATCTAAACTACTAATATTCTGTGGCTTCGCCATAAGCCACAAATAAAAGAAAGTCTTCGCTTCAGGTACCAAAGGATGCCCCTGTAGCTAAAAACCTGTGAACAAAATTATTTAATTAATAGTCAATCGGAACGCTCTCTTTTATGAAACATTGTGATTGTGGCTTATATTACAAGCGGAAGCCTCTTTATAAATAAATAGATACATACATACACTCCAAAGACATTACCCTCCTTCTTCATAATCGGGTAAAAAGAGACTTTCGCTTGTAATAGAAGTTAGAATCTGAAACGAACCACACGACGTAACACTCAGCACTAATACACAGTATTATTCATTACACTTCAAGAAATTTAAAAAAAGTGGAAACATCTCAGGGATTATTTTGTTCGAGAAAAAAATAAAGAAAATAACATGAGAAGTGGAAGTGGTGCCACAAAAAAACGTAAAAACAAAAAGAAAATTTTCAATTGGCCAATAAACTGACGACACGTCACATCGATTTCAAAAACCAGATTATGAAAGTTCAACTGGCAGTACAGTTGTTCGGTGCCAGTGTAGCAAAAGCTGTACAATTTTGTGACACAAAACTGCATTTGGCAAATTTTGCTGACTCTGATTCAATTGTCAAATTTATTACCATTATTAACAATTTATTTGATATTCTAAATTCAAGAAAAAATCCTGGAATTGACTATAAAGCTCTTATTAACGAAAAAATGAAACAAAATATTTAAAGGTTTTAGAAGATATAAAAATCTATTTAGAGAATCTAGTAATTTCAAAAAATGAGCACCAAGTCTTGTCTGATGAGTAAAGACAATGCTCCACCTCTAGTATTCATATTAGAATTAAAAAGGAAAAGTGTATTATCTATGGTATTTTGTGCGTTTCAATCTCTCTGAAAAATGGCTGTTAACAATGTGGTAAGACTGCAAGCGCACTTAACAAAGATAACTGAAGAAGAAAAAGTAAATTATATATTGCTATTCATGCCAAAGTCATATGAAATGGTTGTGACCACATTAGAGACTATGCCAGAAGTGACAGTAAGCTTTGTAAAGGAAAGATTGTTAGGAGAAGAAGAAAAAAGAATGAGAGAGATAAGAGGGTATGATCAACAGGTAAATAGTGCAGTATTTTTATGCTTTAATTGTAAACAACCTGGACACAAGCAATATCAGTGTCGGCAGCCCAGAGTAAACAGACAGGAAAGAGGAAGTTATAATGGTCAGGAACATGAGAATAATACTGGAAAATTTAAATATACTTCGAACAATCGATAAGGATGGAATACGGGCAGAGGAAGAGGCAACCCTCGAGAGAATTTTTTTCAGGTCGAGGACATTCAACATATGCAGCTGAAGGTGGACAGGTCGCGTTTGCTACAGGCACAAGACACAAGAAAAAATTGTGTGGTGTGTGGACTCTGGATCCTCAGATCATTTAACAAACCGTAAGGACTTATTTACTAATTATGTAGAATTAAAACAGCCTAAAATTATTGCAGCGGCTAAAAATCGTGTTATATTAAAAGCTATAGGTATTAGAAACATTAATGTAGTTTGTTATGTAGGGAGAAGGTCAACAAATTTCACTGTCAAAAATGTATAATATGTACCGGATTTAAGAATGAATTTGTTATCAATGTCAAAGTTAGAAAATGCTAATATGAAAGTTGAATTTGCATTTAGAAAAGTTAGAGTGTACCATTATGGCAGATTACTCATGATCGGCAACAATGCAGGGTCTCTATACACTATTGAAATGAAAGTAACAGTAAATTTGTATTATAATTTTGTGCTAAATAAACAAGATGTGGTACAGTAGTGGCATAGACGTTTTGGTCATTTAGGATTGAGAAACTTAAGTATTTTGTCAAATCTCGAGAAGTAAAGTTGGATTTCTTGGACTCTGTGTTTGCATTGCCAGCATGAAAGGATTGTATGAAAGGCGAAGGAAGTTAAACATGAAAAAATGTTGTCTTTTATCCCCATGTATAAATCAGCCAGGATCACTTGGAAATTCTTTTTTCAGTGATACGTGCACATGGCGTTTTCAATAATAATCCGTCTGCTATGCTGTTCAAGGCTATTTATAAAAAGCTTATTCACATGGAGCTCAAAGAAAATTTCAGAGGAAACTGTGCATCATTAGAACAAATTACGTTATTAACGTGTTCATCATCGGCTGATCACATCTACATAACCACCAAGACTTACTTAAAGACCGGGTGGACTAATATTAATATATCCATCAGATGATGTGATTAAAACGTTTGAACGTGATTCTTAAAATATGGTCGCCAAAACATTAAAATTATTTATTGGAACAGACATATTTAGTGTTTTTCATACACATATATTTGAACAAGAACCTTGTAGTAATCATCTAGTTCATTTGCTACGGGCTGTAGTCCAAAAATATGTGAAAACAAGCTTACCTCTACCATTGTGTAACTAGTAGGTTAGTAGGAAAAGCCGCTATTTTAGTGAGTGAACGAGAAAATATTAAAACGTTCGAAGAATTAAAAGAAGTATTTGTCCAACACTTCGGAGATCCTAGATCCGAAGCATGCATTAGCATAGAATTAGACAACCTTAAAATAAAACAAGGAGAGTCGTATTTAGATTTCTGTCATAGAATACAGAACGTTAAGAGCTCTCTAATTTCTAAAGTAAATATTTTAACGGACGAAGGAATAAAAGCCGCTAAATATATAATATATAATAATGCCGCCTTGAACGTATTTTTATATAATTTACCCAAGGATATGATAAAGTTTGTTAGACTAAATAAATGTACAACACTAGAATCAGCACTTAGTGTAGTTATGGAAGAATTTAATTTCCAAACTCGCTATAACTCAAAAAATAAAATAAAATCAAACTTCAATCACAACCATCAGAATTTATCGCACAAACCAACATAACAACAACACCTAAGTTTTACAACACCTATTCAAAACAAGTTTTCTATTCCACATAATAACCAAATATTTAAACCACCATTTAAACCTAATTTCGTACCTAATATTAATAACAATAACTATAGATTCAACCAACAGCCACAAGGCTTTAGACCAAATCTACCTCAACCATTTAAACCTAACTTTAGTAGACCCTTCAATGGTCCACCACAACAATTTCCACGCGCTTTAAATAATTATAAACAATCAGGATTCTATATGTCAAATCCTAACCAGCAGTTTAGATTCGGGATTAATACCAATCAACAGGTTAAACCACATTCTACAGCACATACAGACGTATCAATGCGTACTGTACGTAATAATATGTTAAACGAACAAGAATACGACTATGAATTCGGACAAGACTATGACGATACGGTTATAGACGAATTTAATATGGAGGAAGATATTCAATTTAGTAACGAATACAGTGAAGAAATAGACGAAAATTTTCAAATAGAAGCCTCTCCAACACTCCAACCGAAGTAATAAAACTCAACTATAACGGTCATAAATTACCTCATATATACTTACCTGAAATAAAGTCAATATTTTTAATTGATACAGGTAGCACACGTTCATTTATAAATTTAGAGTTAGCAAATCAATACTTTAAGAAATATATTAGTTTAGAGCCATTCGAAGTCTTTAGCACTCATGGTCGCAGTAAACATAACCAAATCGCAAATATCCCTCTACCAAAAACGTTCAAAGAAAGTTTTCAACACAAGTTCTATATTTATAACGTAGATAATACATACAACGGTCTTATTGGATCAGATCTACTAGCAAAATTAGAAGCTAATGTAGACATGAAAAATTCGATCTTAAGAACAAGAACGACGAATATCCCTATTCTATATAACCCCTCTCACCAAATAATAATACCCCCTAGGTCAGAAAAACGTGTAAAGGTACCTACCTCTTTAGAAAATGGTAACGCAGTATTAAATTACACCGAGTTTTGTTCAGGAGTACGTATGCCTGACGCTATAGTAAACTGCATAAATTCATTCGCTCAAACCGTGATTCAAAATACAACAGATTGTGAAATGAAAATAACATTTACGAGACCCTTTAAGGTATCTAAACTAGATATACCTACAAAAACTATTAACTGTAATAACATAAATTCTATCCCTAATTTAGAACAAGTATAGAAGACAACTTATCTAAGTTGCGACTAGACTACTTAAACTTAGAAGAAAAATCCTTAATCACAAATTTATGCCTAGAGTACAAGGACATATTCTATTGTGAACATGTTCCCTTGTCATTTACAAACCAAGTTAAACACAAAATTCGTACAAGTAACGAAGACCCTATTTATATACGCCCATATAGACACCCAATCAGCCAAAACGAGGAAATTCAAAAACAAGTCAATAAATTATTAGAAAACAAAGTTATTACCGAGTCGCATTTTCCGTGGAGTGCCCCAGTACACTTAGTCCCAAAAAAGGTTGATGCCACCGGGGAACAGAAGTTCCGTATGGTAATCGATTATAGAAGACTCAACGAAATCACTATAGACGATAAATACCCATTACCAAATATACCGACCTATTCGATAGACTAGGAAAAGCATGCTACTTTACGACTATTGATTTAGCCAGTGGTTATCATCAAATAGAAGTAGAGAAGGAAGACCAACCTAAGACAGCATTTACAACTCAATCAGGACACTTTGAATTTACCAGGATGCTTTTTGGTTTGAAAACGGCACCCGCCACCTTCCAAAGAGCTATGGATAATGTGCTCCGAGGACTACAAGGCATTCATTGCTTAGTATATTTGGACGATATCATAGTATATTCAAATAGTTTACAGGAACACATAATAAAACTACAGAAAATATTTGACAGACTTAGACAGACAAACCTCAAGGTTAACCTCTTAAAAAAGGAAGTATTTTATCTAGGACACACAATTACGTTAAGCGTACTAAGTACTTATATAATTATCTAACTAATAAAATGTTACAATCGAAAGAAAAAATTAAAGAAAAACGCGGTGGAGAAAAGCAATTTGATATAAAATTAGGTGACAACGTTTACGTCAAAGGAGTAAACACTAGGCGAAGTAAAGACAAACCCAGATATCAAAAAGCAAAAATTATAAAAGAACCTATTAAAAATATTGTTACGATAGAAACCCCAATGAATAAGATTAAAAAAGTACCCGCTAAAGATATAAAACGTCCTTCACAGGTTCGTCCTGGTGATGGCAACTCAGGCAGTCCTAAGCCTGGCCCTTCAACTACAAAGGATTAAAGATAATCCAGGAGTTCTCCCTGTACGGGAAGGACAAGCATCCTTAAGCCTCTATAACTGGCATATTATTAAGATATTAGATTTAGATTTGATTAATAGGAATTTAGATTACAATATAGGAAAATATTTAGAGATAACTAATTATATGAAAGATAAAATAGATACGTATATTTTAGATGGTAGCCTTGTCGATGCTGAGTTACAAACCCAATATATTATGAATATAACCATACAGAGATATAACCAATTAATACCAAGTAATAGAATCAAACGAGGACTTATCAATCCTGCAGGATCTATTATAAAAGCAATTACTGGAAATATGGATACTGAAGATGCAATTAGATATGATAACTTGATCAATAATATACAATCGAAACAAAATGTAATGTCTAGTAAAATAACCTTAATTTCCGAAATGGTTGATACCCTTATAAACATTACCAATTCTACTAGAAATAACTTTATAATTTTAGAAAAAAGCATCAAGGAAATAGAAGAGATATTAAATAAAACTCAATTCCAAAGAATTAAGAGCCTAGTATTAAATACCTATAACTTGTTAACACATAACTTTCAAGTATTATTAACCCGCTTAGATGAAGTAGACACAGCAGTCTCATTTAGTAGAGTAAATATATTACATCAGTCTATATTAGACACGAACGAATTATTTAAAATCCTAAAGGACATTGAGAAAACAGATAGGTTAACTTTTCCTGTTACAATAGCGAACTTAGTAAATTTAGAACATTGTATAGACATCAAAGCTTATGTAAAGGGTAAACAAATAACTTTCATTATGTCAGTACCAACAGTCCAATTAGACGTCTATAATTATTATACCTTACATCCATTTCCAATGTACAATCCTACCCTTAACCTATCATTTCTTATAACCCCTAAACATTCCCACATCCTTGCGAAAGGGTTGAAATTAGTATCACTCTCCCAGCCTTGCAGAGAGATTGACGAAGGAAAGTTCCTTTGCTACGAGAGCAACGTATCCTTCGAGGAAGAAACTACTTGCATCAAGGACCTGATGACGTTCCTACTAAGATAATGTCTTGTCGTCCCCTTCCTGTCAACGCATCAGACATTCAAATAAAATACATACAGCCAAATTCCTGGCTCATTTACGCAGGTTTTCCTACATTCCTGACAGAGTACTGTGACAGCGAGACAAGTCAACACGACGTCATGGGCACCTACATTATTACCCTAGACAACGCTTGTGAAGTAAAACTAGGAAAAATAACTTTAAGACAACGTCGCCTTCAAGCAGCAGAGATGGACTTTCGTAGCACACCAACGATACACCTACCTAGCATCATAGCACCAGAGGATATTAAGTTACGCTCAACTATCAACCTAGACGAGATCGACCTGGAAAATCTACAGTTTCTATCCCACGCATTAAAGGATAACAGTGCAGTGATAAATAACAGTGACAAACAATTTGTGAATGTGCATAGTGTTAGCATAGGCACCATTGTACTCTATTTTATTTTAATATTAATATTAAGTATAATTTTGTATCGTTACAGACATACTATGATTAAACGATTTAACCAAAATCAACACCCTCAAAATTCGGATGATGGTTTTGCACTTACGGAGGGAGGAGTTATACATAGCCAACCCTTACCTCGTACCATGATAATCCATTAAGACATCACACCACCCAGTAACTACTGAGAATTCATCAACTTATGTTTCTAATGGTTAATTCTCATAAAATTAACGATGACCAAATCAATTATGAAATGTATCCTAAGTATGTCTGAAACAATTAGACTAAAGTCTTTTGGTAATTATGCGCATGTGTGCAGTACTGTACACCATACACACATGCACACAAATATTAGTATTTAAGCCAATGTATTTTAATCCATAATGTTCTTGATTTAAATAAGCTCATGCTGAGCAAACGTGTACTGTCGAAATAAATATATTTTTATATGAACTAGACTGCGTTCATATTTGACTAGCTATATTACTTAGGCAATAGGCTATTCGGGTGGTTATACTGCCACTATACGAACGTAGAATTTAGTTTCTGTTCGTCGCAATTTTTAGTTGTATTGTAATTAGTAGGGATCGGAATAGGTAGTGTTTGGGGCTTCACTTTTGTAGCAAGAAAAACTCCAAATCGTAATTTTTACTTGGTTTATATCCGTAAAGTATTTTACAATAACAATTAGATGTTTCGTGCAAGGCGTTGAATCGATGAGTAGAAAAATGAGTTAGTAGGAGGTACTTGGGAAAAATATATGTAGGTAGATTATAAATAACGCAGGCGTCAACATCCTCCCCCCGTTGAAAACTCCAAGTTTTCAACCTCCTATGATTTCCTCTTCGGTTGGCAAAGGACAGATGCGCACTAGAGGTCGTCGTACAGTTCCTCGAATTGTATTGATATCGGCGACGCGCGATATTCCGTCCGGTCCAGGAAACAGTCTTGTTATACGTCCAAGTCTCCAGCATAAGGGTGGAACGTCATCTTCTTGTAGTACGACCATGTTGCCAATTTTCGCAGTTGATTTGTTGGTCTTCCATTTGCGGCGATGTTGTAACTCTGATAGGTATTCACGTTGCCAACGAATCCAAAAATGTTGTAATATTTGCTGTAGTCTTGCGTACCGCTGCAAATTAGTGGCGTTGCAGTCTTGCAGAGGACGTGATGGCAGTGCGGTGAGAGCTCGACCAATGAGGAAGTGCCCAGGAGTAAGGCAATGAAAATCGTTAGGAGAGGAAGATAAAGGATATAAAGGCCTACTATTCAAAACAGCTTCGACCTGTGTGAAAAGAGTTGAAATCTCCTCAAAAGTTAAATGGGAATTTCCCATTACGCGTTTTATATGAAATTTTGCTGAACGCACACCGGCCTCAAAAATCCCACCAAAGTGAGGAGCGTAAGTTGGTGAAAAATTAAATTTAATCCCTTCCGAACATGCAAAATCAGATAGGTCATTATAATACATTTTGAAATTATGATTGATCTCTTTCGCTCCTGCAACAAAATTGCGTCCATTATCGCAGAATACCTCCGTTGGCTTGCCCCTACGCGACACAAACCTACGAAATGTCATAATAAAAGCGTCCTTAGATAGATCGCTTACTGCCTCTAAATGTGAAATTTTATATCTTAAACATATGAAAAAACAAAGATAACATTTAATTATGGTAGCACCGCGGCCTCTTCTATTCAAAATAAGAAAAGGACCTGCGAAATCGATACCTACTGTTTGAAATGGAAAACTTGGCGTGACACGTTGTGACGGTAAATGTCCCATTATAGGGGTAATGGTCTTACCCTGCAGACGCCTACTGCAATTATGAAAAATGCGTCTTGCTAAATATCTACCGTTAACGGGCCAAATGTATTCCCTAACCATAGCAAGTAACAGTTGCGGGCGAGCATGCAAGCCACGTTTGTGTTCGTATTCAAATATCAGTTTGGTTAAAGGATGAGAAGCATGCAGCAAAATAGGATGTTTTTTGTCGTAATTTAAGTCCGATAATTCTAGTCTGCCACCAACTCGAATGACTTTATCATCACCTAAAAATGGCGTTAGTGATAAAATATTTGATTTAGGACTTAACGGTTTTTTATTAAGTAACAAATTATATTCGTTCAAGAAAGATTCTTGCTGTGATAAACGACACAGTATGAGAAATGAATTATTTAATTCGTCGACTGTTAAAAAGCCAGAATATTTCTTGCTAATATTTCTACAATTATTGATGAATCTTAAAACATAAGCAAAAGATCGTTTTAGTCTATTTAGGCTAGAATATTTTTTGAAAATTATTATAGATTCATTACTTGAACTAATATTGCAAGTAACAACAGAATTAGATTTAGTTTCAAATGATGACTGACTACCACAATCCAAAAGGGCGCGAACCTTCTCCTTTTGATTTGTTTTCGGATTACAAACTTCAATGTAGGCAGTAGACAGTAGAACATGTGTATTAATTTGGTTTGAATAATTAACAGTTGTGTCATTACTATCGTGGCTGGAAGTAACATTGACATCTGAACTATTACAATTGGTAGCTTGTTTATGTATAAGGCTATTGTGTTTAACATTGCACATGCGACATGGACCCATACGACAATGTCGCACATCGTGCCCAACCCTTAAGCAGTTGTGGCACAAATTTAATCTATTTACTTCTTTAATGCGGTCGGCTATGCATTTAGCCAAAAATTTAGGGCAGTCGTAAATGCGATGATCACCCTTACATACAACGCACAAAAAAGTCGGTTTTGAAGTATCTTCAACATTAGATGCGTAAGACTGATTGCGTTTAACGGGAGTTACACACCTTGGTGCTGTCTGAGACTTTGTCTTAGTACACGAATGACTCCTATTTATTGCTTCGAGAACATCGGCGCGATCTATAAGAAATTTAAAAAACTGTTCCAAGTTGGGAGCATCATCCAACATGCCACGGCACTCTTCCCATTTCGTAAGGGTGTAACTATCAAGCTTAGCACTCATTATGTGTATGATTAAAATATCCCACGCACTAGTAAGTAGACCAAGATTCGTTAAAGCGCGTAAGTTTTTAGTAATGTGATCAACAAAGAATCTTAAAGATTTTTCAGACTCACGAGTTATCTGTTGTATATTTAATAATGAATTTAAATGATAGCTAATTAATTGACGTTTATTGTTGTATCGATCACATAATAACTTCCAAGCAGTGTTATAGTTCACACTAGAAACCTCCAAGTTAGCTATAATGCGAGCGGCATCACCCGCCAGGTACGAAGTCAGGTAATGGAATTTATGAATTGGAGCAATACTATCGTTATTGTGTACAACAGACAAAAAGGTGTCGCGAAATTCAAGCCAACGGAAATAAGACCCGTCAAACTTTGCAATTTCAATGCGAGGTAGTTTGAATCTAATATTTTGTTCGTCATTACAATGAGGTGAAGACATCATAGATGAACTTAAGTCCTTAGAATTACTTTCCTTGCGCTGACTCGAGTTATTTTTTTGTATAACATTTTGAGCAATTGCAATATTAGATATAAAAAACTGTTCAATGACGTCACGCTCGTCAATCTCACTAGATAAATTTTCTGAATTTAATACTTCTATTTGATTTTGCAATTCATCGAAACGGCTATAAATAGTTTGAAACTTGTTGAGTTTTAATGTCAGCTCAGCTATCTCAATCTGAGACAAAGTCTCTTTGGATGTAATATTTGACAAAAAGTTTCTAAATTTTGTGATTTGACCCTTTATAGAACTTCGCTTAACCAATAATTCTTGTAACTCTTGTGTTGTATTTGTGCCAATATCACTTACAATGTCTTTAGGCATGATGACGATAAAATAATGTAATTACGTTAAAAAATATATTACTAAATCTCCTTATCTATCCTAAAAGAACTATTAGACTTTATTTAAGACTGATATATCAATTAAAACCCAACAAGATAAGGTACTTAAAAAAAAACAAATAAAATAATAATTTAGCTCACGCTCCTCGTCCGGCGCAACCAGAGTTCGGCCCTGTGCTCCCAGCAAAATCCGTTCGCAGAGCGGTCGTCTATTGTCTCGAAATTGCGTAACCGCAGCTGATATCGACCTGGAATATTCGGCGGATAATATGTTATATTCGTCTATATATAATTCGTCTTTTTAAAAGCCGTTTGTTGTTAGAATAAGAATAAAATAATTTTCTTTTCACAGAAAAATATGGCTGTTTGTTTACTTTTTAAGTTTGTTTAAAAGTAACACAAAATAACTTTCGGTGGATGTAGGTTGACCGATAGGTTTGTATTTGTATATTTTATGGAAATAATATAGATTTGTAACTACATATACTTTGTACGGATAACGAAACACAAGTAAAAACTATTTTGAATAGTAGATAGGTAGGTAATAAGGATTAAAAATGTTGATATGTAACTTGGAAAGGAATTTCACAAGGAAAGGGCACTTAGCTGCATTGGCCGTTGCTGCGGTGCGTAGCTGACCGGCGGTGGCTGCAATGGCTGGTAGTTACACTTCCAAGGAAACCAGGAAACTTCTTGAAATACACTGCGGCGCAATAGCTCGACCGTCAGTGTACAGATGCTTGAATTTATCTGTTATTCGAAGATTACAGGTCCTGTCACGGTCGCCAGATGTTTGGGGCTTCACTTTTGTAGCAAGAAAAACTCCAAATCGTAATTTTTACTTGGTTTATATCCGTAAAGTATTTTACAATAACAATTAGATGTTTCGTGCAAGGCGTTGAATCGATGAGTAGAAAAATGAGTTAGTAGGAGGTACTTGGGAAAAATATATGTAGGTAGATTATAAATAACGCAGGCGTCAACAGGTAGTTTAATTTTATGTACTTGCAGAAATAAAGTCAACGTAAGCATAACATGGATAAACCATAACATAAAATTTGCAATACTGATTATTCCAAAATGTTCTTCAATAAAGGTTAGATCACGTCGAAGGTTAGGATTTTGCAATACTTCTTTCGCTTTCTTTATAGATTGTACTTCTTCATCATGAAATAAAGAAAGAATATGTGATATTTCATTAAAATATTTTTTATTGTAAAAAGCAGCTTCTAGCCATGTACCCCATCGAGTTATAACTGGCTCTGGAGGCAAGGGCATATAGTTTTTACAATCTCTGAAAATAGTAAGTTCCCCGGGATTTCACAGGCATATCCATACATAAAATTAAACTACCTATTCCGAGCCCTAGTAATTAGTGTAAATAAATCTATTCTGTCAGTTTGTGCCTACTTAATCACTGCAACATGGGGACTCGAAACACTGACATACCGCTATTAGGCCCCTGATCCGACTGATTATGTGAATTAAAGATAAATTTACGTTCCTCAAAATTTCAATTACAGTTTTTAATCATATTTTCTGATACTTTCCATAAATAAAGTAAAAAAAAAACTTTTATTTTTGAAAACAGTTCTTATTATTTTCCATAATAACAATTTATGCAAAAATAAGGACTTTCCTTATTTATGGAAAGTGAATAAAACTACATTAGCATAAAACATAATAATTAGGTAGCTAACATTCATTTATCTTATATTTCTTAGTTATTTAGATACAAATCAAATTTAGTTTCTTGAATAGTTTAATTTTTACGACAAGAGTTATCCTTGATTATAATTATCGATCATCGACTTAGACGATGGTGCACATTAGCACATCTCTATTGATCACAAATGTATACGTTAAATGGTAAATAAGTTTTTTTTTTATGTGATCGGCACGATTGATGGGACGGCAAAAGGTGTTTTCCAAACAATAAAAGATAACCTTTCAAAACATGAAATACTTCTTCATAATGTCTTTGGATTTACATCGGATATAACGAATGTTATGATGGGAAAACAGTTCGGTCCAAGCAATATTAAAACACAAAATTGCCCATCTCGTCGTTGTTGGTGCTCAAGGCATTTAATTCATCTCGCTACATCACATGCGTCTCGTAAATTATCTAAAAATTCTACATTTTTAGGTCATTTGTGCCGTACGTAATAAACCCGTGTATTTTCATGAGTTAGAACCGAACAGAATTATATAAAAAAAGTTTCAAGCGCGGCAATATACCATGCTCTGTACCATGTTCCAAACAGTTGTGAAGAATTCACACCACTCTATCTAAGATCTTCATAACTTCTTCCTGTTGCTAAATATCTCAATATTGCAACCAAACGCTCTTTTGCCGTAACGGTGTCCCTCATCAAAGTGTTTTCTCAAGGCGTCACTAATTTCAATAATTCCATGAAGGTTTGGTAGTTTTTTCTTAAATAATTAACAAAATCAGGCGGTTCACAGGACTGGCTGGAGGAGGCCATTTCAGTAGAAGTGTCAGGGACTGGCTGGACACAAATTATCCAAACAAATGGATAGGACGAGGAAGGCCGTTGCCATGGCCAGCAAAAAGTCCGGACCTAACCCCCATAGATTTTCATGTGTGGGGGTGCATGAAAAGTCTTGTGTACAGCGAACCGAATCCAGTTTCTTCTGTGGAAGACTAAAGAGAAAGGATTGTAGATGCAGCAAATAAAATGAGGACCACGTTGACCACTGGAGTAGTAAAGTCTCCGTAGAATGATGCGACAATTTATCAGAAATAAAGGCGGCCAACATGAACTGTATGTAGAATAAGAAAAAGTTGTGTGAAAACCTTTAATAAATGACATTTCATGCTTAACTATTGTTTTACTTTACTTTTTTGGGCTAAGTATAAATTTTCTTTTCTACTGTCGCCTATGAAACTAAAGTTTTTTCAATGCATTTGAATAAAACCATAAATATTATTATACTTCGTTAGATAGCTGATGAAACATAGATATATTAAAAAACATCTGCCGAACAATTACCATATTTTTTTTTTATTTCTTTACTTTCACTTGTCTACTACGGTCTATTAATTTCAATCAATTAACTTATGCACTATTTTAATGATGGACTTCTTAAAGCATCTAAAAATGTAATAGAATTACACATATAAAAATGCAGTAATAATGAGATACACAAAAAAAAAAAAAAATATAGTAGCCTAAAAATCAGCAATTTTCAATTAAAAAATTAAAAGTCGAATATCTCGAAAAGGGATAAGTTTAGGGTAGGGTGTTTCATAGTGAATTAAGTCAGAAATGATGGGTACTCCACGCCCTTAACGGATCTAGCACGATTTTCCTGTAACTCTGTATACATAGCAAACATATTTCACCCTTATCTCATTGTAAAAGGCGTACAATTCCCTATCATATATTTTTAAGATGGACATAAAACTCATCTTACTTATTGTGTAAGTAAGCTGTGTAAAGAGTTGGGCATCGAAATAATAGCATTTTATCCTAATGCTACTAGAATCCTGCAACCAGCCGACGTAGCTGTATTCAAGCAAATGCTGTTTCGAAAGATGCTGTAAAGTCATGACATTTAGAAAAAAACGGTGAACTAATTACAAAAAATGAATTTAGTATGTGTTCTGGAACTAGCATTACAAAAGTTTATAAAACCAGATACTCCGATTAATGGGTTTCATTGTTGTGGTTTAGCAACATTCGATCCTAACGCAGTAGACTATTCAAAGTGCATTGGTGGAATAAACAACAATAAAAATTCAGGTACAGATGTTCTACTTGTTAAGCAACAACCTGTACCAAGTTCTTCAAATGTTATTACTTTAGCGAAATTTAAAGAATTGGTTGGACTATCTATTATATCAAAATTGTGTGCTTTTGGTAATAACACTGTAGAATACAAACACCTAAATATTTTGTACCCTCTCGACTCAGTGCTTGACGTTTACTCCTCTCAATCATCATCCATACAAAATATTTCAACCAGCCGTGCAGGAAATATACCTTTGGAACATATAGAGCCGCCTTTGACTATTCAGCCTAATGAAGAAATAGAAATGAATAACGAAAGCCGATGTGATGAAGATATGACACAGGAGCAAATATTTAATGCACATGAAAATAACGAAGATAATGTCTTACGGTATGTATATTTTCCAAGAATGATAATTTGAATGAAGATCTACTTTTTCCGATGTTGTTCATGACACCAGCCACCAAACACATTGTTAATTCTAATAATATTTCTATAAAATGAGGACAAGTGAATGTTCAGCAATTAGAGTCTATACAACAATAAAAGTCGTGATCTGTATTACAGTGTAAAAGTTCATGTTTGTGCATTCTATTAAGGATTTCTAAATTGCACTAGTATTAGAACTGACTTCTGAGGAAGTCACATTGGCAATAAGTAAGGACTCAAACCGCACGTAACAGCTGCTTGTGACAGAGCAACATGTGGATGACATTGAAATGATTCGATTCCGACATGCTGTTTCATTCAGTGAAACAGCATATGGTAATGTGTAGATACAGGTCTGTGAAGATTTCCACACGACAATAAAGAAGTCGTGATCTGTATTACAGTGTAAAAGTTCAGGTTTGTAAGTACGTACTCTTAGAATTGCTGTACTGAGCCGCAGAATATTCACGCTTAAAACATCGAGTGGTTTTATACAGAGCAATTCTAGCTATATCTTACACGTATTTTTAAAAATACAGAAGACATATTAACAGAATTTATAAAAGACAGAATAAAAAAAGATAGAATAATTGGAAATTTAAAAGGGTGTGGTGCAAATGTATTTACAACTAGCAAAAAAAGTAAAAAAAAAGAAAGAATTTCGAGAAATACCGATGAAAAAATTACCTACATCATTAAGACTATACAAAAGGTCACCGACTTGACTGAAACTCGCTCGATATGTGTCGACCGACCCCACTTAATTTGGACACGCGACGTATGTCATCGAATGTACTCCTTCATACAAACACACGAATTTTATTCGATTTCAATGTACCTCTTTGGTAAAAAAATTATAGGCACTTCCTAGTGAAGAGTGGCTTACAAATTTCAAAGTGGAGTTGTGTTTAAAACAGTTTGTTGTTGTTTCTCTTAATGAGGATTCGAAGAGAGTGGCGGTTGCAGAAAAAATGATACACCTTAAACGTGCTAAAAAAAATATAATAAACAGAAAGAAATTTTGGCACTGTGTCAAGAAAGAGAAGATGTAGGAGCCATTGTATTTGATTACATTACATATTTCACTATCGTTCTCTACTTAACGTAAATCCCGTGACAACCTGGGAAATAGTGCAGAGTTCAAATTACCCGCCATTATAAAGTAGTTCCCCGCTCAAACACTGGAGGCGCTGAAATTTTTTTTCCAAGCTTTATGGATATGTTCTGACTCTAGTAGTAGTTGCTTTGTGGCTTGTGGACTGCCCTCCGCGACCGAGCGGGCGCAGGCAACGCGGTACAGCGGTGCCCGTAGCTCGACGAGACGCCAGAGTCAATAGATTATAATAATAATAATATCTTTATTGCACTCCTTTAAACTATTTATATCTAGGTTATCATTGACAGCTACAATAATATAAAACTGCACTATAGCTGCCAGCGCCCTCCACTCTGGGAACCAAGCACTTGAGTCTATTTTTGCAACACTAAGTAGTTCCTCTATAAGGTGTTACTTCTCTATTCTGCCTGGGTCTATTTTACCTGATAAGTTGAACTCTGGAGCCTTTAAGAGTAGAGTAAACGGGTTTCTTTTGGATGGGCGTGTACCACCTTCGTCTTCATCTACACTTTCCATCAGGTGAGTTGGAAGACAAACGCCTATTCCACTACTGTTGAGTATAGATTTTTGTATTAAATCAATCTGTTGTCATTCATAAGATTCACACATTCACTCTCACATCCCTAGCGTAACTGTATTAGTAAGTAAGATGGCCGAGTTGGTCGATGCTCTGCAAATTAATAAAGAAGATAGAATAAAGGAAGTGTTCTTATTCTTAACTAAAGAGAAAACTATCCAGCTCTCATAAACCTTCAACAACTACAAGTATAAAAAAATATATTTATAATTAGTTACTTTAATTAATTTAACTATAGTAGAATCATCTTCTAGTTTATTCTATACAAGACATCATAACTTTCACTACCATAATTATATTATTTTACTTAATTATTTTTATATATTTATAGCTATTCGCAACCTCGTTAATCTTTACAAAGAAGCCAAATGAGGATGAATTTGAACTATAGTACTGAACTAGTTCATTTTTTTACTGAACTAGATCGGATAGCTCCCTAAAGTGGACGAGCAAGCACAAGTCTATTCTTAAAACAATGAACTTTTCAATTGTTTTGAAGATTCTGATAGAGAGGGACAGAACAACCAACCAACTCTCGAGTAAGATGACTAAAAGCAAAACTACAGGTCTTAAAATATAACATAATAACAGTCTCATTTTATACCTTATGAATTATATCTCGGTAAAAATGCGAGATGTTTCTAAATTTACCGGGCGACTGGGACAGATCGGCGAAGGTAATGCTAGTATACTTCTAGGAAGTTCAAGCCCTGACGGACCTAATGTCAGAATTCCTTTCTCTGACAATCAAGAGTTGCATCCTGTTACTGGCACCGTAGAAACCTTTTGGTCTACCGTTAAGCTCACTGATAAACAAAGTCGACTAGGCATTTTAGGATTCTATCAGCGTGAAGATACCAGTGACGCTTTTGTACCACTCGGTAAACAATGGGTGGCACCAAATATTGCACCGTAACGTAACACTCTCATTTTTTATCGCTCCGTAAAATTAATTCGCTTTTTGTTGATTTTATTATATTTGTGGACCTAAATGTCAAAAGCTATGAGCTAAACCATCCAGCTGCCGGAATCCACAACACTCCATTACTTTTCAAACTTTAATATCAAAACACTACTGCAACATGACCACCCTGCAAGCTATAAAGGATTTAACCATCACCTTTAATAAGAGGATGGAAGATTTTGAAGCCCAGCTCGCTACAACATCCAGCCCGTCTACAAGTGTAACTACACTCGGTTCCAAAAATTACGGGTCAGTCACAAAAATTGAAATACCTCCAGAACTGTAAAAGCTAGATCAATGAAATAAAAAACAGAATAAAGACTTTTTAGTTGCGCTTCTAATAGCATATTATTTAAACTGGTTGATGAAAAAAACTTCATTAGAAAAACAAAATTTAAAAAAATGACTATTTTTAAAAACAAAATTTTTGTTTCATGTCATTATGGATGCTTTCCATTTCTATTCTGTCACAAAAAAAATTATCGTGAACGTCTTCCACGTGCATAATTATTATTCTGTGAGGTGAAGCATGGCAGTCACGCTAGAGGAATGTACCAGAATCCTAACTTTTTTGGAACTTGGGCGGAGCCAGCGTGAAACAGCCAGAAACATTGGTGTATCTTTGTCGACTGTTCAGCGGGTAGTCCAGCGGTACCAAGAGACCGGATCACACCTTAGAAGACCAGGAAATGGCAGACCAAGATGCACAACGGCCAGGGAAGACAGACAACTGGTGGCTACAATGCTCCGAAATCGTTTTCAAACTGCTGTTGGTCTAAAAACTCACTTTATTCGCTTTGGAGGTGGCAATTTAAGCGCTCAAACAGTAAGAAGACGTCTTGCTGAAGCAAATTTGAAACCATTGAGGCCCGCAAATGGCCCCAAACTGGAACGGGGACATCGAATTGCAAGACAGAGATACGTGCGCGAACACCTAAACTGGACACTAGACGATTGGTCTAGGGTAATGTTCACGGACGAGTCTAAATTCATGCTTTATAAGCATGATGGTAGGCAGTTGGTGTACAGAAGACCAGGGGAGCGCTTCCATCAAGCGTGTGTGGAGGAAAAAGTGGCGTACGGTGGAGGCTCCGTACAAGTTTGGGCTGGGATTTCTGCTGAGGCCCGCACCGAGCTGGTGCTCATTCAAAATGGAACTCTAAATGCAGAGAGGTACGTGGAAGAGATCCTCAATGAACATGTAGGTCCTTTCATGGCCAGGATGGACCGGCATGGCATATTAATGCATGATAATGCGCGTCCCCATACCGCCAGAATTGTACATGACTACCTTGAAGAGGTCGGTATCGAACTCATGCAGTGGCCAGCGCGAAGCCCGGACTTAAACCCCATCGAGCACGCCTGGGACGAGCTTCAGAGATGCGTGAAAGGTCGAAACCCCCCACCAATCACGCTTCCCGAGCTCATACAAGCACTGGTGGAGGAATGGGAAGGTATTCCTCACCACCGGCTCCGAAATTTGGTGTACAGCATGCCTAATCGCCTGGAAGCTGTCAGAAGAGCTCGTGGAGGCAATACAAAGTATTAAATGAAGAAAGTGATGAAAAACAGCAAAAAAACAATCATAAAAAAAATGTAATCTTAAGAAAAATATGACTACTTTAGTTTTTTTTTAATTTAAGATTAATATTGTGGGTGTAACTAAGTTTTATTTTATTTTTTATCTGTATAATTAAATTCTCAATTGAACAGTCTTCGTTTCATTAGGATGGCATACGTAGTTCGGGAGATATTCGGGTTTATGTGACTGACCCGTTATTTTTGGAACCGGCTTTAGTTTAAGTACTGAAATTGCTGCATTTAGAGATTTCATCACACAGGCCCTAAAGCTGTTGCAGCAGCAGGTGGAGGCCTTATCCTATACAGTGGACGGCATTGAGGTGCAAGGGCGACGGAAGATCCTGCTCCTGATCCTGGAGACAAACAGTGAAATTGTTACCGACACTGCTAATAAAATCTTCTCGCAGCACTACAGTCATAAGGACCTCAGCAAATTATTTGAAACGCTGTCCAAGACTGGGCCGAAACCTTGAGTTACTCCTTGAGTTTGGTGACGTGACCGTCCGTGACCAACTTTGTTAAGATGAAACAAAGCTTAAGGGCTTGGGTTGGGGTGGGGTTACATTGTCAGAGTTTTAGACCAAGACTAGGCATGATCAGTTCATGGCAGCCCGTGATAAGGTCGGAATTGCAAGATGTTGGACTAGAGAGGGCTCCATCTACGTTTCGGGACCAGATGATACGCGCCATCGTGTTTTGTCCCATAAGAAACCATTCTTAGGCTTCTTCTTTGTAATCAAGGCAATCAGTACTGGACCTCCATCACCCTGCTATTTGATAGTGATTTCATTCTATCACTTTCACTATCGATATTATATTCTGCTGTACTAGATACCAGGTACACTTTAGTAAACTTTTGAAAAATACATCCTTCACCATGCCCCAACTCTCTGATATACAAGAGGCGCAAAACAATCTGGAAGAGATATTTTCTAACAGGAATGCTTAGTTGGAAGCACAACTGCACTCGGGTAGCAACAGTATAAATGTAAGTATTATAAGTTTAATTATTTTTAAAACTAATTTACCTGATTTGTATTCTTGATAATATGTATGTGGCGACTTCTGTTCCACATACAGGCGCGACGACATACGACAGCGCCCGAGAAGATCGCCGATGGCAGAGCGAGCGGCGCGCGCATAGCTACGTCGTCTTGGCAACCAAGAATGTTAATTTGATTATTTTACAATTTTCGCAAGATAAATATTTTATCATCTATATTTTGTGCATTTATTATTACAACAAATAAAAATAGTGAAATCACACTTCACTGGTGACCCCGACGTGATACCGAACGGGTAAACCTTCTAAAATCGTAAGTGTTGAACAATACTCATTCTGTTCCAAGATATGGATGCACAGAAAACTGTGAATAATAATTTTGCGGATGCATCAATCGGTGAAGAGGCCGTTAATGCAGGGCCGCGCTCCATTGGAAGCGATATTCGCCGAGTTGCCGCACGACTACCACCGTTTTAGCCTTCAAGAAAGCAGATCAGCAGCGCCATCTTATTCACTCCCACAGCGATGTATCAGAAAAACACCAATTCTCAAAACAATGTCTCAGCCAGCCAGCAACCTAGGCCTCAACAAGGACACCACACGCAGGACGCGACCGCTCCAGCCTGGTAGCCCCTACAGCCTCAACAGCGTCTAGGCACAGCACACTGCACCTACGGTCCACGTAAGAAGAGATCTCTCTCCCGTCTACGCAGCAGCCAGCCACTACGCAGCAACCGCCCCGATTCACTGGGGACGTCACCGCAGCACCGCGCACCGCACGCCCGACTAACTGGGATCAGCGGACTTCAGCCCCGACTCACTGGGACTAGCGGCATACAGTTCCGACTCACTGGAAATAGCGGCACTCAGTTCCAACTCACAGGAACTGCCCACTCCTGGCACTGGCTCTTCATATCGACCTCCGGTCTTGGAGGGGAGTGATGTGGCGACTTCTGTTCCACATACAGCGCGACGACATACGACAGCGCCCGAGAAGATCGCCGATGGCAGAGCGAGCGGCGCGCGCATAGCTACGTCGTCTTGGCAACCAAGAATGTTAATTTGATTCTTTTGCAATTTTATCATCTATATTTTGTGAATTTATTATTACAACAAATAAAAATAGTGAAATAACACTTCATGTACATTGTTTTTTTTTTACCACTTTTATGTTTTTATTAAACATTATCCCTAATTATGTGTAGCAGTACTGTAACGTATGTAGAGCTCTAGGCATAATTGCCGCTGCCTACACCTACAGATATTTCCATCAACAACCCTTAACGTCCCACTGCTGGGCTCAGGTCTCCTCTCAAGAGAGGGTTAAGGCCATACGTTGGAAACAGATATTTAATTAATAAAAATGTGAAACAACTTATTTGAAATTTTACAGGTCAGACTCTGAGTGTGATCTATTCAATAACTCTAAAATACATGATAACCACAATCCTCGACACCCAGTCACGCATAAAAGCAAACCTAAAGCTACCAGAGTGAAGAAATCACCGGTTAATATATGGTAGTTATCTGCTTTAATTAAACAATATCTTCATACCCAGATCTATTGATTAAATTTACTCAAGCTTTTAGTAAGTTAAAGTATATTAATTTTGTTTAATTTTCGAATTTTTTTAGTTATTCATTCCACAGGAATTTTTCGTATAATCAGTAGTATAATTATGTCATACTTGGATTCGATGTTACATCAAAACGCAAACAAATAGTGCGTTCACCTAAGCGCCCACAACGATCACGCTCACGACCGCAGTTTTTCCCGCTCCACTTGCTTGTGAGCGTTACTTTCGTAAAGTCAAATGGAATGGATTATAGAGCGTTTTGAGCGTGGAGGTAAATAATACAAACGGCGAGTTAATAAAAATAATGCAAAAGATTTAAGAGGTTAGGTTATAATCTGTAAGCCTTGAAAATAAACTTAATTAATTATTGTTTAAATCGAGTTATATTGAAAAAAATTATAATTACATTTTTCTATTTAATATTAGTGGTGTATTTGATTAATTTTATGTTCAAATGTAATTAAAATGTCTTTTGCAGCGGCACTTGGATATTTGGTAAGAAGTCGCAATAATGCTCCAGAAAGTACTAGTTCATCCAGTTCAGATGAAGAATGGAATACGATTTTACAAAAATATGATTGTGAAAAAGAAAACTTAGATCACGTATTATTGATTACGATAATGTAATTCATCGTTACTCAGATGATGAATTAAAAATATGGCTTAACGGTCACCATTTATGATGCTTTGAGTTTTGAAAATGCCGCTAATTTTCTCAACGATCACTTCGACCCACCTTTCTAGATGGGTCGTCGTGAGCTTCGCGTGAGCGTAAGTATATAGCATATTTTGTGAATAGAGTTGCAAACGGTAACGAACGTCGAATTCTCAACACAACAGGTGACTACCTCGTGGATCTCAAAGTGTATCGAACTGATGATGTTAGTAAAACGGAACCACAAGACCTCTAGAGAAAAGCGTTTGTCCGAATAAAGCTTCAGACCGACGAAGATACACCTCATTGGCGTAAGCTTCAATCTCTCATACATTCTATTAACTCATTATGTGATTAACCAATGCAGCGCATTAACAATCAACAGCGCACTCGTTCAATATGCCGACGCTGCAGTTTCCATGCAACCGAACCGACGGTGGGAACCTACGTCGAGGGCAACGACGCAGCACTTTTCCATTACGTTAATAAAAATAATTTTGATTTCAATCCATGTTCATACTTTGAACAGGTTTCACATAATTGTAAATTAGTTTGTAATTTATTTTTGTTAAATTAACTCCAAGTAAATTAGTAATTTTTTGGAACCTTCGGCTGCAGTGTACCTAATTGGCGCAGTCGGTAGGATCCTCGCGGGCCGGTTCGCGAGCATTAGAAGCATCTTATATGGATATTCGCGTTCGCGAGTCGCCCGGGCGGCTATTAAGCCCCAGCCAGAGGATCTTAGAATCTACGGGACAACTGCGTAGCCGGATGGAGAATCCAGACATTGATTCACCGAGGAAAACCAGAGATGAAATATTTGTAAGTACACTTTTAGTTAGTGATAAGTTTCAAGTGATTTAAAGACTGTCTTAAACATTTTAATTTTCTAGGTTTTTATTAAATACAAAAATGTCTGGCGGAAAGGGTATTGTGTGGATACTTTTTGAGAAAAAAGTTTTTAAAGAAAAAAATACCCCAGATGAACAGAAGCGTATAGACAGAGATTTGCTGGAGTTATTTGTAACTATCAACCGTTTAGTATAGTAGAAGATAAAGGCTTTAAAAATTTTGCTAAAAACCTACCAGGATACACTCTCCCCGGCAGAAAAGTAATTTCGGCTACCATGCTACCAGCTCTCTATGAGAGATGTTTAGCCGATGTTAAAGAAACCATTGCTCGGGAAGTACGTTCTGTGAGCTCAAGTCCAACAGCCTGTGGTTAAAACAGACTGTTGGACTTCATGTCAAACAGAAAGATATATGGCAGTAACGGCTCACTATATAGATCAAGATTTTCAGCCTCCGCAAATATTACTTCAATGCAGAAATATTAAAGAACGACACACTAGCGGTAATTTATCGCAGGATTTAAAAAGAGTGACGGACGACTACCTTAGTGTATGTGACTACCGAGTGATTGATTTACCAATGGCGACGAAGATTATGGACTATATATTATGTAGCACTAAATTACATGATTGAACAGGTTGTTATGTAAAAATAAAAGCACAAAGAAAATGGCTGTGGGAAAAGTGCGTGAATTCGACATTAAAAATAGCAATTGATCGGCGTATGTCGACCGAATGAAATGTACTTCGTTGCGAACAAGATAACCGAAGAATTAAAATTACCCACAGTTATAGCGCTAATCGGCGAACATGCTTATGAGTTATTAGCAACTTTGGCGAGTCCAAAAAAACCGTCAACCCTCTTGTACAAGGATGCGGTGGATCTTCTACAATCACATTTGCAGCCAAAACCCCATATTCTAGCTGAGAGGTACAGATTTCGTCAAAGACGCCAATTGCCGGGAGAAACTATAGCGGAATACATTGCGGATTTAAAAAAAATGTACAGGGAAGTTTTTTAAGGCTGGGTTTCGGAGAGCATTGAAACGAAGATGTAGTCCCTTATGCTTCGTGGAGGCCGGGAGGGGCCTCCCAGAGGCATGTATGCGTCAATTGTCCGCCTGCCGAGATGTTCACTTCACACTTTGTATTCACGTCACTCGTCTCCACAGAGTAGGCAACTCGTTCATGGGACAATGTATACGCTTTTACAATAAACTCCCTATTGATATCAGGAATTAGCCATTACGGAAATTTAAGAATACCATGAAATCTAAGTTATCCGCAAAGGGGTATTATATCATAGCAGAATATATTGATGATAAAACCGCCTGGGATTGAGCTGCCCATTCTGCACATGCTGATTATTTTAATAGTTTCAATTTATGCTGATGTGACGATAATTTATAGTTAAATTTACATTATATATTTAGCAAATTTATCTTGAATTGTTGCCTTTGTTGACATTTTATTAATTAATATCTTTATTATTATAGTTGTGACTCAAATTGTAATTATCGCTTTTATATTGGAATAATGTCTTTTGCACTTAAGAATATTATTGTCTGGACTTTAGAGACTGTGATCCCTGAGTTTGTTTCGTCCTTTCTTCTCAGGGCTAGTCCAGTAAGGAAAGGCCGAACTCAAAAATAATATTATTTATCCCGGGTCGAGCCAAAAGAGTTGTTGGGTTGTTCTTACAGGAAATTCATAATAACAGCCCGAGTATGGAACTAACTAACTAGCTAACTAACGTTATTGGGAAGTCAGAGACCTCAAATATACTGACACCTTTTTTTCGTTTTTTTTTAACGTTTGCAAACCCCTAATTAGGCGAAAACAGGAACACGCAGACGTCAACCGTTGGCGGCTGGTCAATAAACCGGATGGAGTCGGCCACGTTCAGGGAGGCATTAGACGCTGAAGGTTGCGACCGCAAAGAGATTCAATGGTTGAAGAACGTCTAACAGGACTGGCGCCTCTCCACATGCAAAAGTACCCATTAATTTAATTATTTAAAGTTATTAATTAAAGTACATGAATTGATAACGCGTTTCGGAAGAAGACTTGAATAGTACTTTTGCGTACTATATATTTCTTCAATAATATATAGTACACACATACCTTACTACAGCTATGTGACACCCCCCCCCCCCCTTCCTAGCGCCAAATTATATACACTCTGCATCAGACGACAAGAGGTATTGTTATGTATGGGTTGAAGGTGAAGCAGGGAGGGGAGCACAGGAAGTTGGCTCATGCCTATTGCATCACATCGATAATAAAGTATCAGTAGGCAGAACACCTTATACTATGGAGTGATACCTGCGGAGGTCAGAACAGAAATATTAAATTGACTTTAATATTGAAAGCAGCTTTACACTCCCATAATTGTTTGAAGACCATTTCGATAAGACTTTTAGAACCCCGACACACATTTTTACCAAATGACACGAAAATTGGGGCGCGACTAAAATGCACACAAAAGCTTTACACGTTAGAAGAGTACATGGACATTATTGAGATAAGTTATTTTATTAGTATTATTAGATTAGTGAGAATCAAGTCAGATTCTTTTCTCAGCTGGAATGATATTGAGAAATTTATAGTTAACAGAAAGATGTACGTTAATAAAACTAAACGAAAGACCACCACTATTCGATTTTATGAGAAGCGGTTTTCATAAAGAGTTCGAAAAGCTTGACATTAAGAAAAAAACAGGAAACGGAATACGTGTAATGAAAATTGAAAAAAAGAATCTGGGCACACAATACGTCTAGCCAGGCACGAGCATAGACTCGTACTGGAGTCGGGTGATGCGGCGCACATACCGATATATAGAACGCGAGTTCATTATATTCGCGATTCCCAAACTACAGGATTCTCCGGAATTAAGCATGCGTCATCCATTATGGCGCATAGCGAATTTGATGGCAATAGATTTACTGTTGAGCGAGTGCGATGCGGGACTTTCTCACATGTGGAGCCACAGTCGCATCTTTTTCACTTCCAATTATAGAGCGGAAAGCTGTTGGGGCGTCTGCGAAGAAGAAGAATCTGCCCAGCGTCAGTGCCGTTTTATAGACGAGAAGAAGGCTTCTGCATCCAAGAAAAACGTGAGAAATGTTTTTATATATTTACACTTATTATTAATTATTATTAAAATTTACTAATATTTGTAAATCTATTACGTTTAATATCTCATACAAACGAAAATAAATAACTTCTAAATAAAACTAATCGATTACAATATTTGTTATAGTTATAATAAAGGATCGATTGTGCTAACTGATGGTCAATCTCTAGCCTAGACCACCGCCCCCTGTACGTCGCCTCATGCCACCTATTGATCCTAAAAAAAGTCTTGCTCTCACTTTATTGCTTTTATATTGTGGAAATATGCAACAGATATTTTAGGAAACCCTATTCAAGAAATTTTCTCTGCTTAGAACCGTTGTGTGTGAGAAGTACATAATATAATAATAATAATAATAACCTAGCAACACTCAAAGACATCAGAATTTCTCCTACATATTTTTAAAATAAATTATTTTTACCAATAAGAACTATATTAAAAACCAAATTTATATATTTTAGAAGACTCAATGTTACAAAAATAATTAAAAAAAAGAAATAAAATGAATCGCAATGAAATAAACTTAAAAATATCCGTTTTAAAAGACATGACGTTTAAAACGTCATGTCAAAACCAATATTATAAATATCGATAAAACGAGAAATTCTCAAGATGATCACAAGAGCTAGAAGCAGAGCACAAAAGTCATCCCCGGACTCGTCGCTCCGCTCCGCCGTGCCGCCAATGGAAGAAATTACAGAAGTTCCGAATAGTGCACAGGCGTCGAGCTCTACTTCGAGCGACGAGTTTTTCTCTCCGCCGACGTCGCCAACACCTGTACGTCGGCAGGAGAGGACCCGGCCACCAGACAGCTTGGGATCCCGAGGACCACTGACCTCGAAAAGGGTCTCCGCTACCGGTGGTGGTGTGCGCCGCATGAAATGGTCACATACAATAAATGAGAACGTCATGCGGGCATATTTTCGGGCTACAGAGTTGGGAACAAACCTTACTGCGTACCGTGTTCGACTAGCCTCTCTGTTTCAGGAGCTTGAGCCAGCCGTCAACGTATCAGCACAACGATTGTCGGATCAAGTGCGGGCTATACAGCGATGCCATCTGCTAGATGAGGCCGTACTTGAGAGGATACGCTCGGACGTGCGGAATACCTTGGCTATCCCTTCTTCGTCACATGCTGTGGATTTGGGAGCGAATAGTACACCAATTCTACCACAGAATAATAATGTTGATGAACAAGAGGAGAGTGAAGTTATATCCGTAAGTACCCAATATAATGATAGAATAAGGAGCGCTTTGGAGGATGCGGTTCAGAAATACCGGTATGTTGATTATCATAACAGACCCCGGTTACCCCGTTTGCCCATTCATAAACGAAATTTAGCACTGGTGAGTGCCCTGAATTCGTTATTGTCAGATTATTTTGATAATAGCGAGGATCTTAGTGATACACATTCTATTCTTTACTGTGCGGCTATTGCAGTTTGTCGAGTAGCTGGTATTAAGTTTGCTGAAGACAGAATTGCTACTCGACCCAAAAATACTTTGCCAGCTTGGCAGTATAGAATAGAACGTCGTATTACTGAGACTAGGACACTCATCGGTAAACTAACTGCTTTTCAGGCAGGTAATACGCGGCCGAGAGTCATGCGCTTTGTGAAACAGGCATTCTTGGGGACTACCATCAGTCCTCAACAGTACTTGTCTAGTGTCACAGAGCGCATAGACTTCTTGAAGCAAAAAGTTTATGCATGGGCAAATAGGATAAGACGGTACAAAAAACGTGGGAATCGGTATTATCAGAATCGCATGTTCCAAAGAAATGAGAAATGGGTGTACCGGAAATGGGAAGAACCGGATCCATGTGAGCGCGATGGGTACTTGCCAGATGAAAATGCCACAAATGAATTTTGGCGTGGCATCTGGTCGGTGCCTGTCACCCATACAGAAGGTGACTGGATGCGAGATGTCAGACACTCATGTGAGTCTGTAACAACTATGGAACCAATCATCATTGACAAAGATGATGTAAGTTGTGCAGTCCGTTCATTGCCAAATTGGAAATCACCTGGTCCGGACGGTCTGCACAACTTTTGGCTTAAGTGGTTCCGAAGCTCGCATGGGTGTTTGGCATCTCAATTCCAGGCAGCATTGGATTCTGGTTCATTACCACAATTTTTAACAACTGGTATAACCCATTTACTCCATAAATCTGGTAGTGCCATGGATCCCAAAAACTTTAGGCCAATTACATGTTTACCAACTTTGTATAAACTTCTTACATCTATTTTGAGACTCAAAATTACTACACATGTAAATAATAATTCGATACTTTCCGTTTCTCAGAATGGATGTAGAAGTGGGACCCGTGGCACTAAAGAGCTCCTTATCGTTGATATGACCATTAGCCAACAAGTACGTCGTAATCGTAAGGATTTGGCGACATGTTGGATAGATTATAAGAAGGCTTACGACTCGGTTCCCCATTCATGGCTTTTGAGGGTGCTGGAGCTGTATAAAATTGATACAACTCTGTGCACCTTCTTGAAGTCATGTATGGGGCAATGGAGGACAGTCCTTCGCTATCCTGGATGCCGCCGAACTGCGGTAAGCGACGTATTTGTAAAGATCGAGAGGGGTATCTTTCAAGGTGACAGTCTGAGTCCCTTGTGGTTTTGTTTGGCCTTGAACCCTCTTAGCACTCTCTTAGAGGGTTCAGGGTTAGGCTATAGGTTGCAGAGAGGTAACCGGGTTATATCTCATCTTCTTTATATGGATGATTTGAAACTACTGGCTCCATCAAAATTACAATTGATTGAGTTACTAAAGGTTACTAAAAACTTTAGTAATTCTATCAAAATGGAATTTGGTTTGGACAAGTGTGCAGTCATGTATGTAAAGAAAGGTGTTATTGTGGAATCTGAAGGATTAGAACTTTCAGATTCAACAAAACTTAGGTCTCTCTCTGCCACCGAAACCTACAAATATCTAGGCTTTTCACAATCCTTGGGAATACCAGAATCTGATGTGAAGCAAACGGTGCGGGAACGCTTCTTCGGCCGCCTGAAAAAAGTCCTTAAAAGTCTTTTGTCAGGGGGTAACAAGGTGCGAGCCTACAACGGTTGGGTCATGCCGGTTCTGATGTATTCCTTTGGTATACTTAGATGGACTCAGACCGAATTAGATGCCCTTGACAGGAGAGTTCGTACCTTACTGACTGCATTCCGAATGCACCACCCACGTTCATCGGTTATGAGATTGTACCTCCCGCGAAAGTTTGGGGGTCGTGGATTTTTAAATATCAAGACCCTACATAATCGCGAGATATACAATCTCAGAGAATATTTTCTTAATACCGACATGGGGGTGCATCGCAATGTAGTTACGGTGGATAACGGATTCACTCCACTCGCTCTGGCTCGAAGTCGGTGGTCTACTATTTTTTATATTTTTAAATGTATTTTTTATATTTATATATTTAAAAATGTAATTAATATGTTTATTGACTGAATAAAGAGAATAATAATAATAAAGCCATTTATTCCCAAAATAATATTCAATTAATTTAACTTTGCATGCATAATTTTGACAACAGTATTTATTAGGAATGTTTATTCACATTTCATTGGTTCATTTCTATTACTAATCTAAACAATAAATATTTGAATAAAAATATAATATGTATTTACAAAATTGGCATTCCGTAAAATAGTATTAAATTTATTTTTCCTTCATTTCAAAATTTATGAAAATTAATATAATTTATAATAGAATTAAAAAAAATCTAGCAATAAAATATTCCATTTTGAAAACATAACACAATCAAATTCTAATAAAATAAAATCATCATTGTCTGGTCTCTATTTTGGGTACCCAAATTTGAGTAAAGGCCTCCTCCATATATCTCCATCGTTTTCTATCTTTGGCAAGTCTAGTCCAAGAGCAACCCGCTGTCCGCACTATGTCATCGCTCCAGCGTCTTCTAGGTCGTCCGCGGCGAAGTACATGTTTAATAAATATTCCCAAATAAAATTAACTTCAAACGCAATCGCATTTTCTTCCACATCATCAAACCTACAAAAGGTTATGGGCCCAGTTGATGAATAAGGAAAGTATTGAGGAAGTTTAAAACACGATTAAGTGGAAAAAGCTGCGGTCAAGTAGCGAATACGCGGTCCGCGTTGTTTTACAAAGATGGACGTCGATGGCGCTTTATCAGGCAGTATCAGCCAGGGAAGCACGCTGAAATTAGAGGGAGCAAGGAACTTCGACACATGGAAATTCATACAAAAAGTATTTATGAAGGCTTTAAACATCTTTGGCGTAATAGACGGAACATTTCTGTGTCCAACAGAAGGCGCACTAAAGATGGCGGAATGGCGGCTAATTGACGCAAAAGCGCAGGGAATAATTGTTACAAGGATTATGCCGGTTTTAATTGTGCAAATTCAAAATCGTGACACGACACAACAGATGTTGGATAAACTAACCACTATCTACGAACAGAAGTCAAATCTGTTATTAAACATTCTGCAACAAAAATTTTATGATATAAAATTATCTGAAGGAGAAGATATTGCAAATTTTATAGCAAGAGTCGAAGATTTGGTGGCACAATTAATAAGACAAACAAAGGGCGATGTCCCTGATAGCATGGTAATCACAAAAATAGTGTCGTCTATTGGTGAAAAATATCGTTATTTTTTATCTGCTTCGGACTTGGGACTTATTTTGTATAAAAGTAAAGTTATCAACACAAATGACATGAACCAGATGATCTTACGAACTGTATGCGATATAAATTCATTACCATGTATGAAAGGGAAATGCGAAAAATGTAAAGCAAAAAAGCTCAATTATGATACAACCGCGATCGCAAAAGAAAAAGATTTGAAATTACCACAATGGGTCAGAATCACAGATATTGTCGAGAAAGATGGAAGAAAAGTTAAAATCACCAAGAACATAAAACAAATACAAAAAATCACTGTTGAAGATTTGATTCAAAAATTTGAAGACGAGTTAAAAGATTTTAAATCCCACATATTTAATATTAACAATCAATATAAATCATACCGACAATGTATAGATGGATTGACTGAAACCGTAATTGCTTTACATATTGACTTTAAACGAAAACTATGCCTATAAGTACCATGAAGAAATCTAGTCAGTGCATTTTGGAGGATCTCGAAACCAAGTAATTTTGCATAAAGCAGTATTATATCACTTGACTTTTCATAAGGATAAAAATATAACTTCCTTTTGTACTGTGTCTTCTGATCTTCAACATGGCCCTGCCGCTAAATGGGCTCACCTACATCCAATTCTTGATTATGTTCAAAAGGAACTATCTCATATTAAGACGATCCACAATTTTTCAGACGGGCCAGCGACGCGATATAAAAATAAAAAATAAATTTTTATCTCATTGGACTTTATAAAGAATACGGATTTGATGACTTGACATGGAATTTTTTTGAATCTGGCCACGGCAAGGGTGCGGCTGACGGCATAGGGGGGTCTATTAAACGTTTAGCTGATCATTTTGTCGCCAGCGGACACGATATTGTTGACGCAACACAATTCTTCGATGTAGTCAACAATCGCATAAGATAAAGGTCTTTTTTGTCGGTAAAAACGATATCACACAGATTTTGATGACAATCCCACAAGGAATTGCTCCATTAAAAGGAACTATGCAAGTCCTTCAATTGCTTGCTCAGCAGCCTGGAATGTTGAGCTACCGAATGTTAAGTTGTTTTTGCGGAAAATTTTGTGATTGTTACAATTTATACTTACTGCCCATTGCCAAAACGTGAGGCAAAAGTTGAAATTTCAACCTCGGATATAGAAGAACCACTGACTGATATAACTAATATAATTGGTTCTACTAAGGGATTTTATAAGACTGTGTATACCTCTACTTCAGAAGACGAAGATGACCAGCCTCTTCTTAATTTGAGAAAATCTGTAGATACAAAACCAGGTACATCACACGATCTACTAGTGGATAAGATCCATCCATTATTAATAAAAAATGGAATACATCTTTTAGTCAAAGTACTAAGTGAAAGAAAAATTGAGTACACTTACTTAGGAGTAGCAAAAAGTGGAGTGGATGAAGATGGAGATGTTCGAGTGATGTTTTATAAATCTGTTGATGATACTGGGAAATTGTTTAAATTGGTAGAGACTGATGTGTGACAGATGTGATGTATGAAAATTTGTTACAAATTATTCCACCTCCTAAGATAATTAAAAGAGGAAAACGCGTGTTTTACGAATACGATCAACCAATAGAAGTTTTGAAAAGTAGAGTTAGTGAAAAGATATTGTGAGAATTAATTAATATCTACCAAAGAATGGACACCAATCATCAAGACTTGTAGTACCATTTTAAGTATATACTATGTTTGTTATTGTTTTCTAAAATTAAAAATTGTTATAAGGTTAGTTTTGTTCGGCGGACGTAAATATTGTTTACCACTCCGTCACTTCGTTAACACGTTCTATGCCGCGTCGAATGGTGGTTGACACCCCGTTTGCATCTAGAGCCAGACAAAAATTAATATTTTTGTCATATTTCATCAGTGTATTTTATTAGATAAAGGGATATATTTGACGCCATAAAACATGTTTTAATTCTCAGAAGCAACATTTAATACCTATTTTAAGTGTTTGTAACTTTACGTCATAACGATGGATTTCGATGTCTTTGAGATTAGCCAAGAAGACCTGTCTCGAATGGAAAATATAGAAATTACTCTCCTTAACCAAAGCTTTCAAATAAGCTCTGATGAAGACGATAACATTCAACTTTCGCAACCAAAACGGCGTCGAATCATCTCATCAGATAGTGAGTCAAGTGAAACTGAAATTAATCGTGCCGTTCAAGTTTTAGCGGAGAGTTCACGACCCTCGACATGGACCGATCCCACAGGTAATCAACGTCAATTGATAGCTTTTACTGAAATTCCTGGTGCGCCATCGCAGGCTTATGACTAACAAATCTCCAGCAGAATTTTATGCGCTTTTGGTGACGGATGATGATTTTAACGAAATAGTGAAAAACACTAATAACTTTGCAATTGCTAAAATAGTTAAATCACGAGTAGCTACAAAATGTGCACGCATTCGGAACTGGGTGCGTACTACCTTGTCGAGATAAAAAAAAATCTTTGGTTTGGTTTTGTTTATGGGCTTGGTAAAGTTACCCAAAATATCAGACTACTGGTCCAAAGATGAAATTATGGGACTAAATTTCCCAAGAACCGTTATGTCCCGTAATCGGTTTGAGATATTGCTTCAAATGCTACATTTTTCAGAACAAGATGAGGAGAACAAAGCTGATCGATTACACCGGGTAAGAAATTTATTGAATGTAATGAATCACAATTTTAAGGAAAACTACATCACTGGTGAGGATTTATGCATCGACGAGTGTTGTGCCTTTTTGAGGATGCATAATCTTTCGTCAGTATAATAAACAAAAGCGTCATAAATATGGAGTAAAACTATTTAAATTATGTATATTGCCAGGTTATACCTATAAAATTAACGTTTATGCTGGCAAACAAAATGACGACATTAACACTACACCTACAAATGTAGTTATGGAACTATGTAATGACTTGCTCGACAAAGGGCACACTCTTTTCACAGACAATTGGTACACAAATATTGAATTGGCAAGAAAGTTGTTAGATAGAGAGACACATCTTGTCGGAACGTTAAGAAAAAACGGGAGACATTTTCCTTAAACAATAGTTTCTACGAAGTTAAAAAGGGGGCAATTTATTGCTAAAGAAAGTGCTGATGGAATAATAGTGATGCGATGGAAGGATAAACGAGATGTCTTGGTTTTGTCCACAAAACACTACGCGTTTTGTGAGAGCGGTAAAGCGTAACAAAGTTATCTCAAAACCTGCAATTATTGTCGACTTTAATAAAGCCAAAGGTGCTATTGATTTGTCAGATCAAATGTCAGCGTACCAAACACCACTTAGGAAAACTGTGAAGTGGTACAAAAAAGTGGCCATAGACTTAATTTTGAATGTAGCTGTTGTAAATGCACTCACTCTTTACAAAAGTGTAACAAAGAACATTCCTATTGTAGATTTTAGAAAAGAAATTATGACAGATTTCCTAACAAAAGGCATAACGTCCGAACCTTTTTCATCGAGACCGAAGAGAGCTAAACATGAACTGGCGAAAAAAGAAGGATCATCATAAGCAGAACGTGGCTACTCTGTGACGCTTACTAGCTAGGAATAAAACAAAGAGTCATTACTTTTTGCAAAACCTGTCCTAATGAACCTTTTTTATGTCCCGAATGTTTTATTAAATTTTATGTCATTTTTTTTCTGTATCCTATCTTTTCAATAAACTTTCTATGCGCATCAAAATTGTTTTATTTGCAATCTCTACCGATATTATAAAGAGGAAAGATTGGTCTTTGGTATTCGATATAAGTCCATTACAGTGAAAATTAGAGCTCTGAAGTAAAAAACGAAATTTAATTTTAGACTTGTCTTGTTTGCAAAAACCAAGCCAAAGAAGACAAAATGCAGAGCCGCGCGGGTCCACTGTCATACAAAATTGAAAGACTTTTCTGTCCGTTGGCCTACAGTCGCAGTTTAAAAACACGTCTGACGCGCGGTCACCATTGGGCGACGCGGCTCGAACAGAAATGATTGTTGTCGCCCAACAGTGAAGAATGAAAAAGACATGTTTTGTAATTGGCAGAGAACGTGTTAACCACTCTGTCAAAATTTTATCCCCCTTAAAAATTTAGTTCAAAGTAAGTTATGAACTACTTTATTGTTAGTATTTACAAAAATAACGTTTTCTAGTATTATATGCTAAATAATAAAGGTGTTCACTAGATTTTTAAGCGACTTTCATAATTTTAAAAAGTTTTATGTCTTATGAAGCAAAAATTTGACAGATTATTTATTGCGTGTGCATAGTGACTTTATTATGTTCCTAAGTATTTACACGTTCAGCATTAACTATGGTATTATATTTGGACAGTGACATAAGTTTGATTAATTGCAAATAAGAAAATGATTATTTTAAAAAATCCGTCCAACGGAGCTAAATAATAGTAAATGTTTAGATTCTTGATAAGAAAGTAATAAGAAACTGAAGTTCTGATTTAAAATGAGACATAAAAAAATAAATACTTTTGTGACTGAGGTGTTATTTTTAGGGTTCCGAAGCCAAATGGCAAAAAACGGAACCCTTATAGATTCGTCAAGTCTGTCTGTCTGTCTGTCTGTCCGTCCGTATGTCACATCCAATTATTTCCGAAACTATAAGAGCTATACTGTTGAAATTTGGTCAGTCGATGTATTCTGTGAACCGCATTAAGATTTTTACATAAAAATAGAAAAAAGACAATACAGTTTGGGGGTCCCCATACTTGGAACTGAAACTCAAAAAATTTTTTTTCATCAAACCCATACGTGTGGGGTATCTATGGACAGAAATGGTGTTGAGGTTTCTAATATCATTTTTTTCTAAACTGAATAGTTTGCGCTAGAGACACTTCCAAAGTGGAAAAATGTGTGTCCCCCCCCCCCTCTAACTTCTAAAATAAGAGAGTGATAAAACTAAAAAAAATATATGTTGTACATTACCATGCAAACTACCAACGAAAATTGGTTTGAACCAGATCTAGTTAGTAGTTTTTTTTTTTAATACGTCATAAATCGTAATACGCAATTTACCTTTCATCCAATCAATACACTAGTATAAAAACATCGATGAAAGTTACAACGAACTACAAGAACTTTTATATGATGTTACTTGCTGATACGGAACCCTTCATGGGCGAGTCCGACTCGCACTTGGCCGCTTTTTTTTCATACCATTCCTACGAAATTTGAAATAAAACGAAAATTACATGTAATTTTCGTTTTATTTCATATCATGTAATACTTCGCTGCAATATATGTTTTTGTAATCTACAATATTGAGGCAATAGTTTAAATCACATTTCACTAAATAAATCACAAGTTTATTTTTTTATCAAATATAAAAATTTGCCGGTCAGATTGTCGATAAAAAAGAAGAACGTCCCATATGTACCATGTATACATACATATGCATTTAGTAAAAAGCAGTTATTTCAAACAGACACTCCAATTTTATAGATTTGAAAGGAGGAATTATTATTTAATTATTTTAATTTATTAACACTTTCTGCATTAAATTTGCATGAGGTGGACTTAATGCCATATGGCATTCTCTACCAGCCAACCTTTGGATGGTACAGTAAGGACATGGCAGGTGTCCTCTCAAAAAGAGGTGCCAAGACTACATTTATAAAAGGATATAATAAAAGGATATAATATAGATTTATATAATACATAACATATATAACATATTTAATAATTATAGAATTACATATAATTATTAAATATACTTCAGGACGAGACTTCAGCTAAGTCTTCATACTGTGGTAGTGTATACCAAAAACTCTATCAAGTCTTATTGCACCGTTTCCAAAAATCTCACACATTCACCAGCTGCTACATGGGCACATTTGCGGCCAATCTTTAAAACTCTCCCACCTAACATAAAGAGCATTGACTTCGTCAGCGATGGACCCGTAACTCAATACAAAAACAAAACGATGTTTTATATCCTTTCATCAAGGCTTCAACAAGAAGTTTCAAATGTGAAGAAGTTAACCCTGGAACTATTCAGGGAGTGGCCATGGCAGACAGCCTTCAAAATGAAACAGTTAATTTAAAAAGCTTTAATGGCACTCTAAAAATACATCAAGTAAAGGCTGAAATATTGAGAAGTCCTATGGAAAAAGTTTAAGTTGCACCTGTGAAGACGAGTGCCAGCATTTCAATTTAGGAGTATTACGAGTACAAAAACAAGACAAAACTTAACGTAAATGATATTTACACAGACTCTGAAAGTGAAAACATGGACAACTCACAGGATTCCACAATGTAAACCGAAGACGACGCTGCACTGGCTGGACCTAGTTCAATCAACCAACAGAAGTACACTATCGGCGATTACGTCTTGGTTAAATTTGTAGTAAGTAATCAATAAGATAGACACGGAAGAAGGCGAACTGACAGTAACCTTCTTAAAAATTTGTGATGACAAAGGACACACATTCAGAGTCGATGAAATTGATGTTTCTGATGTGCCCAAGTAATAAAGAAGTTGCCAAATCCAAATATTTTATTATTTTAATATACATGTACCTGTTTCTGAGAAATAAGTCTGCATTGATAAGTAAACAAGGCTGATTCTTAGTACCTAAGCTTAATTTTGATTATAAATATTTTAATTTGTTACTTAGAGCTAAGCTTGCAATTTTTTCCTGATTTATCATCAACACTTATAAGTATTTAATTTCTGTATGTGATTCAGTATTGAATAAAGAAGAGAATTTATTTAATTACATTTAATAATTTATATTGTATTTTTCTTCATATATTGACATAAACTGTTCTCTGGGTGGCAAAACAGTCGCATTTCAATGGTTTCTTGTTTATATGCAACATAATAACATATATTTATAATTTTCTTGAAAAAAGGGTTGGGATAACTGTCAATAGACAAGTTTCCAGTTAGTAGAGAAAGGCCCATTAAACAAAGCATACAAAGCCAAAATAAGATAAAAATGCAAAATAAGAGAAATATGTTGAAGCTATGAGACCCATTCAATGAAAATGTTGTATTTTGTTTTTGAAGAAACTAAAGAATACCTCCATCTTAAGACCCTGAACCTGTCTGAGGACAATACTGTATACACACAACCGGAAGAACAATAAGTTTATTACAAGAAAATCAATGACAACTCAAAGAGCACTATGCCGTACCCAGTTTACAGGAACTTTACATATTGGACGACAACATGCACTTGCGAGGACATTCTCTGAGACTATGGCGAAATTCATCTAAGAAAAACCCTAAGAGTCATTTCTTACCTAACCGAGTTGTGACAGCCTGGAACAGGCTTCCAGAGAGCTTGGTTATTCCTCCCACACTAAACTGCTTTAAGAACAGGCTCGACAAACATATCTCCAAGCTAATTTGAAACACACGCATCAGCTCTTTAGCTGCTAGTGTGTCATACTAAATAATAATAATAAAAAAACTCTTTCATCAAACTTAACAATGACGCCATACAAATGTTATTATTTCTGAGTATCATTGCATGCTTCAACTGCCAATTTTAACTCAATGGCAACGATGGAGCAGGTGGTGTTTATTTTTATATAACCACATTATTCTTAATAACAAGTTGTAAGGAGACTCAACACGAAAGGAATAAATCAAGAAATATAGGTAACTTGTTTTCTCAGACCAAAGCAGTCGAACCACCTATTATGACTATCGTTAGAAACAACCTTCACTACAATCACAATAAGAATGGCAGATTTGTTTGGTGTCGTATCTTTGTACCCACATTTAATATGGACGTTCACAATTTTTAAATAGTTTTCAATCACTCTATTGTAATTATTTAAAAGTTACTTTACTTATTTAATTCACATGTTTGTAACGAGGTACCTACGTTAGATAATTTAGAAAGATGTTAGACTCTAAACAAACATTCTCATGTACATGTGCACATTCATTGCATATACACACAATATTTTCAATTTTTAGTAAATTTACACAAATTCATTTGTTTACATAATCGGTTCAATGCCAAATTGCCAAGTCATTAGCCAGTAACAACATAGGTAGACCTATAAAATAGGTTTCCTACTTCAGTGAATATCAATCAATAATGACAAATAAATTCAAATAATGACAATTGACATGACCAGAGTTTTTGCGTGCGTAAGTTTTATAAAAAGTTGCCAACCTTTAAAATTTAAAACTGAGTAGAGTAGTGGTAGTCACGCGTTGCTTAAGTAATACTATAAGGTATACTTTAGTTTATGGTATGTTTCCATGACTTTTGAAAATTGAATATGTGAATAATATTAATATACTTTAGTTAATTTTATTATAAATATAAAAATTTATATACCCAAAATGTAGTACAGATGAAAAATATGACAGGCACAATACACATTTCGCCATGAAATGACCATTAAACGCCAACGCCAATAAACCATGAAATGCTAAATAAAATAATAATGAATAATTAGATAAATCAAAATCGATAACACAGTGTAACACTGAAAATACATACTATAGTTCCTTTAATCAATAATTTCAAACAACTACAATATATGTCTATAATGATAAGATGGACACGAATTCTTTTGTAGAAATTCCTTAACGGAATAATAACAATTGTCTACCAACCATTTCCTGAGCACAACACAAAATTTCTTGAGTGGTAGATCAGAAATCCATTGGGGTATTGTATTAAAAAAAAAGGATGAGCCCGTGTACACACCCTGCACTATAGATAAAGCTATTGCGTGTACCTTAAAGCTAAATACAAAATGCAAGACATATTTTAGGTCTGAAATTGTCATCCCTCTTTTTAAGTCCTGACATTTTTTTTTATTTTGTGGCTTAAGCTTAACCAGTGTTCTTACTACACTGAAATAGTAGTCAAAACACTGTAATTTAATATTATTTACCACCCACTGTAGTACTATTAATATTAAACTGTAATTCGTGACTGCAGATTTATCAGTATCTACTATCTGTTGTAAATTTTTAGACAAAAATATAATAATCAAGGTTCTACAACAAATAATTATGGTTTTAGAATATTATTATCTATTTCAATCTATTTTTTTAATAAGAGCCCACTGACCTATATAATACAAATACCGTGTAATAAAGACTAGTTCAGTGTAGGAACCACACAATTTACTTAAAATCTACTGTATTTTTAACACAGAAACATTAGAAACACTTACAAAATTTTTGAAGAAGTTGCGAACACTGTATTGGAATAGGGATGACGATTCCTATCAAAAAAGGTCGATTTATGAATTGATACGAATGCTTGATAAAAAAATCGAGTTCTAAAAGATTGTTATCTCCAAAATCGTTTTTTTTTCAAATTTATATATACTATATAATTATAAATCCATTTCATAAATAACAAGAAAGGTATTTTATTAAACAATCTCTGGGATCTCTAATCAATAAAATCAGGGATAATATAGCTTATAGTTTCCAATGCTTAATGAAGGGAAGAGTTCCGTATCAGCAAGTAACATCATATAAAAGTTCTTGTTTATTAGTAGTGAATTGATTGAACGAAAGGTAAATTGCGGTTTACGATTAATGACGTATTACAAAAAAAAACTACTTACTAGATCTCGTTCTAACCAATTTTCGTTGGTAGTTTGAATGGTAATGTACAACAAATATTTTTTCAAGATTTATCACTGTTTTCTTTTAGAAGTTACATGGGGGGGGGGCATATTATTTCAATGATGTTAGAAACCTCAACATCATTTTTGAACACCTATCCATAGATATATGGATACACGTATGGGTTTGATGAAAAAATTTTTTTAGAATTTTAGTTCAAAGTATGGGGACCCCAAAATTTATTGTTTTTTTTTCTATTTTTATGTAAAAATCTTAATGCGGTTCACAGATTACATCTACTTACCAAATTTCAAAAGTATAGTTCTTATGGTTTCGGAAAAAAGTGGCTGTGACATACGGACGGACAGACAGACAGACATGACGAATCTATAAGGGTTCCGTTTTTTGCCATTTGGCTACGGAACCCTAAAAAGGCACTCACAAGGAACAGATAAACTAATATAATCCTACACTACGTTTACGTTTTTTTTTAGTTTCGTTTTATTTACTCAAATTGACAATGTTGCAGATTTAAAGGCATAAGGCAGAGATAAGAAAAAAATAAAATTACATGATATTTGGTATATCGGATGAAATATATCGATATTACATTCAATACTAGATGATTCGATAATATCGGATTGAAGCGATATATCGCGTACATGAATCGATTTTTTTTGAAATATCGATTTATATCGCCTACTGCTACACTGAAGTCGGAGAATTAAACCACACCGGGTATGTCCCGGCCTGCAAAAATGAAAATTTCGATATAGAAAATATATATATTGATAGATCATATTTAGCCCTTTCGCACTACGTTCATTATTTTAAAAGCCCCTCTTTCGTTTTCCCAGGAAAAAACAAAATATCATTTGAATTTTTTCAAATTTTCAAATACTCGTATCTCTTTCAAATATGGTTATTTTTTAGTTTACCAAGCGTAGAAAAATTGCCCCTGAGCTGATTTAAATTGCCCTCGAGTCAATTATTATAAATGTTTAATAATAATCATTTAAAAACAAAAAAACCGTAATGGGATTTATTTGCGCATTGCGCATGCGCGTTAGAAATATTGTGGGGATAATGTTGAGGTAAGTAAACGTGAGTTGACAATGCAAATTAAAATTTTGTTTTATTTTTACGTCGAATATAATCTCAATTTTAACTTGTATCTCAGTACATATTTATTTTGAATTATAAGTTTAATAACTTTCTTTTATTGAATTTGTTATACCTTATAAAATTAAATCCTATTTTACACTTTTTTTTATAATCAAAGGTGAAGTCTCCATGACGGACCTAATAATTCCAATATTTGAAGAAATAGTGAATTTTTAGATAAATAATAAAAATCTAGTAATATTAACACTACTTACATTTGACATTGAAATATAACTTTAATCATCAGCTTCATATATCTTCTGTATATTTTGATATTTTGTTGTTATGTTGCCCTTAAACCACTAGAGCAGTGTTGCCGTTTTTCTAACGCGCATGCGCAATGCGCAAATAAATCCCATTACGGTTTTTTTGTTTTTTATAGGATTATTATTAAACATTTATAATAATTGACTAGAGGGCAATTTAAATCAGCTCAGGGGCAATTTTTCTACGCTTGGTAGACTAAAAAATAACCATATTTGAAAGAGATACGAGTATTTGAAAATTTGAAAAAAGTCAAATGATATTTTGTTTTTTCCTGGGAAAACGAAAGAGGGGCTCTTAAAATAATGAACGTAGTGCGAAAGGGCTAATTAAGATCTATCAATATATATTTTTTCTATATCGAAATTTTCATTTTTGCAGGCCGGGACATACCCGGTTTAAACCACACGCATATATAGACCTTTAAAATATACTTCAGTGACCACACGCAGTACGGCACCAATGTTACCAGGTGCACGGTAATTACCGTATAAGCACGGTATTTTTGGCTAAAACACGGTCTACGGTGATCAGTCAATACCGTGTCCGTTTCTACGGTATTTCCAATTGTATATTACCGTTTATATTTTATAAATAATTATATAAAAAACAGTTTGATTTGAATAAATATCCGTGTAAGGAAATACCCTTTCATTTACCTCCAGTTTTTTTGGCACGGTTGATTATACATTACTTTTAATAAGTTGAAGTAGTTATTTTAGATTAAGTAAATGATGGTTTAAATATAAATAGAAATATGAAAATTTCAAAGTAGTTTTATCTTATATTTTACACGGTAATTTCACTTTAGTTTTTAAATGTAATGCACGATAATTTGATCTGGTAACACTGGTACGACTGGTAGATCGAAAACGAACGTATATATATATCGAACGAAAACGAACGTATCTAGTTTGTGTTTGTTTAAATTTCACAACAAATGGAGAAGCTTTTGCGTAATTGTGTTAGTGGAGTAGGTTATGTTTATACCCGGAAATTCATAATTATTATGAATATAAATAACTACTTAAAACAAAGTAAATGCATGAACTGAAATGCAAAGGGTAACGGAATTAATAAGAACGTGGTCGTGTCTTGTTAAAGATACGATACGACGGCACACAAATGTCACCCATCACCGAATTTCAATAAAATTAAATCGCAGTTTTAGTCTGAAAGCGCCACAGCTAGATAGATACAGAGTGTCAGAGTTATTTTCACGTTATGAGTAAGGACTAAGCCGTTTTTCCTCAGTTATAAATTAAAGCTTTGATTTAGGTACTCCTTTGTCATTTGATAGTAAGTCTGTTGTCCTACTAGATTTTGATGTTATTTCAGACTTGTTCTTCAGGTTGTTCAATTGCTCAGGTCTTGAGAAAATCAGGATATGTTTCCTGCATTATTCTGTCAACATCTAGTCTCGTTACAATTTGTTTTATAGACTATTGTGTTAAAAAAATATAAATTTACGCACTTACTGCTCATCTACATGTTGTTTGAAAGGGTGCAGTTGAAACAAAATAATGCTAAGTCAGTTTTAAATGACATAGATTTGGTGTAAAAATCAAGTTTGGTGAAGAAAGTTCTTAATTTTAACAAATATTTCTGTTCTGTTACTTCAGTAGTAACTATATCATAAGTACAAAATGAGGTTTAGAATTGTTTTAGTTTCCTAGGCCTAAGTAAAGGCCAGATGCTGCAGAAATCTCAAAAGGCTGTCATATCTCTTAAATTTTGAGGGATGGACAATCAACAGATCATTCTAAATAGCCACATATATTTTGAGTATCTTTAAAAGCCATTGATAATGGGTGGTGAATTCATCTCTTCTGAGGATTCCCTGTCATAATTAGACAGGTTTCAGGTCTGTCAATATTCCTTAACTTACATTCAATCTAGCTAAATCAACAAAATTAATATACTTCACACTATTGCTGTTGAATTTGACTGTCCATTTCATTGTAAATTTCTAACACATCAATCAAGGTGTTGTGGAAATGCATGGAGATTGGATTATCAATCAAGCACTCATTGGTTTTCTTCATAAATGTATCTATGTCATAGTTGGCACATCTCTCTTTTCTCCTCCAGGCCATAAAAACCATGAAGAGTTTTCTCAAGCATGCAAATAGCATTCTCTTCCTGTTTCCCAAGTATGGTTTATGAGATCACCAACGTCCACGTTATTAGGTAGTTTGGGGTAGCGATGAAAAAGACTCCGTCGTTTTAGTCTTGTAAGAAGCGACTAGACTTCATTTTGACAGCTAAAGATTGACTTAGTCCTTTAAACCCTTACTTTTAAGTCTTTTTAGTTCTCGACTAAGGCTTGCATAGATTAAGCATAGTGTCTAGTGCTTTGAGGCTTCTAAGGCTTGTTAGTTACAAGTCTTATAAGGCTTGTAAGTAAGCTCACATACAATGGTCCACTTAAAGGACTAAGTGCGGAAACCGACCTACATAACATAGAACATAGAAGGCTTGTAAGTCTTTTAAGAATTGGAACAGACAGGTTCACGACTGACTACTGACTGACTACGTGACGTTTCAAAAGTGCCGTTGTATGCTTTATTTGATATAAAATGGTTTGATTTGATTTGATTTGAATAAGGCTTTTTTGTTTGAGCTAAAAAGACTTGTCTACGGAGTCATGTTTAAGTGATAAGTTATAAAAAAGGCTAATCCCCATTGAAGTAACTACTAAACTGTGCACTAGCTATATACTCAACTAAAATCTTTTGTATCATTCTATTAATTAAGAAGTCTAATCAGAAGTAAATAAAAATATCCATATTATAAGCTGTAAATAATCATTTATTTATTTATACAATAATTTTTAGGTGTTAAATTGAATGTAGAAAGTTAAAGCATTTTCATCCATGATGATAGACACATTGACACTCATTTCGTTTTTTTGGAATTAAATTACCAGATTTGGAAAAAGCTTGTTCACTTGGAACACTTGATGCTGGCACACAGAATACATCATATGTGTCAGACGAGGAAAGTGAAACTTTTGATTTGACCACCAAGACAAAACATCTGTGTCTTCTGTCTCAAGTGGTAATGAAAAATATTTTTTTATTTTATTTTGGACACTGAAAGTGTGACACCCATATACTTAACAATTCCTGATGAAATCACAAAACAATCTATTAGTCTCTGTTTTACACGACAAATCTATTGACTACAGCATTATCCTGTCTGTAGGTCTCCTTGCATGATAGGGTGCTCTTATCATAACCCTGATACTAATCTTATCTTGCCACTTTCCTCTTGGATGTTTTCACCTTTAAGTGCCAATGTTGCCATTGTTGGGAAGATTGCTATGTTTTTAAACATTTCCTTTCCATATATCTCTCCATTTCTGTATGCTGTATGCCCCACCCAGTCTTGAGTAAGTATTGTTCAATTTAGACAGTTGTATCCCCACATTTGTTGATAAAAAAGATGACAAAATATGTTACTACGGGTTCACATAATGTCAGTATTGGGTGATTGTCAGTTGGACTCATAGGCAACAATTCAGGACAGGCTGTATATCCCATTGGCATGTTTGTCTTTTCTTCTAGACCTATCACTACTTCTTCTACCCATGGGCTGTAATGGAGTTCTACATTTGCTTTATATTCTGGTTGTTTCATGCTCTCATGATATGTTGAGTGAGTACTTCCTTTTCGGCCTATCCCTAATGCCTCTTTGATGGGTAGAAATAGGAGTCTGTTGGCTCTTTCCATGAAAGAAAATGTATTTTTGTCTGAACTCATCCATATATCTATTACATTCATTAAAACTTCTTCGGTTAGTGAACTATCTTCTTTCATGTTAATTTTAGAGACTGTATGTCCTTTAATCAGTGAAGATGAAACATGGGAGAGAAATGTAGTTGTTATATCAGCATCCAGGTATTCTCTAGTCTGCAAATTGGAACAAAAAGGTTCTGGAAGCAATTCCAATTCCAAAGATCCTTCCTTAATTGGTTTAAGATTGTCTAAGAAATCAGTCGGTGTTATTGTTTTAGATGGGTTCTCTTTGGTGTAAAGCTCTTTCTCCGTGTACCTTTCATATTGGTCTCTCAGCAGATCCTCTTCCCATTTTGCTAACTTTTTTTTGTCAAAGGTATTTATTATATGTATTATCCCTCTATAAGGCTGAGCGAACCAGAAATGGTATAACCCTTAATTCGACGAATTGTTTTTTTTATTTAATTTGTAAAATCGTTCCAGATCTTGATTCTTACCTTGTAAGAGACCCTAAGAGAAATTATTAAAAAATATACTCTTTCAGTTTCTTAATAAATGTACGTCCATGGACGTTATCAAGTTTATAAGAAACTGCTGTACTCCTACCATGTGCAGTATAGTTCCCACTGTCAAACAGAAAGAATTAAAGAAACATGTAATCTATATATCTATATAAATAAATTGCTGTTCGTTAGTCTCGCTAAAACTCGAGAACGGCTGGACCGATTTGGCTAATTTTGGTCTTGAATTTTTTTGTGGAAGTCCAGAGAAGGTTTAAAAGGTGAATATATAAAAATGAATTGCATTATTTTTTATTCATGGATTCCTTTTGTTTGTTTTAAGTTTATTTTATACAAAAGTTTAGGTCTTCTATTTATCGATTGAAGCAGTAAGAAGTCTGCCGGGTAAGCTAGTTTGTTCATAAAATAATAATTTTGCTAAAAAAATTGTCTTAGGAACATTACTATTAGGAACATCAATGTAAATAAAATCTTCATAAAAATCAAATCGAATCTATATAAAAATAATCAGTCTTCTGGTTCCCAAAAGTATCAATACAAATTAATCTAGAATAATTCTCACTGATTTGGTCATCTATCTACTTATTTACTTAAGTTGGAAATTATAAAAGCAATTTCTTTTTGTCACTGAGCACAACCTCTGCTTGCATTTAGAACAGAGTATGTCCGTTTTATTGTCCTTGCAAAACTTAATTTTTTTTTACGTATGGTAATCCCCTCGAACCGTCACCCCGCCGGCGGGGCGATGTGTCGGACTCGAACCGACTAAAACCATACGGTATGACCTCTCTGCGTCTGTATTTTAGGAGGAGTCCAGGTAAGGGATTTTCTTCTGGGAGGGGCCCAGCGCCTGCCCGCATTGTTGCGGGCACCATCTCCTGGTAAAATGGTACCAAACACCAAAGCTCATCTTTAAACTATTGTAGAAACTGGGACTTGGCATGCTTAATGACTGTTTTTCTCTCAGAGAAATTTCAGATCTGTAAGAAACTATCCCCATCTGATAGATCTCTCCTCTGAATTCATATGAGATTGCGTGGGACTAACTCTGGTTAGTCCCCATGAAATCCATCTTGCAGCCAGACACATGGTCCATTATGGGTAGTCTCTGGGGTTGGGACGAACAAGAAGCTTCATGTAAATAGAATGAGTAATTGCTGTTGAATCTCAGTATCCCAGTAGACACGATATCGTGAGCACTCACACCTATGAAAAGCTGCTCTGTGAAACCAGAACAACCATACACATATTCCAGCTTTATTGAGCATGATGCAGCTATTACAACTTGTATGGGATCTTTACTACCTCTCATCACAAGAGACATTCTCCCTCTGAGATCAGTGGCAGTTTGTATAGAAGTTAGTGAATTCTTCGCAACATCAACTAAGTCCTTTGAATCCATTTTCAAAGATCTAGCATACCCTGATTCAGGTGCATTGCATGTGATTCGAGAACCATCTAACAAAGGACGTAGGCTCTTATAGAAAAACCAAGCATTGTTACCTGCCATAAATAATGTCACGGCTGGGTATCTTACCGTAAACTAAGGACATGAAATGATACGCATAATCGGAAACACCATCATTTATTAGCGCAGCGCCCGATCTATGCGTCTGCGCGACAACAACTGACTACATACAATATTGCAATATTTTATATCGAGAATTAAGTACAAACATGAGACATACGTATATAGGTCCACATTAAGCATTGTAATGCGAGCCCACACTAACATTTGGCCAAAAATGTTTGTGTACCACCGGCTTTTGAAAGATGTTCTATAGAGAGCTATCAACATGTCGCACAGGTCGAGTCCTCCCATATGTTGACTTTTCTTTAGTTCCTTGTCACTTAACAGGCCATTGGTGAAACCTTTCAGTCTATTTTGTCGTATGGTTCCGAGACTGAAAATTCCTCGGTGTTCACGTAGATAACAGATCAAGTCGAGCGTCATGAAATAATTATCGAAATAAACAGAACATCCTGGAGTCTGAATTGTTTTACAAAGGGCTAATACCAATTTAGCATCCAGTGTCATCTGTTTTTCCTACTCGCTAAAATCGATATACCGGAAAGTGTCATCGCCACCGTACAATAATTTGTTTCACTCGCACATCGCGCAGCGCAAACATCCCTTAGCGAGCTTATCCGAGATTGAGCTTTGATTGTGTCGTACTTCTTCCTCAGACTCCGCTCCAGTGAGCAAGTCGTCGCAATAGAATTAAAGACAACCCGGAGCTTGGTGGATTCACTCTTTTCTTTTATCACGGGATGATGAGGAAGAAAATAATGCTCAGGAGGAGGTTTAGATATCTCGGTGAGATGACCGAGTTTACCATACTCATGAATGAACTGACAGTACTGTAACTTTAGCTCTGGATGTTTACGAAAACGCTTTTCCAAACTGAGAAAGCGTGCCTTGGCAGTAAAATAGGATTCACCAAGGCAAGCTGCATCTTCCCTCAGTGGTAGACCGACTCTGAATCGACCATCATCGTCTCGGCATGTATTGGAGACATAGTGTCGTTCACAAAGCTTTTCTTCTTCAGTATAGGGTCTAAACAGAGGTACACTTTCTAATTCCCAAAACATGGCTAATTCCTGATCAACGTTAGGAGTATCAACTTCTTTTAATAAGAAGTTGCAGACAGTCGGTTTATTGTAGTGGATTTTAACTTCCTTGGTTGGCATACGACCGGCTATAAGCCACCCCAGCTTAGAGCTCCGAAGATTAGGGGAACCAGCTCCCAGAGAATGTTGTTTAGTACCTATCAAATCCAAAATAGGTCGGCTCCAATTAGCGTATCGATCGGGGAAGGCTTGTTAAAACTGGGGTCCGCCAATTGAAAATCAGACAGGTTAAGATGACTAATATCAAAATAGTTTAGAGGTATTCGATCTATGATTGACTTCAGGACCAAACAAAACATTGATACTTGGAATGAAGTTGCAAAGCACAACGTTCAGGAATCAGGTTTAAGGGTGAGTTACCAATTAGCGATAATACTGATATTTGAAGGCTGAGGAGTCAAATCGTGTCTTTGCGTTACACTCTCAGTGATAAAGAATGACTGACTCCCGCTATCAAGCACAGGTCTTACTGTAATGGATTCACTGGTTTGGGGGTTCGATAGGCGCACCTTGGCGGTACATAACAAGATGTTAGGCGATGACAAAGTAGACATGGTTACAGAGGGCGAGCCACTCAAGTTAGGAGAGGCAGTATTAATGGGCAAGTGAAGTAGCGAATGGTGCCTCTTTCCACATAGCAGGCAAGAGCGCGGTGTCCTACATGTACTGACACTGTGTCCACGCCTCAAACAATTAAAAAATAATTAATTCAACTTCACAGCAACTGTGTTTCTATCCTCTAGAGACTTAGCTTTAAAATAGGTGCACTTATATAGGCGGTGATTGCCCTGACATAGGACACACTCAAATTTAGAGGAAGGGGTACCAAAAAAAAATTTCCATCAAACTTAGGTATATTGATAATAGGAAGCTTGAACCCTAGACTGTCAGTACATTGATCATGATGACTACCTTGAGAACAGCTGGAGACATTGATTGCCTCCTGTTTGGGAGAGCTGTTAGACTGTATAAAGTCTCGGCCAATACAAATGCAATTCGCTAACTACGCGAGCAAAAACTAGTTTGTCGCAGAAGCGTCCGCATTGGATGTGACCCATCTCAGTAGCAGCTCGCTGATTGGTTGCGCAGTGGCGCCAACAAATACAAGTGTGGCGTCACCAAATGCCGCACATCATTTGGTCGAGTGAAGGATGCACCCTACTCAAGCGCATGGAGCATTTACCGCGACGCCCTCGCAACGCCTCTCCCCGTCGTGATTCGATCTCCAGGATCCGCTACCGTTCGGTTGCAGGCGACACTCACCCGACTACTCCGACGGTGAACGCACGTTCGTCTGCTATATAAAAATCGCTTGCAAAACCGCTAACTAGGCACGATATCATTTAATGTTATTTTGTTAGTCTTACTGTAAATACTATTCGTGAAATTCTATTCTATTCTAGTCTCAGTTTCTTCTATACTATTGTAAACTCCTTCCGTGTATTTAGTGTAATAAATAGCTTCATGTAAAACTTTTGTGCCGTGTTTCGTTATACCCCACAAGTGGTGACCCCGACAAACGAAATACGACGTTTTAGGAATAACAGAACCAGGCTGGGGACCTTGCTAATAATTAAATATAGTGTTATAGTTATAATAGTAGTAAATTAACGAAGCAAAGATGCACTCAAGGCACATTATTTTTGACTATGAAATAATTCAAAACAATTATTTCTTGTGACGCAAAGGTACAATTGGCATTTTGTGCAAATGGTTCGGTATCGTGAGGAGTATTGTAGATATCTGCATTTTGAAGCATTTTTATCTTCCAAGAACCGCTGGTGATGTCCAACGCCATCCAGCCGCACTTGAGGTTTCGTGAAAGGGCACTACTGCTCGATTTTTTTTGGTGGTTCTACTTTTTCATAACGGATGAAGAATCTTGCTCAACTTCTCCCCTGCTAGTGCTGGGCCTGGACTTGAAGTCAGCGACAAAGTTACCTTACGCAAATTTTACCATGGCTGACGTACATTATCCAGCAGTTGACAATGACTAGATCCACAAAATGACTGAAAGCTCTAACTGTCCACTTATTTGTGCGCATAGCACTTCGTTAGTACGCAGAGATCAATGCCCCCCATGCAGGTGTTATAGTTTTTGACTACAGCAGGTTGTGATACATCTACCTTCCTGTTTTGAATTTTGTACCAGCGCTTACATGTAGTCATGGGAGAGCAACTGGTGCATGTTGAAAGCATGGTATCAGCTTTAGTATCTTTCCATTTCATCACACATACGTTTTCGTCATTTCGAACTTTCTCATCAAATTCCCCACGTTTCAGCTGTCTTTCATTCTTCAGTTTCTTGGATATATCTCCAAACCGATTGCTTAAGACCAGTCCGTATAAGGTACCAGTCAATTAAACATTGTTTTATTTTCATTTAAATAATTAGCAAGTTTTGCTTTTAAAAAGCTTCGAGAATCGTGCGGCCGAGCAGTTTTTCTGTTCCTAGTCCTAGAGCTGCTATATCCTCCAGCGGTATTGTATTCGTACCTACATAAATTTCAAAATCTAACACTAGTCCATATTTTGAAGCCAAAACGAAGTTCTTCAGCCCTAGTGGGTTTGGTTTTGATGGAACGTGCCGATATTCGCACCTTCGAGCAAAAGGAACCATATGCTCAACAATTGACGTGTGCTTTGATCGAGGTAAATTGATTTGTGAAGGAAGCATTTATGAGTGTGTATGAGCCCTAAATAATACATTAATGTCACAAAAAGTTTTTGTATCATAGGTACCTAAGTACTTCTAGCGAAATCGTGCAACTCAAAAACATGTAAGTAGACGTGTTGACACCCGATGTGCACCGTGCACATTACCAACACGCGACGCCACGACATATTAGCAATTTCTGGATACAGTTAGCTAACATCGGTGGAAGTGTATGGTTGTGTACAATAGATTTAATAAATAACGAGTCAGATGAAAACTTTGAAAAAGATTTGATGCAAACTTTGGCTACACTATTTCAGTACAGTACAGTGTGATCCCTGTATATAGCTAAATTAATGTTATATAGAACAGGATATCATTTTGCCAACTCAATTGATTGCTTCTCTAAATAAATGCAAAAAACAATCCAAAATATAATTCTGATAAATTCTATCTGCCATAAATTCTGTTTGAAAGTTTGAAGAATAAAGTCAAAGAATGCATTTAAGCTCTGTGACAGTCCTCGAATGACTAACGCGTGTCGTTGGGTGTTGTCTAGAAACATACCGCGCGCGACGCATCGGATGCCGTGTTTACCAAACCGGATGGCGTGTGAGCGCATGGCGTTGCGTCGGGTGTTCATAGTGTGTTTCTGGTCTATAGAAAACAATACATTTGATTCGACTCAACACGCATCGCGTTGCATCGGGTCGCGTGGCGTGTTAATAATGTGTTTCCGCCTTTATTCAATATTGCGTGAATTTATAATTTTTAATTTTAAGCGTCATAAAATGTTAATACTAGGTGTTATTTCGTATTTCTAAATAAATAAGTAAAATTAATTATTAATAAAAATCATTTATTTCTTTTTTTTTTAAATATGATTTTTAATACTGCAACTTTGTTCTAGATACACAGTAAATATATTTTACACCTCTAAATAATATATTCTAAAGACTAAAAAATATTCGCAAAACCTACTCATCTTCCTCCGTTGAACAAGTTTCTTCTCTCAGGTTCGTAGCCTTCAGCAGTGCGATTGTTTCTGAAGAAAGAGCATGGCGTTTTCTATTTTGCACTGATGATTTGGAAGATAGAAGTGGATCTGAAACTATCAAAAAACGGTTAAGTACATCTAGATTGGTGTTAGTTCTGCTTATTTTCCTGCCTGCTTTATATACTCGCGATTCCTCCTATATTCTTTATTGTTCGCTTCTTACGCTTCTTCTGCTAATTGGACCAAAAGGTAAAACGCATGTCTCAATTATTTCTTTTGAGTGCGAGAGGTTTTTGAGTTAACTGGAAGGCATGTAGTACCAGGAATAATGTACTAAATAAAGTTTTCTTGTCTCTTCGGCATATCAACTTGTCACGATCTATTTCTAAGTCGCATGAAAGTACCTCCTAGATAACATGGAAACGTTTGATTAAATCCAGATAGATGTCTTTTGTTTCTGATTCTTTATCTTCTTTGGTTCCGGCCTGTCATGTTTTAATATCGCTTTTATATGCAATTCATATGCACGTATCCATGAGTGCAAAGGAAATATTTCAAATGAATCTCTTCATCTGTTGCACAAGTGGTATCTGTATTAATCTCCTTTGGCGTTTTTCCACAGATGTACCACTTTTGAGTCGAGTCGTAATGAGATAAGGTACTACATATATATTTCTTCATTGATCATGGTAAATACTAAGTCATGGCTACAAATGAGATTAATGTTATGTATTTTTATTTTTTTAGAAATTGTTGTTTTCTTACTTGGAACCGTATATCAAAAATATCTCGTCTTTTCATTGTACGTCGATCTGATGAAAACAAAAAAGAAATAAATGTATGAGCAGGGCAATTAGGAGCAAGGGATTTCAATCTTACGTGGTTTAAACTAGGTTCTATTCTTCGTATTGGTTCAACCTAAAATAAAACAAGATACAATCAAGGAACATTATTATTTATTTCACCATGTAATTTTATTGCACAATTCTTAACGTCTTGAATGTCGCTAACTTGTTCATTTTGAGAACTTAAAGAGGGTGTCGATATTTGTAAATAAGGTTGTAGCGATTTTTTATATAAAACTCTTCAAAAGTATGGTATACTACAAAAACAATATTTATTTATTTTATATATTGTATTGTATATTACATCACTTCGAAAATAAGGGCGATCTTTATCCCTTTCTCCAGCCCGCATTATTATATTTTTATGATCCTCCCTAAATTCTTTCCACAACTGTTCTAATAATTCAAGCCTGGTTTCTAAGTAAGGACGTTTTATTCTGTCTTTTGGTGATTTTTTATAAAAAAAAATCTGCATTTGTTAAGTTTTCAAACAGTTGCTGTTCATATACTAAGAGATCCCCCATAATGTTTGATATTTACACCACTTCATTATAATGAGAACAGGTCACAAACTTGTTCTACCATACAGTGGTCCTTATAAAGGTAACCGCAGTGTTAGGTAATGACCGTTATGAAGTCTGTAGCGTAGATGGATTTCCAAGTAGTAAATACAAAAATGTCTACTCTGCTGATAAAATGAAGCCTTGGATACGTTTTGCTCCCGAGTGTGGAATTAGATAATGATTGTTCAGAAACTGAGTAGATACCTAGATTTATATGGTATAAGTTAAAATTAGTAAATTGTTCTTCTTACGCTAGAAAAACTTTTTTTTTTAATTAGTAGTCACAGATGTCGCTAAAGTCGATTGTCAATTTTTGTCATGTAATGGAAGACGCGGTAAATCAATGCCGTTAAGTTGTTGGGCTCGTCTCGGGATGTGATTATATTGTTTTGAAAGTGAATTTCGACGAAGATTGCCTACGAAAATATCACCAACAAAAAGTGACGCCATGATATGATTGTATTGAAACATACCTTCGATGATTTTTAATGAAGAAGTATTTTTGATTCAAAGAGTTATTAAGATTTATCTTATCTTTTATATATATTTTTATTAAGATAATTTTTTTGAAGAAATACTGAATTCAAGCTAAATAAAGACGAAAGATGCCTCCTAAAAAGGATAAAGAAGACATTAAAGAAGAAGAAGAGAGGCCCAGATCTGGTTCGAAAATATCGGACACTCTGTTTAGTCTTAGACTTGTTCTCCTTCTCTTTTTCTACTGATGCATGAAAATATTTTGATTTAGCTGCAGGCTTAGCTTGTTGAGTGTCGCGTTTTCCATCCGCATCTATCATCACTAAAGTTCGGAACCCACACTCTAAATAATTTGTTAACTGTAACCAAGTAGGCAATTCCTCACATCTCGTATTTAAATGTTGCTCCCATTGTCTTATGGATTCCGTGTCTAATTTGGAAACAACTAAGTAAACGACAATTGCGTGCCAAGTCTCAGTCTTAATGCCCAAATTCTCTAGAGACAGGTGGATGTTGTATCCAATAAAATCCTAATAGCATTGGCTGACTCATGTTAAATTTTCTTCGTGGTAAATAAGGATTGCATTATAGTATTACAGTTATAATGCTTGTTATTGTAACGCCGAATTAACTGCTTCATTGCTTCCTCATAATTGGCATCGGTTGTTGAAAAATTACTAAGCAGATTTAACGCTTCTCCACTCAAATTAAATTTGAGATAATGCAGTTTTTGTACCGATGAAATAATCTTATTATTATGTATCAATGAGGTAAACATATCGTAAAAGGTTTGCCGATCTTCGTACTTACCCCCAAACGTAGGTAATTGTATGCGGGGTAGTTTAACATCACTGTAATTCTTGTCTACTGTAATGGTAACTGCTGGGTTAGGTAACTCGGTAAATGTCGGTGGAAACGGTTGTAAAACTTTATTAAACCTTTTTTTCTCACTATATTTTCTCTACTCATTAAATTTATTTTTAACTAACTAAAGTGTAATAAATGTTTTGAAACAGTTAAAAATAATTTCCGAGAATATTTTTAGGGCCTAAATAAATATGAATATTTAATGTTTTGAAAGACAACTCCAGTATTAGAATATAATTATATGTAGCGGGAGACTTTACAAACATACATGAAACGGAGACAAAAACACTCAGACTCAGGACCACAATTTTTGGATCACACAAAATGTTGTCCGACGTGGGATTTGAACCGACGTCACTTGGCGACGTGGAAAGCAGCGTGACAACCACTTGAACCACTAGGCCAAACGTATTGTCATAACGCTAGTGTGAGACACACTACAAGCTCATTGATAGTATATCAACATGAGTTTATGATGAAATTGTGGGTTCTTGCAAAGACTAATATCAGGAAGGTTATCATCATACAAAGTTACAGTTACATCTGAATTAGTTACACTCTTAAATAATTGTTTCAGCCATAAAGCCTCACTACAAGCCATACTTAATGCTACAAATTCTGATTCAGTGGATGACAGGGATTCTGTAGGCTGCTTTCTAGACACCCAAGAAATACTACAAGAATAAACTTTTAAAGAGGTATCCACCAGTTGACTTTCTGTCAGATTTATCATCCGCCCAATCAGAATCAACAACACCAATTATAGGTTCAACATCTTTATTTTTAGTAAAAACCAAACTCATATTCAAAGTATCTTGTACATAGCGTAGAATGCGTTTAAGTGCATTCCACAAATCCTGGCTAGCACAAGATTGATAACGACTCAGAACACTAATAACTAAACAAAGATCTGGCCTTGAACATAACATAGCATACATAAGTGTACCAATTACACTACGACATCTACTTTCCAAGTCTTTAGATTCTGACATCTCTTTTTTAAGCAAAGAATGATCAAAATTCTCATCCTTTGTGGTTGAAGCGGAGTTACATTCTGACATATTACAAGTTTTTAATAAATTTGCAAGATAGGTACTTTGATTTATTACAATAGTTCCGTCCCTTAAGTTTTGTTTAATAAGCATAGTAAGATACTGACTAATCAGGCCCAAATCTTACATTTTAAAATGGCTACTTTTATTTTACATTTTCAATCTCTAGAACTATTTTATGTTAATAACAAGTCATCAATTTATAGTAATAGATATGTTTTAACTTTTTCTTTAACATTTATATAAAGACAATATTCAAAATCACATCTCACAAAACCCAAATCTGACATAACATTATTCAATTTTTTGGAGCATCTTTATGAGCGTACAATGCCATCTTTAATTTACATACAGTATTTTTATTTTGTATTTTACAACCCTCAGGTATACTAATATAAACATCACCCTCGATTTCTTCATACAAAAATGCACTACATACATCTAATTGGTAAACGGGAAGATAATTTTGATAACAAAAAGCCAAAAACAGTCGCAAGGATGTAAGTCGGACTACTGGACTATATGTTTCAGTTAAATCTAGATTTTGCTGAAACCCTCGAGCTACAAGTGGAGCTTTATTAGTAGTATTACCTGCATCGGTAGTCTTACACCTGAAAACCCACTTAGTATCAATAACTTTAGAATTATCGGGTTTCAAAACATAATCCCAAGTTTCATTTTCTTCTAAAGCCTGCAGCTCTCTATCTATAGCATCCCGCCAATCAGTACTAGAGACAGCTTCATCAAAAGACAACAGATCAAAATCATGATCCTCCAAATATCTGGGCCTTTTAAGTTGACTCCTGGGACGCAAATTAAATGACCTCCTGCTCTCATTCTAATCCGTAACATAGTTGTCATCTTTTTAAATTCAGGTTCAGTGGTCTCTGGATGCATTTCAAAAAACAGGATTATATGACCTACTCTCATCTGTAACATGATGGTTGTCATATTCTTTAAATTCAGGTTCACTGGTCTCTGGCTGCATTTCAAAAACAGTTAGACTCTCACTAATCTTCTTATATCTAGCAGACACAAGAGTTTCTTGCATTTTTTTTAACACCTGCAACCGTACTTGTTTTGAGTTTTGGAGACTTATCAACTAGTGTTGAACTCTTTTCGCTGGATGTTGCATCAAATTTTTTTTTTTTACTGTTACTAATGTTTTCTGCTCCGTTTACATTGTTTCCTTTTTTTTTCTTCTGTAGACAGTATCGAAGAAGAAAATGTACGTGGAGTGGTAACGTTTGTCTTTATGAAAAATTTGTTCGAATTGCTCATAATATTCAAATGTCATATGAGCTTTTCCACTCCTATTGTTGTTGTCGATACACTCTTTATATTTACTGTTCAAGCGATTGAATGTCCATTTAACCTGATTTGCTGTTACCTGTCAAATCATAAATAAATGCTTATATCGAAGAGTTCGAATTAACACAATATCAATAGTTTAATGCAACTTCACCATTAATGATATTAAGTATGTTTACCTGTATACTTAAGTCTTTTAAGCCTTCTGATATTTTCTTCCACACCTGTGATTTCTTGCCGACATCTTTGAGCATCTGTTTAATTGCTTCGTATACGCTAAGCATTGCCATCGTGCCTTTCTTTGTCTACACTGCATCTGAAATATTGATAAACACAACAGACAATTATAATTTAATCAAAACTTCAAAATATAATGTACAGTCTGTAAACTATTATTTACAAACATTTAAAAGTCCACAAATTCTTACTTTTCTTAGCATTACTGTCTGTTTTGGAATCTTCACCATCACTTGAGTCTTCATCGCTTTTAACATTTGCAGTATAACCTAAAATATAAAAATAAAACTTTTAGTTCTAATCAGTAGATAATTTTTTTAACTTAACGCTAAGAAAATTGAAGAATTTCAAACATTGAAAAGTTATTTAAAACATGAAAATTATTTATTTTTTAACTGTTTATAAAAAAGTGTGTGCGATTAGTAAAAGCCATTTATAAATTCTAAAATATTAAATTTTATGTCAGTGAGAACTGTTTGTACCTGTTGATGAAGAATTATAAGCTTAAAAATCTTTGTAGTTAAACACTTCATCTTTATGTTTTTCTTTATTTTCATATTAGTAATCTTTAACAAATAAGATTATCGTGTTTTCTTCTTCACTTTGCTAAATGTGTTCATTTCCTCGAAAACATTTATGATTACCTGCTTCATTATGTGATTCGATCAAGCCATTGCAATGTTGACAAAAGGTCTGTAATAAAAAAATATTTATAGTTTTAAATTTTAAAATGAAACTGTATTCACATTTTGTGTATAGAATATAAAAAAATAGTCAATGTTTATACCTTCATCCATCCTTACATTTACTTTTTAACAGGGTCTGAATTAACTTTTTGAGTATTTCGAAAAAACTACGACAAAACGAAAGCTAAAAAAAATTTCTCAACAATAAACGATACTTATTACTAACGATGACATCGAGGTGCACCTAGTCCTATTCTTTTAAAATACTTGATGCAAATACCTGTTCCACCTAGTCCCAATTGGTAAGCGTGTTGCCGATGCTTGGGAGTATTGGTACTATGTGGACTTCGTGAATATGATACAATTGGATACAATACAATATTTAGATAGTACGTAGGACTAGGTATCTTAGAACTTTATGGATGAGATCATTAGGTATTTAATGTACTTAATAATGTATGTTATGTTTCCGTTTCTTTTACTAATTATTGATTTTGCCCACTTGTTCGAATATTTGGTGCGTTTTGGAAAAAAGATTTTGGGCACAGTTTCGATAGCAAAGTCATCTGAAAGTATTAATTTCCTGTTTTTTTTTGTTCTGTATGAGAATTATGTTCAGTTGAACAGAATAATGTATGGGTTTGATAAAAGAAAAACTATTAAAATCACAGGATAATAAAATCTTTCCTTAATACTTCTTTTACAGGCTTAGGACTGTCAACTTACAAATTATAAAAAAATATTGTGTGTAGGTTAGGTTACACAAAAAATGGTAAGCAGGCGTATTTAAAAGATTTCAATTCATTCATCATCAACTAAGTATATGCTTATAAAAAAAATGTTTGAGTTTTTTTTTAGATTTTTGATATTTTTAGATTTTTTTTTATTCTTAGTTTTTTTTAAAATGCTTTTAACTATTTTGATTTAAAAACATCAGCTGTTGCACCTTTCGGTACCCGAACCGTGTTTTTCTATCATTGAGTAATATTCCGCATGCAGAAAATATCCTTTCGCAAGGGACGCTTGTTGCCATTGCATTGGGTTTAGTAACGGCAAGATTATATAGATTTGGATAGATGGCCCTTCGCTGTTTCCACCAGTTAAGTGGCGAAATATCCTCACCTGGCATCACAAGTTTCTCCTCCAAATATCTCTGCACTTCCACAATAGCTCGTGACTGCGCAGTTCCTGCGGGTTGAAGATTTTTCATCTTCTGTCTATAGTGACTCCATAGAGAACTTTGCGAAGAAATCGTGGAAGCAATCGTGCAGGCAGCCGTGGGCTCTATTGCCTCTGCGGTGTTTTGTGAATGTTTATTAATTTCAGATGCTACTAATTGGATTATATGTTGTTTTGTAGAATCCACCACATATTGGTCTTCAACATAGGGTTTAATCATCTGTTTTTCAACGCCCCTATTAGGTCCTGTTGTAGACTTTGAATTGCATGAATTTCGTTTTGTAGGTCTAAAAATAAAATATGACTGTAAAGTATGACTATCCATCCCGTTCCAATCATGAATTTAATGTCATAATCTATAAATTCCTTTAAACTATTGTCACTAGATATCGAGATTTATTTCACTCACACATAGTATTCGTCGATCGCGTCTTGCCGTGATAGAGTATTACGAGTTTAGTGAATTTAAAAAGTGTCCTAAATTTCGCTGCTTAAGGTTGATTTTCATTTGGCTTTTGTAAGCACCTCACTCAGACATGTTCGTTGAACGCGTCTCGGCATGTAGAAGTGTGTACCTATTACAACTTACAAGGTTAGTGAATTTAAAAAGTGTCCTAACATTCACATCTTAAGAGTGATTTTCATTTGACTTTTGTAAGCACCTCACTCACACTGGTGTTCATCGAACGCGTATGTGAACGCGTCTTGGTTTGGTGGTCTTGTATATACTTATGGGTACTTCTAAATACTCGTAACGCATTTATACGCAGACTAGGAACTCGGTCCTCATACGTCTTTAATCTCTTCTTGATTAGCACAATACTAGTGAGTAAGTACGCCATCTGCTATTTTTGGTAGCATCTGTCGATAAACCATAATCTATTGCAAATTTACTTTTTATTCAACAGAATGGAGTGGACGAACTTTCTAATTTGTACTGCCGACTTCTCAGACCTCCTAGGAACACGACGCATGTTTCTTAAAGCTGAATTATCAGGAGCATTGTCTCTCCATGATCCATTACTTATTAAAGTATCACCGGAATATGTGTCAAATGTACCTGGTACATACACTCCGTATGTACTTGATGAATTGTTTTACTCACTCTCAAAAAGTTGTGTAAAACAACGCATGCCATAACTATTTTCTATGCTTGTTCTGGTTGAAGTAGCAAGGGTTTACGAAGCGCTCTAAATACAGAAGACATAACCCAAATGTATTTTCTACAATAGCTCGAGCTGATGAAAGTTTCCGGTTAAAAATTATTTCCTTTGTATCTACTAGTTCTGCTCCTGGTCCGTCATCGCTCATGCACCGTCACCCAAAAATACGTAGGGCAGATTGATGTTTCCGTTTGTTAGTGGGTTAGGTGCAGGTAGTCTCAACAAATTGTTTTCCATTTTATTCCACAAGATAGAATTTTTTAAAACACCACCATCACGTATTCTGCCTTGACATACAATATCGGCGAACATAATACAGTAGTTACTGTCGACCAAAGCTAGCAATACAATGCTGAATGTTTTTTTTTGTAATTATAATATTCTGAGCCAGTATTAAATGGTGCCTGTAGAACCACATGTTTTCCATCTATGGCACCAATAGCATGTGGAAATCTGTTGTGAAAACCATGTCTACAGTCTTGTTCTGTAATTGGCATCTGTAAAGAAATATAAATAAGTAAAACACAAAGAAATTTAATTAAGTTTAAAACATTATTTATTACAGGATAATGAACAGGATGCAGAACTGATAGATGGCATGAACACTACTCATGACACTGAAAATAAACTGCATGATGAAACATTAACAGTGGAAGTGGAACACCCAGTTTCTTCAGGATACTCATCCTCTCAACATAAGGATTGCTCTACTCCTATACGCAAAAGAAGGCAGTCTAATCCTCCTGAACTGCAGCAAGCCAAAAGGCAAATGGACCAAGCATTTAATTGACTGCAAAATATAACCCAGTCGCAGCACAAAGAAGAAGAGTATGACTGTACTATTTTTGGTAGGCTTGTAGAAAAAAAGATGCGAAAACTTAGACGATCGCAGAGACTTGATGATGATTAGAATAAACCAATTATTTTATGAAGAAAATCAGGTAAATGAAAGCAACATCCCAAATTCTTTATCTACTATAAGATCATTCTCCTATACACCATCACCTGTGCCAGTAGTCCAAATTCAACATGACAGTATGCAACAAGAAAAGATGACTCATACAGGGTCTACCACGGACGTCATGGCTCAACATGGAGATATTGTAGATGACATGGAATATGAGAACTCTTCAACACTAAAGCAACCAATCAATTTAAATCATATTTATCGAGGTCCAGCTAAGGAGTTAAATCAATTTGTCATTTTTAATAATAGAAATTAGAATTAAATATTAATAAATATAGTTAATATAGTTAAATTAAATGTTTATTCTCCCTTCCTATCTTATCCTATCCTTCAGAAGAAGGCATAAAACAGCACACACTTCTTGTACAATTTTTGATATAGTTTGACTGAATATATTAAAAAGATAATGTAGACTCCTGTAACTATCACCGGAGGCCAGAAAACGCAAAGTAACAGCTTATCTAACTTTAGAAGGTATGCAATCTCTCCATTTAGTATTTCGTTTTGAAATTATTGGATCTAATTTTTGTAATAAGAACTAAAAATCTGTATAAGACATTCTGCAGAAATGATGAAATTCATTTGATGGTTCAGCCAACATTTCTTGGAACTGCATCTCCATGCTTTTCCTAGTTTTTTTTTTATTAAGTTCCTTCATACAGAACGTTAAAAATCAGTGTCACTGATTTTTAACGTTCTGTGGAACTTAATAATTATGTAATAATAAATTGCGGCAACTCTCAACACGCCCATCGCTCCACGCAAACAACAGCGATGGGCGTCAAAGTAACGAATAGTTATAGTAACGTTGCCGTTGATATCAACTGACGCTTTGAATCAGTTGAACGAAAATAACTACTCCGCATTAGCGATGTAGTAAGAATTGAATCAACGCTTCAGTCCGCATACACATAGCCGCTGTTAAAACGGATGAACAGTTAATCTATTTTAATCTCTATTTCTGTAGCAATAGCATTGATATTTCAATGCATGTTCTGTAGCGGCATATGTATTTTAACTCATTTTTGTTGTAAAAGAAGATAACAATACATTAATTTAAAGTTTTAGAAAGAAATAGCACTCTGGGTGTAAAATTTAATTTATGTTTAAAGAAATTTAGCAAAGTTTCCTAAACTCAGTAATGTTCATTCGGTAAATACAAGAAACAAACATAATCTTTGTGTTCACGTCACTCGTCTCCACAGAGTATGCAACTCGTTCATGGGGCAATGTATACGCTTTTACAATAAACTCCCTATTGATATTAGGAATCTGCAATTAAGAAACCGCCTGGGATTAAGCTGCCCATTCTGCACATGCTGCTTATTTTGAATGTTTTTATGTTGATGTGACGATAATTTACAGTTTAAATTTACATTATATATTTAACAAATTTATCTTAAATTGTTGCTGTTTACATTTTTTAAATTATTTTCTTTAATTATTATAGTTGTGACTCAAATTGTAATTATCGCTTTTATGTTGAAATAATGTCTTTTACATTAAATAATATTGTCTGGACTTTAAAAGAGACTGTGATCCCTGAGTTTGTTTCGTCCTTTCTTCTCAGGGCTAGTCCAGTTAGGAAAGGCCGAACTCATCTGCTCAAAAAAAAAGTTTAACTTGCAAAAGTGTTCATGTGACCTAATTGCAGAATAAATGGTTAATGTATGCACGGAATTTCGTCGTCATCGTTCTCATCCACAGCCCTTGATTCTACATAATTAATCTTCTTACACATCCTATGCCCCGTAGCATTGCATTTCCGACTCTTCGACTTAGCGAATCGACACTGGGATGTTTCGTGATTATGATAGCCGCACACTTGGCACTGTTCTTTAACTCCCGAAGTAGGCGCAGCCTCTCGATCTGGTAGTGTCGCCGACGCGGTTTTGCGCGTAATCTTGAACAGTAGGTGTGGCCTGCACGCCGGCACCTGCTGCCGCCCTTGCACTCAACGCGTTCTACGCCAACTCCAACGCCTTAATTAAAGTCAAGCCCGAGAAGTCCTTTGCAAAGAGCTTTTCTCTGTCGGGTCCAGGTAACATTCCCATGACAAATCTGTCCCGAAGAGCTTCTTCCACGTTAGAAAACCCGCAGTGTGCCGTCAGACCGCGCAGTCTTGCAGCCCATTGAGCATACGTCTCCCCCTCTTGTTGGAACCACACCGTTTGGGGTTAAAATGCTCGTCCAACAGCTTAAGTACGTTATTGCGTGTTTACCCAGGGAGCCAATTAGACGACACGTTGATTGTAATATTTAATAATGACTCTGTATAATTTAACTTAAACTAAAGCTTATATACAATATGTAATATGGACAGGTTTAGGTGGGGCGAACTAGGAAGTACTGTTTACTTAAATTGCTAAATTGACAATATATTATTTATGCTTCCTTATTTAATAATTTACTATATTACTGTTGTTTGACGGCACGTAGGTTAACTTGAGTAAAACAATTAATGAAGCACGTAGCCGTGTAAAGATCTAAACTATTATCATACTGTGGCTTCGCCATATACGTCATCGTACGGTACTTCATGTAGCTGTTTAGGCAACGCGAGATCCGATGCCAACTTATGCGTGCTATCAGCGAGTGCGCTCAGCAAGATAGCTCGTCGCTTTGTTCCCGTAGGATCACTTGTCCCCGTAATGTCGTTAGCTATGAACAACTGTTTCAGTCGGCAATTGTAGGTCTCTCAAGACTTTATGTTATGATCAAACACCGATAAAAGTTCAAAAACTGAGCCCGACACGAGCTTTTAATTTTCCTTCCCTTTCTTTTTTATGAACTCCTACACAAATTTCTTCAGGCGGAAATCCATGAAGGTTGATAGCCTGATGTAATAAACTTGGATCTGAGATGTCAGATTGTAGAAAATTTAATAATAAAGATCTTATTAATGAGTTTCCTATACTCTTATTATTAGTGATTTCTCTTATTAAATCAGGAATTCCTAAGGATAACGACTTGTCATCTATAAACTCTATTAAATCAACTCTATTAATTTAAAACATATCCAGGTCCAGCTAAGGAGTTAAATCAATTTGTCATTTTTAATAATAGAAATTGGAATTAAATATCAATAAATATAGTTAATATAGTTAAATTAAATGTTTATCCTCCCTTCCTATCTTATCCTATCCTTCAGAACAAGGTATAAAACAGCACACACTTCTTGTACAATTTTTGATATAGCTTGACTGAATATCTTTAAAAGATAATGTAGACTCCTGTAACTATCACCGGAGGCCAGAAAACGCAAAGTAACAGCTAATCCTAACTTTAGAAGGTATGCAATCTCTCCATTTAGTATTTCGTTTTGAAATTATTGGATCTAATTTTTGTAATAAGAACTAAAAATCTGTATAAGACATTCTGCAGAAATGATGAAATTCATTTGATGGTTCAGCCAACATTTCTTGGAACTGCATCTCCATGCTTTTCCTAGAAAAAAATTTATTGAGTTCCTTCATACAGAACGTTAAAAATCAGTGTCACTGATTTTTAACGTTCTGTATGAAGTGTGTCAGTGTCACTGATTTTTAACGTTCTATGGAACTTAATAATTATGTAATAATAAATTGCGGCATCTCTCAACACGTCCATCGCTCCACGCAAACATCAGCGATGGGCGTCAAAGTAACGAACTAGTTATAGTAACGTTGCCGTTGATATGACGCGTTGAATCAGTTGAACGAAAATAACTACTCCGCATTGTCTGGACTTCAAAAGAGACTGTGTTCCCTGAGTTTGTTTCGTCCTTCCTTCTCAGGGCTAGTCCAGTTAGGAAAGGCCGAACTCATCAACTTAAAAAAAAAAGTTTAACTTGCAAAAGTGTTCATGTGACCTAATTGCAGAATAAATGATTTGAATTGATTTGGTGGACTTCGTGAGCCTTGTGTGTGGTCTATTGATTTCGAATGAACTCTAAAATGAGTTATTTTAAATTTATATTTTGTTTCGATCTTCGTATTAAACAAATCAATAAAATTGGAGAGTATGTTTGTATTTTCAAATAAACAGTATTTCAATTTTGCAATAGCACGAACTTCACCTCAGTGATTAACAAAAATGCACTGTAAATTATTTGAGTACAAAAACAAACCTTTGTCCAAAACGATTCCTACCGAAAATAAGTTGAATTTCAGCTCGGGTACATACAACACGCCAAATAGAATGGTTTTTATAAATTTCACTCCATTCCATGCGAATAGTTCTACAGTTCCACGGCCCAACACACTTAAGAGCTGTCCATCACCGACAGTCACTTTAGTAGTACAATGTACACCATCCAAATTCTTCAATAAACTTCTCTGCTTACACATATGCTCGCTGGCACCTGTATCCATATACCACAAATTCTCAGTATCACTGCCATCATCCTCCTCGCTCAAACACATGAAAGCATTTACTTCTCTTCTTGAATCTTTTGACTTCTCCTTCCCTTGCTTAGCTTTCAGAGCTTTACAGTTTGCAATTAGATGACCAATCTTCTGACAAAAGTGACACTCTCTAGTCTCTCTAACATTTTCTTTATTGACAGAACAGTTTCTTGAATAATGCCCGGTCTTCCCACAAGTGAAGCATTTTATTTTACTAACACTGGCCAGTGCCATGGCTTCATCGCATGGCTCAGATATTTCCTCCTCAATCAAAAGTCTTGAAGACAGCTCTTCAATAGTCTGCTTTTCTAATGGAGTAGACTACCAAGCGGAACGGAAATGTTTAAAGCGGTCTGGCAAAGACATCAAAACTAATTGTTATCGCAGGTCACAGGTCAGTTATTCGATTCGAAAGTAGCATGCGACGTAGTTTATCGTAATTATTTAGATAATAGGACAGGTACTAGATTGTTATTTAGTGAGCAGGTACGTGTATAGTGATAATAGGTATAGATTATTATTTGGTGAGTAGATACGTGTATAGTGATAATAGGTATAGATTGTTATTTATGGAGTAAGTACGTGTATTGTATAGTGTTAATTTGAATTTTAGATTAGTGTAAATAATACTAATAAAATTACAAAAAGTGGACTAATTTGGGATGTTGTTTTTTTATTGATGAAAAGATCTAAAACAATTATTATATTTATTTAGGCAAAGTTCTACGCGACATTATGTCGCAAGATAAGAATGTTTTACCTTTGTAACCGGAATATTTGCATTGTTGTCTTTTTTAACCCAAATAGGAAAATGCTCATACCCATAACGTCTGCCATCACGAAAAGGTAGTATTGATGAATTTGCCTTTTATTTTCAATTTCATCAGATAAACTTGGTCTACCTCTCTTTTAGTTTATCGATGGTCCAAACATGCATCAACTTTTCCTTACTGCAAATTTGAAGTCCTTCTGTTTTATTGGGGTTGGCGTCTGCTGCTGCTCCCCGACTCTTCTATACAATAACCAGCAATTGATAAGAGTTACATCAAGTAGATAAAATAGCCTCAAGTAACATTTTCTGGTCCTAATTTTTATTTTATATTTCCATAGGAACGAATCTAAGATTTTCACACCACCCATATGCTGGTTAAATCATCAATCATCATCAACAGCCTTTAACAGTTCACTGCGGGACATAGGCCTCTTCTTAGAAAGGAGGTATTGGCCTTCTATACCACGCTGGTCAGAGGAGTTGTTATAGGGTTTTCTTCAAGTTGGGGTGCTGGCTAGAAAACCTCCTCGTGGTGCATCCTGGGCAACGCTGGCGATAGCGCTGTTCCTCCTCATTTCCTCCGCGTTATCTGGAGGAGAGGATTATCGCCAGCGGCTAATATTCTAGCAGGAGAGGAAGCCATTACATAGGCTCTCGGGCAAGGCCCGGTCCAGCGGGGTGGGCGTATCTGCCGGTTTGCCCTGCTGGCTCTTCGCTCCTCGGAGCATATGGAGGAGGAAACCTCGGTAAAAAACCTGAAGGAGGGACCCTGTCGGGTCAGGTTTTCCGCTGTTAGCGGTGGAGAAAGGAGGGCGGGCTCGGCGTGTACTTACACTACCACCGAGCAGGCATGGGGACGAAGTCCTCCTGCCACCGTCGGCATAGCGTAATCCCGAGAGAAGTGCTTTGATCAAGTCTCGTGGCTTTGATCGGGGACGTGGGTCTTGGCTTAACCACCCGGACCGCGAGGAAGAAAACCTCTATAAAAAATTACCCCGAATCCCAAGCTCTGGTGCGTGGCCAGGGGATGCATGGCTGATGGGAAGTTCAGTTGTGAGCGCACCCCAAGCCGAGGTACCTGCGGACCCCTCGGTTGGGTTAAAAATTTTCGCTTGCCCGGGTATTGGGGGATCTCTGCCCGGGTCGACCTTTATTTCTCCCCCACTCGTGGGTTTTATTATGGCAAATGATAACTCAAATTCAAAGGAAAAAGGATCGGACAATTCTAACGGAAATATGGCAAGCACAACGGATACTGATGTGAAGAGAGGAAGGGCGAAGAAGGGCATCCTCAAGGGAAGCTCTTCTTCGGGAGTGGACTTAGTGTCCAAGGAGGCTGTGGTGGTACTTGGGCCGCCCACCTCGGTGGGGCTCCCAGGAGTCAAACGGACTACTGGGAGCCGAAGAGGAAGAGGACGAAGGTCATCGGAGCGTATACGCTCCAAGTCGGCGGTGGCGGGCAGGAGCGATGGTGCGCGCGCGGAGCCGATGAAGACTGAGATGCGGGCGGGCGATAGCTTGAAAAGTCTGCACTCCAAGGATGTGGACAGCAATTCATTCTTGGAGACGTCGGTCTCGAAGCGCTTCGGCACCGACGGGTCGCGAGACCCTGTCTCTCTGCCGACGGACTTCGCTTTTTCGAGTGCGGAGTCCTACAGGAGGAGGCGACTCGACTATGAAGTCGCAGCGGAGGAGGAGATCGCCGATCTCCTACTTAAGGTTCGGGAGCCGACGGAGGGAGAACCCCCCCAAGCTCCCGTGTCCGTGCAGGAGAGGGCGAGTGCGGCGGTGGCCATCATAAACAAGGTGGCCATCAAGTCCGTAAACCTGAAGGGCGTCTTCGTGAAGGCCCTGAAGGATTCCTCCTCCGCCTTGTCGGAGGTTGTAGGGACCCTGTGCGGGGACATGGCGCGCCTCGAGGAGGCCAACACCCGCATGACGGCCCAGGTGACTGCGCTGAGTGAGCAGTTCGCCCAATTCCGGGCTCAGCGGTCTCAGCCGGTGGCCCCGGCCTCGCCTGGGCCGTCCCAGCAAGGGGCTTCGGCCCCGGCCACGCCCGGGCCGTCTCAGCCGGAGGCCCCGAACCCGCCCGAGCCGTCTGGGCTAGAGGTCCCGGCCCCGCCCGGGCGGTCTCGGGTAGAGGCCACGGCCCCGCCTGGTGCTGGCGGTGAGGTCCCTGACGTCATGCTGCGTCAGGTGATCGACGCCGTGACGCGGATGTTGGACGTACGTCTGGCCGGCCTGGAGGCGAGACTTCCCCCTGCGCTGGTGGTCCGCCCCCCGCTCGCATCGCAGCGGCCCAAGGCTGCTGCTCCGTCCGCGCTTCCGCTGGTGGGAAGTCGCGTGACCGCGGCGGCGATGTCGGCCCCGGCCCCCCAAAAGCAAAAACCGCAGAAGGGGGCCGGAACACCGGCCCAGGTGCCGGCCAAGGCACCAGCACAAGCGCCGGCCAAGAAGGGACCTAAAACGGCACCGAGGAGTGGATCGGACTTCCCATCGCTCCCCTCTCCGACACCTCCGACGGGCCCCTCGGGACCAGCCCCCTCTAACGAGGGTTGGCAGGTTGTGGGGACCTCGAAGAGGTGCCAACAGCGGGCCAGAGCACGGGCTAGAAAGGCTGCCCAAAACGCAGCCCAAGCCCCGCAACAGCCGCCCAAGACCGCGGCTGTAGTGGTGACCGTGTCGCCGGAGGCGGCCAGTGGCGGGCTCACGTACGCGGCCCGCTTCCCGCGGTGGGCTGTCGCCAATCTAGACAGGGACCTACTAGAGGACAGGGACCTACTAGAGGAGGCGGCCATTATCCACTCTTGGATGTCTCCGCAGGCCCCGACCGAGGAGGTCGACGTGGGGACTGGTCGCTTCGCTGATGCGTTAACGCTCATCTGCGATGCGGCCATGCCCCGCGTTCGTGGCCGTCGGCCTCCTAGGACGGAGGTCTACTGGTGGTCCCAGGAGTTGGCGGACCTCCGTGCGGCTTGCGTACGTGCCCGGAGGTCCCTCACCCGGAGTCGGCGACGTCACCGCGGGGAGGGTGAGGAGGTGGATCGGCTTCACGAGGAGTACCGAGCAGTTCGGGAAACTCTGAGGCTGGCCATCTGCCGCGCCAAAGACGCGAGTAGAGAGGAGATGCTGGAGAGTCGCGAGTAGAGAGATGACCCCTGGGATCGGTCCTACAAATGCTCCGCACACCCCCCCCCCCCCTCCCCCTTACGGAGACTCTCCAGCCCAGCTTCCTGCAGGAAGTGGTCGAGGGCCTATTCCTGCAGCGGGCGGAACACACCCCCGTCGATGGCCCGTCGTGATCGTCGTCGGGGCAGCGAGGGTGACGTTCCGCCCGTCAGGGAATCGGAGGTAGGGGCGGCTGTTCTATGGATCCGGTCCAAGAACACCGCCCTCGGGCCGGACGGGGTACCTGTCCGAGTGATGGCCCGAGCCCTCGACTACATGTGGGACCACCTCAGGAGAGTGTTGGACGCTAGCCTGGCGTCCGGACGCTTCCCTGAGCCCCGGACGTGCGGGAAGCTGGTTCTCATCCAGAAGCATGGACGGCCTGCCGATTCGGTCGTGGCCTATATGCCTATCGTGTTGCTGGACGAGGCGGGCAAGTTGTTTGAGAGGGTTCTCTCTGCCCGCATCGTCCGGCACCTCTGCGCGGTGGGCCCCGACCTATCGGACGCCCAATTCGGTTTTCGAGAAGGGCGTTCGACGGTCGACGCGATCCTGCGCCTGAGGGCCGTGACCGAAGAGGCGGTGAGCTGCGGCGGAGTGGTGTTGGCGGTGTCTTTGGACATCGCCAACGCCTTCAATAGCCTGCCATTCAGCTACATCAGGGCCGCACTCCAGTACCACGGAGTGCCACAGTCCACAGTACCTGAGGCGGCTGGTGGCAGACTATTTAGAGGAGCGTACCGTCGAGTACGAGGACCGAGATGGCGCCTTCAGACGCAGGGCCATGTCGTGCGGTGTTCCGCATGGGTCTGTCCTAGGACCACTCCTGTGGAACATGGGATACGTCTGGGCCCTACGAGGGCGTCTCCCCCCCGGCTGGGTGTAATCTGCTACGCAGACGACACCCTGGTCACGGCCCTCCACAGGAGTCTCCCTGGTGGTCGGGCGCATCGAGGCGCTGGTCTGCGGTTGGCCCTGGACAAGGCGGGGGCCCTATTTTTCTATGGGCCCTGTCGTGGTCCGCGCACCGGCGCCTTCATCGAGGTCAACTCGGTCCTCGTACCGGTCCGGGCCCAGATGAGGTACCTGGGCCTGGTCCTCGACGGTAGGTGGCTCTTCCACGAGCACTTCCGACAGTTTGGCCCTAAGTTGGTGGGCACTGCCTCTGCTCTAGGGCGACTTCTGCCAAATTTGGGCGGGGCCAGTGTTCCCACTAGGCGGGCTGTACACGGGGGTTGTCCGGTCAATGGCACTTTACGGTGCACCGGTGTGGGCGGCGGCTCTGTCCGCCCAGAATAGGGCGCGCTCTGACGCCCCCAGAAGATATTGCAGAGCCATACGCGGATACCGCACCGTATCGACCGAGGCGGCGTGCGCCTTGGCCGGAACACAACACCCCCGTGGGATTTGGAGGCGGAAGTGCTCGCCGAAGTTCATCGGCGAGTGGCTGACTTTCGGGCGGAGAGCGGATTTCGCCCTCCGCCCGAGGACGTGCGCGAGTGGCGCGAAACCGCTCGCCGAGCCACCATGCTGAGATGGTCGTTCCGGCTGGAGACCCCACGCGCTGGCTTTGCCAGCCGTAGAGGCGCTCCGGCTGGTCATCGCGGAGTGGGCAGTGCGGCAGCACCGGAACCCTTTCCTTCCTTCGACTTTCCGGAAAGTACCTGACTTTCTTCTGAAAATAGTCTTCTGAAAATAGGTCCTTATTGTCCCGTATTTTTCGCGTTAGTCTGGCCGTGGGGTTGTATGTTACCGGTTTATAAACCTTATTATCACTCAACAGTTCAAGTATTTTACTTTTGTAATCAGTTGTATTCATCACTACGGTAGCGTTTCCCTTGTCGGCCTTGAGCACTAAAATATCCTGGTTATCCCTAATGTTTTTTTAATGCTTGACGCTCTTCGATGGTGATATTACTAGCCGGAAGCTTTGACCGACGTAATATTACCGCAACGTCCTATCTTAGGATATCGGCATCGCCGGGCGGTACTTTGTTCCGTGCAATCGATTCCTCAACGCTACTGATTACATTCTCGAACAGTATTCGTTTAGGTGTCGGAGCGAAGTTCATACCTTTAGCCAAGATGTTCATTGTTGCATCATCTAAACTCACGTTTGATAAGTTTACAACGGTGTCCTTCGATCGCTCGGGTCGGGTACCACGGGTGACGCTTTATTTTCTGTATACCGATGATTATATTCCTTCGAGAACTTTCGATCAAAATTTACACTAGATAATAATAATAATAATAAGCTTTATTTCCTTAAAAAATTTACACCACATAATAATTTTGTACATGCACAACAAAGTAAAGACATGTAGGTACATTGAAAGTCAAAATTGAGAGCAAACTTTCCAAAACATATAAGAACCCTGACTAATAAATATAATTTTACAAGAAATGTTGACATGTGGATTTTGGTAAATTCTGTTATATTATTATGCGTCAAAGAAATAAGGTCGTAGGAAACATTTAAACATAATAAACGTTACTCCTCAAAGCCCACTATTTATAATAGGTACATGTCTTATTTTAGTAGTGACTTACCGATAGATCGTTATATTGATTTATTCACATGATGTTATAAATTCATATGTTATTATCCTGTCAACTAAGTCACTATACCGTTAAAACACTGTACAAACGCTGTTAATAAAACTACGTAGGAACACTAACACAAACAATAATAAGTGAACACTAGCACCTGAACTAGGCCGAGCCTGTATTTCAAGTGCTAGTATCTTCCGGAGACATTACACATGTTTTCCTAAGTAATAATGACACCTAAGTAATAATGACACAGTAATGGTATTTTATTTTTTCTATCAGTCGCTTAAACTATGGAATACAAATATGAAAGTACCCTCGCTTTAAAATTATGTAGTTAATGTTCTAGTAAACAAGTTAGACCACAATAAGTTCGAAACAAACACAATTCATAACTATTTTAAAACTTCAAATAATTTTTCTATTTCTTCGTAATATTTACCTTTTAGCCAGATTGTTAAGGTCCTCCTGCATTGATACATGTTTTGCGAATATATATTTAAGATTTTGTTTAATTTATTATATAACATAGGCCCTAAATAACATGGAAATTTATTTATATAAAATGTTTTATATTTTATTGTCGGACAAACCTTGTCCTGACGTCTAGCATGCGTTAAATCGGAATGAAATGGTACTTTTTGGTGTTGGGCTAGTATAAGGTCCAGTATGAATAACTTTCTAACTGTAAGTACATCACACTCAGCGTATAGGTCAGTTGTGGGATATCTGAAGGGTTTGAAGGACATTACCCTGAGCAATGATCTTTGTGCCCTTTCAAGTTTAATGATTTGCGTTTTAAGTGCACCTCCCCAAGATGTAATACAATAACACAAAACAGATTGAACAAGAGAGAGGTAGATTGTTTTCATTAGATCGTTATTAGCAACATGACGAAGTTTTTTGAAGATGTAAATTAACTTCCTTGTTCTCTCGGTAACTTGGTCAATCTGTGGACACCATGTCAGTCTCTCATCCAACACCACTCCCAAATATTTTACGTTTGAAACTCTTTCGAGGAAAGTGCAGGTACAGTTACTTTTCATTAAAGGCATATTAGGGCAAGTGCTGTGATGAATTTGAAGGTCAAAACTAGGTGGCAAGGTACGCACTGTGTTGACAAAAAGAACATATTTTGTTTTATCAACGTTTAAAGTCAATAAATTTGCACTTAGCCATTCTGAAACAGTTTTAAGTCCTACTTCTACTCGCCTTTTAACTTCATTCCACGTGTTTCCATGAAAGATAAGTGCAGTATCATCTGCGAATGTAAAAACTTTACAACTTTCTAATCCCAAATTACACAAATCATTAATGTAGATCAGAAATAATGTTGGACCCAAAACACTGCCCTGGGGTACGCCGTAGTGGATACATTTATCACTACTAATTAGGCCATTGATCGTAACTTTTTGAGTTCGACCATTCAGGTAACTAGCAAACAATTCCCATGTCCTTCCTCGAATGCCAACTCTATCCATTTTGTCCAGCAAACCCGGGACAGAGACCGTGTCAAAAGCTTTTGCAAGGTCTAAGAATACACCGACACATTTTTTTGTCTTGTCCACATGTGACGCTACAAGGTCCACTAGCTCGGAAACAGCCTGCCTTGTCGATCTACCAGGTCGGAAACCAAACTGGTTGTCCGACAAAATGTTCTCTTTTTCTAAGTACGACAAGAGTCTCCTGTTCATAACTTTTTCTATAATCTTCGACAAAGCAGGCAGTACCGAGATTGGTCGATAGTTGTTGACACAGTCCCTGGCCCCGGCCTTATAAACAGGATGAATGATGGATGTTTTAAAAACTTGTGGGAAGATACCAGTTGCCATACTAAGGTTTACAATATGGGTCATGATGGGTGTAATTATGCAATCAGCAATTTTTAATAATTTAGTAGGAATACCATCCCAACCCATAGCACTATCGCTCTTTAAGTTTTTAATTATAGACTGAATTTCTTGCTCTGTAGTTTCCAATAGTACCATAGAATTTGGCTTCGAGTACTGTAGTTTAGTACCTAAAAATGTATTACTATCTCTTTTTGAAATAATAGTATCCGCCAGGACCTTTCCAATACTAGAGAAATATTCATTTACTTTTTCCAGTGCTATATTAGGAGTTTTTGCTGTTTCAAGAAGACTATGAGCCGGAATGTTTGTATTTTTTCTGTTAGTTATAGAATCAATTATCTTCCATTTCATTTTTGGGTTTTTAGCATATTTTTCTAATTCGCTTCTATCGAAATTCCGCTTTAATCGTTTTAACAAGTTGTTACAAAAATTCTTGTACCTATTATAAGTAATTTTAATTATTTCATTTTCTGGTTCCTTTTTACATTTCATATGCAAACGATCACGATTTTTTATGCAGCGTAGAAGTCCTGGAGTAATCCAAGGTTTTTTACATCGTGCCCGCCTCGATGGGACTATTGTATACGTATTATTTTGTATAGATTCATTCAGAACGCACACCAGCTTTTCAGCTGACCAGTTCGGATCTCGTGATTTCATGACACAGTCAAAATTTATAGTTTTCAGTTCCTCAACGACAGCTTCATAATCTATTTTACTCATTTTGTTTGTGTATCTTGTATCATTAGTTGAATGGGCCAATTTTGTTAAGGTGAGTACCGCGCAATGATCCGTTAACGAAGTCGTCATAACCATAGTGACAGCCGACAATGTTGTCTTAATCATAGCATGATCCAAGCAGTTCTCTGCACGAGTTGGTATTTCATGACCTGGTAGCAGACCATGACTCGCCAACATATTTAAATAGTCCTGTGCGTTTCTGTCCATACTATTAGGTTTCACATCTATATTTAGGTCACCCATTAGAATAATGTTTTCAAACATTTTTAAAGATGTCAATAACTTTTCAAGTGAAATCAAGAATTCATTGATGTTTTTATGAGACGGTGACCTATATACGCTAATCACTACCAATCTTCTGTCAACCCTTATAACCAAACAGGATGCATCATTCAGATGAACCTCTTCTACTGAACATTTTAGACCCAACCTTGTATAAACTACAATACCGTCATTCTGATTATGATTGTTTTTAGTGTAATGAGTCTCATAGCCTTTGAGGTAGGGGTAATTTGTTACTTTAGAGTTCCAAGACTCAGTAAGTATGACTCAGTAAGTAGTAAGATAACTCGAAAGTACGACTCGCTTGTGAAAACGTAACCCGGTCACACAAATCATAGTCCGATTTAGATAGATTAACACTGCACTTTAATTGTAACGCATATAACTCCCTCTGTAAACACTCCAAATCACTGTGTTTGTTTCGAATTAATTGTCTCAGGAGACGTGCACTCGCGTTTTTTAGAATTTTACGTGAAAATGCGATATCACTACGCGGTTTTATTCGAACACACGAAGGTAATAAATAAGTCTCAATCGCGACACTTCACAAGAAATATCAACGATGTTTCGATTCGTTTTTTACGCATATCTCATTATCATATCTTATAAATGTAGCTTTATATTTTCCATTCCAATGGCTTCCAGTTACTTTTTCTTTTCACGCTCATTTCTTGGGATCCTATAAAATATGTTTTAATTATTATTTTTGTAGGTTTTAAGCGGGGTAGCATAATAAAATAAGACATTTTATATAAGCAATCATATTATTAAATCGATATCAAAGTCGATAAATAATGTACAACACCAGCTAAAAAATTAACATTATTTAAGAGTAAAAATATAGTTAAATAAGTCAAATCCATTATTCATGACGTATAACTGCACATAAGAACCTTGCTAATAATAATGTAAATCTTTCTTTACTTTACCGGCAAAATTAACAACAATCAATATTTTTGATGTTATCTATAGCGTACCCGTGTATGGTTAAAGATGGCTGATTTGGTGTTTTCCTTATGCCGCACTCTATTACACTACACACTGGCATATTTGCGACGTCATCATTTACATTTGGCATAAATTATTTTAAATCACAAGCAAAATATTGAAAGATAATTAGTCATTTTGATTTATACCACGACCTTGACTATTAAATGATTTGTCAAAAAGATAGAGACCGATGGTTCCAAATATTTCCTTTGTTTTGTAGATAACTACAGCAGAATGGCTTATGTTTACTTTCTGAAATCTAAGGATGAAACATACAAAAACTTTAAAAACTATTAGTCATTAGTGGAGAATCAAACAGGAATGAGAATAAAAGCTATAAGGACAGACAAAGGTTCAGAATTTTGTAGTAAAGAATTTGAAAAATACTTACGGGATACTGGAATTGTTCATCTAAAAACAATTCCGTACACACCTGAACAAAACGGTCTATGTGAGCGCCTAAACAGGACCAAGTGTTTACTATATGATGCCAATTTAACCAAAAAAATCTGGGCTGGAGCAGTAAACACTACAGTGTATCTGAGGAATAGATCGATTGTATCAGGACTTGACAACAAAACACCGTTTGAAAAATGGACAGGAAAGAAGCCAGACATTAGTCACTTACGAATTTTCGGAAGCAAAATAATGGTACATATAACTAAAGAGAAAAGGCTCCCATTCGATAAAAAGGCAAGCAGTGCATCCTTGCTTGCCCTGATAACGTTAAAGGCTACAGATACTACAATCCTGAAAATAATCAAATATCACCCAGTAGAGACATTGTGATTGATGAAGGTATGTCAGATGATTATATGGTAGTGAAGATAGATAAATCTACACCAGAATTCACAGTAAACAAGGAAACAATATCCGTGACTATTAAAATACCGTGACTAATAAAGTTAAGGAATTTGCGAAGTTCTATGGCTGGGGCGATGACATAATAATACATAATAAAACGGTACCAGGCCGTTCCATCTATGAAGTATTCTTGGTCCCAGTGGAAGGTCAAACTGGGGCAATCTTTTCCAAATAGTGAAGACTATGCCGAGTTACTCAATGAGATGTTGTCAAAACGTGTAAAATATAACGACTCTTTAGAACATTATTATAATGAAAAAATTAATCTATTAAATCGATGTGAAATACAAGGCATGTTGCCGTAGATTGTTTACTTTATGGTATAGAGGATCGGTCATTGTGATTAGGCGCAAAGGCAGCTAAATGTCGGGAGCCAGAACAGGTCCTCACATATTTTCAATCGATCAAACAACAACCCCGTGAGCAAGATAGATCGAAGTTCAACTATGATAAGCGTAATAACATTGCCTAACATTATTACTAGATAATGAGGAGGTAGACGGCTTATGGCAGTGAAGCTAAAACTTCGAAGCTATTTAATAATGCGTCTATTGTGTGCTTTAATTGCGATGAACGTGGACATTACAGTTCTAGATGTACTAAAAAGATATTGGAATGTAATGTCTGTTTTAAATTGGGTCATTTGTCAGTTAACTGTCCCCGACTACCCTCTGACTCGGCTAATAAAATTGATAATCCGAAAGAAAAGTTCGTGATGTACATTGAAACAAATAATTTAAATGATAATAAATATTTAATAAATTTGATACTGAATGGTGATGTTATTCGAGGTTATGTGGATTTGGGTAGTCAATGCACGCTCATTCGTCACAGTGAAGCTGTTGCGAGGGGAATCACGTGGACTGGTAGCAATTTACCGACTATGAGGGGTATAGGTCAGAATATCGTAGTACCATTAGGAGTAGCAAATGTCTTTATTGAAATTCAGGGTATCGTGGAGGATGGCGTATGTTGTTTAATGACAGTGTCATTAAATATTCAGTCCGAATCGGGCACAGTTTCACAGAGAAACCAGTTTTAGTTATAACTAAAACTACACATTCATTAATTTTTACTCGTGATAATGCCACTAAATTACAATTAAGTTTGAAAACTGATATCAGAATACCACCTAAATAAATGTATTCGTTACCATATATTACTACAACAGAATATTCGGGTGTAGTTCACGTTACGTGGCATGCCATGAAACGATATTATTTGATGCCAGGGGAATATGAAATGGAAAACGGAGAGGTCAGGATTTTGGTGAAAAACCTCAGTGATTGAACGGTTAATTTAGTAAAAGATACGCTCATTACGCGAACGCCTTGAATGAAATTTCGAAAATACTGAGACTAATTCTGTTTTCAACTACGGCCAACAACTTAGTAAAGATGAGGTTAATAAATTAAAAGCCCTGCTCAAACAGTGTGAACCGTGTTTCTCGGGATAACCTAAAGGACCTGGGAGTAACAAATGTAATCCAAATGGAAATTGAACTAACTGATTCGCAACCAGTAGTTTACCGTCCGTATAGGCTCTCTTTTCTGGAGCGTAGACAGGTTCAAACTATGGTAAAGGAAATGATCGATGCAGACATGGTATGCGAGTCAAACTCACCTTATGCAAGTCCAGTACTACTGGTAAAGAAAAAGACTGGCGAAGGCAGATTGTGCATTGATTATGCATGAAACAATAAAACAAAAAGGGAACATTATCCGCTACCCTTAATTGATGATTAACTAGACAGACTAGCTGGTTATTCTTTATTTATAAGTTTAGACCTTGCATCTGGTTACTACCAAATTCCAGTAAAAGCTAAATCTCAAGATAAGACTGCATTTGTGACTCCCGATGGGCAATATCAGTTCAAACGCAAGCCATTCGGATTAGCAAATGCCCCTTCTATTTTTCAACGAGCAATGAACAAAATATTGTCGAAGGTCAAGTATACAATTGTTAATATGGAAGACACATTAATCCCTTCACGGTCTTTTAATCAGGGAATGATACGGCTGGAGGAGGTACTTCAACTAATAAAAGACGCAGGTCTTACACTTTAACTAAACAAATGTAGTTTTTTCTGTTCTGAGCTGGAGTTCCTAGGATTTCATGTAAGTGGTGAGGGCATACGCCCAGGAAAGCACAAAACTAAAATAGAACAACGTATTCGCATTGACGAGTCGCACAGACTACAATTTTTATTTAAAACCATAGAACATAACAAGTCTACCGCCAATGCATGACAGATGGCAGCACTATTGTGTAGATATTAAACCTTAAACACCCCCACTATTGTTGAAAATGGCACATCACTATTCGCGACATACTTAGTGCTGTAGTGCCCCATCACTATGTCACTGTCATTCTTTCTGTCTCTGTAAAAATGTCGACGCCTCGTGTTCCGTTAAATACACATATTAAAATGTAAAACTCTGCTTGCTTATAATTAATAAAATATATAAAAGAAGATAACGTGTTTCTCTGCGAGCTATGGCTCAGGTTATGGGCCCAGAGATTCCATTGCGAAAAGTTTGAAAACTGATGTACGAAAATAGCCGTCGCAAAGATGCACGTGAACATTGAACCTCTGAACAACAAAAATTACGATACGTGGTGCATACAAGCAGAGGCGATACTTACAAAAGCTGGACAACACGAATACCTCACCACCTGTGATAAGCAAAGACATTTTGGCCAAAGCTGAATTATTACTGCTCATATCGCCCTCGGAATTGAGGTTAGTAAAAAATTGTAAAACAACACATGAGATTTGAAACACACTAAAGAAGACATATAAAAGTAGAGGGCCGGCCAGAAAGGCTACACTACTTAAAAGAAATTGATTCAAAAGAAGCTAAAAAGCAGCGAATCTATCAGAGACCATATAAATGAGTATATGGATTTGGTTAACAAACTTAAAGATATGGATATAGAGATAAATGAAGATTTACTTACTATTATGCTCCTGTATAGCCTCCCTGAGTCCTATGACAGGAAAGTGAAGCTCAACAAAGTCATGTAGAAGAAGAGGCATACTATTCAAATAAAAATAAGAGAAACTATAGAAATAAAAACTTAAATAGTCATAAAAATAATAAACCAAGAAATAAGAATAAAGGGAATATAACATGTCAAAACTGTAACAAAATTGGACATACCTCTAAAGAGTGTTGGTCAAAACAAAGTTTATTTGCTGAAGAAACTTACCTATCTTTAAATACCAGTGATAATAGAATATGGTGCCTGGATAGTGGGTGTACATCACACATGTGCAATGATATGTCAAAGTTTGTAACTTTTAACTCGACAAAAGAAACACTGTCATTGGCCGGAATAAACAAAACAGAGAACATAGAAGGAAAAAGCACAGTGTTATTCAAAATAAATGGGATTACATTTGATTTGAAAAATACATTATTTGTTCCGAGTTTATCAACCAACTTACTGTCTGTTGCCAAAGCTACAGAAAGTGGATGCCGTGTTATTTTCAACACAGACAATGCCGTTATGAAAAATAAAAAAGGACGAATCATATTAACAGCTCAGAAAGAAAATGGACTGTATTATTTCAACGGAAAATCTGAGAAATGCCATCAGGCACAAGAAGATATGATAATTAACTGGCATAAGAAGTTGGCACATGTAAATGAACATGACTTAAAACTTGCAATGAAAAATAATATTATAAAAGGCTTAGACTTTCATGAAAATAGTTCCCTGCCAGAATGTGAAACCTGTTTAATAAGGAAAAATGACAGTATTATCTTTCCCAAAGGAACGTAGAGAAGAAACAAAAGTTACTGAAAAGTTACACATAGTACATTCAGATATTTGTGGACAAATGCCTATAGGTTTATGATCGTGCGTAAGTAAGATGGGTTGTTGTTACTCACGGTTAGTGACGGTGTCCATAAATAAAAAGTCCACACATAAAAGTTCAATAGTCACGGTATATTCAAAAGTTCGACACAAAAGATTAACAGTTCACGTCACATAAGAATTACACACACGAAAACATAAACAAAAGTTCAGAAGGAGAAAATACACTGTGTAGAAACAATTAAATGAAAATTTACAATTGTCAATAAGGCGGTAGGCGAAAGAAATTCACAGTCAGCGGTGACGCGAGAGAAAGGAATGTCTTTTTTTACTACCGGCCGCTCGGTACATATAATCGAGCCGGTCTCAGTGACGTACTCAACATAATCTATATAAAATACAAATCGACTATTGTCGGTTTGTATGGTACATTACATCCTATTCTTTTAAATAATCATACGATAACAATATAGGATAATAATTACAAATAAGACACTAATACATTGAACACAAACAAAATGAATAAATAACAATAATGACACAATAGTAATACATGTAATAAATATAAATAATAAATATGTAGGTTTGACTTGAGTCAAACCAGCGCAGCTCACGCGCCGGCATCGTGATATCGGAGGGGAGCGGGAAGCGAGTGCGAGCGGCGCTGCCGAGCCGACAGGACGCACGATATGTACTATAAGATTATAACCTCATAGCTCGCGCCTTTGACACTGTGTAAACAAATAGTGATTGTACTTGTTGTTGATTTGTAAGTCGGAAATCACGACTTTGATCCAAGTTGTTCGAGGTCCAAGTTCAGTATCTTTATTAGTGAATTATTCCGAAGATTGAGTTGAAATAGAGGTGCTAGCCTCTTCCCTCTTTGTGTCTGAGGAGTGAACATTATATCTAAATTCTTATCAAATGTTATCACCACCTCAGAGGTTGAGAACCGTGTGTTGGGAATTTCTTTGATTGTGGTTTTTATCTTCCCTTGTTTTGAGCTTTGTGAATCTGTGGTAGGGGTCCTTGGGGTGATGGCTGAAGGCTGTGCGGTTGGTTTTGATAGCTCAAGAATCTTTTGGTCGAACTTTTCCATTAACTCTCCCATGGCTTTTAGGACGTGGTTGTTTTGTACAGCTACTTGTTCTAGAAATTCTCTGTCTTTTTCCTGTTGTTTGGCTTCAGTTCGATGCACCACTTTCATGTTGTCTACAATATCCCCTAGGGCCTTTACGTGTGTTGTAGCAATCTTGGCATTTTGTAGTCCATAAACAATAACCATTCCTTCAATGCATGATACAAGAGAGGAATAACCATGGCAACAGGCATCAAATATCGACCCCTTTATTACCTCCCAATCTTTAGCCGAAACCCGAATTAAATACTTATAGCGTTCAGTTAAAAAGGTAGGAGAGGTCATGTTAACCTGCCCACAAACTTGGAGGATGTTTAATATAGGTTCTGCAAGTGGATCTGATGCCCTGTTTATCTCCATGGCTAAGTGTTGGAAATTATCCAATGAATGACAGATTAATGGGTTACAATTTTGCATTACAGGTTCGTGTTCAGGATCGTACCCTTCAGGATAATCATCATCATAATCCACGTCCTGCCGGGGTCTCTTTTCTAATAGTCGGTTGAAAACGTCTTGTGCATCTCCTGGGGGATAATGGGATAGAGGTGGTTGACCAGTTAAAGTAGCGCGGATACCCTCGATACTTGGCATATTAGTCATTCTAGGGCTGTTGATATCAGGTATCAAATTATAAATTGAAGCGGTTATTAAACTTGCGACCCCTGTTAGAATACAGGCAACAAATCCTCCTGGAGATTCGGGTCTCTCTGATCCAAAGATCAGTTCTTGTATGTACAGATAAGATGACATAAAAGGTGAACTACTATTTGAAAACTAATTAGGAAGAGTTAGGAAATAGACTAGTTGAACGTAGGGAGTTAATTATAATTTTAAGGATTTTTTTTTTTTTTTTTATATACATCTATACTTATTCAAATCTTATATCTACATTATATATCTATGATAATTTTCCATCATGACTTTATTGTCAGAAGAATATCTATTTGTAAGATCTATATTAATTAATCTAAAGTGATAAAAATTTAAAATCTATATTATAGCATCACGCGGTAAGGAAACAAGTTGTGACCATAATTTTAGTTTTTGGGATAGTTAAGGGTTAGAAATTGATTACAGATTGTATCCATTGACCTTGTATGGGAGCTATATCCTGGCAAATGGCATTAATGATGGCCCGCTTCTCAGGGAGGTCAGACGTAGTAAATTTGGATACAAGGTCTGGAATTGTACTTAGTCGTGATGCAAGTTGTTCGAGGTCCAAGTTCAGTATCTTTATTAGTGAATTATTCCGAAGATTGAGTTGAAATAGAGGTGCTAGCCTCTTCCCTCTTTGTGTCTGAGGAGTGAACATTATATCTAAATTCTTATCAAATGTTATCACCACCTCAGAGGTTGAGAACCGTGTGTTGGGAATTTCTTTGATTGTGGTTTTTATCTTCCCTTGTTTTGAGCTTTGTGAATCTGTGGTAGGGGTCCTTGGGGTGATGGCTGAAGGCTGTGCGGTTGGTTTTGATAGCTCAAGAATCTTTTGGTCGAACTTTTCCATTAACTCTCCCATGGCTTTTAGGACGTGGTTGTTTTGTACAGCTACTTGTTCTAGAAATTCTCTGTCTTTTTCCTGTTGTTTGGCTTCAGTTCGATGCACCACTTTCATGTTGTCTACAATATCCCCTAGGGCCTTTACGTGTGTTGTAGCAATCTTGGCATTTTGTAGTCCATAAACAATAACCATTCCTTCAATGCATGATACAAGAGAGGAATAACCATGGCAACAGGCATCAAATATCGCCCCCTTTATTACCTCCCAATCTTTAGCCGAAACCCGAATTAAATACTTATAGCGTTCAGTTAAAAAGGTAGGAGAGGTCATGTTAACCTGCCCACAAACTTGGAGGATGTTTAATATAGGTTCTGCAAGTGGATCTGATGCCCTGTTTATCTCCATGGCTAAGTGTTGGAAATTATCCAATGAATGACAGATTAATGGGTTACAATTTTGCATTACAGGTTCGTGTTCAGGATCGTACCCTTCAGGATAATCATCATCATAATCCACGTCCTGCCGGGGTCTCTTTTCTAATAGTCGGTTGAAAACGTCTTGTGCATCTCCTGGGGGATAATGGGATAGAGGTGGTTGACCAGTTAAAGTAGCGCGGATACCCTCGATACTTGGCATATTAGTCATTCTAGGGCTGTTGATATCAGGTATCAAATTATAAATTGAAGCGGTTATTAAACTTGCGACCCCTGTTAGAATACAGGCAACAAATCCTCCTGGAGATTCGGGTCTCTCTGATCCAAAGATCAGTTCTTGTATGTACAGATAAGATGACATAAAAGGTGAACTACTATTTGAAAACTAATTAGGAAGAGTTAGGAAATAGACTAGTTGAACGTAGGGAGTTAATTATAATTTTAAGGATTTTTTTTTTTTTTTTTATATACATCTATACTTATTCAAATCTTATATCTACATTATATATCTATGATAATTTTCCATCATGACTTTATTGTCAGAAGAATATCTATTTGTAAGATCTATATTAATTAATCTAAAGTGATAAAAATTTAAAATCTATATTATAGCATCACGCGGTAAGGAAACAAGTTGTGACCATAATTTTAGTTTTTGGGATAGTTAAGGGTTAGAAATTGATTACAGATTGTATCCATTGACCTTGTATGGGAGCTATATCCTGGCAAATGGCATTAATGATGGCCCGCTTCTCAGGGAGGTCAGACGTAGTAAATTTGGATACAAGGTCTGGAATTGTACTTAGTCGTGATCCAAGTTGTTCGAGGTCCAAGTTCAGTATCTTTATTAGTGAATTATTCCGAAGATTGAGTTGAAATAGAGGTGCTAGCCTCTTCCCTCTTTGTGTCTGAGGAGTGAACATTATATCTAAATTCTTATCAAATGTTATCACCACCTCAGAGGTTGAGAACCGTGTGTTGGGAATTTCTTTGATTGTGGTTTTTATCTTCCCTTGTTTTGAGCTTTGTGAATCTGTGGTAGGGGTCCTTGGGGTGATGGCTGAAGGCTGTGCGGTTGGTTTTGATAGCTCAAGAATCTTTTGGTCGAACTTTTCCATTAACTCTCCCATGGCTTTTAGGACGTGGTTGTTTTGTACAGCTACTTGTTCTAGAAATCCTCTGTTTTTTCCTGTTGTTTGGCTTCAGTTCGATGCACCACTTTCATGTTGTCTACAATATCCCCTAGGGCCTTTACGTGTGTTGTAGCAATCTTGGCATTTTGTAGTCCATAAACAATAACCATTCCTTCAATGCATGATACAAGAGAGGAATAACCATGGCAACAGGCATCAAATATCGCCCCCTTTATTACCTCCCAATCTTTAGCCGAAACCCGAATTAAATACTTATAGCGTTCAGTTAAAAAGGTAGGAGAGGTCATGTTAACCTGCCCACAAACTTGGAGGATGTTTAATATAGGTTCTGCAAGTGGATCTGATGCCCTGTTTATCTCCATGGCTAAGTGTTGGAAATTATCCAATGAATGACAGATTAATGGGTTACAATTTTGCATTACAGGTTCGTGTTCAGGATCGTACCCTTCAGGATAATCATCATCATAATCCACGTCCTGCCGGGGTCTCTTTTCTAATAGTCGGTTGAAAACGTCTTGTGCATCTCCTGGGGGATAATGGGATAGAGGTGGTTGACCAGTTAAAGTAGCGCTGATACCCTCGATACTTGGCATATTAGTCATTCTAGGGCTGTTGATATCAGGTATCAAATTATAAATTGAAGCGGTTATTAAACTTGCGACCCCTGTTAGAATACAGGCAACAAATCCTCCTGGAGATTCGGGTCTCTCTGATCCAAAGATCAGTTCTTGTATGTACAGATAAGATGACATTAAAGGTGAACTACTATTTGAAAACTAATTAGGAAGAGTTAGGAAATAGACTAGTTGAACGTAGGGAGTTAATTATAATTTTAAGGATTTTTGTTTTTTTGTTTTTTTTTTTTTATCTTCTTCGACCCGACACTTCCAATATATATTTTTACAGACGCATCTAAAGAAAGAGTCGGAGCAATCTTAAAACAACCGCAAAAAGATAATTCTCTCAAACCTGTATTTTACTTTTCAAAAAAGCTAACTCAGTCACAAAAAAATAAACGTGCTATTTTTCTAGAATGTCTGGCCATAAAAGAGTCAATACTATATTGGCAATACTACTTGATGGGTCATAAATTTACCATTTTCTCAGACCATAAACCTCTTGAAAATTTCAATGTAAAAAAGAGCCAGGACCCAGATTTGTTACCTATACTAAACTTTATATCAAACTTCGATTTTAACATAATATACAACCCCGGAAAGAATAATATAGAAGCAGATAGCCTTTCACGAAATCCGGTTTTAGAAAATAACAATAATAATGAATCTACTATTAAAACAGTAAACTTTGTATCGTTGGATGATGTAAAGAACAACCAAAAACAATTACACACTGAAAATGAAACGTTTCAAACTGAAAATAACATTTATTATAAAACTATGAATAATAAAAAGAAAATCTGGATTACAGAGGATTTCGGTATAAACCTGATAAAAAAAATCCACAGTAACAGCCACATAGGTGTGAAACAAATAACCCTAACTTTGGCACCGACATATTATTTTAAAAATATGCACAAACATATAAAACTCGTATGTCGAACATGCGACACATGTATAAAAAATAAGTCAAGATTCGGAAATTTTATTCAACCCCTGTCTCAACTAGGTCCAGCTACGGAACCGTTTCAGATAGTATCTTTGGATACAATAGGAGGGTTCGGAGGTAATAGATCACCAAAAAGATACTTGCATTTAGTAATAGATCATTTCACTAAGTTTGCTTTCGCGCTAACATCAAAAACTCAAACGGCAAAAGATTTTATTAATTTAGTAAAAAAAATACAAAAAAAATACAAAATTAAATTACTTTTAACAGACCAATATTCCGGTATAAACTCCAATCAATTCAAAAACTTTCTAAAATCCGAAAACATAAAATACATATTTACAGCTGTGGATTGCCCTTTCTCAAACGGGCAAAACGAACGTACAAATCAACAACAAAATCATGACGTCACTACGGGCGAAATTTCACTTCGTTTCGGATTCCCTGGACGCAAAAACTACGATCGTGAAAGTGCTTACTATACAATTAGAAGGTGAGGATACTATATTTCAATTCCCTAAGGAGTATCAGCGTAAGGAGGATCACCCGAAATTATTCGACACGAGTGTTGTAAAGAATGTAGTCAAGAGCATGAAGACCCGTGGAGAATTCCGGAATATATGGGTATCGCTGGCGGATGAGCTGAAGGATCAGTACCTAGACGAGGAGGGTAACGTATGCTTCGACGGGATATATCTGGACGAGGCCCCTGTCAATCCTAACCCCGCATTACCAAAATTTTCCCAATTCGAACCGGTCGAAAACAAATCCATACATTCAGTGGTAAAAGATATGACGAAAAGGTGGTGCCCGGTAATGTTTTTAAGAACAGTGACGTCATTACTATTATTGTTATTGGAGTATTTCATTTTCAGAAATAACTTAAAATAAACTTCACTTCAACCGGAATTCACTTTTAATTAGTATTGATTACAAAGCTTCGAATATTTCACAATAAGTTAGATGTTTGCTGTCCGAGCGCAGCCAAACGAATCATCGCTCCGCTGTAGCGGGCGGCTTTTTATAGGCATTGTAGTGGGGCGGTCGATCGTTGCGAGTTGTTTACGTCACTAAGAACACGTGCAGCGATGACTCATTTCTCTGAATGTTGTGTTGCGCCGATACGACCATTCTGACCGGCAGTGCGCGCTCTGCACTAGCCGTGTTGTTGATGTTTTTCCGATGAGTTTATCTGTAAAACGTAAATATTTTTCTTTGAATTGGCATCTGTGTACCTTTATTATATTGACATCTACACTGTGGTAGGATATGAGTATAGCGTACTATGTATTGTGACGTACTCTGTGGTACTATGTGTGGTGGCGTACACTGTGGTACTATGTGTTGGCGTACTCTGTGGTACTATGTGTGGTGGCGTACACTGTGGTACTATGTGTGGTGGCGTACACTGTGGTACTATGTCGTGGCGTACTCTGTGGTACTATGTCGTGGCGTACTCTGTGGTACTATGTCGTGGCGTACTCTGTGGTACTATGTCGTGGCGTACTCTGTGGTACTATGTCGTGGCGTACTCTGTGGTACTATGTCGTGGCGTACTCTGTGGTACTTAGTCGTAGCGTACTCTGTGGTACTATGTCGTAGCGTACTCTGTGGTACTATGTCGTAGCGTACTCTGTGGTACTTAGTCGTAGCGTACTCTGTGGTACTATGTCGTAGCGTACTCTGTGGTACTATGTCGTGGCGTACTCTGTGGTACTATGTCGTGGCGTACTCTGTGGTACTTAGTCGTAGCGTACTCTGTGGTACTATGTCGTGGCGTACTCTGTGGTACTATGTCGTGGCGTACTCTGTGGTACTTAGTCGTAGCGTACTCTGTGGTACTATGTCGTGGCGTACTCTGTGGTACTATGTCGTGGCGTACTCTGTGGTACTTAGTCGTAGCGTACTCTGTGGTACTATGTCGTAGCGTACTCTGTGGTACTTAGTCGTAGCGTACACTGTGGTACTTAGTCGTAGCGTACACTGTGGTACTTAGTCGTAGCGTACACTGTGGTACTTAGTCGTAGCTTACACTGTGGTACTTAGTCAAAACGTACACTGTGGTACAATGATATTGCGTAAAATAGGTTTGTAAAACATAACCTGAGTTCCTGGGTTTTTTTTTTTCTTTCTTTCTTTGTTCTGTTGCATTGGCTTGTGAAGTGGATGGTGTAGGCTCAATAACCGATACTGGAGTGTAGTCTTCTAACGCCGATACGGTTCCTGTAGCTTTGCACTTCCTTTAAGCAAGCTGCCAACCGGTGCATTCAGGTCGCGATTCCCTTGTATAATCAGGTTGTTGAGCGGAAGTAGCAGGACACACGCCTCTGTGTGCTACTCTGAAACAACATTTAACAAACAGCATCACATAGCTCTGTCTCTCGTGTCATTGCACCAGTAAATCAAGAGAACATCAAAACGAAACTCTTAACATCAAGATTTTATTATCAAATTTAAAATGATAATAAAAGCAAAAAGAATAATAGCTTTAATAGATAGCTGTGATCACGACAACCCGCATCATCCGTGATGTGTGATCACCCTAGAGTGATACACCACCCAGGTAGAGGAGCACCCTAGTTAGCCCATCATTTTCACGCATTAATTGCGTAGACCCTAACGATTGCAAACTATGAATGTGTGACACTGATACACTTTCTCAGAACAGCAAAGCTGTTAAAACAGAAACCCATACTCTCGTATGTGCTCTCAAAGGCCTAAACACATCTCTCGAAGTAGGCTGAGCACGCATCCAGCGTTCATTTGCTAGACGGCGAACAGAACAAAGGTTATACTTCCCTCAGATAGTGAGTAGCCAGCAGGTTGCGCCTCGCACATAAGGCGAACAGGCCGTAGGTCATATGTCGCGTAGACGGTGTGCAGACCACAGGTCCACACCTCACCAGGCGGCGAGTAGACCGCAGATCACAGCACACGCTCAACTTGCGTAGACAGCGAGAAGACTGAAGTTTGCCGCTGAGTTAAGCACTAGGCTGCTTACGATCACCGTCATTAGTTTAGAAGATATTGTAGTACGCAAGTATGTGTGCAAACACTCGAGCATTCTGTGGAGGGAAGGAAGGATTAAAAATAACCAGTTCTGGCGTCAACCCTTCAATAAAGAATTTTAAACTTGGCTCAGAAAATAGTCAGTCAGGCACAGACTACTCTCACACTGTAGGACGCACTGACTACTGCTTTAACCTTTTATAAGCTCGGCCTCACCTGACCCTTATCTCTTTTCCGTTCTAAAATAATTTAACAAATCTCACAACGTAGTGGGTATTAGTTTATTTGATTATTATTGCAACTTTGTTTGATTTTACGTAAATCAATTAAAAAGTTACTTTACTTTTAAATAAAAGGTTAGCGTTGCATTAGACTGCTACTACAATTACCACTGCTATTAATTCATCACCTATTCGGTAAACAATGTGTAATCGTAATAAAAAAACGCCTAGTTTACTACGCACACCGTGGGGGTAGTTTTAAAAGTTTGTTTTTATTACGTCAAACAAAATATTCGCAATATGAAACCGTGATAGACAAAAAGTATGAATTAACCCTTAAAATTCGATCAACTACGATTACTACTAACCCTTTTCTTAAGCCACAGCTTTACACTTTAGCCATTGGCAATTTTATACACGCGCCATCGATTGCCACGATCGGTTTATAGCTTTAAATCGCGCACACGGTTAACCCTCGTACAGTAATATCAAAACTATGTCAAAAATAAATCAAAACTTTATATGAAAATATGATTCAATCTTACCAGTGTAGCGCCAATTACAACTCACAAGCCTTTCAGTAACCTCACTTCATTACCCTGTCGGTACTGGTGAACTGGATTACATCTCCTTTACATTGATTGGTTTACTTCAGTGTACCTGTGACATTACGATGTATTTATAGATCTAAAAAGTCTGTAGCAAAAATTAATCATGAGAAAACTTATGATATATTAGAAAACTTTGATTGGTCGAGTTTTCTTGTGATGAGAGACCCAAATGACGCAACAGAAAAATTTATGAGAATATTAATGGATGTTATTGAAAAAAACACTACCTTATGTACCGTACCTAACAGGCAGCAGGTTTTTCGACCTTGGTTAACACCTGGCCTTTTGCGTTGCATGAGATTTAGAGATACATTGCATAAAAGGCACTTAAAGTCACCTAGTAACACGAATTTGGCTGTAATCTATAAACGTTACCGAAATCATTGTAATAAAATTCTACACAATCTAAAAAATGAATACTACAAATCGGAATTGAGCAATAGCAAAAACGATATCAAGAAAACCTGGAACGTCATTAAAAACGTTTGCAATTTAAAACCATCTGGTGCATCCCAAACACCATCTGAATTGTTAAATATAAAACCATCACCTCAACAATCTGTTGACTATATTAATAATTACTTTGTGAATGTGGGAGCTAACTTATCGGAGAATATCTTACATAAGTTAAAACTTACAGAAGATGATTTGGCCCGTAATTTTAAATGTAATAATACACCATTAAATTCATTTATGCTATTAGAAACAGACGAAGTAGAGGTATACAAGATAGTGATGTCGCTAAAGAGTACGAATTCTACAGGATGGGATGGAATATCTGGCGTGTTCATTAAAAAATATGTTAATTTTTTGATAGCACCGTTAACACATATAATTAATTTGTGTTTGACTACGGGCGTGTTCCCAAGGGTTCTGAAGGACTCTGTTGTTGTACCGATTTATAAGTCGGGAGAAAGGAACAGTATCACCAATTATCGTCCGATATCACTATTGCCTACTTTAGCTAAAATTCTGGAAAAAATTATTAACACTAGGCTGATCTGCTATTTAAATAAAAATAACGTAATTTCTGAAAACCAATTTGGTTTTAGGCAAAAAAAATCAACAGTAGATGCGATTGAAAGCTTGGTCAGTAATGTGGTAGAAGCTCTTGACTGTAAGAAAAAATGCATTGGTATCTTTCTAGACCTCGCCAAGGCATTTGATACTGTTTCTGTCCCCCTATTAATATGCAAATTAGAGTCTATAGGAATTAGAGGTGTGCCACTTGAACTTTTTAAAGACTATTTGAGAAATCGGTCACAAACAGTAAAAATAGGCCATGTCATTAGCTCCAAACAAACGGTAAATTTTGGTGTTCCTCAGGGTTCAGTGTTGGGACCCACATTGTTCACTATTTACATAAATAGTCTTTGTGATTTAGCACTACCAAATGCAAAAGTCATTACATTTGCTGATGACACTGTAATTTTATTTGAACAGTCCTCATGGGAACAGGTAAAATCAGATGCTGAAATAGGTCTCTGCAAAATAATGCAATGGCTTGACTATAATTTATTAACTTTGAACTTACAAAAAACAAAATATATTAATTTTAGTATTAAAGAAAATTTACAGCCACATCCAGAGTTAATGGTAAAAGTACATATGGAAACCTGTGTACGATCTGATGATTGCAACTGTTACATACTATCTAAAACAAATAGTATCAAATATCTTGGTATAGATATCGATAAAAACTTGAATTGGAAACAGCACATTTCCAATCTCAAGTCTCGCGTGCGTAAACTTATTCCTATTTACAAAAGATTAAGAAACTTAAAGGACGACAGAGTCAACAAAACAGTGTATTTGACGTTGTGTCAGTCCATAATTATGTACGGGATTACTGTATGGGGCGGTGCTAAGAAGAGCGCACTAATAAAAATTGAAAGGGCAATGCGATGTATCATTAAGATTATAAATTTCAAACAATTCAGATATCCTACAGCTACACTATATAAAGAGTTTAAAGTTTTAAATGCCCGTCAACTTTTCATCAAAAATATTGTCTTAAGACAACATAATCGAAAACAACGCACGAATGTATCCGATAGAAGAGCAAACTATACTATATTTGACGTACCTGCATGTAATACTAGTTTCGCACAGAGTTTCTTTCACTTCTTGGCTCCGTTACTGTATAATCGAATAAGCAAAATAAAGCCTCTAAAAGATATGTCAAGGTTTGGCTGTAAGGGGGCGCTGGATGAGTTTCTGAGTAACTTGGATTATGAACGAACTGAATGTTTTATACGAATTGAAAAATAGTTTATTTATATATTTTTATGGCGAACGTGTTAAAAACTTTGATGAAAAACAAAAAAAAAAAAAACTTATATAAGGTAGATATTATTTGTAATATGGTATGTACATGACGGATTTATATAATGTAGTGGTCCTAAAGTAATGTGAATATTATGGATGAATATGTATGTATGTAGGTGTATATGTATTTATGTGTATATATGTGTATGTGTGTATTTATATGTATATATGGATGTGTATGTGGTATACGTAATATAAATCATAATTTATATTGCACACACCTACATGGTGAAACGGAAGTAGGTATTATTGTTTGAAAGCGTTAAATGAACTATTGTGTATTTTGATGTTTTTAAAAATAAAATAAAATAAAATTTGTCCCGTTGATTATCTATGTTCCTTGCATATACTACTTGTTTACATTAGACTGTAACTTGTCTTTGGAATCTTTTGTATAATGCTTTCTTCAATCCAAAAAAATCTAACATTGTAAAATATGTCTTTAAGCAAATATATACAGTTGATAATTGTGAAACGAGAATCTTACCTTGCCGTAACACAGTCTCGACTAGCACGGAAGGTAAAGAAACTTTTTTCTTTGTATACCGCCAATTGACACTTTATTTGGACTTATAACAAATTGTATCTAGCGAATAGTATCTAAAACATTTAATTTGAAATATTTACATATTTTATATATTTACTGGTGAATGGTGATTCTCAGAGATTAACGGATTGCACAAACGTACACAAACATGTGTATGTGTTCAGGTATTGTTATGTTAAATTTCTTTTGTTTAATTTTAAGTATGTTATACATTTTGTTAAAAATGTTTTATGCTAATTAGTTTATAATGGTATACTGTATCACTTTTTTACAAAATAAATTCTATTCTATTCTATTCTATTCTATTCTATTGAACTCTGTGTTGTTCCCATATAAGCACGGATGCATCTTCTATCGTTTGGAATGTTTACTAGCTGAAAAGAAAGCGTTATACCCACGAACTCACCGAAACATAGTGAAGTACCCACATTTTTTTTTTAATGTAAGTATCACACGTTTAATAACATTTCTGAAAACAAAAACGATTGAAATTCGTTTGAAATTGTTACTCAAAACCCGATATACGCTGCATGTCACTTCATTTACGATTTTACGATTTCCGACGTTGTTAAATAACTTTCCATTTTATTTTTCTTGTTGTTGTCGGTAGTTATTTATTACCAAAGCTTTAACTATCGATTTGAATGAAGAAACACAACAAAAATTGAGTTTAGATAGCGAACAGTCTAGAACACATGGTAATCTCACTTCTGATGACGGAACGGTGGTGCCCGGTAATGTTTTTAAGAACAGTGACGTCATTACTATTATTGTTATTGGAGTATTTCATTTTCAGAAATAACTTAAAATAAACTTCACTTCAACCGGAATTCACTTTTAATTAGTATTGATTACAAAGCTTCGAATATTTCACAATAAGTTAGATGTTTGCTGTCCGAGCGCAGCCAAACGAATCATCGCTCCGCTGTAGCGGGCGGCTTTTTATAGGCATTGTAGTGGGGCGGTCGATCGTTGCGAGTTGTTTACGTCACTAAGAACACGTGCAGCGATGACTCATTTCTCTGAATGTTGTGTTGCGCCGATAGATATGATTCTAGATAAGTTTTCAGGAAAAAATCAAAACGCGAAGGTATTTCTAAACAGTAATTAATTATTCCACTGTTAAACGATTAAAACTAAATGAAAATATAAGTGGGGCTAAAAAAATAAATACTGTTTCAGGTGTGACAGAAACGTTGGGTTTAATTATAGTACCCCTAAAATTTTTTGCTATCTCTAAAAATTGGCTTTTTTTTGTAATAAAAAGCGAATCATTTCAGGATGATATCCTTTTAGGGTTAGACGCCATTAAAGAATTTAAGCTATGTCAAGATGAGAACCTAAAAATTTCTCAAAAACATGACGACCATTTTGAATTACGCAACCAAAATAAAATAAATACTACAACTATAAATGTAAAGAACAACCAAAAACAATTACACACTGAAAATGAAACGTTTCAAACTGAAAATAACATTTATTATAAAACTATGAATAATAAAAAGAAAATCTGGATTACAGAGGATTTCGGTATAAACCTGATAAAAAAAATCCACAGTAACAGCCACATAGGTGTGAAACAAATAACCCTAACTTTGGCACCGACATATTATTTTAAAAACATGCACGAACATATAAAACTCGTATGTCGAACATGCGACACATGTATAAAAAATAAGTCAAGATTCGGAAATTTTATTCAACCCCTGTCTCAACTAGGTCCAGCTACGGAACCGTTTCAGATAGTATCTTTGGATACAATAGGAGGGTTCGGAGGTAATAGATCACCAAAAAGATACTTGCATTTAGTAATAGATCATTTCACTAAGTTTGCTTTCGCGCTAACATCAAAAACTCAAACGGCAAAAGATTTTATTAATTTAGTAAAAAAAATACAAAAAAAATACAAAATTAAATTACTTTTAACAGACCAATATTCCGGTATAAACTCCAATCAATTCAAAAACTTTCTAAAATCCGAAAACATAAAATACATATTTACAGCTGTGGATTGCCCTTTCTCAAACGGGCAAAACGAACGTACAAATCAGACTTTAGTTAACTCAATAAGGTGTAAAATTTCAGAAAATAGACACCGACCGTGGAGTATTATAACCGAGCAATGTATTGAAAATTATAATAACACTGTACATAGCACAACAAAATTTACACCTAATTATCTTTTAAATGGTATTGATAATTCTTTTCTACCTTCTGAATTGAACAAAAACAACTTAGAAAACTTGACAGAAAACAGAGAAATAGCATTCTTAAATTCTAAGAAAATTCATGATCAAAACAAAATTTTGTATGACAAGAATAAAAGGCCTTTAATATATCAAGAGGGAGATTTGGTATACATTCAAAACACGAGTCGCTTAAATCGAAACAAGCTGGATCCAATTAGAGTGGGCCCTTTTAAAATAAAAAAGAAAATTTTAAATCTATTATATATCGTAGATTCAGGTTTCAAAAAGAAGGAATCAAATATTTTCCACGCAAATAAAATGATCCCTTACTGTCCTACTCCTGAATACTATCTTTCCTAAGAGGGGGCGGAATAGGGGGGATGTAGGTTTGACTTGAGTCAAACCAGCGCAGCTCACGCGCCGGCATCGTGATATCGGAGGGGAGCGGGAAGCGAGTGCGAGCGGCGCTGCCGACCCGACAGGACGCACGATATGTACTATAAGATTATAACCTCATAGCTCGCGCCTTTGACACTGTGTAAACAAATAGTGATTGTACTTGTTGTTGATTTGTAAGTCGGAAATCACGACTTTTTTTTCCTTTAGGTGGGATATTTCATCAAGTGACGACTCAAAAAACGAATAACTACCCCACTTATCAAATTAAAAATCCTGGTAAACAATAAGCCCGTTATTGCGCTTTATGATTCTGGAGCCAATATCTCAGTTATTACTCGCATCAACAGCCGTACTTATTGCCATATCCCACCTAAAGGAAAAAAAAGTCGTGATTTCCGACTTACAAATATTAGGGTCCGCTACAATGTTCACAGAAAGTAATTCTGGCAATAGATTTTTCATCACATTCACCGATGAATACAGCAGATACTGTAGAATATATTTCCTGAAACATAAAAGTGAAGCTTTTAGTAAATTTATAGAATACAAGAAAGAAACGGAAAAATTTACAGGAAAGAAAATAAAAGTGCTACAGACAGATAATGGCAAAGAATACATAAATAAAGAATTTAATACTTACTTAAAAGAAGAAGGTATTGTGAGACGATTGGCAGCACCATATACACCACAACATAATGGATTAGCTGAAAGAAAAAACCGGACTATTTTAGAAAAAGCAAGATGCATGCTTATTGAGTCAAACTTACCTGAAATGTTTTGGGCTGAAGCTGTGAGTACTGCAAACTATATTACCAACAAAGGCAAACAACTTCATAACACCATTTGAAAGGTGGGTTGGTTATGCACCTTCAGTCAAACATTTCCAACAATTTGGTGTAAAGGCGTATATTCTGATGAAGACGAAACTCAAAAAATATTCTGCCAGAGCCCAAGAAGGGATATTTGTGGGATACCCAGAATACTCCAAAGGTTATAGAATTTGGGTTGACAGTAAAAATAAGTTATTATCAGTAGAGATGTAAAATTTACAAATACAATGTTTTGCCAAAAAGAAGAAAAGACTTCACCATCTGAAAATAAAATACCTGAAAGAAAAGAATTACAATTAATTGAAGATGAAGTTAATTTAAATGAAAACGTCATAGAGTCTGTAAAACATGAAGAAACTTCAGAGCAACCTGAAACTGATGAAGAAACATTTGAAGATGCATATCCTGAAAAAGAAGAAAGAGTGGCAACACAAGAAAATTCTCAACAAGAAATCATAAGACCACAAAGACAAAGGAGACAGCCAGCATGGATGATAGATTATGAAACAGAACAAATAAACATGCTTACCTATGAGATGACTTACTTTTCTAAAGAAGAACAGGATGAAGCTTGGCATAATGCAATAAAAACAGAAATGAAAGCTCACATAAGTAACCAGACTTGGACAATTATACCTAAACAAGAAGAAATGAAAATCATAGACCACAAAATGGTTTTGAAAACAAAAATAGGACCAGATAATAAAGAAAATAAGAAGGCCCGACTGGTTGCTAGTGGGTTCTCCCAAAGACCAGGTATAGATTATAATGAGACCTTCGCACCTGTAGCAAAGATGAGCTAAATAAGATCTGTGATTGCACTATCTGTAAAACAAAATTTAGAACTGAATCAGATGGATGTAACAACAGCATATTTGAATGGAGAACTGGATGTGGATATACGAGGGGTGATCAATAAGTAATGATAATCAATATGAAACAGAACTATTAGTATAAAAAAAGTATTTTATTTTTCAACATAGTCTCCTTGCAAGTTAATACATTTAGTGTATCTTTTTTCTAAGCCCATGATTCCCTTAGAAAAAAATTCTTTGTCTTGACCCTCCCAAAATGCCTCTACTGCGGCCATCACTTCACTATTGTCCGCAAATTTGTTGCCCCGGAGGTGTTCTTTGAGCCGAGGAAAGAGGTAGAAGTCACTGGGAGCTAGATCTGGCGAATAGGGAGGGTGTTTGAGCAGTTCGAACCCCGTTTCTTCAATGGCAGCCATCGCAACTGCGGCTTTGTGAGCCGGGGCGTTGTCTTGGTGAAACAGCACTCCAGCGCGTAGTTTACCGCGTCTTTTTGACTTAATAGCTTCTCGCAATCTTCTTATTTGGCCTGCGTAGTAAGAGCCTGTTATAGTGGCCCCCTTTTCCAAATATTCCACCATAATAATTCCTTCTGCATCCCAGAAAACAGACGCCATAACCTTTCCCGCAGAACTTGACACTTTGAATTTCTTCGGCGTTGGTGAGGAAGCTCGTTTCCAAGTCATTGATTGTTGTTTGGTTTCGGGATCAAAGTGGTGGATCCAGGTCTCGTCCATGGTCACAAAACGCGACAAAAAAATTTCTTTATTGGCCTGGAACTTTTGAAGATTCACCCTCGAAATGTCGACTCGTTTCTTTTTTTGCTCGTCCGTTAACATTCTCGGTACCCAACGCGCAGAGACCTTTTTCATATGCATTTTGTTGACAATGATTTTTTGAACGTTGCCATAGGAGATCCCTGTGACCTCAGCTACATGCCTTACGGTCACCCTTCGATCGGCCAACACGATATCTTCCACTTTTTTGACGTTTTCTCCAGTAAGGGACGTGGAAGGGCGTCCCTCGCGATGTTCATCTTCAGTGGAGGTTCTGCCCAGCTTAAATTCCTTTGCCCAGCGTGCGACTGTGGAATATGGAGGAGCAGACTCCCCCAATGTTTCCTCTAAGTCGCTGTGTATGTCTTTGGTAGACATTTTTTCAGGCAGAGGTACTTGATGACAGCTCTTATTTCATTTTTCTCCATTTTGATGTTTTCTCTTCGACAGTTCGTATTCAAATGAATGTATCTCCCGGTAATGGTGTCCTATTTATACATTTTTTTGAAGCTGAAGTAGTGGATATATAAGCAAGCAGAAAAAAAATAATTTGGGTTTTTGTGCGTTCTAGAAATACTCGATTATCATTACTTATTGATCACCCCTCGTATTTATGAAAATACCAGCAAATCTTGAAGAATATTTAACAGAAATTATAATGGAAGAAATTGAAAAAAAGGATCTTACCTTATGTATAAAAGCTAGAGAAATGTTACAAGATATTATGAAAATAAAAGGAGAAAAAGTATGTAAACTACAGAAGGCATTATACTGTCCGAAACAATCTTGGTAGGCAATGGCACAAAAAATTAGATATGGAATTGAAAGAAATGGGTTTCACTCCCTGCATCCCTGCATTTACATACTAAACCGAAAAGGAGGAGAAAAAGTCATTATTTCCATATATGTTGATGACCTACTTATAGCCTATCCACAGAGATTACTAGGAATTGATTTTAAATATGAAGAAAAAGGAATAAAATTATATCAAGGAAAATATATAAAAGACTCGCAGATCCCTGCATTTACATACTAAACCGAAAAGGAGGAGAAAAAGTCATTATTTCCATATATGTTGATGACCTACTTATAGCCTATTCTTCGAAAAGTTTATTAAATAAAATAAAGGATAGACTAAAAGAAAAGTTTGAAATGAAAGATTTGGGAAAACCACAGAGATTACTAGGAATTGATTTTAAATATGAAGAAAAAGGAATAAAATTATATCAAGGAAAATATATAAAAGACTCACTACAAAAGTTTAAGATGGAAGAATGCAATCATGTCATGACTCCAATGGAAACAAAACTATCTCTAAAAAAGAATGATAGTATAGATAAAGACATAACTTACAAAAACTTAATTGGGACCTTGATATACCTAGCTATTGCTACCAGACCTGACATTATGTTTCCAGTCAGTTATTTGTCACAATTTAATGATTGTTATGACCATGAACATTTCAAAGCAGCAAAACGTGTGCTCAGGTATCTTAAAGGAACAATAGATGTCGGATTGATTTTCAAGAAAACTGGAGATGATCTACAAGGAATGGCTGATGCTGATTGGGCTGGATGGAAAATAGATAGAAAATCTTTCTCCGGATACTGTTTTAAGTATGGAGGCAGCTTGATCAGCTGGTCTTCAACCAAACAAAAGTGTGTGGCCCTGTCGACAGCCGAGGTGGAGTATGTTTCATTGACACACGCTACCAAAGAAGGCATACATTTGAAATTGCTGTTCAAGGATCTTGGAATTGATACAGAAAAAATAATCATCTACTGTGACAACCAGGCTGCTATGAAGATTGCATCAAATGATATGGTTAATTCTAAATCCAAGCATATGGACCTAAAGCTGCATTTCATCAGGGATTGCATACAGAGAGGCATAATAAAGCTCCAGTACAAATGCTCCGAAGACATGAAAGCAGACATATTCACGAAAAGCCTACCTGGACCAAGACTGCAAAAATTGAGGCTATTTTTCGCGGATAGCTTGTGAGGAGGAGTGTTGAAAATGGCACATCACTATTCGCGACATACTTAGTGCGGTAGTGCCCCATGACTATGTCACTGTCATTCTTTCTGTCTCTGTAAAAATGTCGACGCCTCCTGTTCCGTTAAATACACAGAATTAAAATGTAAAACTCTGCTTGCTTATAATTAATAAAATATATAAAAGAAGATAACGTGTTTCTCTGCGAGCCATAACTCCAACAACTATATCTAACAATATGGATACACTAAAATATTACAATCATTGAATACCTAATACATCCGAAAACTTATAATGTTTCACAACACATAAAGCCTTCGTGAATACATCAGCTGGCATCTCAGCTGAAGGCAAATACTTCACATTTACAATTTTATTTACAACACATTCTCTACTAAAGTGAAACTTAATGTCTATGTGTTTTGTACGCTTGTGAAACATTGGATTTATAGTTTCTGATTTATCGTTTAACAAATCAATGGTATACAAAGGAGATGGGGACTTTTGGGCCCAAATGTAATAAGTTGAGGTATTGCTCAAAAAAAGGTTATATTTTTTTATATCAAAATGTTATAAATGTCCTCAATTGACAATCTGGAAAATGAGAAATCCAATAATTAAATTAAGGTTACGAATTATTCGAATGCGATTCAATTATAATCGATTAACGTTACAGAGATTATGAAAGTGCTTTAGTATTTACATAAATGCTTTCACCAGATGATTAATTAATTTAAAATTATTAAATCTATTAGGATTAAAGTATTAAGAGTTTAAACTAATTAAATATCTACGTAATTAAAATAAATCTATTCACGTTTATTGATCGATTATTGTATTTTTAATCTGTGCTAACTCTGACTTGACTGCGTCATGAGTGACATGACATCGACACTCGTTACGTATCGAACTATAGATCGACACAGAGAACCCCGCCTAAACGTTGAACTTGACTGACTTGTTATTTTGAATTCTACGAACGGCGTATCGATTGGATATTGAATAACATCATGGATCGTTGTGTAAATTGTGACATAGCGACTAGTTGCTGTAATACACTGGGTCGTCGAGTTTTGGATGATGAAATTATACTAGCAGTGTAATTCGACAATGGCTTGCACCACAATCTGTTAGCACTAACTCAATTCCTGTTTATTAGCTCAGCAGCGTCTAACAATAAACATACATGTGTATGGATATGTATGTTTATTGTTATAAGTAGATATATAGATAGGTCAACATCGGGCAGAGTAAATTAAATCAAATCATTTATTCACATAGAACATAGGTATTGTACAATAAAGTTGTTATAAAAATATAGTGAGCCGGGTACATTCTGCCCTGTTACAAGTTACAGAATATAAAAAATAATCATGTTATCTGTTATTAAAAACCTTTTGGATCTTTCAGGTAAACAGCAGTGACCATGTTTGCCAAGCTTGCTGGGATTTGGCTCAGAGTTTACCTCTTAGTGAACATAGACATCCTAGTCACCGTAGTGTTTGTCTCCGATGTGAACTTTCTCTTACATCCAAAGTCAGCCATTTACTTCACACTGGCTCACCTCGTAAATTGAGAATTTATAATGTTATTCAAGAGTGGATTATGCCTAAAGCTGTAAGTTGAATTACACACCGAGTTTACATTGTGTTTTATAAATGCTTTTGTTCATATTCAAATTATTTTTTTAAATACAGAAATGATCATGTATTGTTTGTTGCAGATAGAAGTAACCAGTCACTTAAGCCATACTTCTTGGGTGGCTGCGGACAGAGCTGCTGTCAAGGCAAGGCTGTAGGCATATGGATTATAGGCTGCTGCGCCCATGTTATGTCAATATAATGGTATCTTAGTTGGGCTAGGTGCCAAGAAAATATAGTACCACAAGTACAATTCCGAGATGACGTTCTTGTTATAATTGAAGATGAATCATCTTCCGAGCCTTTATTCCCAAGTTTATTTGGGGTCGGCTAGTAGTTCAACCGGTTTTACCTGAATTTCAGTTTTTCCAAGGAGCGACTGGCATCGGACCTCCGCAACCCTAAGGGAGAACTGAAATTCGAAGATTGAACTAGTTGTCAGTTTATTTGAGGGCACTGACTTCCCAGTAACGATTGCCATAGATGTTCATGACAACCGGGACCGACGGCTTAACGTGCTCTCCGAGGCACGGGCGTGAATCACCGCCAAACTTCCAAACTCCGGGCTGCTATTAGGAATTTCCTAAGAAAAACCCAAAAACACTTTTTGGCCCAACCCGGGATTTGAACCCGAGACCTCTTGATTAGCAGTCGCATACGCTAACCACTAGACCAACGAGGCAGTTATAATTGAAGATGAATAATAAATATTACTAAAAACGATTTTCATTTTTAAACATCATCTCCTTCCCACTCTACAAAATATATAGGTAATATTTCATACTATCTAAATTATATTAAAAGAAAAATCCCGACTGCTAAGCGTATTAAAACAACCTATTTCGTCGAAGGATGCATATGGTTTAATTTTTTTTTAATATTTTTAAAATCAATTCTTAAAACCCTTTATATTGATACCCCACACGATCAGTTTGGAGGAAAAAGATATGGGTCGCCCATAATCTTAAGGCGTCCAAAAGCCGCCATTTTTTCAATTTTAATGTAGCCAGTGATACTCGCAAGTTTAAGACGAATGGATTGACGTAAGAATCATAAAAATCGGCTTACGCGTTTGGTATACACAACGCCAAGAAATACATACAAATATATGTAGAAGTATGTGTCTGGTAGGTGTGCGGTAATAAATTGAAACACTCACTGTTCGGGTAGTTGTTTACTGTCACTTAATTACACAGCACAAGCAGATCACAGATTTTAGAAAAAGTACAGAAGGGTTATAGACTTATAGGAGAAAGCAAGAGGGAAACGAAGAAAAGTTCACAAGCACAGCAATACGTATAGAATGGTTCAACGAACAAGCGGATAGCGGGCAGCGCGTCAGAGGGTTGTGTGCCGACTGGCGAGTCCTCCGGGCGCTAAGAGCGGCGGGCGCGCAGGCCGGCCGCATTCCAATGAACCGGTTTCGGCCGGGGACAACATCTGTTGGGATAAACGTTATCTACTGTGGCGCGCCCGATCGCTGTCCGTTTGTTCATTGAATTACAAATAAAATATAATATTATTAACATATGTGAAACAAACAATAAATATTAATATTTATGACATTGATTAACGTAAAAATTAATATACATAATTCGCTACACCACCCCCCTCCAGAGACCGGGTTACGGGCGATAATAGTCGGGAAATTTGACCTTACGCCCTGACCGTGTCTTTTTGACAATGTTATCGTCAGCGTCAGGTAACTTCTGGTTATCCCGAAGTGTGTTGTGTGTGTCTGTCTGGATGTTTGTGGGAGTGTGGTTGTGGTTGTCTCTGTGTGTTTGAGTGTCAGGTATTGTATTTGTGGAGTCACGCAGTATGAATGCCGGTTTTAGACGGTCTATTGATACCGTGACCTGTTTACCGTTAACCAGTATTTTGTACACCTTCTCACCGCGTGAAATAACCTCGTGAGGGCCTGTGTATGCAGCTGTTAGTGAACGACCTATAGTGTCGTCCCGGAGAAAAACGTGTGAAGCCGAGGGTAAATCCTTAAAAATAAATACTTTACCGCTACGGTTGTGATGGGCTGCTGGGGCAGGCTGTAAGCTCCTTGCGAAACTACGAAGCCGTGATAAATACTCCGTCATATCTAAAGTTTCTTCTGTGTGGGGGTTGAAAAATTCCCCTGGAAGCCGGAGCGGCTGCCCATACACAAGCTCGGCTGATGACGCTTGTAAATCCTCCTTGTACGCACTGCGGATACCCAACAACACGAGAGGGAGGTACTCGACCCAGGCTTCGTGAGTGTGGCAGGTTATTGCGGCCTTTAGTTGCCTGTGGAACCTCTCCACGAGCCCATTACAGGCTGGATGGTAAGCCGTAGTCTTACGATGCTGGAAACCGGTGACGAGTGACAGTTTTTTGAACAGGGCAGCTTCAAACTGCCTACCCCTGTCTGTCACTATGTCTGTAGGACAACCAAACCTAGCGATCCATCCGCTAACTAACGCCTTTGCCACTGTCTCGGCGGTAATGTCAACCAGAGGGATAGCCTCGGGCCATCTCGTGAAGCGATCTACAGCCGTAAGGCAATAGCGGAAGCCTTGACATAGTGGCAAGGGTCCGATCAGGTCGATGTGGACGAAAACAAACCTGGATTGTGGTAAATTAAAAGTACCTATTTGAGAAAAGACGTGTCTGGTAACCTTTGAGCGTTGACAAGCTAAACAAGTACGTACCCAGTGTCTACAGTCTTTCCTTACTTCAGGCCACACGTAACGCTCGGAGATAAGCTTGGCGGTGGCATTAGCGCCAGGGTGACTCAGGCAGTGTAAGCTTTCGAACACCTGTCTACGTAACAGCTTAGGAACGAATGGCCTCGGAGTAGTGCTACCGATGTCACAGTATAAGTTACTCTGAGAGCCAGGGATCTTGATTTGTTTGAGCTGTAGTGAGGTGTTGCCTGTTAGGAGCTTTAACAATTCGTCGTCAGAAGCTTGAGTCACTGCGATTTTCTCAGGATCGACTGGTTGTGTAATTTCCTCGATTCTAGAAAGCGTGTCGGCTACCACATTGTTCTTGCCTGATATGTGTCGAATATCTGTGGTGAATTGAGATATCAGATCTAGGTGTCGGAACTGTCTAGGGGAGCAATTTTCCTTCCTGGTGTTAAAAGCAAAGGTGAGGGGCTTATGGTCTGTGTACACAATGAAGTCTCGTGCCTCCAGCATGTGCCTGAAGTATTTGATACTCTCGTAGATCGCGAGTAGCTCACGGTCGTAAGGCGAGTACTTTACTTGAGCTGGATTCAGTTTGCGTGAAAAGAAAGCGAGTGGCTGCCAAGCGCTACCTTTCAGCTGTTGCAGAACAGCTCCGATGGCCTTGTCTGATGCATCCGTGACTAATGCAAGCTTTGCACTGCAGTCAGGATGCGCTAACATGGCGGCTTGACACAAACTATCCTTACAGCTTTCGAAGGCCTCCAGTTGTACTGCTGAAAAGTGTACTGGAGTGGAGCCCTTAACTGAACCAGTCAACAGCTCGTTTAACGGTGCCTGATGAGTAGCTGCCTTAGGAATGAACCTACGATAAAAATTTAACATCCCTAAAAACCGTCGGAGTTCTTTTACCGTTTTCGGAGTGGGGAAGTTCTTGATGGCTTCGACCTTTGATGGAAGTGGTGTTGTCCCTTCAGCTGTTACATGATAACCTAAGAAAGTTGCCTCAGACACGCCAAACGTACACTTGGAACTATTTATTACCATGCCGTATTTTCTGAGTCTATCGAAGAGCTGACGCAGGTGCTGTTTATGGCTTGCCTCGTCCTTCGAGAAGACCAGAAAATCATCAAGGTACGCGTATGTGAAATCAAGGCCTCTCAGCATTTCATCGACGAACCGCTGAAATGTTTGTCCGGCGTTACGAAGTCCAAATGTCATATATGGAAATTCATAAAGGCCGAACGGTGTGGTGATGGCTGTTTTCGCGATGTCGTCAGGGTTGACCTTGATTTGGTTGTAAGCCTTTTCAAGGTCAATTATGGAAAATACTGTACAACCTGAGAGGCTATGAGCGAAGTCCTGGATGTGGCGTATGGGGTATCGGTCTGCGATGGTCCGCGCGTTTAGCATCCTATAATCACCACAGGGACGCCAGCCATCATTCTTCTTTGGTGCCAGGTGAAGGGGTGATGACCATGGAGATTTAGAAGGTCGGCAGATACCACTCTGCAACATGGTCTCGAATTCGGCCCTCGCGATTTTAAGTTTGTCGGGTGCTAATCGGCGAGGTGTACTAGATACAGGCGGACCAGGTGTTGTTTTGATGTAGTGTAGTGTTTTGTGTGAGGCCGTACTATGTACGCCATGTGGGCGAGTGATGTCGGGGTATTCACGTAGTATGTCGTGGTACTTGGAATTACCAGAAATTACCTTAACTGAAGATATCGCGTCTACCGAACGCGCAGGTGACGCCGGGGTCGCGAGCGTAGTGCTGTTGTCTATCAGGCGTTGACCTCTGCAATCAACAATTAAATTATAATAAGACAAAAAATCCACGCCTATTATCGCCTTCGTAACGTCGGCAACAATAAATCGCCAAGCGAAATCACGGCGCAACCCCAAGTTTAATTTTAAGTTAATAAAGCCGTATGTAGCTATCTGTGTTCCGTTCGCCGCACAGAGTCCGAACTTCGTCTTGTCTCGACGTCCTTGTAGGGCCGATCGGGGGTACACGCAGAGGTCACTGCCCGTGTCCACTAAAAACTGCGTAGCTGACCTGCGATCGGTGACAAACAGGCGACCAGAACTTAAGCAATCATCGGCCGCCATTAGTGATTGCCTTTCACGTTTCCCGCCGGTTGGTAGTCACAAGGCTTTAAACATTTTCGTGCTCGTTCGCCGAAGTTTTGGTGGTACCAGCACTGCGGGTGTAGCCTATACGCCGAATGTGATCTGGTCGAGATTGAGCGGTGGCGGCTGCGATTACGGTTTTTCGACCTACCGCGTTCCCGTGACATTCTGTCTATTTTTTCAGTTAACATCGCGACTTGTTTAGTTAACACGGCCACTTCAGAACTATCACTGCGCGATGTAGAGGCGATGGCTAGTGTTGAGGTTGTTGGTGCCTGCAGGCCGACAACGTCAGTAATCCGGTCGGCTAGGTCGGCCAGGTCCTCCATCGGGCTCTTCAGTTGCGAAGCAATTATGGTTTGCGTACCACTGGGAAGTCGACTGGTCCAGATGGTGCGCAGGAACTCCTCTGGTACTCCAGGTCCGGCCAGGTTCACCAAGTGGCGGTAAAACTGCGATGGCTTTCTGTCCCCCAACTCCTCGTGAATCAGTAGCTGTTTTATCTTCTTCTCACGAGATGCTGAAAGCCGTTTTATCAGCTCGCTCTTTAGTTTTTCGTATTTATTTGTCGGTGGGGGGTAGGTAATAATGTCCTCGACTTCGCTTGCATACTGGGGATCCAGATTGCCCGTGATGTAATAAAATTTAGTTTCGTCCGTCTTGATATTCGACAGGGCGAACTGCGCCTCCATCTGCGAAAACCACAGGGCTGGTTTCTCAGCATAGAACGGAGGAATCCTCACGCCTACTCGGAATGTTTCCGGCGATTGAATGTCAGCTTCACGCTGTGCCTCTCTCGGTCCTCCTTCAGGCATTTTTACCGTGTACTTCGGGGTCACCACTGTAGAAGTATGTGTCTGGTAGGTGTGCGGTAATAAATTGAAACACTCACTGTTCGGGTAGTTGTTTACTGTCACTTAATTACACAGCACAAGCAGATCACAGATTTTAGAAAAAGTACAGAAGGGTTATAGACTTATAGGAGAAAGCAAGAGGGAAACGAAGAAAAGTTCACAAGCACAGCAATACGTATAGAATGGTTCAACGAACAAGCGGATAGCGGGCAGCGCGTCAGAGGGTTGTGTGCCGACTGGCGAGTCCTCCGGGCGCTAAGAGCGGCGGGCGCGCAGGCCGGCCGCATTCCAATGAACCGGTTTCGGCCGGGGACAACATCTGTTGGGATAAACGTTATCTACTGTGGCGCGCCCGATCGCTGTCCGTTTGTTCATTGAATTACAAATAAAATATAATATTATTAACATATGTGAAACAAACAATAAATATTAATATGTATGACATTGATTAACGTAAAAATTAATATACATAATTCGCTACATATACATACGTATCCCATTATCTTCTTTCGGCAGTCGGGTAAAAAATGACAATCGCACTTCAAAAATAGGCTGTTACGTACCTAACTGTTGTGATCAGTTGGATTTATTATAAAATTATTTAATTATTAGTAAGGTCTGGATTAAAATATTGAAGTATAATTAATAGATATACGGATAATGTAATTTATTTAAGAGATAATTGTATTCTTGTGCTGAGCAACACTGAAATGTGGGACGTGACGTAATATTGTCATTTCTGTGGGTGGAGAGAGAAATGTTATAAATAGCAGTTATTAGTTGAATGAAGGCATTCATTCGCTGTTTGTCAGTCGAGAAGCTCAGTTGTGTTATCAATATTAAACTGTGAATGTGTACCTACCCTAAAGTGTAGAATATTAACCGTTCAGTAAAGCGGTTTCGTCATAATTCAGAAGTGGTACGTGACCACGAACACGATGTCTCGGCAAAAGTAAAACCGTGAGTTTCATTGCAATATTCTAAAGGAAGAAACATTCTTACAGTTGTTAAAATTAGACAGATGTAAAGAAACAGAATTTTTGACAAGTGGATTAAATTTTAATATTAAGCACTGTTATTTGAAATGAAACTATAAGAAATTGGTTTAGCCACATAGGTGTTCTATTGTTTAACGAATTGCCATGAAGTTGTGCTAACATTCAGCCCTTTTAGAAGTACTATATAGCCATGTAGGTGTGCTAACATTCAGCCTTTTGGAAGAACTATATAGCCATGTAGGTGTGCTAACATTCAGCCTTTTGGAATTACTAAATAGCCATGTAGGTGTGCTATTATTCAGCTTTTTGAAGTACTATTTAGCCATGTAGGTGTGCTATAGATTAGCCATGTAGGTGTGCTATAGATTAGCCATGTAGGTGTGCTATAGATTAGCCATGTAGGTGTGCTATAGATTAGCCATGTAGGTGTGCTATAGATTAGCCATGTAGGTGTGCTATTGATTAGCAGTGTAGGTGTGCTATAGATTAGCCATGTAGGTGTGCTATAGATTAGCCATGTAGGTGTGCTATAGATTAGCCTTGTAGGTGTGCTATAGATTAGCCATGTAGGTGTGCTATTGATTAGCAGTGTAGGTGTGCTATTGATTAGCCATGTAGGTGCGCTATCATTCGGCTTTTTGGAAGTACTATTTAGCCATGGAAGTGTACTATCATACAACTTTTTGGAAGTAATATTTACCCATGTAGGTGTGCTGTCATTCAGCCTTTAAGAAGTACTATTTAGTCATGTAGGTGTGCTATCATTCGGCTTTTTGGAAGTACTATTTAGCCATGGAAGTGTACTACCATTCAACTTTTTGGAATTAATATTTACCCATGTAGGTGTGCTGTCATTCAGCCTTTTAGAAGTACTATTTAGTTATGTAGGTGTGCTATTGTTCTGTTTTTTGGAAGTAATATTTACCCATGTAGGTGTGCTGTCATTCAGCCTTTTAGAAGTACTATTTAGTCATGTAGGTGTGCTATCATTCAGTTTTTTGGAAGTATTATTTACCCATATAGGTGTGCTATCATTCATCTTTTGAAAGTAATATTTACCCATGTAGATCTGCTGTCATTCAGCCTTTTGGAAGTACTATTTAATCATGTAGGTGTGCTATGATTCAGTTTTTTGGAAGTATTATTTACCCATGTAGGTGTGCTATCATTCATCTTTTGAAAGTAATATTTACCCATGTAGATGTGCTGTCATTCAGCCTTCTGGAAGTACTATTTAGTCATGTCAAGGCAGTTTCACTACTGATCATGAAGGCAGTTTTATTCTAAATTAGTGTGAAAGCTTCACTTCCGAGTGCCTCAGAAGACGCCACCGAAGGTCTTCATCGAACCATGTTGATGAGGTACCCGTGATCATGAAACGTATCTCGGAAGGACTGATCCCAGGTGACCTGAAGATTATAGAAGCAGTACAGAAGAGCTAAAGTAAGATTGCTCCAATTAAGAACGTCATTCCCGACTTTAATTCTGACAATAAATCCCAAGATATTGAGCGTTGGCTAGAAAAGGTGAATGAATACGCAATCATTTATGATTGGAGTGAAATGCGATCGATTTACTATGCTCTTCAAAAGCTTTGCAGATTAGCCAAGAGATGGTACGAATCTTAATCAAAGCTCAATTACTCGTGGAAGAAATGGTAGTCAACAATGAAAAAGGCTTTTCCAATTGAGGAGAACTTTGGAAAAGTTGTGAAGTAGTGTAGTAGAATTGAAACTTTTGAACATTTTTTATGTTAAGTAACCGTTACTTAATGTGAAACTGATGTCCGAAAGGCGGTAGTTTGCATAATTTATGAAATAATTTTAGAAAGGTATTAAGAGTTAACTCTGGTGATCCTATCACAATCGATCTCGTGAATTTAATTGACGTTTATTCAGGTCAACAACTGCATCTCAATACTACAACCTCTATAAAAACTGTATGTATTAGAACTAGTCCAAGCCAAGAGTATCACTTGCATCAGGGTTGTTATAGGATAAATAGTGGTAGATATTTCATATTTATCTCTTCATTATCGATATCTCCTTTCAAACTCGAAGAAGTCTTAAAGCTACTCCGCGATGCCGGATTTGCTTTGAAGCTTTCTAGATGTAGTTTTTAGAACTATTGGATATTTAGGTTTCTGCAGAAGCCCAGTGAAAGTAAAATAACTGTTGTTAAGTACGAAGTAACGTCCATTCAGTGCGCCAATTTCTGGGGCTAGCAGGCTATTTTCGCATATTTGTCAAGGGATTTGGTGAGATTGTCAGACCTGACTAATTTGTTATAGAAGGATGCGCCTTGGAAATGGGAACACGATGAAGAAAATTCGTGTATTACCCAAAAAAAAAAAAAACAACATTAGTAGATCAACCTTTACTGGCTTTGTAGGATCTGAAATTAGAAATAGAGTTGTAGAGAGTACCGATGCCCGTTGCTTGGGACTAGGAGGAATATTGGTGCAGAGGCAAGCCAACTCTAGAATATTGAGACCTATAGCCTATTTCAGCATAGACTTGTGCTTGCTCGTTCACTATAGGGAGCGATCCGATCTAATACAGTTACCCATGGCATATACCATGTATGCATAGTACATGCATATGCACCATGAAATAGAAACTAAGTAGATTTAAGACATTAAAAGTAACAAAAAAATTGCATAGCGTAGAAATTGCATAAATGTAAATAACCTAAGTCTCTAGTATAGCTTCCTAAGAAAAGAAAGTAATCATAGTAAGAAAAGAGTAATTATATATATAGATGGTAAGCAATAAGTAAATAAATGTTTAAACAAATAGAACACACGTAGAAAACCTGTATTACAAGTTGAGTACTGCAATACAGTTGCCGCGGATGTTGAGATGAATATGAGAAAACGATAAAGAAAATATACTCAAAGTTCATACGTGACCCACCACATAAGAAGTAATGCCTTCAAAACTAACCAATAAATTTAAAATAACCCCTAATCTAAGACAGCTTTTGATAAATAGAGAAATAAACAAATAAATAGCTATGATATAAATTAATGTGTATGCAATAGATATTTAATAGATTCTGATATTTACCATAACTAGGTTATAGAAAGTAATTATATAAGCAGACAAACAAAGCAATTTAGAGATATGTATGAGTCACATACGTAAACATTATACTAAGATTTAGCTACATACGTTAAGAGTATTATCAAAAAAAATAAAAAATTATAAAACGTGTTGAAAAAATAAAATATTCACCACCAAAGGTCCCAGATTTTGTTTGGGGAGAATACGCGGTCCGGACTCAGAACCGTTACCCAAATGAACTAGTTCAGTACTTCCTTTAGTTCCTTTAGTACACTAGTTCAGTGTTGATTCAGAGCAAGTGGCAATGAACTACGTACTACGAAGTGACTAGTTCAGTACTATAGTTCCTTTAGCACATTTAGTTCATATAACCTCACTTTTCCTAAACACCTTTTACCTCTGCTCTCAGATTGTCAAAATCTGAAAAAAATTCAGTGATTGTTTGTTAATATAGTAACTATCAGTCGACACCAATTTTATCTTTTTACATCTAGGCCCAAAATTGTATGAAAGCGTATCCATCTCCTTTTGTGTGATTTTGATATAGTAAGTAAGCTTCTTAAATAAACAGCTTCTTTACATGCTTCTGTAATAGCCATATATTCGGCCTCACTACTAGATAAGGCTACAGTAGTTTGTTTTTTAGTTTCCCAAGAAATTACACAACCAGACAAAGTGAAACAATATCTTGTATACGACATTTGCACCCCAATCTGCATCTACATATTCTTCTAATACTGAATTTCCATCAGCAGTATACTTCAAACCACAATTTTTAGTAAATTTTAAATATCTCAATAGACGCTTTACATATGCACAATGTTTTCTAGAATAGCAATTGTTAAATTGACTCAAATATCCAACTGTATTAGTAGGTCTGGTTAGAACTGCTAAGTACATTAGACAACCAACAACTTGCTGATATGGGTATTTCCCAACATAGTTTTCACCCTTAGATACATGCAACTTAGTTTCCATAGAAGTCTGAATGGGTTTGCAATGACTCATGTTAAATTTTTGCAACACCTGTTCAATATAATCAGACTGGTTCAATGTAATAGTTTTCTCAGATTTATTAACACTTCTTTAATAAGACATCTTGCTTTTTCTAAGACTGTGCGATTGAATCTTTCACATAAACCATAAACCACCTGTGCTTTAAATATCTTAAAATACTCCATAGCCTCATTTTTGTGCTTCAGAAAATAAGTTTTGCGACTGTAATCATAGACAAATAACAAGAAATACCTTGCTCTTCCTATCGATGTAGTCTCCATAGGGCCACAAATGTCTGTGTGCACTAATCTAGCAAGTTACTGCTTCTCTGACCACTGCCTTTAAATGGTAAGCGACACTGTTTACCTTCACACCATGTTGTACAAGAAGCCTTGCCTTGCCATGTTACTCCTGACACAACTGATGCAGCCAAATACTCCTGGAATACCAAGTTTACTTTGTATACCCCATTGACCTATACTGCTGTAGCGACTAACCGTTGCTTTTTATTGTAAACACAACAGCCTTTATCTGTGAAAGACAGACTCTTTCTTTTTTTAATTAGTTGACTGACTGACAGTAGGTTAGTAGTCAGAGATGGTATACAGCATACGTCTTCTATCACGATGTCGTACTCGCAATCATCAGTTGAAGTCGTTATTTTAACATTGATAGAACATAATATTGTAATCTTCTCACTATTAGCTACGACAATTCCTTTATTTTACTGCACTTAAAAATACTGCACTAAATGCGTTTGATTGCATTCTTACTTTATTTTTCTTATTTGCTGAATTATTTTCGTTATTCATGCACTGATTTTTGTAATGGCCGACTTGTTTACACCGGTAGCATTTCACCATCTTGGTGTTTGACTTCGACGGAACAGTGCTACCAACATCCCAATTTTTGTTGGCCATAGACAAATTATTCTTATTTTGTTTTGCATGATTTGAATGACTGACGAAAGCACAGTTCATTTCACTCTCGTTGTAATCTACCGACTCCATGTCTAATAATTTTGTCTAGAAATCAAAGAACGTTCTGCTGGAAGATAATACTCCTCTGATAAGTCCTTCATCATTTTCAAGTGTTGAAACACAAAGACTAATTTCTGCTCGCAACAAGAGAGTTTTAAAAACGCGAAAAATCATTAAAATATACATGTCGGCGCGATAAGTTAATTACAGTTTGTAATTACGTACTAAATAATTAATTCAGGATAATCAAATCAATTTTAAAAGTACTATAATCCCTTAGTACATTTTCTAACCTTTATTATCAATTCAATTGATTTTGTATTTTTATTAGGAGTTTTAAATGCTCAAATTAAGTGGTGAATTATGTGAAATGTTTTATTAACTTAATCACATTATAAATTCCTATTGTGATTTGTAAACATCAATCGGTGTGTTTTTATCTTACGGAAGTAACATTTGATTTAAAAGGAAATCTAAACTGAAATGGTGTCCATATTGCTGCTTTTGATAAAAACACATCCGATTTAAAATAATGTCAGCTAAACTTTAGTTTAATCTTTTAAAATTACTAATAAATTCAGTTAGTATTTGTTGATTTATAACGAATACATTCGTTACTTATTATATGGTCCACAATGTTAAATCATTATAAGTTAGTTCCGGTGGCGTGATCGGCCATATTGTTTTCTTAGTTTTGAATTGTCTTGGAAAGTAAAACTAGTGATTTGGATTCAGTCTGCCTTTGGAAATAATAGAGAGTGGAAGACTCAGAAAAATCCTGTGAGTAAATCGATTCTTATTAGTTGATTATTTAAGTGGTTGTAAAGCTAATATTAAGTGCATTGACTAAGTGTATAAATCATAACGTTTTCCTCTATTTTGGTGTTTTCATTATCCTGCAATGTCCGAGGAACAATAATGAGAGTGGTGACGTCAGCAATGCTGACGTCACTCTTTCTTAAAAACTTAGATGGCACGTCTGCTACGTTATCAGAAGTGCGAGATCTACCCACTTCTGCCGGACATTCTGCTACAAACAATGAAAATGTTTCTGTTTACGTTAGCGGCGTGTCCACTGAGTTCTTCTCGCGGATATTGCAGGTCATGAAAGGCATGACCGATCGTATGTTTAGACATTCTGAGAGAGTTAAAATTATTGACGTGTTTTTACCGTCGTACGATCCGGACGCCAGTATGCGTGAATTGTATCAACACGACAGATTATGATGTTAAGATGAAGGTTGGAAGTCTACTTAAAGGTCGTGCCAAGTTGTGGGTGGATAAATGGTTGATTTCCACATCCACCTGGCAGGGGTTGCGTGATTTATTAAATAAAACACCTAAACCCGAAAATAGGTACTCTCGAGACATTCTCCGATTCATAGAGAATACGTATGACAAGCCTAAAGATATTGCTCAGTTTCTGTCTCAGGCTTGGGTACTCTGGCGTCGCATCACAAAAGACAGATATCCGACGTGTACATTCTGCTCAAAAGTAGGCAAATATTTCAAGCGTGAACGTGAAATTATATCTAAATTAATTGTGCGGGTATAGTATAGTAAGTTTGCTTCTATACATATGAGAATTGGGAATGTTAAGATTAAAGCTGTTTGATAGCTGTGCAGAATGTTCGCTTATACGCGAGACTCTAACAGCTGAGTTACCTGGGATAAGAATGAATGAGGTTAGCTATTTAAAGGGTATTGGTAAGTTTACAATGTCCTCACTAACGAAAATAAAAACGGTATGTATTATCGACAATTTACAAGTAGTTTCAATTTCATGTAGTAGCTGATAATGAAATATATTCTGATGTCGTTATTCGTATAAATCCACTTGATAATACAAATAATGGTGTACCAGTCACGTCACAGAGTGTCAAACTGTTTCATCAACCGATAGTAAATGATCTAAGTGTTTTAACTTTGATAATTTAGATTGTAATCTATTGAAAATATTGCTTAACAAATTTGAACATGTCTTCATTAGCGGGTTCCCAAAAACTAGAGTTAATGACGGTGAATTAGAAATTTGACTAAAAGACCCTACTAAGCGAGTGGAATGTCGACCATACACTTTGAGTGCGGTTGAAAGGGAGAACTCCTTAAACACAAAATCATACGCGAAAGTAAATCTTCGTTTGCGAGTCTAATAATATTGGTCAGAAAGAAAATGGCGAGGACCGTAAGTGTGTTGACATCATAGAAATAAACAGAAATACCCTTAGGGACAATTACCCTTTAGCAATAATTTTAGACCAAATAGACCAACTGGTTGGTGGTAATTACTTCTCCACTTTTGATGGCAGCTGCATTGCGTCAGATTCCGTATAAATAATATTTGCAATGACATTTGGTCTAAGCAACGCCTGCTCGATTTATCAGCGTTGTATTAATAACGCGTCGATGCCATTATTGATTAAGCAGGTATGTCAGGTTTACGTAGATGACTAGGAAGTCAAGGAAAGGAAAGGATTCCAAATGTAAGAATTTCCAGGAATGTATCTCTAACATAGAGCAAATGTTTATTGCTTTGCAATGGTTTCTCAATTAATATCAGGGGGGTGTCACTCCGCAGTTTAGGTATAGTCGGCCGCCTGCCTGCCCGGAAGAGCATGCCGGTCGACTATACATAATCAGAACAGGTAAGTTACACGATAGAAAGAGACGCAACGGTAGGTAAATTTAATTGTAGTTGATTCGGCGCTGTGCGATCTGAATTGAACTTAATCTTTTGACGCCTAGGGTCCCGATTTCTTTAATTTAATTTTCGGAGTGAGTCTTCTGTATGAGTACTATTATGTATTCTGTGTTAATATTGAGAAAACTGCTTTCATTAAACGCTCCATTGAGTATTTGGGCAATAGAATAGCTGATTGGCAAGTTGGTCCAAGTCCAAGGAGAGTGTAGACTTCAACAATGGCACCGGTACCAACTACAGTTAAACAGGTCGGACAATTCAATAGTCTTGCTAGCTATTTCAGGCGTTTCATTCCCAATTTTTCCAGAGTTAAGATGCCTCTCTACGGCTTCAAAAAAAAAAAAAAAAAAAAAGAGACCAAATGAGACTGGAGCGGCAGACCCGATGAGGCTCGTAAGAAAATTATCCAATATATGTCTACTGCGCCTACCTTATCTTGATTTCAGGAAGATGTGCCAATTGAACTCTACACTGATGCCAGTAGCCTTGGGTACGGAGCTGTACTGGTCCAGAAATCCTTCCGTGGAGTCTAATTAATTCATACCACACATGGGTACATCATCCGGAATGGGAGAAAACCCTACAAAAACTGAAGCAATCTTCCTGGTTTGATAAGATACGCACCGGCGTGAGGAATTTTTTCGAAAACTGTACCGTACGTAGAACTTCAAAGGGGCCTTCGGTGCAACTCAGGTGCAACTACATCTTATTCGAAAACTCACTGCTCCATTTCAAGTAATACAAATGGACATCACTGGTAAATTGTGCAACAAAGACTCTCATGGATATGATGAGTGAATGAAAGGTTTGTGACCAGGTTCGTATGATATTCTTTCATTAGCGCCAGGAGTCAGCCGAGCAAATGGACAGGTGGAAAGTGTGATGGGTACGTTAAAAATGCTCTTACTATGATAAAAAACTATTACACCGAGAAATGGCAAGTCGCATTGTAGGTTGCCTTTAATTGTACAACACATCAAGTGACCAGTGTTGCACCCCTCACCCTCCTAACACGACAACAACATTGTTTTCCACCTGAGCTGCTGATATTGGTAAACATGGGCGATGAGTCAATGGATTTCATTTTACTAGAACAGCATGTACATCAAAGATACTCTTGCAGCACAATATAAAGAGCAGCGTTTTGATAAAAATAAGGCAAAACTAAAACCTTTCCAAAGGAGAGAATCCGTTCTCATAAAGAACAACCCAAATAGTCATACTTCTTTAGATTTGAAATACAGTGAACTATTTGAGATTTACAGAGTGCTGGGCAATAACCGCTACATGGTAAAAAGGGTGACAGGCCGAGGACAACCGCGTAAGGTGGCTCAAGATCAATTCGTAGAGCTCCTCAGCCAGGCAATCAGGCAACCGTGTCGGCGGAATCTGAAGAGGATGATGAACAACAACCTGGAACATCCCAGCGTATAACTCCAACACCGGAGCATCATTCATTACAAATCTGTCATGTGAATGTCTAATAAATTTGGTGAGTTCAATCCGTTACTAGAAAACCTGGTTTTCAACTAGAATTTGTGGGTGTGGTGAATTGAATACTTATAAAGATTATGAGACCTACTCAAAGACAAGCACTATTGCACTAGCATACCTATTGTGTTCGCAAAATATTGATAAGTTCCTTCACGTCTCATGCTTGCATTATTGCTGATATTTATAAAAATGTAGACCAGATGGCTATGTTAATAAGACCTTATACGAGAAGGTCTTTTAATATATTTTTTTTTTACATCCCGTGTGGACCACGATCATTAAAAATGATCCAGACCACACCATCGACCTAGACCCAATTCCTTTAGGGCCTCTGTGGACCACGGCGTTCAGGGCCGCCCAGACCGCAGCATCATCATTTTTGTTTTTGCTCCCGTGTGGACCACGATCATTAAAAATGATCCAGACCACACCATCGACCTAGACCCAATTCCTTTAGGGCCTCTGTGGACCACGGCGTTCAGGGCCGCCCAGACCACAGCATCATCATTTTTGTTTTTGCTCCCGTGTGGACCACGATCATTAAAAATGATCCAGACCACACCATCGACCTAGACCCAATTCCTTTAGGGCCTCTGTGGACCACGGCGTTCAGGGCCGCCCAGACCACAGCATCATCCTTTTCTATGATGACATAAATAATACAGGGTTACGTGGAGTAACTGTATTAAAAAAAAAAAAACAAAAAAAAAAAAGAAAAAGAAAAAAAAAAAGAAAGAAAAAAAAAAAAAAGAAAAAAAAAAAAAAGAAAAAAAAAAAAAAAAAAAAAAAAACATAATTACATATGTAGTGGCATGATGCAGTTGCATTGCCACATAAACATATTTCATTCCAATATCTAATATTTACTAATGTTATGGACGTGTAATGGAACTAAATATAATGATTGCTCCATGCAGCTGATGACTTGAAGTTATTAAGCTGACCTACTTTTCAAAAAAAAAAAAAAAAAAAATAGCAAATAACATGGTTAAGTGAGTCCATGTATATGCGCCAGACTAGAAACTTAACATTTCACTCTTCAGAATGATTACCTCGGGCTGGTGCAGAGCGCGCACCACCTCGCAGAATGGCCGTGTCGGCGCGATAAGTTAATTACAGTTTGTAATTACGTACTAAATAATTAATTCAGGATAATCAAATCAATTTTAAAAGTACTATAATCCCTTAGTACATTTTCTAACCTTTATTATCAATTCAATTGATTTTGTATTTTTATTAGGAGTTTTAAATGCTCAAATTAAGTGGTGAATTATGTGAAATGTTTTATTAACTTAATCACATTATAAATTCCTATTGTGATTTGTAAACATCAATCGGTGTGTTTTTATCTTACGGAAGTAACATTTGATTTAAAAGGAAATCTAAACTGAAATGGTGTCCATATTGCTGCTTTTGATAAAAACACATCCGATTTAAAATAATGTCAGCTAAACTTTAGTTTAATCTTTTAAAATTACTAATAAATTCAGTTAGTATTTGTTGATTTATAACGAATACATTCGTTACTTATTATATGGTCCACAATGTTAAATCATTATAAGTTAGTTCCGGTGGCGTGATCGGCCATATTGTTTTCTTAGTTTTGAATTGTCTTGGAAAGTAAAACTAGTGATTTGGATTCAGTCTGCCTTTGGAAATAATAGAGAGTGGAAGACTCAGAAAAATCCTGTGAGTAAATCGATTCTTATTAGTTGATTATTTAAGTGGTTGTAAAGCTAATATTAAGTGCATTGACTAAGTGTATAAATCATAACGTTTTCCTCTATTTTGGTGTTTTCATTATCCTGCAATGTCCGAGGAACAATAATGAGAGTGGTGACGTCAGCAATGCTGACGTCACTCTTTCTTAAAAACTTAGATGGCACGTCTGCTACGTTATACATATAATGTGTTTTATATTTATCCTTGGATATTATGATGTTAACCAGTAAAACAATAGCCAAAGTTGTTGCTCTGAAAAGAGTGGAGGTTTTATTACCGACATAAACCAAACAGAAACATTATTTAACATGAATTAATAAAAATCTCACCTGAAAAGAGAAACAACATTTAAAGCTGCTTCACCAAGTTCTATTAATTATTTAAGTATTAAAATTATAATATAATTCTATTTAACATGCTTTGACATTCAGTCAATCTGACAAAGCGTTTCCTTCATAGACTCAAACGAGTTTACAATTAAATTATAACAAACCTCATTTAAACTAAATGAAGTATTAGGGACTTCGTTTACATACATAAATACACTTACCGAACAAAGTAATAAATACGCCTGGTTCTAACAAAAAATGCCTTAAATAGCGATGTGAGACAAGCTGTTCATGATTTTTTAGTAGAAGATGTGTTAATGAACGAACGAGAATCTCCGCCGTGACGGCGCGCGCGTCGCTGTAAAGAGCGCTGTCACAACTGTCATGTTCATTCCGTCGCCCGCGCCGAACCAGTGAACACACGAAACGAAAGACAACCAATATTAATGTATTACCAAGCATTTTCTACAATATACGTCTAATAACGTGTCAACGTGTGTCATCATTTAAACCTCGCTAACAAGATTCGAGCCGGATACTTCTTGACACCGTGGAAACAAGGCGGATCAAGCGGTATACTACAGCAGCGAGGCATTTCAATATCACGAACTTCGCAACGCGTTCAACATGGCGGCGTGAATCACAAGAAAATACAATACAATTCAAACAATATTAAACCAAGATACGGGGCTTGCGGTTTGGTACCTATTTGTGAGTTCGTTCCAATCATTTATTTCTCGTAGTTGCGCTTACACGAGGTGTCTCCCATTGTTTCCTTGTCTTTGACAAATTTTACAATCAATAATTCTAAAATACAATCGCATCGGTTTATATCCGTGCACATCACAGCTACATATATTAAACACTCTCAATGTAAAATACATTCAGATTAAACGTCACAATATAGCTAGTGGCTTATTTCAGAAATACCATTTCATTCTAAATTCTATAGCATATTTCAATCTCTATAACGCATATTAGGTTATATTTCATTATAGACAGGGGTCCGAATTGACGTATTTCGCCTGTTTTTACCAATACAGTGTAATAATTTGTTCGTTCATTCCAGTGAGCACGTGGGTCCAAGGTCCACCGGGCGTGGTGGCCTACTACACGACTCGTGGCAATCGTCGTGTCTGTTGCATGTGCTCGGTTACTGTACTGCCTAACTGCTTTGCCTGCTTTGCACTTTCTATAGCAACTTACCAGCATATACACATTCAAAATTTAAGTATTGTTCCATGTGACTGTTTCATTTCCATTTCCATTTTTTATGACTTGACGCGTGCTAATTAATTTAATTCTATCAGCTGGGCTCTTCTAAAATTGGTTTCATATTGTCTTATACAAGCTTAACATTTTGTTATTTGCACAATGGATCTTAAATCATAAAAGAAAACCAGAGCCATAAAGCAAAGCTTACCATATTTAAAACATATTTAGATACCCTTTTGCCTAGTCAGAATATTAATAAATTACAAATGTCTGAGTTAAAGGCCCGATTCAGTAAAATACAAGACTTATACAGCGAATTTGATTCAATTCAGACTGATATAGAAGCTCTTGTGTTTTCTATGTATAATATGTATGTATTTACAAAAAAAAAAGTATGTTTATGTATTTATATCAGTTGTCTAGTACCCATAACACAAGCTCTGCTTATCTTGGGACTAGATGATGTTGTGTGTCAGTTGTCCAAAATATTTATATTTATTTATTTATCTTGTGGAAATTCCAGGTGATGAACACAAGGAAAGGGAGATTTTTGAAACTAGCTACTTCGGCTGTGTGGATGCTGCGCAGGAGTTGGTAGATGCTGCCTCTGCGGGGCAGGAGACTGGATCGATGACAGGTTCTAGTACTAACACTGGACCTCCGGGTAGGCCAAACATTAAATTTGCGTGGGGTTCCCCGGCGACGGACGCCAGGGGCGAAGCCGTTGAGGAATGGGCGGCGTCGGTGGGCCTCTGTTTGCTGAACAGGGGCGCCACCAACACGTGCGTGCGACAGCAGGGGGGGTCGATAGTGGACCTTTCGTTCGCTACCCCTGCAGTTGCCGCACGAGTAAGGAACTGGAGTGTCCTGGATGAGGTCGAGACGCTCTCGGATCACCTTTATATCCGATTCGAGCTCTCCCGGTCCCAGGACGCCAGTAGGGGTCACGCGACGCGGCGTCCCTCCCGTTTTCCGCGGTGGGCTGTCGCCAAGCTGGACAGGGACCTACTAGAGGAGGCGGCCATTGTTTGCTCTTGGCTGTCTCCGCAGGCCCCGACCGAGGAGGTCGACGTGGGGGCTGGTCGCTTCGCCGATGCGTTAACGCTCATCTGCGATGCGGCCATGCCCCGCGTTCGTGGCCGTCGGCCTCCTCGGAAGGAGGTCTACTGGTGGTCCCAGGAGTTGGCGGACCTCCGTGCGGCCTGCGTACGTGCCCGGAGGTCCCACACCCGGAGTCGGCGACGTCACCGCGGAGGCGGTGAGGAGGTGGACCGGCTTCACGAGGAGTACCGAGCAGCTCGGGAAACTCTGAGGCTGGCCATCTGCCGCGCCAAAGACGCGTCCAGAGTGGAGATGCTGGAGAGTCTCGAGCGTGACCCCTGGGGTCGGCCTTACCGTGCGGTGCGACAAAAGCTCCGCACACAGGGCCCCCCCCTTACGGAGACTCTCCAGCCCAGCTTCCTGCAGGAAGTGGTCGAGGGCCTATTCCCACAGCAGGCGGAGCACACACCCCCGTCGATGGCCCGTCGCGGTCGTCGTCGGGACAGCGTGGGTGATGTTCCGCCTGTCAGGGAATCGGAGGTAGGGGCGGCTGTTCTACGGATTCGGTCCAAGAACACCGCCCCCGGGCCGGACGGGGTCCCAGCCCGAGTGATGGCCCGTGCCCTCGACTACATGTCGGACCACCTCAGGGGAGTGTTGGACGCTAGCCTGGCGTCCGGACGCTTCCCTGAGCGTTGGAAGTGCGGGAAGCTGGTCCTGATCCAAAAACATGGACGGCCTGCCGATTCGGTCGCGGCCTACAGGCCCATCGTGTTGCTGGACGAGGCGGGCAAGTTGTTTGAGAGGGTTCTCTCTGTCCGCATCGTCCGGCACCTCAGCGAGGTGGGGCCCGACCTGTCGGACGCCCAATTCGGTTTCCGAGAAGGGCGTTCGACGGTCGACGCGATCCTGCGCCTGAGGGCCGTGACCGAAGAGGCGGTGAGAGGCGGTGGAGTGCTGTTGGCGGTGTCATTGGACATCGCCAACGCCTTCAATAGTCTGCCATTCGGCTGCATCAGGGCCGCACTCCAATACCACGGAGTGCCAGGGTACCTGAGGCGGCTGGTGGCAGACTACTTAGAGGAGCGTACCGTCGAGTACGAGGACCGAGGTGGCGCCTTGAGACGCAGGGCCATGTCGTGCGGTGTTCCACAGGGGTCTGTCCTAGGACCACTCCTGTGGAACATGGGATACGACTGGGCCCTACGAGGGCGTCTCCCCCCCGGGCTGGGTGTAATCTGCTACGCAGACGACACCCTAGTCACGGCCCGGGGGGCAAACTTTGAGGAGGCGGCGCGCCTGGCCACCACAGGAGTCTCCCGGGTGGTCGGGCGCATCGAGGCGCTGGGTCTGCGGGTGGCCCTGGACAAGACGGAGGCCCTATTATTTCATGGGCCCCGTCGCGGTCCGCCCGCCGGCGCCTCCATTGTGGTCAACTCGGTCCTCGTACCGGTCCGGGCCCAGATGAGGTACCTGGGTCTGGTCCTCGACGGTAGGTGGCTCTTCGACGAGCACTTCCGACAGCTTGGTCCTAAGCTGGTGGGCACTGCCTCCGCCCTAGGGCGACTTCTGCCCAATTTGGGCGGGGCCAGTGTCCCCACTAGGCAGCTGTACACGGGGGTTGTCCGGTCGATGGCACTTTACGGTGCACCGGTGTGGGCGGCGGCTCTGTCCGCCCAAAACAAGGCGCGCCTCTGGCGCCCCCAGCGGATACTGGCGGTCAGAGCCATACGTGGATACCGCACGGTGTCCACAGAGGCGGCGTGTGCCTTGGCCGGAACACCCCCGTGGGATTTGGAGGCGGAAGTGCTCGCCGAAGTTTATCGGCGAGTGGCTGACTTCCGGGCGGAGAATGGCTTTCGCCCTCCGCCCGAGGACGTGCGCGAGTGGCGCGAAGCCGCTCGCCGAGCCACTATGCAGAGATGGTCGTTCCGGCTGGAGACCCCACGTGCTGGCTTTGCCGCCGTGGAGGCTCTTCAGCCGGTCATCGCGGAGTGGGCAGGGCGGCAGCACGGGACCCTTTCCTTCCGGCTGACGCAGGTACTTTCCGGGCACGGTTGCTTCGGAAAGTACCTGCACTCGGTCGCTAGGAGGGAACCGAGTCCCGCCTGCCACCACTGCGACTGCAGTGAGGACACGGCCCAGCACACGCTGGCGGTCTGCCCCGCTTGGGCGGCGCAGCGCCGGGTCCTCACTGCAGTCATCGGAGGGGATCTCTCGCTGCCGGCCGTCATAAGATCGATGGCCGGCAGCGACAGTTGTTTTACCGCGGTCGCAACCTTCTGCGAGGACGTAATCTTGCAGAAGGAGGTGGCGGAGAAGGCCCGGGAGGATTCCATCCAATCGGACCCGATCCGCCGCCGGCGCCCCGGGCGGCGGAGGCGCGCATACCTGCGTCTCATGCCGCCCTGAGAGTGGCCGCGGATGGGCGGGACGGGTTTCCCGTCCGTCCGCAGTGAAGGCCAACCGCGAGGGGGCGACGTCCGCGTGTGACCGGACGTTGCCTAATTAGAGAGTAAAGTATGAGATGGTGCCCGCAACAGTGCGGGCAGGCGCCGGTTGGAGTCCAGAAGGAAATCCCCTCCCTGGACTCCTTCCAATACAAAGGCGCAGAGAGGGTCACACCGTGTGGTTTTAGTCGGTTCGAGTCCGACACACCACCCCGCCGTAACCCCCGACGGGGTGACGGTCCGCGGGGATTTCCACACGTTAAAAAAAAAAAAAAAGGCCAAACATTAAATTGCCTACTATAAGCTTACCGATCTTTTCTGGACGCTATCAAGAGTGGTTAGAATATCATGACACTTACAAATCCCTTATACATGACAATACAACAATTCCTAAAATTCATAAGTTTCATTATCTGCGTAATTCATTAAAAGAGAGTGCCTCATTAATTATGAAATCATTGGAATTCTCTGCAGACAATTATGATGTTGCATGGGAGTTACTATGTCATAGATACCATAACGATAGAATTTTTGTCAATAATCATATACAAGCACTATTTAATATAAAACCAGTAGTTCAAGAATCCTCAAAGGCTTTAAGAAACACAGTAGATTCTGTAAATAGAAACTTATGGGCATTAAAAACATTAAATTTACCTACAGAACACTGGGACATTATCATAATACACATGGTAACTAGTAAGTTAGACTCATGCACACTGCGTGACTGGGAAGAGGAACGCAACAATCTCAAAATATTACCTACATTAAGACTTCACTACATTTTTAAAAAACCGTGCTGACTTACTAGAGACTGTGGAAGAGTCAACAACACAACCTGTTGTGTATGTTATTGTAATGTGTCTATGTGCGCGTGGCTGCGTCCACGCGATGTCTTTAACATAAATAACAGAGAAATAAATCAGTGTCTATAGCTGTCATTGGTTTCACTTGTCTCCCTTATACCGTACCTAACAGTGGCACGAGGTAATACCCACATCTTACAATTATAATTGAAAGATGAATAGTATCGGCATTTTGTCTACTTTTGATCACGGAATACAGGAATGGAAGTCGTACAAAGGCAGAATAACGCAATGGTTTATTGCAAATGACATCGTTCCAAAGAATGATGAAGCTGGAGCCAAGAGACGGGCGATTTTGCTAAAGAATTTTCTATTTATGTTAAATAGGGGGAGGAACTGTTGTGTATGTTATTGTAATGTGTCTATGTGCGCGTGGCTGCGTCCACGCCATGTCTTTAACATAAATAACAGAGAAATAAATCAGTGTGTCTATAGCTGTCATTGGTTTCACTTGTCTCCCTTATACCGTACCTAACACAACCAAAGCAACAATCATTCCGGAGACACAGCGATATCACTCCTAACCGCCCCAAAACCTTTGTAGTGAATCAACAAATACAAAAACAAGCGCTATTTAAATGTCCTGTATGCAAAAACACTCATACAATTTACCAATGTACCAAATTTAAATCTATGCCAATTGAAAAGCGTATAGAACGAGTTAAACAATTAAATCTATGCACAAATTGTTTGCGAGCAGGACATAATGAAGAGCGTTGTAGGCTCAGTTCCTGTAGGCTGTGCACACAGCGCCACAATACTCTGTTACACAATAATAACACTGTCACACACAGTAATACTGTTCCTAAGGCTTCCACTTCCACTGAAGATTGTGTTGTGTTGCCCACTATGCAGGAACAGAAACAAACAGAATTGAACAGTGTCACACTTTCAACCATACATCACAGTCAGGTACTCCTATCTACTGCTATAATACATATACTAGATTGTGATGGTCAGATTCACAAAGTTCGTGTACTGCTCGACAATGGGAGTTAATCCAGTTTTATAACAGAAACCTTACAAGCTAAATTAGGAATACCCAGTTATTCCACTTCACTTATAGTACAAGGGTTGAATGAGCAGTCCTCAAAAATTACTAAAAGATGTGATGTCACTATATCATCACTCACAAACAGTGGCTATACTAATAAAATTAATTGTTTTGTTGTGCCACATATTACTCAATTGATATCTACTTCGAAAATTAATTGCAAATTCCTTTCTATTCCCTCTCACATCTACCTCGCAGACCCAACATTCTCCATACCGTCTGAGGTACAGATGCTGCTGGGGGCGGACATCTTCTGGGATGTCCTTCTAAACAATCACATTACCCTTGGCAGGAACAAGCCAACCTTAATTGAAACAACATTAGGGTGTCTTGTCACAGGGTCCATTCAAACTACAAAATGCCACCCAGATGGCAAATCTAACACTAATCATACAGTCCATTGCCATTTTCACAACACTGAGCTTGATGAGCAATTAGACAAATTTTTTGAACTAGAATCAGTTCCCTCTACTCAACAAATCCATACTAAAGGTGAGAGTGAGTGTGAACAAATATTTACACAAACAACAAAGCGCCACCCAGATGGCAAATTTATCGTTACTATTTCATTAAAATTATCACCTGAGTCATTAGGTGATTCCCTTTCTGACCCTAGTTCATGGAATTATGTTCCCACAGACATGAACCCGGCTGACATAGGTTCTCGGGGGCTGAATGCATCTCAACTTCAATCTTCACTTTTGTGGTGGGGAGGTCCACACTTCCTTCATCAAACACACACGCAGTGGCCCACACCTCCACAGAACATGAATATTGCTAGTTTGCCAGAAATTAAACATACATGTCATTTGTCTACAAATGACCCACATTGTCACAATATTAACTATTTTTATAACTTTTCTGAATTTAGTAAATTACAACGAACTATAGCCTATACTAAAAGATTTATTTTTAATTGTAAACATTCAGGCAATAAACAATCAGGTCCTTTGACTGTCACAGAGCTAAATATCGCGTTAGAAATATTATGTAAACAAGTGCAACGCGATTCATATTGTGAACAATACTTATGTTTACTTAACAAACGCCCACTGTCTCTTAAAGACAAACTTCTTAAGTTAAATCCATTTATTGACAATTCAGGTATAATGAGAGTAGGAGGCAGATTTTCAAACTCACACTATGATTACAACACAAAACACCCTATCTTACTTGATGCAACTCATTACATAACCAAAATATTAGTCACACATTATCACAAAATTCTTTTACATGCTGGACCACAGCTGTTGCTATCAACATTAAGACACAAATTCTGGATAGTCAACGGTCGCAATCTTTGTAGACAGGTTACTAGAAATTGCATATCCTGCCTTAGATTTGCAGGCAAGACTTACCAGCCTATCATGGGCAATCTACCTCTACAAAGATTGCAAGCAGACTACCCTTTTAGTAATACAGCGGTGGACTATGCCGGTCCCATTGTGATAGCGAACAGGAAAGGTCGTGGCTGTCAGCTCAAGAAAGCATACATTGCAGTTTTTGTTTGCCTAGCAGTGAGAGCTGTACATGTAGAACTTGTTACCGATCTTAGCTCTGAGGGCTTCATTGCAGCCTTAAATCGGTTCATTGCCCGCAGAGGTAAACCGACAGTGATCTACTCTGACAATGGAACTAATTTTGTGGGTGCTTACAACGAAATAGCTAGATTTCTAAAGAATCAACATATAACATAATTTCAAATTTAGCCCAGCCTATAGCCCACATTTTAATGGTGTAGCAGAAGGTTCAGTAAAATCTATTAAAAAACATTTAAATCATGTATTGTCAATGGCACATTTAGATTATGAAGAAATGAACACAGTCTTGGTTCAAATAGAGGCAGTGCTCAATTCTAGACCAATTTCGACTGATCAGTCAGATTTAGTTCCGCTTACGCAAGCGTAATACTTGATTGGACGTACACTCACAATGTTACCTGCACCCCAGGTTGATCAGGCTCCTGTTCATACACTGTCCAGATATAACAGGATACAATTATTAAAGACACATTTTTGGAATCGGTACTACAAGGAGTACATTTCAGAATTGCAGATTCGAAACAAGTGGCGTACGAACAAGGGTCAACCACAGCCAGGAGAGATGGTCTTTGTCAAGGACGATCGGCTGCCGCCGAACAGGTGGCTATTAGAACGGGTCACTACCGTCTACCCAGGCACCGATGGTGTCAACCGGGTGGCAGATGTCACAACCACTTCAGGCACCTTGCGCAGAGTCTGGAACCGGCTCTGCCCTCTACCATTGAAATTGGACCAGGATGCTGCTCCTGCTCCAAGGGGGCCAGTTTGTTAATGAACGAACGAGAATCTCCGCCGTGACGGCGCGCGCGTCGCTGTAAAGCGCGCCGTCACAACTGTCATCGTTCATTCCGTCGCCGGCGCCGAACAAGTGAACACACGAAACGAAAGACAACCAATATTATTGTATAAACAAACATTTTCTACAATATACGTCTAAAAGTAACGTGTGTCATCATTTAAAAACCTCGCTAACAAGATGAGTAAAGCAGACTAACTGGGAAAAACGAAACTATTACCCAGTGTTCACGCGTATAACCAACCCCGTAAACACCACGTAAATCTTGTATCCAATCAGACCAACAGGGGATGACGTGATACAGCGTCGTTCCCATTGGTCGAATTAATGTTCCCTACCTCCCTACTTTCCTCGAATAACGTACAATTATTTTTTTCGCAATACAGACTTCATCTTACCTTTCTACTGAACACTTGTTTTATTTAGCACCTACAAACGCAAACCTAAGTTCAGCACACGGGCTTCCAAGAACCTAATAAACTAAATTCAAGTGCCGACACAAGCCGGTACACCCAGAAAGAAGAGCAAACGCCAGATACGTTTATTGAATGATCCACTCTTAAATTTTCATAAAGTTTTTCAAAACGAAATAGTCATGAAAATCTTATACCAAACATTTCAAAGATACCGTCCATTTTGGATTCTGTTTCCGAAACATCTACGAGAAAAACACCATCATTATGTCTTACCAACGTGGCTCTGACCGCGATTATCGCCGTCAACCCTCCCCCCCCCCCCCCCAAATCAAAATAATCAGACAACAGTATGACGCGTGGCGCGAGCCTAGTCGTGAAGACTACAACAAGGCACCCCAGCGAAATAACGGCAATGCTAAACGCAAAAGCCGACCGCCTAACCAGCGGAAGAGAGACTCTGCACGCCAAGACAAATTCCGAGAGAATAATCCAAAAGCAGCTCAAGGAGTCAAAGAAATCGAAGTTAAAATTAACAAAGCTTTATATTTCGGATTCGGTGATGCCTTAGCTGCTGAGAAGTCCGTTGACTTTTCAATTCAGAAGACTGCAGCAGTAGTTCCCGTTACAACCCGGGTAGTGGGATTCTATACTCAGTGGCTTTTCAAGAAAGTTTACGAGTTATGTGGTCGCAGACCATATCGCATACCGGAGTGCAGTCCGTATGCATTCTATAGGGTGACTCTCGCGCAATTTGAGTACCGCCTATTATGCGGAAAAGGCTCTCAGTTGGTATCGATGCTGGACAGTTCTGCCGCCCGCGCATGACCATGGAGGAACGCGACGTTGTGAAAGCAATGGCCGTCACTTTTTCACCTCTGGTCAATTTGATCGCTGCCATCGGAAGTTTCGAATACGAAGGCGAAGCGTATTACGTTAAATGTCCCAATGATGACATATTGGACATTCTGTTATCTAATTTAAAAGTAATAGTTGAGCGTTATTCCAACGCAGTTACACCTCTAGGTGTACGTAAGCGATTTTACGACCTGTGTCCACTTCCATTCCCAAGCTGGAACCAACCACAGCGAGCCGGTGTCCGCCGCCGCGTTGAAGGTCAGCCTGTACAAGACCCAGGCTTTCCATTACTTTTGAACCCCGGAGAGTACATGCTTCCTGGATACGATATCGATGCCTTTGAGCATGATGTACATCAGGTGAAGATCTTAAACATCAACGAGAAATACGCGCGAGCGATTACATAGTTCGATCACTTTATATAAAGTACAAATTATCTTACGGATCAGCTTCTGATGTGTCTTCTGACATTGCTTAGAGCGAAGATGTAAAGACTGCCAAAACAAGGAAATTGCATTTAATAATTTCAATGGAGACTCTTTTATTACTAATGATAGCTGGGTTATTAAAATGTTGGTATAATTGTAAAAGGAAAAGAGAAACATTGTAAAAAAAAATCATAAAAGAAACAGTAAAAACTACAAAAAATCTATTGTTCAATTGGTTAACTTAAACTTACCAGTATATATATGCAGTATATGGCTTATTTAATTTATCAGATCAAACTATTAAACAACAATTATCTCAAACAGAATCTTTGTTACATATAGATTTCTCAGAAAACTATAATCCCTACCTAATATTATAAATGCGAAAGGTTCGAAGTTCTATCAGCTTATTTTGGAAATTATCGCTTATTAAAATATATATACAAAAGACGCGATTTTTTAATCGCTTAAATGATATATGATTACTGTTGAGTGCCAAAAAATTGGATTGCCGCATTGTCATATATTATTTTGGCTGGACTTAAAATACAGCCCGATAAAATGGATAAAATATTTATATTTTGCGAACTGCCTAATAAAGACGAAGACCCAGTATTATTCGGAATTATCACAAAAAATATTACATGGTACATGGTGGTGGCGGCGAAGAAAATTTGATTTCACCGTGCATGATGAATGGCATTTCGTTTCGTTCGAAAAAATATCCACGCCGTATCGTACCCAAACCGGTGAGGATGGATATCCCGTTTATCGATAATGCGGCATTTACAACGGAGGGCAGGTCGCTACCTTCAATATCTGAGGGCGACCGATTAACATAGACAACAGATGGATCGTTCCATATTCTCCAATATTGTGTCGATCTTTCAACGCGCACATTAACATAGAATACCTTCATTCTGTACAAGCAATAAAATACATTTGTAAATACATCAACAAAGGATCGGATCAAACAACTTTCAGTGTCAAACGAGGTTAAAAAATATTTGAACGGTCGGTACATCAGTACATCTGAAGCAGTGTGGAGGTTATTAGAGTTTCCTATACATGACAAACACCCTACCGTAGTCAACTTAGCGGTACAAGTTGGATATTCTGGTATAATAAAAGATGCGGCATTGGGAAGAGTGTATAGCATTCATACTTCCCAGTCAGAGTGTTTTTTACCTCAGGACGCTACTTCACCATGTAACGAGGCCCAACATCGTTCTAGAAAAGTTGACGGAGTTGCAAAAGAAACTTACCAAATCGCTTGCGAGATAGATGTTTGCTGGAAAATGATAACCAATCAGTGTTCGGAACCGTACGATAATTATCGTACACGTACGATAATTTTGTGCCTACGTACGATGTACGATAGCATATTATTATCGTACGCAGATTGTACGATAATTTCTATCTTGATGCAAAATTTGAGAATTTATATTATTTCACTCATGCGTTGATAGTCTAAATCATAGGTATACAATACAAGAGCGCACGCACACGTCCGCACTTCAACGAGCCCCTAAATCGCAGTCCCGCCCGCGCCCGCTCCTCGGTTCCCCCGAGTTCCCCGCCGACCCGACGGGAGTAGTTGCCGCTTGCCGCGTTGTGCAGCTCACTAAGAACGGCAACCGTACGTACCGTACCGATGTCACCCGTCTCTTTTTCATATGTATCGTATATTTTGTGTAGAAAAGTTGACAGATAATTCGTTATATTATTATGATTATATGTCTGTATTCGCTCTGACAAAAGGAATTATTCAAATTAAGTGAAGAAAGAAGTAATTTTCTAGAGCAGCAAAATTTTGATTACACACTCGGAGTGATTGTTATCATCGGCAAGTAGGTATATTTATCAAATTCATTTTTTCAGTGGCTGTATATTTTCTGTAACTTACTAACCTATTAATTACTTTTTATCTGTGCAATGAAGAATGAGTCAACTGACTGAATCAGACTTGGATATCACACCTCCCAGAAAAATAACCAAGATCAACAAGCATCGCCAGCAAAAATTCAGAGACGCCTGGCTTAAAAATGATGATTACAAGGAATGGCTTAGTAAAGTGCCTGACGACCAGTACAAAGCTAAATGCCGTACATGCAATGTAATAATGACTGCAGAGTTGACTGTGATAAAAAATCACATGACATCGAAAACTCATCTTCGAAAGCCTTTAACATCTCAACAGTCAATTTCAACATCTCAACAGTCAATTTCAACTTATATAAAAGAAAACTGACGAAATCAGCACGAAAGCCAAAGCAACTCAAGCACTTGAATTAAAGTTATGTGGTTTTCTAGCCGAACATAATATATCCTTCACCACTTTAGATCATTTGACAACACTATTGAAAAATTCTGTGCCTGACTCTGAAATTGTTAAGAACATGCAGATGAAATCGACGAAAGGAACTGCGATAGTAAAAAATGTCATTGCTGAGGCCGAAAAAGAACATCTGCAAAAAAAAAATGCAGATCCGTCGGTTCAGTATTTTAATTGACGAATCAACCGATATTGGGGGCATACAAACGATGTGCATCATTGTGAGGTAAAGAATAATAATCATATTTCACTGCTTTTACGGATAATAATTATCTATTATGTGTTTTTATATTTTAAATTTTGTAAAACAGGTTTTTTGACGCTGAAGAGGGTCGAGTGGTCAGCAAGTTTTGGGATCTCTGTCAAATTTTCGAGTGCTACGGCAGAATATTTGTTCGGACTAGTGATGAAGTCCTTTGAAGATTACGAGATTCCATTAGAGAACATCATTGGATTCGCGTCGGATGGAGACAGTACAATGATGGGAAAAGATAACTCGGTAGCTTCAAGATTTCTCGAAAAATGCCCTGGCATTTACTTTTTCAAGTGTATATGCCACTCATTGCATATTTGTGCCAGCAATGCATGTAAAAAATTACCAAGAAGTTGTGAAGATCTGGCTCGTAATGTCTATGGTGAATTTAAAAACAGCGCTAAACGATAGCACTTGTTCAAAAAGTTCCAAACATTTTTAGACATTGATGTTCACAAAATTCTCCGCCCAGCACAAACGCGTTGGTTATCTTTAGAGCGCCTTCACACTAGCGTTTGTCCAGCGTAGGCGTTCGATAAACGTATGCGCAGCGCAGACGCTGCGACGACGAGGCGCAGGCGTCGCGTTGTCGCGGCATTTCTTCTGTAGTCAATTGAACGCTGCGCTAACGCGGCGCAGACATCACACAATTGCGTTGTCGTTTCGGGAATATCATTAACAAAATGGATTCTGACGAGGAAACTCTATTGTTGACTTTGCTGTTAAAAAAATAATAATACGAAAACGTGCAAAAAAAAAATAAGGATGTGGGAGAGCCCATTAAGGAGTGCACGGTTAAGTGAAAGTGATTATTTTGTACTTTATTGTAAACACATAAAAAATGATTCAAAATATTTTTATTCTTACTTTCGAATGGCGAAGCCTATATTCGATGAACTGTTGCAAAAAATACACAGTGATATTCAAGATCAGGATACACATTTGAGGCTTTGTGTATCGCCTCATTTGGGCGATGTCTAATGTGAACAGGAATGTACATGACTCCGCAGTAACGCAGCGCATGCGTCGCGCACCTGCGGCGCTAACGCAGCGTATTCATTTATCCTTCCGCAACGCCGCGACAACGCGACGCCTGCGCCTCGTCGTCGCGGCGTCTGCGCTGCGCATACGTTTATCGAACGCCTACGCTGGACAAACGCTAGTGTGAAGGCGCTCTTAAAAGCGGTCGTTTCGAGGATAATTGAGCACTCGAATTATACTTTAGAGACCAAATGCTAACTATTCGATTAAAATCTGTTGAACAGATTGTCCAGGCTCTCAACAATCCGATCATCAAACTATTTTATCTTTTTCTGGACTTTACTTTTTACTTTTTTTTGACTTAACTACCTAAATTTACTAAACTAAATGAACTATTTCAGTTATCGTCGGTAGTTGTTACAAGCCTCCATAAAATGTGTAAAAGCTATCAAGAAATTTTAGAAACGTACATGTCCAGAGATTATATTTATCGGACCAATTTAAGTGAACTAGACCCATGCAATGAGTCGCATCGTTTACGTCCGGAAAATATGTACTTCGGAGTTGAAGTCAGATAAATGCTACATCAGGTCGAAATTCGCAATAATGAAAAATTAAAATCAGATTTCGCAACGACTCGTAACGATTTTCTAATTGAGAGTTGTATAGCGATTTTATTTCTTTTTGATTGGTCCGTCGTAGGGGTCCACGATTATAGCGACTTATAGGTGGATATCGAATAACAATGATCGTGTATTCTTTTGGAGCCATGTTTATTAATTAATCACTGTACTATTATCTAACCTTACGTACTAAGGTATGTACATGGAATCTCCTAGTTATGATCTTATAGCTACATTATATATTATAAATATATCGTTACGTTGCACAATAAACACGTCTTAATATCAACAAGGAAATGACAGTCGGAATCCTACGTGCTCGATAATCGGCACCTATCTGAAATGTGCTGGTCGAGCATCTCTATGTATCATTTCCGTCTATTACTTAAATCAACATATATGACGCAGGAATATAACTTCCCACCAAAAAAATTTACGGTAGTAAATTCAGACAACTTCATATTATATCAACAATTGACGATTATAAACATAATCTATTTAACTAACAATTATAACATTACATATTAAGTCAGTATCGCGGAGTAGTTCCTAGATAATCTAGTTCAATAGAAATCATAACATTAAAATGAATACAAAACAAACATATGATCGAGAGTTGCGACCTTCACGTGTCAGAAAAATCTACAAAGTATACAATACAATATTATATTTATAATAACATTTCAAGATTTACATAGTCAGCAACTTTATTATAATATCGCTTAGCGAATTACATCAACCTTACTCGGTCAATATACACGTACTTCTCAGTATCGTAATACCGAATGTAGGACAACTTGAATACATGCCTACAGCACTTTGACGGCGGATAAACGAAAGAAATAGATTTACCTGATTGTTGGAGAGCGAGCCTCGGTAACGACAGTATTCGACTGATATCATGCTTTAGCTGCGATCTGAAATCATCGTAATACGTCTTGTCGTTGTACTGCTCTAACGCCTCTCCAGGCAACTTCTTTAATTATGACATTTCTGCTGCACACGACAATTCTCGTCATAATCTAGCGTTGACGGCATAGAGATTACTTCTATTATTCGTGAAACGGCGTCAGAAGTTCATTTTGAGAACACTTATGTATGCCGCTAGTCCCCACTGAGTCGGGGCTGAAGTCCGCTGGTTCCAGAGCGTTGGAATTACAAGCGGTGTGTGGTGCTGCGTAAAGTCCATATTGTGTCGGGGCGCTTCTGAGGCCGAAGAGGTAACCAGTTTGGAGCGGTCGCGTCCTGGGTGTGGTATCCCTGTTGAGGCCGAGGTTGCTGGCTGGCTGCGTCTTGAATGATGATCATTGTTGTTTTGGAGGGCGGTGATAGCCTCACTGCATGAACCATAAACGTGGCTGGTCCTTTATGCATTACTGCCATATAAGTTCACTATAATAATCTCCTTCAGAAGGTACGGTTACTTGCTTCTTCATTGTTCAATTTTCGGCTTCTACATAGTTCAATTTTTCATAGCGATTTGTGTCTTCATCCTTCTTGTTCAATTGTCGGGGTCACCAATTATAGCGACCTCATATTTTCATTCTTGTTCATTTTTTTCGGAGTCTTCCTTCTTTGTTCTTTTGTCGGGGTCACCAATTATAGCGATTTTATTTCTTTTTGATTGGTCCGTCGTAGGGGTCCACGATTATAGCGACTTATAGGTGGATATCGAATAACAATGATCGTGTATTCTTTTGGAGCCATGTTTATTAATTAATCACTGTACTATTATCTAACCTTACGTACTAAGGTATGTACATGGAATCTCCTAGTTATGATCTTATAGCTACATTATATATTATAAATATATCGTTACGTTGCACAATAAACACGTCTTAATATCAACAAGGAAATGACAGTCGGAATCCTACGTGCTCGATAATCGGCACCTATCTGAAATGTGCTGGTCGAGCATCTCTATGTATCATTTCCGTCTATTACTTAAATCAACATATATGACGCAGGAATAAGTTGTAAAGAAATTAAAAAGAGCTTTGATTTTTCAGATCCTGTTTTAAAATTAGTCTCGTATCTGAATCCGTCTAAAGCAATGTTGAGAAAGACCAGAGATATTGTCCCCAGTTTGCTGCCCTTGATGAAGGCTTTGCCTCGTATTGCATCAAATGATGAACATCAAATAATCGATGACGAGTGGCGTCAATTACCGTCTTTCGAGCTCCCGGCAGGTATTGACGTAAATGATCCGGTCGATATTTTTTGGGCAAAGCTGTTGGAATGTGAAGAAGGAGATCAAGGAATGACTTTTAAAAACGTTTCAAAATTTGTGCCCGAAACAATTTCACTTCCACACTCGAATGCTGACAGTGAACGCATATTCAGCAAAATTAACTTAATTAAAACCAAGGCTCGCAATAGACTGTCAATTTCGACGGTAAACGGCGTGCTATTAGCTAAACAACGAGTTAGAGGTAAAGAAAACGATTGCACAACGTATGATCCAGCACAGAGTGAATACAGTCGGATGAACAAAGCGTTACTATACAAAAAAAAAATTACTACAGAAAGCACTGCCAAAACGGTTCAAGGTTTATATAGTGACGCGGATGTAGAGGAATAATGCCAAACGATTTCTAAGTGATAACACAAATAATTAATCTTTATGAATACTGTAGCCACAATACTTCCTACTTTATTACACGTCCTTAGATAAGCCACATATCATAAGATACAGTCAAAGATTAAATAAAGCAATGATAGGCACGCACCATTTTTAGTATATAAGCGCCATTGATAATTAAATAAAATAGACTATCACACCACCTTGAGTCTCATTATACTCCTTGCCATTATTAACTATATTAAATTATTTTTTTTGAACTATATTAAAAAATAAAAATAAAATTTTCTGTTTTTATGAATATAAGTGTATATTGATATATAAAAGAAATTCTTTCATTTTTTATTTCACTACCCATTCATATTCATTTCTTCTTTACAAATACCAAATTTTGGCGTGTTTCATACCCAACTTGCATGGGAACAGTGAAATTTTGTCTGAGTGAATTTTAAGCTTGGCGCGTTTATTGAACTTAAAGTGGAAAGGGAATCAGTTATTACTATACTCTATGGGTCTGTACCACGTGTAAAACATTTGGGTTTCAGTGTTCTGTTAATTTGACAGCGGTGGTTTAAAAAAGATAAACTATAGAGTACTTGCATGCATATCAATATTACAATTTATATGATTTATTTATCTTTATTAGGCATTATCTTAAAAAGTACGATAATTTCGATCCATTGTACGATAATTTTACGCCCCTGGCGCCCCCTGGTACGATAGTCAGTCCACTTCAAGTTCCGAACACTGTAACCAATGAGAAATTATTAGAGACTAACGACATTAGAAATGGGGTGTGTTAGGATTAATAACTATAGACACTAGACACTTGAACTATATGTATGTATGCGGTGTGACGTTGTCAATAAAGCAGTCAGCCATTAGCCTCCGTGTTTCACTGACGTTACACTGGCGACGAGCGGAAGCGGACATTTTGTTTTCGGCGTGTGATATCTTAAATCGTAAAAATGCCAATCAAAAAAATAGAAGCCTTTGGCCCAGTGGTTAGCGTACATTCGGCGGGTAAAACAGTTTATTTTGCTTAACGAAATTAAGGATGAGCCAAAATTGCCGATGTTAATTACGATCGTCCAATATACACGTGGAACCGGTGATTCTGTATGCATCCAACACAAGTCCACCCGCGGCAGAGAAGCTTTGCATTAGGAAGAAGCTTAACTTCATCCAGCGCAGCTTCGCACAAAAGATTTCCAAAGCGTATCGTACGGCCTCTCTCCACTCGGCACTGGTACTGGCAACAATACTCCCCTTGTACCTTCGCGTACGCGAAACTGCTGCCCTGTATAGGGCCAAGAAGGGATGCCCACTGCCGGATCTCGGAGGGAGAGAGATCGAACGAGTAGCTTTTGTAATGGAAACTCAGGAACAGCTCGGAGAAATTCGCTATCACGGAATACAGATTTTTACAGATGGCTGTAAGATTGAGGGACGGGTGGGAGCTGCATTATCCCTATGGAATAATGGAGAAGAACCAAGTCCCTCAAACTTACTTTGCCATCATACTGTACAGTGTGCCAGGAGTTCCGCCTGTGTGAAGCAACAAGGGTAATACTAACCTACAAAGCAGAAGCATTTTCGATCTGCAGCGACTCAACCGCAGCCCTCCAGACAATTCGGAAGCCCAGTTCCCTCTATCCCCTAGCGTTAGAAGTAAGACGGAATTTTAAAGTAAGTTTTCAACAAGGCAAATCAATAAATTTGTTCTGGGTCAAGGCACACGCGGGGATGGAGGGAAATGAGAGAGCCGATCAGCTGGCAAAGGAGGCGGCCCTAAGGTCGAAACGAGCGCCAAATTATGATCGCTGTCCGGTAACATTCGTCAAGCGAAAAATCCGCATGGATTTGCTTGACGAATGGAACCGAGATGTTCTTCCCAAACGTGGTGGATGCATACAGAATCACAACAAAATTCGAACCCAACATACACACAACACAATTACTTACGGGGCATGGTGGGTTCTCCGAATACTTAACGCGATTAAAGTGTAAGGAGAGCCCATCATGCATTTGTGATCCGGCGAAGGATGAAACAGTCCCCCACCTGACAGGCAGAGGTATGACCTAGAACAGGAAACACAAATTAAAATAACAAATAATAACCTGAGTCAATTAATGAGTAGTAAACATTTAGATAGATTCCTAAAACACTGTATCAAAATAATAATTATAGTAAATAAACGTAATAAAGTATAATAAGCCATTTGATCACAAATAATGTGAAATTATTTATGTCGATCATAATAAATAGTACGCAACACATTGTTTAATTAGTACTGTAAGAATATTAGTAGATAAGTCATTAGAAATAGAAGCATAAGTATTGATAAAAGTGTAATTATGGAAAAGTATGTAAAAAAATAAATAACAGTGATAATAAATGGGGCGGGCGGCATCATTTCGTGAATGAGGAGTCGGACGAGGACATGTTTAACATCGCAGTCACAGCACAGGGTAAGAAACCTTATTTTATAAAAGTACTGATAGATAGTTGCGAGATAGAATGTGAAATTGATACGGGCAGCAGAATATCAGCAATCAGTGAAGATTTTTATAAACTAGTATTTTATTGCTACCCGCTACAATCGGACAATTTAATGTTACGTTGCTATTCTGGTTCACTAATCGAGTCACTCTGTTATATTAGCGTAGACATTACTTTAGGTGTTGAAATGGCCAAGGGCTTATCATGTCACTCACCTAATTAAGCAATTATCAATAAATATCAGTTAAATATATCAGTGTCTATCAATTATCAATTTAGCAATCATTCCCAAGCTGTACAGTTAGCAGACTGTACATTATACGTAATTAAGAATGGAAGCCGTCCCTTACTAGGTAGGGATTGGATGCGGGCACTCAAAGTTAACCAGATAAACTTCAATGAAATATCAGAGACCTCATTAGTGAACCTGTTACGGGCAGAATTTCCGGAGGTGTTTACAGATATGTTGGGTACATCTAAGCAGGCCATTCGATTACAGCTGAGTGACGCGGAGGGAGTGTACGTGCGTGCGCGGCCCGTGCCGCTGGCGCTGCGGGCGCACGTGGATTCCGAGCTGCATCGCCTGGAGGCCAACGGCTGCGTGTACCGCGTCAGCCACTCAGACTACGGCATAGTGATGCGCAAAATGTGTCACTGAGCTGAAAAGATAGATATATATCATTTCGCTCTAAAGATATATATCACTCATTTATATCACTAGATCAGTGATCCATTTCAATTGATTGGTTTAAAAATTGATTTATTTCTTCGTCTAGATCATTTAGCTCAGTATATCAGTCACTTTAAATCTCTGTCGCTCACACAAATATTTCTTTAATTCTTATATTAGCTTAAGTTAAGTACTCGGAAGATCTTTTTTTTTTCAGTTTTATTAGTTTGTACATTAGACATAAATATTAAATTGATTTTCCTTAATACTTGGCAGGCTTAGGACTGTCAACCTAGACAGATTTAATTAAGTTGGAAATAAAATAAATATCGTGAAGTATAAAATTTGATCGATTAGGTTGGCGTATTTAAAAATCAATTTCTATGTACAATAATTTTCATATAATCACAAGGTAGGTAGGCAGGTATACCTACTTCATTTACCCCCTTTTTTATTTACTTATTTTATTAAGTTTATTTACACTGTTTTATGATTAAACATTGAAAATTTACAACATAAAACTAAACACATTAAGATTTCATTTTTATTTTTTATTTGATGTATCATCCCATTCGTAATATTAAGTTCTTAAATTAATTTACCTTTTTATGTAAGAAAATGGCAAATATAAATTTTGTTTTAAAAATACTTGAGTTATGTTAAGCTTTGCCTCTATAGAAATAATGTGCATTTTTCCTTGATAACCCAATACGTCGCAACAAAATTAGCGTGAAGTGAACGGTAGATAGATATCATTCATGAGACAATGAGCTAGTGAGTTAGTGAGCTAGAACTGAGTTACTGATATATTCGGAGCTAGTGTGAGTTAGTGACACATTCTATCGGTGTGAGTGATATATATCTTTTATATCACTCACTCAGGAGCTACACATCTCTACTACGGCACCCCCATCGTACCGGTCGTCAAGGAGAACGGCGAGATACGCATATGCGGTGATTATACGATAACAATCCTAATAGCGAAGCCCCATTAGTACGTTACGCTGCGTTGCGTCGTCGTAGCGTCGTCGCTGCGTCATTTTGCATATATTTTTTATAACATGCCCCACTAGACCGTTGCGTCGTCGCGCGCGATGTTTCAACGGATCGACGGACAAGAGACGAAGCGGGAGGGGGGAGGGTGATGCCCTGCGTTGTCGACGCGCCGCTGCGACGACGGACAGTGATCCATTACCAGAGGAGGAAGCTAGACGAGCGTAACGACATTTTTTAACATCATGAGTGAACAGGAGATTGATATTGATTTTCTCATATCTTTGGTTCAAGAGTTTCAAGTTCAAGACCCATTATATGGGATAAATCACACGAACACTACAGTGATAAATTTCGTAAAGCGAATGAATGGGCAGCTGTTTGTAAAATAATATTTCAAGATTACGAGGAATTTGAGAACCAAAAAAAGAACAAGATTGGTGAGTTGTTATTTAATTTATATCTTTTTCAACTGCCATGGTAAAGCCCCTTCCGGACTCATGAAGTAATTAGCAAATTGATCTCTGATAAAATTTAGCTAATGATTCTTCATTGTCGTGGGGTCTCAATTGTGGGGAACACACTTATTGCCATTTTGTCTTGTTGTCGTAAACCATCATGTTGTGTAACAAAATTGTGTAAAACACAACATGCTTTTACGATATTAATAGTTAAATCATATGCTGTACCAATTGGCCTATGTAAAATAAGCCATTTATTTGCCATGATCCCAAATGCACATTCCACGTATCTACGAGCTCTGCTAAGGCGATAATTATAAACCCTTTGTTTCACGTTGAGATTTTGTCCGCCGTATGGGCGCATAACATGCTTACTTAAACCAAAAGCTTCATCACCGACGAGTACGTATGGGATTGGTGGTTCGTTAATATGATCATTTCTAAGTGGTTGAGAAACAGGTAATGATAATTCATTTCTCTTTAAAATCTTGTAAAGCGTCGAATTTCTAAAAATAGTAGAATCACTTTCCTTTCCATATGCTCCCACGTCGACAAAAACAAACATAATTTGAGTCAACAACCGCCAGCAAAACAATTGAAAAATAATTTTTGTAATTATAAAACAGAGAGCCACTTTTGTCCGGTTTTATCAAACGTATATGTTTCCCATCATTGCCCCAAAGCAATGAGGAAAGTTGGCTTTGAGATCAAAATCTAATGTAATATTTTCTAGTTTTTCTACTGTAATCTCTTCTATGTACTGTGGTCGAAGATATTTCCACACAACTTGACAAACTGACGAAATAGTTCTAGAAATTGTTGATCTTCCACGTTTAAATTTGAAATGCAAGTCGTTTATCGAATTTCCACTGCCCAAGTACCTGAAATAGAAACACAAAAATTAAACAGGGTGGCTCATTTAGATCTGCAATCATATATTAATATTCTTTTTTTTTTCTTTCTTTGCAGGTAACGAGATCGTGAAAAAATGGAGAAGCGTGAGGGACAACTTTTTCGATTTGTAAAAAAATTAAAAGAAAACAGTTCGTCTGGATCAGGGACAAAACAATTTAAAAAAAATCATTATTACAATCAGTTGCAATTTTGTTGAAAATTGCCCAAAATAAAACTGACAGTAACCTTGCAAACGTGCCCGATGAAACGGAACGAAACAAAAACACAACATCATCTTCTCCATCTCAAGAAATGTCCTCGTTACCCCCAGGACCTTCTCGCTACGTGCCTGTAAGCCGCAAGAGATCAAACCAAGCAATAGATGATTTCGAGGCGCAAACATTAGAAGCGTTGCATGAGACAGAGAACCGCCACTTATCATTTTTCAAAGGAATTTTGCCTTCTTTGGACGGCTTTACGGAATTACAGACTTTGACATTCCAAAGCAAAGTTATAAATATCATTACCGAAATGCGGCTCGGGGAACAGACTCAATCAACACCATTGCAGTCACGCGGATATCAAACTGGGCAACAGTATCATGCAACACCATTGCAGTCACGCGGATATCAAACTGGACAACAGTATGGATATCACTCTACACAAAATGCCCAGTCACCATCACCATCGGGGTATCGAACAGATGAATTCGACGCTCCCTTCTCAGCCAACAATACAGTTAATAATTTTACAGATGAAAGTCAAGAAGAAGAATATAACTTTGCTTTGTAGACTAGTAGTAATACTTAAATTAAACTGATTTTAAAGATAATAAATGAATAACTGATGAACATTTTTTTTTAGCTTTAAGTTTAATTTAATTATTTTTTAATTTAAATATTAATTTAATTATTATTATATTTGAAATTTCTTACCTCAATGTAATGCCAATCATTTCAATTGGCTCTAAAGGGTTCCTGAATTCGGTATACTGCTTCTTTAAATATGGTTCTAAGATTTTAACCATAATTTGGTTAAAATCTTAGAACTTATATGTATCATACAAAACTCTTTTAAAGGAGAACATGCAGCCGTTTTTAATATCATCAACAAGTAAAACATCATTCGTTGTACCGAAATTGAGTGATGGACACGCAGTTAACGAGTGCGAAGTGAAGTTACCGCGCATACAGTTACCTACATTTACCGGTAGATATGTCGAGTGGTAAACGTTTTGGCGTGAAAGTGTAACAGACAGACAGACAGACAGAGTTACTTTCGCATTTATAATATTAGTAGGGATTACAGATATGTTTTATTCTCTTATTCATATAAATAACAAGTTATCACCTGTAAAAAAATTACAATATTTAAAGAATAATTTGTCAGGAGAACGGCAATGTTTATCACGTAAGTTTTCAACAACCGATGCTGACTACCAAGATGCTTAGAATCAATTGTTAAAACGTTATAATAACAAGCGTAACTCTTCGAGTTGTAGAAGATGTGGAAGGAGGCACCACTCTTTATTGCACCTAGAAAGGGAGTTGAGCAATAATACAAAGGGAGACAGTGAGTTAGCCCAAACTGTAAGTACACCTATTTCAAGTAATTGTTCAAGTAGAGGTTTAGAACCCAGTAATGTTTTGTTAGCTACCGTACCGTAAATAAATCATTTAACATCACCACCTTACAACCCAGCTAGCAACGAACAAGCAGAAAGTTTCGTGAAAATCGTAAAGAAAGGCTTAAAATCTAGCATTCTATGCTCACGAAATAGAAGTGAGTGTACCTAAATTAAAATTTAAGTATCTTTTTGACTATAGGAACTCGGTTCATTCTGTCACGGGTTCTACGCCTGCTGAGTTAGTATTTGGGCGAAAACTTAGGACTCGCCTAGATTTACTACATCAAAACGTGACGCCGACGTCGTCCCAGCACACATCACTGACTAATAGCGTGAAATTAAAGCAGTGTTCACAAATTAAAAACTACCTTGGCCTTACTAAAACAGAGTTTGAACCAGGAGATGAAGTATTGTTTAAAAAATATGTAAACAATTGTAACTTTCAGTGGTGCAAAGGCACTGTTATTAAAAGACTGGGAAAAGTGTTGTACCTAATTCGGGATCATGCGTCCTCTTCAAATGTTAAATAGCACAAAAATCAGATGGTGCTGTATAAGGGGATTTCGCAGTACTGGGATATTGATGGTGCTACGTCTGACGGCGGCTCGTCGTCTTTGTCATGTAGCCACCAAGACGGTGGAAGTGATGGAGACAATCAGTTGAGCTCGTCTTCGACCCTTTCACAGTCAGCTCCCATTTCTAGGTGCCCTAGTAGACTGTTGCGTAATATACCGAGGGTCGATTACAAACCCCTTTTATAATTTTTTGTTTTGGTATTTAGTTGCTTTTTTTGTATTTAATTGTATTTCATATAGTATAAAATAAGGGGGAGGAATGTTGTATATGTACCCTCATTTATGTATTTGTTTATTACAACCATACCACACACATCTTACAGATACCCAATTCAATAGTGTGAGACTAAAATAACAAATACAACAACATACACATGATATATGTACAACCAAACTACATGCGGTATGTCAGGGTCTGGAGTCCCCACATCGCAGGGATTAAGTAGGCACAAACTGACAATCAGAATAGATATAATTACACATAAAACAATACTCGTAATACAATTAAAAATAGCGACGAACAGAAACTAAGTTCCACGTTCGTATAGTGGCAACACAACCACCCGAATAGCCTATTGCCTAAGCAATATAGCTATAGCATATGGTATCGCGTCAGCAATTCCACATATGCAATATACAGCGTAAGACTGTACCAGGTAAACCAACAGTTCTGTTGGGAGCAGAGCTCTTTACTGAGTCTAATCCGAAGATAGACTATCCCCGCACAAAACAGTGCTAGCTCTTTTAAAGGGTAGGCCACGCCTCCCTATATCCCTCCAAACAGCTCTGTTCAATGGCGTACGGAAATACGTCATGTGTTTACTCGATACAATTTACAAAAAGGATTTAAATCTAATTAGTTTTACATTTAGAATTCATCAAATAATCCAAGAGAAATTATCGTAAAGTTATAACAGTGTTTTAACAACTATAATCTAATTACAATATCAAAACATACTTTCAATATTGATTTCAACAGTACCCACATAATATTAAACCTGGTTGCAAAATTTATATTCTCAACCAACTCCGACATATACAATACAAATATAACGGGACCTAATATAAATACAACGGGATCTTACAGTACCCACAAATACATTACCATAACAATAAAATCAAGAAACAGAAAAAAAACAGTTTGCTGATGGTTCTATGAGGTTTGTAATTGGTTTGGTTTATTGGTTCGGCGAAAAAAAATCCACTCATTGAATTCGACATTTAAAGGCCATACCACACACAACTTCTAAAAGTTATCCTCTGTAATGTCGATCTTAAACGATGAGTAGTCTCGTTCTGTTTTTGCTCTTAGTTTCTCAATAGTTATTTCAGTCATTTTGCAAAAAAAAAATATACTTGTTCAACATGTTGTGTGTTTTGTGTTTTGTCCAGTCTCTATGCATGTAGAAACTTCACCACAAGCTTCCAAAAAGATATTGGTGAAGTTGGTTTGTACCGAAATAAATCGCTAAAGCCTCTTTGTCTAGTTGGCTATAGTTACGTTCCGATTCGTTTAGCGTCCGCGACGCACAGCTGATCGGGCGGTAGCTGCCGTCCTCGTATCGATCTGAGGGCGCTTACCTCATACGCACTACTATCCACTGACAGCAAGAGCGACCTTCCCTCTTCTTATTGGGCTAAAACCTTATCACACAATAATACTTTTTTCGCAGATTCAAATGCTTCCGCGCAACGTGAATCCCAATTCCACTATACGTCTTTTCTCAAAAGATTATTATTATTCAATTATGAGATCAAATTAGGTATAAAAGAGATGGTCCAAAAAAACCCAGAATCGATTGGGACTAAATACGTATCAGTAGGTTCATTATAATGCACAATTTACTCCACCGTAAGCGCAATGCCGAAGTCAATGGGGTATATGAGCTATAGGCTGACAAAATATGTATGAAAAAATCATGAGTTACTTGTTGATTGATGATGAGTTTCCAGTTCTTACAAAAACAATAATTATTACTGATCAACAATAATAATAGGATTACTGTAAAAGTTATAACATTCAACTGAGTAATCACTACGTCGAGCAGTAGTATAGTATTTCAGTAAAACGGCGTCATAAACTAACAACTCTTTTGCATGCTATTGTCATTTCTTTCTCTTATCAGTTCAGCAAGCAAGCTCGAATTGTTTTTTTTTTTCTTATTTTTTTTTTTTTTTTTGGATAATGAGTAATAATTATAAACATAAAGCGCTCATAGCCGAGTGGCCTTAGGTGATTGGAAACAATCACCAAGGGTAAGCAACGACGGCGCGGTCGGACCTAGATGGGTGACCGTTTGTGGCTTTATATGTAATGAGCGTTTCCGTGATTCGGAGGTCACGTTAAGCAGTCGGTCCCGGTTGTTATCATAAGATAGCAGTCGTGAAGCTCAGTTGGAGGCCTTCGGGCGGCTTAAAAACATCCAACAGCAAGATTACGTAGCCACAACGTGTCTTGCCTGTCCCCAACCCGCACTCGGCCAGCGTGGGCACGTATGGCCTTAACCCTCTCTTGAGAGGAGACCTGAGCCCAGCAGTGGGACGTTATGGGTTGTTGATGATGATAAACATAAATGCTTGATAATAAACAATAGTATAGTAGTCCTGTCGTTATAGTCGTCAGAATATTGCTTATATTCTATAAACTGATACAAATCACAAGGAACTCATGATTTTTTATAGACTTTGTCAGTCTATAGCTGTTATACCCCATTGATTTGGGCATTGCGCTTTCGGAAGGGTACATTGTGCAGTATAATGAAACTACTGATACCCATTTAGTCCCAATCGATTCTGGGTTTTTGGTCCATACATTTTGGACCATCTCCTTTACCGTAGTAATTTAATAACCCGAGGAAACTTTTTACTTGTGTGACGTCAGTCAAATATAAACCCTAAATATTGTACACTTTTTTGCAAGAATGTTCATTTTTCTAATTTGACAGTAAGTCCCATGTCACGTAATCGCTCGAGTACAGCCCGTAGATTGCGTATGTGTGTGTGTCGGTCCGCTATCGTCTAAAAAGACCACCACTCCCGGTATACCACGCAACGACTCCTCCATTAATTTTTGAAACTGTTCCGGTACACATGATAAACCATAAGGTGTCCTGCGATATGCAAAAGTACCCACATGTGTGGTAATCGCGGTAAACTTTTGTCATTCCGGGTCCAATAGTACCTGTTCATATGCATGGCGTAAATCAATTTTCGAAAATTCCTCTCCGTTACTTAAATTAGCAAATAACTCTTCAATTTATTTATTTATTTATTTATTCAATTCAATTTATTTATTTATTTATTTATAACTCTTCAATGCGTGGGAGCGGATAAAAATCGCGTATTAGTTTGGGATTTATTGTGATTTTATACTTTTAACAACGGGAACAATAGGAGACCCGAAATCAGAATGTTCAACCCTGTATATGGAGCCATCACGTTCCAGTCGTTCTAATTCACGCTCCACCCGACCGCGTAGTGCCACCGGTACCAGCGGTACCGGTGCCAGGAAATTCTTGTCGAAGTTGACTAACTAACCGATCCTCCTCTATCAATTGGTTAATAAATATTTGAGCAGCCACCAGTCGCGGCCGAGCAGAGGTCTGCCACCGCCTCTAATCACAGATAATCAAACACCTGTAGCCGAAATCATCTTATATGTTACATTAACTAACATATAACCGAGGGGTTCATTTGTGACCCAGAATAACTGCACAAAATCAAGTTATCCGTCACTGTCGATCATTACATAATAACTCGTAACAACGTTCATTTATGGCAGATATACGGCTGCCCGTATCAATTTCATACTCGAGATTTTCGGAGTCCACCCGAACGGTCATAAAGAAAGGTTGGTTACCTTGTGCTGATTGTGAAGGCCATTATTTCGACGCTAAGTCAAACGGTTCAATTTTACAGATTGGAATGGCGATTGGTGTTTACTTTCCTTTGAAAACACGAGTTAACTTTCAATGTATTAAAATTAGCACTTTTACTACCAAACTACGCCCAGAATCTCAGTGAAAACGTTTTAAATAGCCGTTCTTGTCCCAGTGCTACGAATGAGAACACGGTTGGAGTCTGACTGATTTATTACGCACAGATAACAAATACAGATAATCAATAATCCAGGTAACTGACGTACCACCAATAATTGATCATTGTGATGCATGCTACTTCGACCTGAATGCAGATCTACTCAACAAACTCGACCGACTTCTCAACAATTGCATTCGATTTGTAGGCTACCTACTACACATATGCTAAACACTCACTATATTTCACTACTTTATTATGCAATAATCTTAAAATTAACTTAAATCTAAATCTTTTAACTATTTATCTATTTACACTTACATATATCTTTACACAATATTATTCTAATCAACTTACTATCTATACTTATATATTTACTTTTGTAACCTAAAATATTCAATATTAAATAATAGTCAAAACATATAACGACAGCTGGGGTGCACTCAGTCTCTCAAGATCATCGTCCGTCGTCATCATCGTCTGTTAGAACAATGACGAAAAGGTCCCGAAAACCATTCAAAGATCTGGCAAGTAAACAGAAAAATATAAGATAGGCGAAGATTTTAGTGAATTGTCATATGCAGATGCAGCTCGTTTAAAAGAAAAAGATCATGGAGATATCGCACCTGTGATCGATTATATGATGAAAAATCCTTAAAAGTAAAAAAACAGTCATATTTACGCCAGAGAAAGCGCTTGGATTGCTTCTTTCACTAAAACTGTCAAAGTGGCAGTATATTACGTTGTGAGAGGCTGCCATTCGGGAAGGTGCTAGTTACGGATTCATCGGCTAGGATTACACTTCAAGCTTTACTTGATATCACGGTGACGAGGATCCTTATCAAATGTCCAAGTGGGTATTTGATGGTGCTTCGAACCAAAGCCGATACAAGCAGAAAATGAAGGGTGAGCAAGATGACTCAAGCAATTTCATGACCTCCTTGGTGCCACTAAAACTGACAGACGGAGATAACACTTTATGGACGAAAGTAAAACCGTGCTCAGCTTTGTATTGTCGACCAGTTCAGTTTACTTTTGTAAAGGAGTGTGAAGCAGTTGTTGAGCTGAAAAGACAAATGGATGGTGAAACTAAGGCCCTTATCCCCACAGAGTGCAGTGAGAGCAACAGGGTAACCAATCAACTAAGGATGGCAATGATCGACGCTAAAGTCTGTATAACCCTTTCTTAAGCCAGATCAAATGCATCTTCCTGAGCTTAGCAAAACCTGTGTGTTCTGACGACATGTCCGCATTTGGCTTGTCTTCCCTACACGCCCGTATAAATTGCATGGAATGTTTATTTCACATAGCTTACAGGCTCGACTTCAAACGGTGGGCAACGAGAAGTAATGAGCACAGAGAAATGCTGAAGACAAGAAAATTATGCATTCAAAATAAATTCAAAGATGAGCTCAATCTATTAATTAATATAGTCAAACAAGGCTCAGGAACCACCAATGACGGGAATACCGCAAGAAAGTTCCAATAAAGCTGCAGCAGCTATAACCGGTTTGGATGAAGATCTAATCAAAAGATGTGCTGTAATTTTGCAAGCAATAACATCTGGAGAGGACATCGATGTAATAAAATTTAAAGATTATACCCGCAAAACCTCAGAAAAGTATGTGAAATCATACGACTGGGTACTACATGTCGTCAACAAAATATGGTGCCGATTGGGACTCTCTCGGAAAAAGCCTCAAAGTCTCGAAATAAAGATTTGAGGAGGATCCGGGAACATCATTCCCGGAAAAGAAGCAGGCAAGATTCCAATCAAGATATCTTAAATGTGCTTGTTGTTTCTTCAGATCCTTTACTAAGTGCACAAAGGCTTAAGTTAGATGTCAAGAGAAAGCAGAGCTATTTTGCTGACGCTTTCGAATTGAGTTTCAGGAATCTAAATTTGAGTTTTTGGATATATCCGATCTGGATGCTGACTCAGAATTGGAGTCTAATAACGAGAGTGATACTGAAACTCTTAGAATAATAACACATAGAAAGATAGTCTACATACAAGCGCTGTATCAAAAATGAAGCACTAAACTGATTCACACAGGCGTGACGATTACATGCTTACGCTTGGCGACACGCATACATACACTTGAGTAATGTTGTCAGTGAAGGTCCAGTTCCCGATAGTAGGGAAATGATTCGGCCGCTGATAATCATTTGTTATTGGCAATAATACACAAATAGTTATGTGTGGTAAAGTATGGGTATGGTAATGTAGTTGTTATAATACGAGAATGTTTATTTTTATAACGAATTCAAATCTACAAATAGATTATCTGTGCCTGTGCATAAAATATGTAAATCTTGAAACAAGTAATTTGTTATTTTTCCTTCAACTTCCTTGCTTTTATCAACATCGTGTTACAAAATCTCAAAATACACATTAGTTTTAGTTTAAATAAGTACTAAATAATGCTTTAATATTTATAGGGACAGGGACTAAACAGGGACAGCATTTCGGCGCAATCTACTCGATCCTCCGTGTGTTATGTACTTATCTTTATTATTAAAGAGTTTTTAACATATTCGTGTATTTTTGGTTGGCTTCTAATATTCTTCTCCATGACTAAGCCTTATATTTTTACCCACTTGTCAGCAATAACAGGGTCTATAGGAATCCTTTGAACAACAACACGTAATACTTCTATCGGTTGTCATTTTATCAAGCGTGAAAATAAAATTTGTTTATTTTCACGCTTGATAAGACAACAACAAACAATTTTCAAGTAACACAATTTCAGGATATAATATCGCTAAATCACACAGTCACCTATATTAAAAAACATACCTGCGTAAAAATAAGTTGCAACTGTTTTAAAATAAATTAGTCGGAGCATTAAAGTCAGTTAAAATGGGAACAAAAAATCATTCGGGCAACACAGCATTGAAACGAAACATTTCTATTTCGGAGCCGCGGCCCGGCGTTTGGAGCCATTTCTAGCTCCTATTAAAGTGCTTTAAAAAAATAGGTTTCTATGTGTTATTATTCTAGTAGCCGACCCCAAAGAAAATTGGGAATAAGGAATAATTGTATTTGTGTGTTTGCGTATTTGTCTGTTGTTTTTTTGTAATATTCTGTCTGTCTGTTATTTACCAATGCGTAGTATTAATTCCATAAATTCGTTTTTTAATTATTTTGTATATAAGTGATTATTATAGTTCTTTAACAATAGTTTTTAACTTGCCAGCAACTAAATCTATGTTTATTTAAATTATATGTCAAAAAAAAGCATTTTCTATATTTGTAAATGTTGTTTCAATTTATTTTATCACAATTGGAAAGCAAGGCTGAGGTAGCTTACTCCATCAAAGAATTCGACTCTTGGGACCAGTTGAGTGGCTTCCTTAAAATACAGTTTGGTGAAAGGAAACATTACGCTCATCTCATGCATGAGTTGCGGGATTGCCAGCAACTAAATGAACCGATTAATCGATTCGCATTACGTCTGGAAACTTGTCTTCCAAAGTTTCTAACAGAAGTTACCTTTTCAAATAAAAGGAAAACTAAATCAGTTTGTCGTATAGCGGTCATGGAAAACTTAGCGCTCCACACGTTTTTGGTTGTTCTAAGCCCGAAATTTCTAATTTAGTTTGTACAAATCCGTTCACCCTAAATGAATCTATCAACTTCGCAGTATCAAAGGAGAAAATTCTTAACTCCCTTAATAAACGTAATTCCCAAAACTCTACATCTTATCGCACTTATTCTAAACCTCAAAATTCTTTTTGTCCAATTGTCCAATTCAAAACACAAATTTCAAGCCGCAAATGCCTAGACATTATGACCATAATAATCAAAATCTGTTCCGTCGCTATTGTAAAAATCAAAGTCACACTATTGAAATGTGTCGAAAACGTGGATATAATAACAATTGATTCAAAACTAACCCATCATCCCAATTCCAAAAACAACCTTATCAGGAAAACTTTAAGCCAGTGAAGATGATTATAATCCGGAACCGCAAACATCCATAACTTTTGTACGAGACTCAAAATTATGAGAGCTATAATTTAAACGGATAATGGTCTCACGGAGGTGTCTCGTGAGACCCAAACCACAATCTCTCACTAAATCCACCACGTCAACGGCACCTGTTGAAACATTTTCTCCCGTAGGCTCACATTAGACTCGCAAAAATCAAGTAATAAATATCTTGAGGGCTCTTTAACCTTTTCAAAAATGTTCAAGTTATATTACGAATAGTTTGATTCTAACAAATACTCTTCTGAGGCGACTACCGTGAGACAATACCGAGATATCATTAATAAAAATATCAATATAGGGTTTATTTATATCATAAACCCAAAAAAGACGTTTTTGAACAATGCCACGTTTATGAAAATAACAAGCAAGTTACACAGACAGATAAAGAGAAGCATGAAGAGAATTTAAAAGAAAAAGGATTAGCTAGAAAAATGAAAACAAAAGATAAAGAATTTGTTACAAAATAATGAAATCCTTACAGCAGCATTTGATCTTCAAAAGTTCTTTAATGCACCTCACCGAAACGTAAGTACTTTTTATTATAAACGGAAACATTTCTTTGTATAATTTCATGTTATTCAATCTGGTATCTCGCCAAGGTTACTGTTTTTGGCATTAACAGACAGCAAAGAGAGGTCTAAATGAAGTTTCCAGCTGTGTTTTTAAGTTTATAGAGGATACGGAGGGTGAAGGTGTCAAAGATTACCGGTTCTGGTCAGACCACTGTAGAGGCTATAATAGAAACAGAATTGTTTTTAATGTATATGTTAGCTAGTTCGAAGTTTAGTATAGATATTAGCCATCGCTTTCTAATAGTGGGTCATACTCAAAATGAAGGCGACAGTATGTATGCTTTAATTGAAAGACAGACAAAAGATAAAATGCTTTATACGCCTGTTTTTTTTTTTTATATTAAGCCATCCAAAGTGCTTCTACCCTGCCTGATGGAAAAGATGAGCAGAATCAAAGAGTGGGGGCTACCACACTTAGTGAGATGCTCTTTCACGCCCCGCTTAAAGTATTGGAGGTCGTATATATTTATAATTATGTAGTAATAATAATAATAAAAGCTTTGTGATCCGTCTTCTCCAGGTGCGCCTTGGTGCAGTTTCTGCAGCTAGGTACCCCTCCCGCAAGGCGCTCGGCACAGTCCCGGTTCATGTGTGGTCCACCACAGTGACTGCATAAGTCGGCCGACTCCTTGCAGAATCGCTTACCGTGGCCAAAGCCCAGGCAGCGGGTACACTGTATAAGTGGGGATTGATCCTCTACTCGAATTCGCTGGAGGTCTATATGGAGGGACCCAACGTTAAGCGTTTTCCCCCAGATGGTAGGTGATACGGTCATTATCACGTGGCAAGTATGGGGATTTCTCGCCTTTCTCCTATATTTAACCGTGATTCTGTCTTCCTCCTTGTCAAGGTCTTGAAAAATCTCCCCATTTTGGTTACGGAAGGCCTTGACTATGTTTTCATCGGTGTTTATAGACAGAACATCTTTGAGCTTAAGTAGGGGGTCTCTATTTTGCATCTCTTCGATCTGTAAGTGAACTCCATCTCTCTCTAACCTTTGTCGGGCCTTGCTTCTTTCCTTCTTAGAGGTGAATCCCAAAATCACTTTCCTGTCCCTAGCCTTTCTCACTCTCTCAACCCTGACCCATCCCTCCTTTGCATCCATCGCGCCTCTAATTCTGTCCAGGACTTCCTCACCCGTCTCTGTCTCCTCCTTCGAAGTCACTATCACCGAGTGTATAGTGTTTGTAGGGACACACACATACATTGCATAGCAATACCTAGAATTGTATCAATGTATGTGTAAAGGCCACCCGCATCATTTCCCACCGCGTGACTGCGGTGAAGCAGTCTGGTAAAGTAGCCCTAGAGTGCTGTACATGTATTCGGTATAAGTTATAAAACAGTGTTGTAATATTGATAGAACCTTGTAAAGGAATTTTAATTATAACGGCAGTTCATATACCTACAGCCTTTCATTTGACTACCAGACTCTCTTATATAATTGGGTATCTCAGAATATACAGGTCATCAACTCCTACACTGGTGACCCCCGACAAAGAACATTAAAAAAGTGTGAGCGTTAGTACAGTTCATTCAGAAAAATGCCAAATACTGAGTTGCCCAAAATGCAGCCAATGCCGCCAATGCCACCAACCGAGGTCATGGCTATGTCACTATCATCGCGCATCCCCGAATTTTGGGTTGATCAACCACGCGTATGGTATATTCGCGTGGAAGCCATTCTTGCACCGCAGAAGATGGGGGATGACAGTAAAGTTTGATTTGGTCGTCTCCAAGTTACCAAAAGAGGTCATTATGCAGTTAACCGATTTTTTGTCGAAACCTCCAGAAATAGAAAAATTCAAAACCTTAAAGACTAAAATGCTCACTATATTTGAAGACTCGAAAAATAGACAAATCGAAAAACTTATAGGCGAGATGGAGCTCGGTGACCAGAAGCCTTCGCAGCTTATCCACCGCATGAGAGATTTAGCGCAAGACAAAATCCCGGATGACACATTAAGAGTTCTCTGGCAAGGCCAAATGGACAGGCAACAGGAGGATATTCCAATACTAAATTGATCTTCGGTAATCAATAAGACCACTCCTGGCTTTAGAAATTGTATAGACAGCGCTAGTTACTCTACTGCAGCAGGTGAGAGTAAAACAGAAGAAGAAAATTGCATGGTGCTATTAAACATTCTGGACGGTAGCCTTCAATTGCCAGAAAAATTGGAGCAAATTGTAGGCTATATAGCCGGCTTTGTAACTCGAAAACTACTCAACTGTCCAGAATGCTTATCATTGCTACCAGCTAATGAAAAATTGTATTTTCACCAGATGATTAGTTTGAAAGATTTCGGTGGACTCTCGTATTCATCTGTGGTGTTGTATAAAATATGCACATGCACAGAAACACTAATAAGACAGTTAACAATAATACATGATAACGGAAAATCACTTATTCGAGCAAGTAATCTGTCAGTAATATCTACACAGTGTTTTTCTAAAATAATTGACAATGAAGGTATTCTGCGCTTACTAAAAAACAGTCACCAGACAAATAATAACCATTTCATTTTTCTTATAAAATGTGTAATCATTGAATTTCTCAGAATCCGTCTTCACTACATTGCGAAAAAGATTCTTTTTTAATGTCTTATAAGCAAAAACTTATAAATTAATTAGGGTTCCGTAGCCAAATGGCAAAAAACGGAACCCTTATAGATTCGTCAAGTCTGTCTGTCTGTCTGTCTGTCTGTCTGTCTGTCTGTCTGTCTGTCTGTCCGTCCGTATGTCACAGCCCATTATTTCCGAAACTATAAGAGCTATACTGTTGAAATTTGGTCAGTCGATGTATTCTGTGAACCGCATCAAGATTTTTATGTAAAAATAGAAAAAAAACAATACATTTTGGGGGTCCCCATACTTGGAACTGAAACTCAAAAATTTTTTTTTCATCAAACCTATACGTGTAGGGTATCTATGGATAGGTGTTCAAAAATGATGTTGAGGTTTCTGATATCATTTTTTTCTAAACTGAATAGTTTGCGCGAGAGACACTTCCAAAGTGGAAAAATGTGTGTCCCCCCCCCTCTAACTTCTAAATTAAGAGAGTGATAAAACTAAAAAAAATATATGTTGTATATTACTATGAAAACTACCAACGAAAATTGGTTTGAACGAGAACTAATGAGTAGTTTTTTTTTAATACGTCATAAATCGTAAATCGCAATTTACCTTTCATTCAATCAATACACTAGTATAAAAACATCGATGAAAGTTACAACGAACTACAAGAACTTTTATATGATGTTACTTGCTGATACGGAACCCTTCATGGGCGAGTCTGACTCGCACTTGGCCGCTTTTTTATATTTGAAGGGATTACAAAAAAAAAAACAAATATATAAAACATTATACAATTATATTGTTTTATTATTAACTTTGTCCGGTCCACTTATTACATAACATCGTCCATGCTGCTACGACTCTGCTGTCATAGAAGACATTGCAGCAAGCGTATGAACCAATCCCTGCTTTCGTTTTGAATTCAAACCAATAACAATCAATGTCTATTTCTAACCTCAGTTGTGATTGGTTTTTGTTTCATACGTAGTTTTGGTTACAATTAGGGCCACTTTTTATGTGAAATTTGTTCCGAGTTAGACTTCCTGACTTATTATTTACTAGCTGACCCGGCGAACTTCGTACCGCCTTAGAATATTAATTCATAATAAAGTATTGTGTTTAGTTATTAACTAATACTTAGTGACAAATCGACAGCAGCGTTAACTAACGGGCCCCGGCCGACGATAACGCCACAATCGCTTTGTTCCTGCATTTTAAATCTGTATATCTGTATGCTTAAATCTGTATCTGATAAGGAATAATACTGTATTGCTTAAAATCGCTTCGTAAATAAGCCATTATTTCTCGTAAAAAAAAAATGGTTATTGTGGGTTATCTTATCCGTTTACGACCTTACCGCTGTGATACCGCTTTTTAAGATGTACAATACTGTAGTACATTATTTTGATCTATCTCGTAGGGTACAGCCAGCGTTTGCAATGAAGGCGTAAAAAATGGGGTTATTTACGACATTAAAATTATTATCTACTATATATTATGCATGTATTTTACATAAAAACCTTCCTCTTGAATCACTCTATCTATTAAACAAAATGGCATCAAAATCCGTTGCGTAGTTTTAAAGATTTAAGCATACAAAGGTACAGAGAAAGCGACTTTGTTTTATACTATGTAGTGATTCGTAGCATCGTAATGACCGAACATACTTTGCTTCGCCCGTTTGCCGCTTCCGGTCACTTGTGAATGCACTGCCGCCGCCGCCATTGTGATTTTTGTTTACGCCGTAATGACGCCATCTTGTTTCGCGGTCATCTATGACATCTATCGCCATTTTATTTTTCAGCGGGCATTTCGGTGAAATATGTCCATACTCATCACAGTTAAAGCACTTTGGACCTTGTGCCTTCTGCGGACAGCCTTCTGAAACATGATCACAGTCACCACAGTTATAACACCTTTTCATCAGTTTTTTAACTCACGTTGCCGCGCTTTTCACTTTTGTACATACTACCTCTATGCTCCAGTTTCATCTTTTCCTTAATAGTCTCATAGATTTTAATTTTTTCTTTGAGTTCCGTATGCGAAGTTACGCCATATAACATGATTTTGTTAGTCTCGTGATCGACTATGCCATCCACTATATATTTAATAGCAACGTAGTCTGGCATCTTCCCTCGTTTACCCAGTTCTTTCATGATCATCATGTAGTCGATGCAGCTCTCGTCACGTTTATGCTTTCGGTTACTCATAAGTTCATGAATTACCTTGGCATCGACGGTGTCAGGGAATTCTTTGCTCAGCGCCGATCTTAGTTCATCCCAAGTTCTGTGACTATGACGTACTACTGATTACCTGGAGTGCCCAGCTTCCCTGTTATGTCCATATGAATGTGGGATATTTTGGCAATAACAATCCGTATAAAATCCGGTAAAACGTTTATTTTTCAATAAAACTGCGTTAATGCGTCCTACACTATGAAGCGTCGTTCCACCATCTTCCTTTTTTTTCTCACTCCCTCTCTCACATGCATACTTCTCATTCATTCGTTCCACTGCGTTTTGTTGTGACAATTTTAACTACATTCATACTTATCTTTAATCCCACATGAATAACTTGGACGGCATCCGTCAGTTTTTGTATCGTGTGTAATTGGGCTTAAATGGCCCGGGATCTTCCTTTGGATGATCGGCATATGGTTCAGTTGTTTAATCGTTTAAGAATCTCGTCTTTCTAAACCTAATACGTCAATGCAATGTCAGTGTACAAAATATTCAAACCGAACACTGTAAAATTAGTAAAAAATCACACCACGCATAAATTCTTTTATTTCTTATAAAAACGGATTGAAATCTTAAAACAATTAAATCCAGTAATCTTCATGGTCCTTCGAGCCGGATTCCAATGACCCGGTTTAGGTTAGGTAGGTATGTTCCTCCTCCTCCTTTGATTGTTACAATTTTAGGTAGAAATAGACATTACACCTAGTAAACAACGTTTTAATTTAATATAACTTCTTGATTGGTTCAATGAGGCAGTATAATTTGTAATTCACGGTTGATCACCAGAGATCGGAATTGGGTGTGTGAAAATACCTAAAGTTTGCAGCGGGACATAATATGGAGCTGTTACAACCACTTAAGTTAAACCGGGTTTGAATTTTACCGGTTTAGTTTTGTTTTTTTTTTACATGTTCCTTACCTTTGAAACACCGAACTATAAACATTTACAAGCTGCTAATACAGTTCTAAATAAATTTTTGTTTTGTACTTTTCCGGTTAAAATTCGGTCTTTTAGTCCCAATTGTTCTTTGTCGGTCAAACACAGAATACAGAATTAGAATTAGAGTGATAATCTAAGATTGAAAGATGAAACTAAATACTCCATATGGAAATACCAACTTACGGTTATTCTGAGGTCCAAGGATCTGTTCACAATAGTTGACGGATCCCGTCCAAATTCCAAAGAAAACAAGGAAGAGAGAGAAAAATTTGAGAAGGATGACGCCAAGGTTCAAGAACTAATCGTAACAAGAGTGGAGGACACAATATTAATCCACCTGCTGACATGCAAGCTCTGAGATTTGGATCAAACTGGCCACGCTATTCGAACCAAAACCCAAAGTTAGTATCAACCTAGTACAACAACAGTTCTTCGAACTAAAATTTGAAGAGCCGGTGGCCAACTTTATTTCAAAATTGGAGACCCTCAGCTATCAATTGAACTGTCTTGGAGAACCAGTATCAGACAATTCTTCAATTACAAAATGCTTGATTTCTCTGCCTGCGAAGTATAAGCATTTCTCGTCAGCTTTTGAGTCTGTACCTGAGGAGAACCAAAGTTTCCAGTTACTAGTATCAAGATTGTTGATCGAAGAACAAAGAGGCGGTGGAGTACAGCAACGGAGGGAACCCTCATCTTCGGCGCTGATGGCGTCGCGCCATGTAAGTGTAAAACAAACCCAGAAGAAAAGCGATAGTGAATTAAAGTGTTTTAGTGCGGTTTAGTCGGTCATAGACAGTCCGAATGCCGTGAACGAAGATGTCATTTTTGTCATAAGGCGGGACACTTAATTAAAGACTGTAGAAAGTTGCAAAATCAACAGGTAACCAAGGTTCCTAAAGTAGACGAGAAGGTAACTAAAAATGCATTTGTTGTGAATCCTATCAAAACTGTAAGTAAAGACTTTATTCTTAAATTAATATTCAGGTACTGTAAATTTATTTGAACCAAAGCACAATACAGTGCATTTTAATAGAACAACTCCTAGACCACCCGTTACTAGCAGGCCCAGACGCTTAGATCCTGAACGAATAAAAATCGCAAAAAGAGAGTTACGGAGGTCCCTGGGCATGTTAAACTTTTACAGAAGGTTTGTACCTAACGCTGCCAAATGTCAAGCTCCACCTAACTCAATGCTGGCAGGAGACAAGGTAAGACAAGGTAAAACACAGTAAGATCATTCCTTTGTTCAAGGCGGGTAGCACGTCCGATCCTACCAATTATAGACCCATTTCGGTGTTACCTACTTTCAGCAAAATTTTTGAAAAAATTATACTGGATCAGTTACAAACTCACTTTAGCGCAAACAAAATTCTACACAAGAAACAGTTTGGCTTCAGAAGAGGACGCTCGACAAGTGACGCTGGTGTTGAACTATTGGAAAATATATTTAGTGCCTGAGAGGATAAACAGGATGCGCTGGGTGTTTTTTGTGACTTTTTTGATTGCGTTTTTCATGAAACATTGATCAGGAAATTGCATCACTATGGAATAAGGAATACTGCTTTGGATCTTCTTATCTCTTATTTGGGTAATAGGACCCAAAGAGTGGAAGTTAATGGACAGAGATCCCTCGGGTCTCTGGTCACTATGGGGGTTCCACAGGGCTCAATTCTCGGCCCATTTCTGTTTCTCGTTTATATAAATGACCTACCTAATCTGATAAAAGATAATCAGGAGATAGTGCTATTTGCGGATGACACCTCACTTTTATTTAGACTAAAACGACAGCAATTAGTTACTGACGATGTGAATAACACTCTCTCCAAGGTCGTGAACTGGTTCAACGTTAATAACTTGCTCTTAAACGAGAAAAAAACTAAATGTATTAGATTTTTTACACCTAATGTTAAGCAGGTAAAAACTAATGTTCTGATAAATGGAAAGGAGTAGGATCTTGTGGACACCACTAAGTTTTTGGGTATAACTCTAGATTCTAAATTGCAGTGAGGCCCACACATTGATGGCTTGTCGAATAGACTCAGTTCTGCAGCATACGCGGTTTATAAAATTCGCCAACTAACTGATGTGGACACTGCAAGACTGGTGTATTTTAGCTATTTTCATAGTGTAATGTCATACGGTATTTTGTTGTGGGGAAATGCTGCTGACATTCAAAGTATCTTTGTGTTGCAAAAGATTATAAATTCGCGCAATTTATAATCTCAGTTATAGGCAGTCACTGAGGGATAAGTTTAAAGAAATTGGTATTATGACAGTCGCATCTCAATATGTATATGAAAATCTAGTGTATGTTAAGAAAAATATACATTTATTCACAAAGTTTAGCGACATTCATAATATAAACACTAGAAATAAAGATAAACTCGTGTTGCCAACGACTAGACTACAAAAAGTAAGCAATTCTTTTCGATGTCAGGGTGTGAGATTCTACAATAAGATTCCAAGCAAATTTCAAGAATTAAGTATTAACAAATTTAAGTCCGTAATTAAACAAAAACTGTGTGATAAAGCTTACTACACAGTTGCTGATTATTTAAATGACAAATTTGCTTGGGATTGATGCTGCTCGCTCCCACATTTTAAAGTGATGAAATTTCTAATTTGTTTATTTTTTCGTTGAAATTGAATTGTATAGTTTTTTTTTTTTGCTTTTTTTTGTGTAAGTTTGTAAATGTGAGTATAGTGTAGGCTTGTAATGTTAGTTTATATTTTAGTAATTTTCTGATGGTTTTGAGTGTTTCCACGGCCTACTCAAGTGTCCTGCTGGCGGCAGTGTCGTGTTCCGGGTTGTTGATCCTGACTACATCGGTTAGGCTACACGATGGCTGGGGCCCGTGTGCCGTCTGTATGGACAGGTCGACTCAAAACTATGGTCCTTTCTTCAAAAGGCCAACTTAGACCGTATACTGCACTCACATAGTTCTCTTTAATGTTGTACACGGACTTAAAAAAACAAAAAGACACCTCTGTGGTTTGTTTCGGCGTTTCTTCCCAGAGTGAGTCGTAGAAAATGCCGGCGCCTTCTAGCTATAAGTCCGACTTGTAAAAATGTCTCAAAAGATTTACTTACAGAAATAAATATCATTTATCATTTAGAATGTCAACGTTCTAAAGTTTGGCGTCATACACATACCCCAGTAGGTAACTTCGCTTTACATGAAGAAAGGCGTCAAAGTCACAAATGTTCAGAACAGTTCAAAGATGATAACAAATGTATGAAAAAGGGTGAATGTGTATACTTAAAGAAGAACGCAGTGCCACATGACAAATTTCCTTCAAATTCACAGGAACCTGAATCGGTAAAACCGATATCTGAGTTAACGAAAACCCTGCACTGATTATGGACAACCACGACTCTCTCTTAAGTATCGAAGCTTTAGATCTGGAAAAACAATGAGGAGTGACGGTACTTACCCTGCTCCCACATACTACCGCCAAAATGCAGCCACTCGACGTTGGCTTGAATGGGCCGAATTGATGCCGAATAATATTGCTTCCTCTTTCAAGAAATGCGGTATCTTCCCATTTAATCCAGATGTATTCAATGAAATCAATTCCATGCCATCGGAGGTGTCATCTAGAGAGCTGCATGATGTTACAGAGAGACAAGATCCTGTTTGTTGATCTTCAGTCGCTATAACAGAACAGTCAATAGAGAGGCAGAATCCTATTACTCCGACGTCAGTGTTCACCAATATTGAAAACCCTGTTGGGTTTTCAGATTGAAAAAATCCCTTCTAAAGATACTGTGAGTTTTGTAATCCCAGAGAGTAACAATCGTATAAGTGCGTCATCAGATGTTACTGATGCTGAAAGCCCAATATGGTTTGATGAGAATTCTGCAAGCGATGATTATGAAGACATTGTGAAGCGGAATAGTTGCGTGACGTGCGGTAGTAAGTTCTTTTCTACTGGATACCGCACCTTGTAACGTGGCTACACTGCCCCGTTCCCCGCTAGCAGGCGAGCGTCTCCCCGCTACTCCGCGCGCGGCTATAAGAACAGCGCGCGCCTCGAGCCCAGCCCTTTTTCTACTGCGTCGCCGCCCAAGATAAGTGTCTCCTATTTCTGGAGGCATCACCGACCAAACTCTCAAGAGCCCACGCCCTAACGTGCTCGCGAACTAGCCCTTGTATTCCGATTATATCTATCTAATTGTATTGATTGTTAAAACATTAAACTTCTTGTAAACTTTCGTGATTTAGTATATTTCTCTTTCTCCTGTCTATCGTGCACAAACCGGCGACTAAAGCCGAGTTACGTGACAACCTTCTAAGCCCATTTCTATTGCATCTTCAGATTTTGAGCTCAAACTGATAACAACCAAGTTTGAATCTTTTTTTGTTCTTTGTAAGTGCCGTTACCTACTCATTAGTTAAGAAAGTTTGTGAGTACCCCCAACTATAATATAACTGTTGTTTGTTTATTGACAAACAATGTCTTTGAAACGCACTCCTCCAATGCCAATAGGTTGCCCAAATATGTCAAAGACGCCAGCATCGACGTATGGATCCACTCCCCAACTCCATGTGGGCTCACAAGATTCGGCGTCTGACTAAGCTGATCATAACATTACGCACAGGTCGAAGCTTAGACTTCTTGACAATGATAGTGAATCTCCAACCCACACCTCGCTAGCTGATCAGATAAGAGAATTGTTTGCATCTATTGATCCCAACAAGACCTCTAAGTTAGAAAAGATCATGAACCAAAATACCGCAAGGTATGATGAAGTGTTCTAAAAAATTACCCCGTTGGAACAAAAGAACATAGCTTATGAACTTAGATTTGATTCACTTGAGAGTAATATTGAAGTTTAGAACGGAACTCACGAGCTACTTCTGTTGAAATCAGGAATATCCCCAAATATACGTCAGAGAATAAATCTACTCTGACCTCCCTGGTTAAAACGGTAGGTGAAGTTATACAGCAACAAAAATCTGATTCTGATATCCTCGACGTTTACCGTCTTAGAACCAAAACTGAATCAGGCAATCACATAGTTGTTTTTTAATAATATTAAGGCCTATTGATTTATTTTGAAATAAAGTTATAGAATGGACTGCCCTAATGTAAACGCAAGTGTTGCGACGACATGCTTAATATGTACGCATGTATATTGATTACTCAGATATGCAGCAACAATTTTGTTGAAATGCAAATTTTGCTATTAATCATGTAAATTATTTTATTATATTTTGATGTATTTAAATTAGTTTGAACCAAGTACTCAGTACAATTAGACATTGTAAATGGGAAATTACCAAGCAAATGATACCATGGCGGTAGCCAAGGTCAACAACCAAGTCGAATTGAGCCAAAAAATAGAGAAAATTAATGTTCTGATGATTGCCCTGGCCGCAATTATAACGGCAGTGGTGTTATACGGCATTCGAGCTATATGCCATCGCCGTGTTAAGACATGGTTTCGGCACCAGATGGACAAGAGCGTGATGACAAGTATGATTCCACCAGTAGTACGCGTGCAGATGGTTCAGCCCCCGTCTGCCACTCCTGCCCCTAAGCCTGCTGGTGCAAATTACATTATTATATAACTCTTGTATCTGTGAATTTTTGTGTTGTGAACTTGTTGTGTGTTTGTGTCATTGTACCGTAGTAACAATCGTAGCAAATAAGTAAATAAAATGTAATACATGTTTAATTTTTGGTTGTACTATTTATTTAGTTTTATGATATGTGAAATTTACTTTGTAATATTATTATTTTTTGGAAGAGGGGGAATATTGTAGGGACACACTCCTAGCTAGGTACGTCATACGTACTCGGTAATGCATGGGTGACATGTCTCTTGCATTATTCCGACGCTCGGTAAAGGAGTCCGGTACCGTACGTACAGTCGTAGAGGCGTGATTAAGGGATAAACAATTGTAACCAAGCCATTTTATTAATACAAAATATTGTATATCAGATGCAAATTGTGTGTAATTGATATACTCTGTGTGGACGGTAAATTACACAGGTTGAACTAAGGCAGTGACTTTCTTTTTACCCAAAAGAACAATACCTAAAATCTTCTTCACTGAATTATGATAACAGATAACTTTAGTCACTGTTCAGTAATGCCAGCATCAAGCTGTGATTATTGGCCCTCTTTTTTAATATATTCCTATACCAGGCACTACACCTAATATGGTATATAAACTCCATCAACGCGGCCAGACTATTACAGTAGAAATATGTTTTAACGCTGGTGGAACCTACATGCCTCCACTGATGATTTTTCCGAGACAACGAATGAAACCAGAATTGTTAGATAACGCCCCACCAGGTACTGAAGGTGTTTGCAATGCTCGAGGCTGGATAACTACTGAAATATTTTTGACTTGGTTCAAAAAGTTCATCAGATTCTCCGGAGCTACTCCTACTAATCATGTGTTGCTGCTTCTAGATGGGCATGTAAGTCACACTCATAATTTGGAAGTAATTGATCTGGCACGTAAAAATGGAGTTATTATAGTTTGCTTTTCACCTCACTGCACACATAAAATGCAGCCAGCAGATGTTGTTTTTTATGAGGCCACTCAGTACATATTATGACCATGCTGTTTCGGCCTGGTTGAGATCACATCCCGGGCGTGTGGTAACTGTATTTCAGATAAGTGAAATATTTGGAAATGCATATATTCAGGCAGCTACAATGTCGACAGCAATCAACGCATTCAGAAAGTGTGGCATATGGCCGTTTAATGAAAATAATTTTACGGATGCTGATTTCATATCTGCTGCAACTACTGATATACAAAATATTGAAAACTCGTCGAGTGGAGAGCAACAGAGAGTTACAGAAGCCGAAGGGCCTCAATATGAGGTAGTTCTATCTGTGCCCTCAACCACAGTAGTCACTACTGTATCTTCAACGGCCACAACATCCCATCCTGAAGCAGTTACAACAAGACCTGAAGTTACAACAAGACCTGAAGTTACAACAGAATCATGCATTCCAGTAAGAATAGATTTTATCACCGAATTTACAGAGCAAGTCACACCTGATGTAAGTAAAAAACCTGCTCCCGAACCTGAACCTGGATGTTCTTTTGCTTCTAAATTTCCCATCAGTGCGGTGTGCCGCGATCTTACATCTAGCTTTGAAAATGCATCCCCTGGTGATATTTTGCCAATCCCTTTGGTCCAACAAACTGAAAAGAAGAAGCAATACCGGAGAGGAAAAACAGCCGTCATTACTTCAATTCCTTATAAAAATGAGCTGGAGAATTTGAAAAAACTGAGGAAAGTATCCAATCCTTATGATCCTCGGCTCAAAAAAAATGCTAAGAAGAAACAAAAGACTACAGTTGCAGCCAAGACGAAAAATGACGATGATGAAGATACAATTTGTCTCTATTGTAATGATGAAAATCATAGTTTCCTGGAATCATCCGAAGGTTGGGTAGGCTCCCAGCTTTGTGGACGTTGGGCTCACAAAGGTTGTGCTGGTGTGGATGATGAAAACACCGAAGAAATTCATATTTGTATTTATTGTGATAATAATTAGCTTACCCCATCTTGCCCCATTTTCATTACCCCATCTTACCCCATGGTAAGGGGTAAGATGGTTTTTCGTAGCAAATCATTTATTTTAAAAAAATGCTATAAGTTTATCTTCCAAAGACTATGCCAAATTGTAGTTAGATTAATAAGGCATTGTGCCATAAATAAATAAGCATAATAAACGCAATGATTATACTGTATTTTTGGTATTTTCCTAAGATACCCCATCATGCCCCCCCTTCCCCTACCGACTTTATTTTTTTTTTCAGTACGCGTATTCTTTTTGAATATTATTTAGAATTTTTTGTAAAAAAGGCCCTATGTAACATCAGCAGTGTTACCTACCTTATTGTTTTAACAGTAGATTTGCTGTTTTCACATTGATGTCTATGTTTTCTGTTTCATTTATTTTCTACTGTTTTTCAACTAGCGTTCAGCGCCACCTATTACACTACTATGCAAATATTTTTTGATAACCACTACGTACTAAAACGCAAAGACAAACCACTACGTAATAAAACGCAATGACACTAACTAGACTAGGCAGTATCTTCTTTAGTCGGGATTCGAGGCTATTCCCAACCACATTATATGTGTTGATCATTGTATGTGTTCACCTTGAACAGTTTCTTTGAATTGCGGGGTCTATTTAAAAAAAAACAATAATTACAAACTTTTTGATAAAATGAGTAGTGATTTATCGACTGGGAAAAGTCCGCCTAAGAAGAAAAATGTGAAATATAAACAGAAATTCGTAAATTTGTGGTTAAAAGATGATATGCTCAAAGGCCGGTTAAAGAAAAGCACTAAAGGTGACAGGCGATATTAGAGAAGCCTTGGAAGAAACAAAGGTGACAGTTTTAGTTCTGGTCGACTTTTCGAACGCCTTTAATACCGTCTGTCACGACATCCTCTTGGCCATCCTCTCCTATCTTAAGATCTCGTCTGGGGCGCTGGAATGGTTCTCATCTTCAGGGACGCCAACAGTCCGTTCGCGTTGATGATCTCTCCTCGAGATGGTGTGATGTCGACTCTGGTGTCCCTCAAGGCGGTATACTTTCTCCTTTGCTTTTCTCAATTTTTATTAATCTCCTATGTCCCGAACTTCGCAGTGCGTATCACCTGTATGCTGACGACCTACAACTGTACTCTCAGGCCAGTGTTGATAACATAACAACGGCTATTGATAATATCAATATTGATCTCCGGACGATCGAGAACTGGTCTGCGCGGTTCGGATTAGCGATCAACCCGACAAAGTGCCAGGCCATACTAATCGGTAGTAGGCGTTCAATGGACAGGACTAATTTAGACATACTCCCCAAAATAATGCTGAATGGTACCACTATATCGGTCTGTAAAACAGTGAAAGACCTAGGCTTGCAACTCGACTGCACTTTGAACTGGCGTGATCAAGTTACATATGTATGTCAGAGGGTCACCGGCATTCTCAGAGCACTATATCGCTTGAAAAATTTTCTGCCCGTGAAAACCAAGAAAATGCTTGTGCAATCTCTTATCTTCCCTTTGATCGACTATGGTGACGTGTGCTATTATGACCTGAATGCAGATCTCCTCAACAAGTTAGATCGTCTTCTCAATAACTGCATTCGATTCATCTTTAATCTTCGTAAGTATGACCACATTTCCAGTTTTCGTTCCCAGTTAGGTTGGTTGCCGATTCGTCAACGCAGAAAAATGCGCGCACTCACATTCCTGTACACTATCCTCAATTCCCCATCCCCCCCTAGTTATTTAAAAACACATTTCCAACTCTTATGCAATAATCACAACCGGAACCTTCGGTCGGCTAACAATCTCCTCCTGCTTTGCCCATCACACACTACTGGTTTTGTTGGATCCTCATTCTTTGTCCAGTCTGTCCACTTGTGGAATGCGCTTCCTCTCGAGGTCAGAATGGCGAAGAATCGAGACACTTTTAAGATGAAGGTAAAGAAGCTTTTATTGGGCGAATTGGCGGATTCAACGGGGTCTTAGTTTATCAAAAATTCTTATTGGATTCTACGTTAATAAATATATGTACGTGTATGTATGTGTATAAATATAGACGTATATATGTATGTTTATGTAGGTATATTACTTATCATATTATATGTATGTACCTATATCATATTATATGACTTTTTGTACCATAATCTATCGATTCACCCTATATGCACCTATCTCATCTTTTCTCTGCATCGCCCAATCGGTCGACTGGCAGAAAATGCCTAAGGCATTAAGTCCGCCGATGCATGTAATTTTGCATAAAGTATATAAATAAATAAATAAAATAAAGGTGAGAATAATTTCTTTTGTTCTGAGTGTAATTGCTATAGAAAATGTGGTATACACGAACTGTTGTGACACAAAGATTCAACAAAACACGCGAAGAATAGTTTAAAATTGCAAAAACAACAAAAACTGACATCAATGTTTACCTCAGCTTCCAATTCACAAGATACAAAAATTATAGCTAAAGAGGGTGAAGTAAAAATGGCCTGCTTTATTGCTGAGCATAATCTGTCTTTTAACATAGCATCTCATTTGAATAAATTGATTAGCGCTGTATGCCCATATTCGAAAATTGCGGAACAATTATCAATGAGCTGCACAAAAGCTAGAGCTATTATTGTTAATGTAACTGGCCTCCCGCATACTTCTTAGGGAGGAAATAAATCGCGGGTCCCTAACACCTGCGTATACAGGTCCCTACGAGGTACTTCAAAGGGGCGATAAAGTGCTGAAGATTCTTATGAATGGTAAGAAAGTCACAGTATCAGTGGACCGCATGAAGCCAGCCTACATATTGCATGAATCACACAACAAACATACACATTCATATTCAGACACAGACAAACATACATCAGACAGAGAACTTGGACATAAGTGCTCTCTTAAAATAAATATACCTGTAGCTGAGTTACAAAAAAAGAAGGAATCACTTATGTCGAGCTATAGATCGTATAGAAAGAGTGAAGGATTCTATCAACAGCAGTGCAAGTTCAAGTGATATCTACAAGCCCGTATGGTTTGCTTACGAAGCCATGAACTCATTTGTTGGAGATGACGCACAATGCAAAAAAACAACAAATACCGTAAGTATTAATCTATTTTTATTATTTAACTTAGTATTTAACAAATTTAACTTAAGTATTTAACTAATTATTTTCAAAGTATTTAGTGAACTCGTCTCTTATTTCACGAGCGTTTAGAGTGGGTCGGCGTGCTAAATGAGTTATTTGGCGTATCGCACAATCCGTCCCAATATCATTTCTCCATGAACCAGGTGTTATTAACGTGTTGATCTCATCTACGAGTGCTACTGTAGAAGGTTTTTAATCAGACCTGTCTATGAGACCACCAACAGTTCGTCGTCGTAATAACTCCATAGAACTTGTGGCTGCTGGAGAAACAGTTAAGGATGCTTTGTTTACTCTAAAATAAACTATAAAGAGACGACAAATTCATGACGATGATGAGTATGACTTGTATGGCAAAGTTATAGCCAAAAAGTTGAGAAAATTACCTGAGGAAGAAAGAATGCAATTTGTTTGTGAAATATACAATATGTTTTTGCGTCATGAGTAACGTACTTCAGCATCATTTTCGCCATATTCTCTTGCATCACCAACTCCTTCGCCTACATACCATAGCGCACATACTTCACACAGCAGTTACTCTGTTCCATCAATGCACCACCACTTGTCACAAGCCAGAGCGAATTCGGAACCATCTACATCATAGTTCCATAGAGCACATACTTCACACAGCAGTTACTCCGAACCATCAATTCACCACTACTTGTCACCTCTAGAAATCCATATTCCCGAACAAAACCCAACTCGTGCTGCTTCACAGATCATCATAACATTAAATGAATGTATTCGAACGGCTACTCAAGAATACAAAAATAATGATGAAAATAAGATTGACGCCGCGTTGAATAAGGCTTGTTTTTTTCAATTAATAGATTTTTAAAAGACTGATTAATGAATAGTACAAGTACTTGCTTCTAGTTTTTAACGTTTGATTAATGAATACTATAACTAATTAATATTTTAATAATAAATTGTTTTTAACTTACTTTGATTTCATCCTTTAGGGCTTCATTCAAAGCATGACATACTTCTGGAATAATCTTCGATATTAGTTGTGGTGAGATTTTAAATAAGTAGTGGAGACTTTCGAAACTATCTCCAGTAGCCAAATATCGCAATGTAATAGCAAGGCGAATTTTAGCTGGGATCGATGGTCTTAATTGAGTGTCTTGCTTGGATATCATTGGTAAAACTTTGCCTAATGAGTTATCAAAATCTGACTGAGACATTCTCGTAAACTTATGAAATTCTCCTGATGGTTCAGCAACTGATTCACTCAACTGTTCATCTATTGTTGCACTGAAAAAAAAAATAGGTAGGTAAAGTATTTATATATACAATTTATTTATAATATATAGAACAAAATAAACTATGCTCCAAAATTAAAAATTTATTTTGATTTTATTTTTTATTTTATAACTTTATGCACATTTGTACATCGGCGGACTTAAAGCCCAGGGCATTCTCTACCAGTCAACCTTTGGGTGGTGGAGAAATATAATTCAACATATAAAATATCCTTATTAAATAAAAGATAAAATATGTTAGTTTAGTAACAAATATGATACATATTATGAACACACACATATATATAATATATACATACATATTAAATATATTTACATATTATAGATACATATTTACACTATGAATATAAGAAAACTTGTTGGTGTATTCTCGTTACGACGACACTACCATATCGTTGAGAAGAAGTTCATGTACCTTCTTTTTAAATATACGAAACGGTTGGTGGACATCCTGATTTCAAGAGGGAGCGCATTCCAGAGTAGAACTGCTTGGACAAAGAACGAAGAGATCACGAAGACAAAAAACGGAAGTAGGGAGCAAGGTAAGTAGGTGAGGATAGGGAGGTGAGAATCGAAAATATACAGGTCAGAGCACGCTGGTTGCGGCGCAGGCGAATGGGTAACCAATTCAGTTGGGAACGTAAAGCAAACACGTGGTCATATTTACATAATTTACCTGTTTCTATTGCGATGGATTTGTGTCATCCACCAACATCTTCTTCTCCATCTTTTTTTTGTGTGCTTCTTAACTACACAAAGGTAATTATAATACGCAATGGCAAGCAGTGACACAGCAGCGGCGGAAATCATGTCGTCGTCCATCATAGTCGCGAACAAGACTGTGAAGCTTTGCGAGTGTGGAGGGACACAGTTCTTGCGTGGATTACGCCGTTTATTCACGGCGTGAATTCATGGCGCGACGTCACACGCGAGTGTAGAGCCCGCATTATAACTTTTTCTATTTAATATATTTTTACCTTCTGTACTTTTATAGTTGTTTAAGTTTTTGTATTTTTTATGTGACGTAAACTGTAAAACTTCTGTGCCGTGCATTTAAATTAACTTTCTATCTCGAACTTTTATGTGTGGACTTATTATTTACGGACACCGTCACTAACCGTGAGTAACAATACTATTTACTTACGCAGTATAAACAGACATTTTTATAAATATCATAAGTATCATAATTATCATAACAAGAAAGAAAGGAATAAAAAAACACAGCAATTTCAGTAGAGATGGGGAAAATTTTAATTATCTTGTTGATCCAGACAGCGATTCTGATGAATGTGGGTGTCAAAACTGATCAGAAGTGCATAAACACAAAAAACAAGAGATGTCAAAATATAGGAGGAAAGCTTGATCTAACTATCGTGGCTTGCAAAGAGCATCTAAAAATTACTGACGATGATGAAGTAGAGAATACTTGAACGTTTTTGGAGAATTGCTCGGGTCATCCAAAGGATTTGAAATGTATGGTGTCAAGCACGATGATAGACTGCTTCCACTGTTATGCTATGCTAAATTATAGGATTAATCACGAAAAATCGAAAAGTCTTGGGTCTCCAGAGGACAAAGAATCAAACCAACAGAACACAGAAACAGAGATATCAAAGAGCATAAGCATATCACAAGTTGTTATACAGAGTTTAGGAGTACTGATAGCTTCCATTTTTGTTGCTGCAATTTACAAAGGAAGATCTGTACGGCCAATATTACCATGTGTAGTGTTGTTTATAACCAATCTTTTGGGTGTCCTAGAAAATATTGTCTTAATTGTATAACCATTAGAGGTCCAAAATGCAAACTATGCGCTTCTGTGGAGCTACCTAGATTAGAACTTTACAAAGTTTTTTTTGACAAGCGTTGTCTATACTGTGACCATTTCAGTCAGTGCATCCCGCGAGTTCTAGTAACTGGTGAACGTGCAAATTGTGTGTGATTATTAGAAGAATTTGTGAAAATATGGAAAAGTAAGTAATAATTAATTTTATTTACTGGCATGGATATACTCTTTACATTGTAAGCTAAAAACAATCATTGAAGCAGCGACCAAGTCATTTATAGAAGTTGTAGGTTGTGATGTACGTAGTCAATAAGTACATGTACCTATGTATAGTTATGTTTGCGTGAGCGCCGCGGCCCGGCCGCTCTGATCTGTTATGTCTTTCTTCAGTCATCAATAAACTGCCAACCGAATACCCGTGTTTCAAATATCACACTGGCGACGAGGATTTTGTTACGCGTCACGTTACGTTTCGTTTTGCTTGTGAGCTGCAGCCGACAAGTTGTTTTATTTCTAATTAAAAGAAATGTCGATTGGAAAAATATTCGAATTCAATGTGAGAACGGGAAATTGGACATTGCACGTGGAGCGTGCGGAAATGTACCTCAAAGTTAACGGGGTAAAAGAGGAACTATGGCTACCTACTTTAATTGCCGCGATGGGAGACGAGGCTTATGAACTTTTAAGTAATTTAACAAGCCCGGCAAAACCTTTTTTTTTTTTTTTTTTTTTTTTTTTGTTCACGGGGTGGAAAAATCCCTTCGGATCTCCGGCTCCTCGGGGAAACAGGAGCCAGGAGTATGTGGTGTTTCCACTAAAAAAACACCCCGACGACCGACCTCAGACGCCCTGCTCCGGGAGGACCCGGACCATGTTATTTCAGGTCCTTCCCGAATCGGCGCCAGGCCACATACCAGGCCCTATCCCGGGGGAAACCACTTCCCCTCTCTATCCCGACCTCGTGTTCCAGGCCCCTACTTCTTCCTACGCCGCGGTATTTTATACGCCACCAGAGTTCCCCGTACTCCGGCGACCAGCGGCCCCGTCAGCGATTTCTACCCCAAGCGTCTTCTTCGTTCGGGATCGGCCCTCTCCCGATCCCGTTCAGCGGTCTCTTTCTGGAGCATTACAGCTTCGCAAAAAGAGACCACTGCGCCCCAGCCCTCCTCACTCGCCAGCATGGCAGCAATGATTGCTGGCGGGGACAGGTCTCGTCCGATTTGGCCGACTAGGACTTCGCGTTCTGACGCCCACGCGGGGCAGTCCTCCAGCGTGTGCTGGGCGGAGTCCCTGTCGGCTGCGCAGTGGTGGCATTGTGCCGTCTCCTCACGTCCGATCTTATTCAGATACTCACCGAAGCATCCATGCCCGGTGAGTATCTGCGTAAGCCGGTAGGTGATGTGACCACCCTCCCTGCCTACCCACGCTTCGAGGTTAGGCAGAACGGCACCGACAGCGCGTTGGCGCGCATACTGTGGTTGTTCCAACCGCGCGCGCCACTGTGCCAGTGCCTGTCGGTGAGCGTTCCGCCGCATTTCGAGCTCGTCCTGTTCTTCCCCGCTCTCACCCCGGCGGACAGCACGAGCCTGATCATAGATCCTTGCGTCCATATCCGCCAGGATACCAAAGGGCGGGAAACGTGCCAGGACTGTCGCCGCCTCAGACGATATGGTGCGGTATCCTCGTACGATCCGAATGGCCGCTACCCGCTGCGCTTGGTTGAGTTTGGCTCGGCAGCGAGAGGAGGCCGATAGGCGCTTGGCCCATATCGGCGCTCCGTAGAGGGCCATGGATCGTATGACCCCACAGTAGAGGCAGCGAACTTCCTCTCGTGGACCCCCTAGGTTGGGCAATAGCCTCTGTAGGGAGCCCGCCACGCCCCGAATCCGAGGAATCATCCGCTCGAAATGCTCCTCGAAGCTCCAGCGACTGTCCAGGGTGAGGCCGAGGTACCTTATGTGTCGGCCAACCTCAACCTCCGTTCCTCCAACTCGAATGAGCGAGCGAGTAGGAACGGCACCTCCGCGTTTCCTGTGGAACCACAGGGCTTCCGTTTTGTGAGGTGCAACCCGTAGACCCAGGCCACTGATCTTTTGCACGGCACAAGCCACCCCTAACTCGGCGAGCTCCAGAACTTCTTGGAAGCCATTCCCCCTAGCCAGTACTAGAGTGTCGTCCGCGTAACAGACGACGCTCACTCCAGGGGGAAAGCTGGTCCTCAGGACTGCGTCATACGCGAGATTCCACAGAAGGGGCCCTAGGACCGACCCCTGGGGAACCCCACATGTGACCTCCCTGTGATGTTCTTCGCCGTCCCGACCCATATAGGCTATAGACCTATCGCAAAGATAGGCCCCGATGATGTCCCGTAGGTAGAAGGGCAACTGGTGGTATACCAGCGCCTCTCTAATGACCCACCACGGGAGGGAGTTAAAAGCGTTGACTATGTCAAGACTGACCGCCAACGCCACTCCCCCCCGACAGACAGCCTCTTCCGACAGGAAGCGGACACGTTCGATCGCGTCCAGCGTTGAACGGCCTTGTCGGAAGCCGAATTGACTATCTGATAGGTCGGGGCCCACTCGCGACAGGTGCTGGACGATACGGGCAGCGATGACTCTTTCAAAGAGTTTTGCCACCTCGTCCAACAGACATATCGGTCGGAACGCCGAGGGAGAGTCTGCAGCCCTGCCAGGTTTCTGGATGAGAACCAGCCTGGCTTCCTTCCAGCCGGAAGGGAATATGCTATTACGGAGGCAGCTAGTAAAAAGCCGCCTCAGCCTATCCCCTAGGATCGGTATAGCACGTACCCATGCTTGTCCCGGGATCCCATCAGGCCCCGGGGCGGTGTTGCGGGCTGCCAGTCTTGTCACGGCTCGGTCTAGCTCATCCTCCGTCACGTCCAAGTCACCGGACCATGTAACCGTTTCCGGCATTGACGGAGGGTGTGAGAGACTACCCTGGTCCCTGGGGAAGAGGGTATCTACCACTCTTCCCACAAACTCGGGATCCAGGGTCTGTGTCAGTGGTGGGACCCACGGTTTGAGCTTGTTTAGTACAAGTTTGTACGGTCGCCCCCATGGGTCCCTGTCCAGTCCCTCTATGAACTCCCTCCAGGACCGAACCTTGGCTTCCGCAATCGCAAGACTTACAGCCTTCGCTGCGGCGCTGTACTCCCGCTTTGCTTCAGCGATCCCCTCGGCTGTAGCTCGCCGTCTTCTACGGGTTCTCTGAAACCGGCGACGAGCTCTCGAGCATGCTGTGCGCAGCTGCTCGAGTTCCGGTGTCCACCAGTACACAGAACCCGTTCTACCTCGCGGCCTGACCCGTGGCATCGACGCGTCACAGACGTCAGTCATGACTCTACGGAACCAGATCGCCAGCGCTTCCGGATCGGACGAGACCCGTTCTTCCAAATCCTCTGGCCAATCCGCGACGATAGCTGCGGAGACGAGCATATCTCGATTCATCCGCTTGAGGGACCATCGCCGTGGAGGGCAGCTACTGCGACGGGTCAGGTCTGCACCCGGGCGGCATGTGGCCACATCGAAGACGATATGGCGGTGGTCTGACAGAGTGACCACTTCCTCTGCCACCCTCCAGCCTGACACCTGCTCGATACCTAGAGGAGTCGCCCACGTCAGGTCGACGATTGACTCCCCCTGCCATCGCACGCAGGTGCTTACTGAGCCCCGGTTCACAATCCCGAGGTTCAGTCCCGCCGCCCACTCAATGAGTGTATCTCCTCTTGCGTTGTCCAAGCGATCTCCCCACTGTGTGGAGCGGGCGTTAAAGTCGCCTAGGACAAGTACTGGACGGGAAAGATAGGTGCAAATGCAACTCCTAAGTCCGTCCAAATACGCCTCAAATGCGGGGAGGCCGCAATTCGGAGATATGTAGCAGCCTACAATGACCATGGGGCCCCATTCAACTGCCACAAACCCCAGCCCTCGCTGAAGGAGGGTACAGTGGAGGCCATTTTCCACCCCTGCCCAGAATATGGCGACAGTGCCGTCACCTGACCCAAACCACCGAGGGTGACTCGGGACGCAGTACGGCTCCGCCACCACCGCTAGGGCTACCGACCGCTCAGCGAGTGTCTGCATCAGCAGATCTTGTGCTGCGCGGCAGTGATTTAGGTTGCCCTGTAAAACTTTTTGGAGGGGCGTGAATTTTAGGCCTCCATTGCCTCCTCTGCCGGACGGGTTTCCGGCTGTGGCACTTTTCTAGCCGGTGAGTGCCTGTTGTCGGCATCTGACAGGGCTGGAGTGGGGGCTGTCTGCAGCCCCCTTTTCTTATTCTTTGGCGGCGAGCACTTCTTGCTCCCCATCCGATGGTCCGCGGGACGGCCAAGGTCCGAACAGACCGGGCATCTCGGAGCTTTTGCAGTGCACGTGCGCGCTATGTGGCCTGTTTCACCGCATGCGTAGCACCTCGCGCCACGATCTGTCTCGTTGGGACACTTTGCTCTCACATGTCCCAATTCGAGGCATCGGTAGCACTGCAGCGGGCGCGGTACTAGTGCCTCTACCCTGGCCGAGACCCAGCCCACTTGCACCCGCTTAGCATTCGCGATTTTGCGAACTGCCGCAAGCGGGCAGCGGACCCACGCCGTGCTTAGCCGCGACGGAGAAACTCGTATGACTCCGACTTTGACGTCGGATACGAGACATCCCCCCGCTGTCGCTATAGCCTTGGCGACCTCAGCTTGGGTGATGGACTCTTCTAAGTCCATTACCCTTAAGTCACCTGTCCTACACGGACGCGCAATAATAGCATCCGTGCCGGACAGTACCTCCCGCAGTCGAGCTGCCAGCTTGTCCGCCAGAGCGGCTTTACCTTCACCGGGAATTTGTAATATTAGGGCCCCGGTCATGGCTCGCTTGGTGCGAAGCCCGCCTTCGATGCCAAGGTCACCCAGGCTAATATTGGCCTTTGCGGCCTCCATCAATGCGGCTATCCTCGTCTCCGAACCAGGAGGCACAGAGACTGAGACAGCCGCAGATGTGGGAGGCCGTGGCACAGTTAGTTTTTTGGGTGATGTGGCACCAGAGTTGCGCCCCGTGGACTGAGCCGTAGCTGCCACCTTTTTCGCAGCCTTGGCTTTGGTCTTACGACCAACGACCGAGGCCCAGGTTTCACTAGTCGACGGAAGCCCGGCAAAACCTAGTGCAAAGGATTATAAGACCGTCGTGAAGATAATGACGGAACATCTTCAACCAACACCATCTTTTATGACGGAGCGCTATCAATTTCGCCAAAGAAGGCAATCGGGCGGTGAAACAATATCACAATATATTTCCGAATTGAAGCGATTGTCGAGATTTTGCGAATTTAATGCGGGGTTAGAAGAAAATCTACGGGACCAATTAGTATGCGGATTAAAGAGTGAGGCCATCCGACAGCGGTTGTTTGCGGAGGAGAAGCTAACATACGCAAACGCGGTTAAAATTTCATGTTCAATGGAAGCGGCGGAACGCGACGCAGCAGTGGTGGAGCGGGCGCCTGAGGGCGAGGGCTCGGCGCTGCACGCGGTCACCACGCGGCGGGCACGTGACCCCGCCACCCCACGGCACCAAGGCGTGGGCGGCGGCGGCCCAGCGTACACTTGGCACGGGCGGAATACAAGGCAAGATGACTGGAAAAACAAATGTTACGCGTGCGGAGCACAAGACCATCGTAGCGATGGTTGTCGTTATAGCAGTTTTATTTGTGGAAGGTGTAAGCAGAGGGGACACCTACGGCGAGTGTGTCCCACCCGACCTAGTGGGAAACAAGGGCCGGGGATGACTGGAAATAAGATGGTGGCTCATGTTCAGGCATCGGAGAGTTCAGCGCAGGTTATGACGTCACCTGTGTCCGGAGTGGACGCTGAATCGAGATCTTTTTCGGATGAAGAGGACTGGCAAGTGGAAGAAGATTTACATCAACTTAGTTTGAATAGTTATAAAGCGGTAAGCTTATTGGTTTCAATAGAAGGGGTTGAGATACCTATGGAGATCGATACGGGGTCATTAGTGTCATGTATCAGTAAAGTAACGTATGATAAATATTTTCACTATAAGCCATTAGAAAAGAGTAATTTAATATTTAAATTTTATGATGGAAGTAAAGTCAGGCCTTTGGGGGTCATTTATCCAATAATAAAGTATGGGGGTCAAACAAAAAAGTTGGAACTGTTTGTAATACAGGGTGGAACCACTTCTTTACTAGGGAGACAATGGATTTCCGAACTAGGAATTCAGATACCTTTGCTACACAATGTCTCTGAAAGTTGTAATAACTCATTGTCACATTTACTCGACAGATATAAGGAGGTGTTCTCGGGACACCTCCTTATATCTGGAGGACTGGGACGGTTCAGAGGAAGCAAGGCTCGGCTACAGGTGCGCGAGGGAGCAGTGCCGGTGTTCTGCCGCGCCCGGCCCGTGCCGTACGCGCTGCGCGACCAGCTGGAGGCCGAGCTGGACGGCATGCTGCGGGACGGCGTCATTGAGCCCGTGGACTGCGCGGACTGGGCCACACCCTTGGTGCCCGTACGTAAGGCTGATGGTGGACTCCGTATCTGTGCGGACTACAGGGTTACCTTGAATCCGGTGCTTAAAGTTGATCGATATCCATTACCACGAATCGATGACCTGTTGGTCAAGTTAAATGGTTGCAAAATATTTTCAAAAATAGATCTAACCCAGGCTTATAATCAGGTAGAATTAGAGGACCCTGAAAACTTAACAGTAATTAACACCCACAAAGGGTTATTTAAATATAAAAGATTAGTTCTTGGCTTATCTTCAAGTCCAGGTATTTTCCAACGCATTATGTCAAATCTTTTCAATGATATACCGAATGTTGAGGTGTTTTTAGACGATATTATTTTAGGAGATTCTAATATGTTCAATCATTTACAAACATTAGAAAAAGTTCTAAAGCGACTCCATGATAATGGAATGAAAATAAAAATTAATAAGTGTACCTTTTTAACCACTGAAGTTAAGTATTTGGGGTATATTATTTCAGATGAGGGGGTAAAAGCGGATCCAGAAAAAATCGAGGGTATACATAATATACCTCGACCATGCAATATTACAGATTGTTCGTTCGATAGCTTGTTGCGTTGGGTGCGTAGGTAAAATAGACGTAAGACTTTATATCGTGAACTCGTTTAATTAATTTAAAATACAAAAGTACATTGCAAACATGTTTTAAATGCGGTTGTTAGAAAGCAAGTCGAAAAAAGGGCGATACATAACATCAATTTATAATAAATGGTCACACAGTCCAAACGTCTCTCATTGGCGGAACACACATCGCGTCATTTACACGTGAGTTGATTGGTGCGTAGACATGCCCCCGGCTTTGGAAGAAGCAGCTTCCAACGGGAACAATGGACAGAGTTTTGAGAATGCTCGCTTCACAATGCCCTTCTCTGTGCGTACATCTGCCACCCTGGAAACACCGTCTTTGCCTGGATAAGTCGTCACAACACGTCCAAGATGCCACTTTAGCGGTGGCGTGCAATCCTCTTTGATGATGACCAGTGTGTCTTGCTGTAAGTCCCGGCCTTTGTGATTCCATTTACTTCGTATTTGCATTTCTGATATAAATTCTGTGCTCCACCTATTCCAAAAGTGTTGCCGAATCTGTTCAACTCGTTGATAGCGAGGAAGTCTGCGCATGTCATCTTCAGCTATATTTGAGTGAGGACATAATGGAGAAGTAATCGAACGGCCTATGAGGAAGTGAGCAGGACTTAAAGGAAGGAGATCATTTGAATCATTGGACATGGGTGTTAAGGGACGAGAGTTAAGTATACCTTCAACTTGTGTGAGTACTGTATTGAACTCTTCGTAGGTCAGATGTGCATTACCTATAACCTTCATGAGGCAGTGCTTAGAAGATTTAACGCCAGCCTCCCATAAACCACCAAAATGAGGGGCATACGGCGGAATGAATTTAAACTGAATATCTTCACTATTAGCGTATTCTACGATATCTAAAGAACATGATTTCAAGAATGTTGCAAAATCATTCTTTAAGCCTACAAAATTCTTTCCGTTGTCGGAAAATATCTGTTGTGGTTTTCTACGACGTGATATGAAACGCTTAAGTGCTAATAAATAAGCTTCGGAAGTTAAATCGGACACCAATTCCAAATGTAAAGCGCGTGTAGCAAAACATATAAATAAACAAATATAGGCCTTAACCGTCTTAGCCCCCCTACCTCTACGGCTCATTATGTACACGGGGCCGGCGTAGTCGACGCCACAGTTATAGAACGGAAAATTAGCAGTGATTCTTTCCACGGGTAAGTTACCCATGAGTGGGGTAAATGTTTTACCCTTAAAGCGAGTACAAGTAACGCATTCATGAACTGTTTTTCGTGCTAGATTTCTACCTCTAAGTGGCCACCATGTTTCTCTTAAATTAAAAAGAAGTGTCTGGGGTCCCACATGTAACATTTTATTGATGAAAGCGAAATAATAAAGTAGTAAACCAATGTTTACTGGAGAGTAATATAGGATGTTTTTTGTCAAATGTAAAACACTCCGAGTTACATATGCGGCCATCTACACGATGTCATTTTCGTCAATGAATAAATTAAGTTTTGACAAATATGTTTTGTTGTTTAAGCAGCCCTTATCACTTAATATTTTATGTTCATTCGGAAATGATTCTAATTGACTGTATTTGACTAAAACTAACTGTGATTGTCTCAGTTCCTCCACAGTGAGAATTCCACTACGCCTGTTAGTTTTGTTGCGCGTATTATAAATAAAACGTAGTAGGTATGCGCATGCACGTATCATACGGTGGAATTGAGAAAATCTATGAAATGGAAATAGCGCGTTATCTAAAGAATTATTTTTATTACACATGAAAGTATGTATTTTTACTGGTTTTAATTCGGGTAACTCATCATGTTGGAGATTCGGTTCCGACGTCACGTAAGCGTTACTGTTAAACTCGATATCGCGAAGAAAAAGTGGTCCCTGCCACCACGCATCACAGGATATTAAGAAACTAAGTCAGCCGGATTGTCTTTACCCTTGACATGACGCCATGGTAAACCTTGAGTTAATTCCTGTATTTCGACGACACGATTTTGAACAAAAGTTTGTAATAGACTAGGTGCCATTCGCAACCATCCTAAGACAATAGTCGAGTCCGTCCAAAAGGTAACCGATTTAAATTTACAACGTAGCGACTCATGAACCTTGTGAAATAGTTTAGCGCCTAATAATGCACCACACAGCTCCAATCGGGGTATGCTTACAGGTTTAAGTGGTGCCACCTTGCCCTTCGAACATAGCAACCTAACCGATATAGTTCCACTATCACTCACCGTACGTATATAAACACAACTGCCATACGCTGTCTGCGAGGCGTCAGTAAATATATGCATTTCTAAATACATAGGGTTATTAGGTATAACGTGTCGTTCCACACGCAAAGTATATAGAAACACTAAGTCATTAACGAACTTACGCCAAATTTTAATAACCTCTTGTGATACTTCATCATCCCATCCTAATTTTAACAACCATAACTTTTGTAAAATAATTTTAATAATCATTATGAAGGGACTCAGTAATCCTAATGGGTCATATATTTGTGAAACCGACGACAATATAAGTCGTTTTGTGATTAGGTCACTGTTCATAACTAATTGAGTGGTGAAATATAATTCATCTGTTGAATTGATATATAATTCATCGACTGCCTCGTTGGTCTAGTGGTTAGCGTATGCGGCTGCTGATCAAGAGAGGTCTCGGGTTCGATTCCCGGGCCGGACCAAATATTATTTGTGAGATTCACAAATATTTGTTTCGGAGTCCTGGGTGTTTTTTATGTATAATATGTATGTATTTACAAAAAAAAAGTATGTTTATGTATTTATATCAGTTGTCTAGTACCCATAACGCAAGCTCTGCTTAGCTTGGGACTAGATGATGTTGTGTGTCAGATGTCCAAAAAAAAAAAAAAAATATTTAAAATATTTATTTTAATTGTACCAATTTAAACCTAATGTTTTGCTATGAGTGCATTCAGCAAGTGACAACGATTTTGAAATATCTAATGAAGTTTGTGATGTATCGCATTTAAAGTTGAATGTCCATTTTCGTAATGAAAAACACCCGCCCTAAATTCCCACATAATTTATAAAGAAACCACGAAGTCTAGAATGGGGATAGTAGAAAATAGAAAAAGTTGTACAAATATCTAACAAAATCGGGCAAAGAAAACTGTAATCCTAACATGCCAAACAAGAAATAGGAGGCAAAAGCATAAGCTAAATTATGCTAGAAAGAAGACTAAGCAAGTGAATACTTATTGCCCACACATTGGCAAAAAGTTGCCCAATTCCCAGTTTTCGCAATTTTTAGGAGAAACTTGGATAAAAGTCGTGGATAAAATGTTATCAAGAATGGATTCAGAAAAGCGGGCATATCTCCCTTTAATCCTGACGTCATTCCGAAGGAGAACTTTTCAAAAGAGGCTTTACAGCACTGGGAGGAAGCATCAAGAAGAAACCAAAAGGAATGGGCACGATAATATGGAGCCACTTCGCAGTGCAAGTCGCTCTATCGCTCCGTCAACTCCCATTTTGCCATTTCTGTAGAGCCTTTGATCCCGCAAACGTCAAATGACACCTGGGTAAAGAGCACGATTCCACCAACTCCCAAGAAAATGTTTTCTTTTATATTGTTTTACAAAACAAATTATCTTTGTTTTATGTCACTTTCATAATGTTCCATAGGCTGTTATTATACAACTATTATGTAAAGTACACATACACAAAATTCACATTCACACTGACACTTCTTAAACAATCATTTTAACGGAATAACGACACATACAAACGACCCGAAACAAATAAAATACTTTCATTTTACACTTATACGTATGTCATACATATTACCTAAGGTTGCTGCAGGTTTCTGGGCATAATCGAAATTATAAATTCCATTTTTGTGTTATCGTATGTTTTTTCTAATAAATGGCTAATCATATAGAAAAGACACTAGACTTGGACACTTTTCAAGTCTCAAAATCATATAAAGTCTTAAATTATGGACGCAAACTGCCTTCTTTGTAAAATCGATAGTAGCGTAGCCATTGTAGGATTATATACACCTCCACATATCCTCTCATCGATTTTTTTTTAATAGTCTTGACATTATACTACGGCCTTTATGTAATTGGGAACATCTTGCACTAGTGGGCGATATCAATATTGATATCAAACATAACAATAAAGACAAACATTCATACGATTATCTTACTTTCACGGCTTTCCACAGATTACTCCCAGCTCACCTCTACGCTACCCGTTTGAATAATTGTCTCCACCATATTCGCTTAAGAACTAAGCAGCTGGGACCTACCATTGTGATAGAATCACCTATTACAGACCACTTGCCGATATTTTTTAATTAACCTTCAAATGTTTCGGCTCCTTCACGGTTTAGAATGAAATTATGTAAAACACAGCTTGCTTTTATGATGTTTGTGCAAAGATCGAAAGAAACATTTAATGGTCGATGAAATACCCTCCACCTGTTTAGCTAGGATACCGAACGCACATTCTACAAATCTTCTTGCTAGGCTCAAACGATAATTAAAAACTCTTTGTTGTATCGTCAAATGTTTTTCTGGGTATGGGCGCATTACATTATTTTGTTAACGGTAAGCCTTCGTCTGCAATAAAAACAAAAGGAAGAGGCGTTTGGAAGCCTGGTAAAGGCTTTGGCGTTGGTAAAGTAAGGTGTCCTTTAAAAAGTAATTCATTCAATTTTGAATTACTGTAAACGGTTGAGTCACATTCCTTGCCATATGCTCCAATATCAACATTTATAAATCTGTATTCAGAATCTACAAGAGCCAATAATAATACAGAATTATAATTTTGGAATTATAAAAATGAGATATATTTTCGATCAAAAGTTGCTTCTATATAGCTCCACAGACTATTTTTACAGTTTTAGCAATAGTAGACGCTCCACGATAGCAGTTTAAATGCATGTCATGAAAGGTGTTTCCTGATGACAAAAACCTGAAATAAAATAAGGAAATAAATAAATGAAACAATTTGTAGTATAGGCAAAGCCAACACTACTAATTAAAAGTGTATACATAAATAAATAATCTATGTGAAGGTATGCATGTGTATATGCGTATCAGTGTGGTTCGTGTGTGTGCGTGTGTTGGTGGGATGGGCGAGTGAATGTATTATTTACTTATTTATGCGTGTCTAAACATAAAATACTATTGTTTCAGGTAATGCTGTGTTAAAGAAATAAATAAATCTGGAGCAGGCGCTAACAAACTTAAAAAATATCATTTATATAAACAGCTCCTTTTTTTAAAAAGAAATGAACAAAATTAAACCCATAATAGTATACTAGATCTAGAAACAAACAATCAGAATACACAAAAGGTTAGTCCAAAAAGAAAATTTAAAAGTCCATCTCTCCCTCAGCTATCACAAGAAAGGTGAAATGACGATACATTTGAAGAAGAGATTATGGCAAATTTAGAAGAGCCCGAAAACAGAAATATCTTATCTTTTTTTTAAAGCGATATTACCATCATTAAATAAACTAAATGATCATCAAACGTTAATTTTCCAAAGTCGGGTCTTACAAGTTTTAGCGGATCTATACAAACAATCACAGCAACATACCTCTATATATTAATCTCTGTCACCAGCTGCCAAGCAAGGCCAAAGCGATGAGAGCGAATCTAATTATTATCCGCTTGAGCGCAATTGACACTCATTCGAATACATCACGTGAACCAATAACATCACCTCTATCGACAACCGGTTGGTATGCACTACTTCAGAGCCGATTATGGAGTCATAAAATTATATATTAAAATAATTAAACCACTGGATTCTTTACTTCATTTACTGAGCTTTTTAAGGGCTAGCGCGCACTGCGGCGGACTCCCGCAATAATTTGTGATGTATGAACTACAGTAGAGGTGCACGTGTAAGAGTAAGCGTAAAAGAAAGAGTTAAAAATAAATAATAGACGTACATAGATACAGACAAAGGATTTGTTTATTAAAACATTAAAATATTTGAAACAAATTATAGTAAGTATCTCTTTTAATAAATTATTTAATGGTCAAATAAATACAGTTTTTAGAAGGGGGTTTTGTCTTACAATTTATATGTAGACATTAAAATATTATATAATTAGATTATGTATCAAGAATTTGAGTATATCAAAATAAACCAAATCAAATCAAACTATTTTTATTTCAAATAAAACAACGTCAAGTAGTCAGTCGTGAAGCTATTTGTCTGTTCCAATTCGCAGATCCTATGGAGAAGAACAGACACGAAACTCCATGGACACTCTTTTCCAACATAGTTCATTTTACATACATATTTTACATTATACTCCTCCTTGCGTCGTTCTTCTCAGTTCTGAGGGTCGTGACCCCCACTTGTTAAAGTTTTGTGAATGGCGGTTCGCCATTTGTGTCGGTTCCGGGCAGCATGCATTATACACATACCCATAAATCAAAATCGTAAACATACTAGAATGTTAGAGAATATTTTAGTAAAGAGCAATACACGAAAATGAATAGAATATAGTTAGCTTTAAATCCATTTAATATCCTCACTTACTCTACTGGTTGAATATTAGAGAGTTCCGTACTGGTACACATCTTGACGAGAAGTCCGCCTGTCCAATTGGAACACTCGTTTTTAAAGCACATATATATTTTAATTTAAGTACCGCTCATGGACATTCTGAGCCGACGTGTATTTTTATCAGAAAAGAAAAATGTCTAGCTCTGCATGGTTTACAGGCTATCCTCAGCCATTCCTGACCAACCTGTTCCTGTTCCATTATGATATGTATTATCCAGCACTATAGTTAAATTGAATTGGCTTGAATTCTCGAAATATACTTTTTCGATCATGATTCTTTTGTAAATTGGCTAACACTCACATAGAAAATTTAAATTCAATTAACAGGCAACCCTGTAAAAATGCCGTCAAAATGGTGGTCGAACTTTTGATAAAATTTCACCGAGTTAATTTAATTATTTCTTTACAATGCAGTTATTTAAAGTTTACTTACCGATTATAGGTAACTTTTTTAGTTGATTTCAATGGTCCTAAGTAATTCCTGCACACTTTTATCATGCAAAACGTCATTTTTATACGCCACTCGATACGTGTTTATCGTATAATGACAGTAACGCCACTTAGTCTCTATTATAATAAAATAGTATATAGTCAGAGGAATTATTTTTTTTGGACGTTTAGACGCTCGAACTCTCTATCTAGAAATGTTTATAATCAAAGTTAATAAGTACATTAAAATGACTCTTACACACGCACTACGGTTGTTTAGCGAATATGTAGAGAAAAGGAACACTCGTTTAAGAATTTTTCATGTTGGTAATTAATACCACATGTAGGTATCTCCCTCACTCGCTCGATCAGTCGGATCGGATCGGTTAATCGGATCATCGGATCTAATTCATTCGTTTTTGTTCGTTTGCCTTTGCCGCCGCCAATTTAATTTGTTGTCACCGAAAGTTTAGTTTTTGTATTTTGTGAATATTAATTACAATACAACATAATTTCCTACCGGACATTTACTGGAAGCTTGGTAAGTGTATCTACAAATTGCAGTGCATGTTTTTGTGTACCTACTGCGTGTTTCACTTTGTATTTTTTCTATATTAATTCAAATTTAAATTATTTGTTTCGGACTTTGAATCCATATGTGTTAGTTACAGTGACTACCTAGTGTTAGTATTGAAAATAAATATAAGTACATACCTACAAATTAACAAGTGTGGAGGTTATGGACTAATAATTAACGATGAATTTGAATATGAATATGACCAATATGGAGGTGTAGGTACCTTTTACACACCATGAATGCTTTGTTTTTTTTAAACTCGGTTTTAGTTAGACAATAAAATAGTAAGTAGGTACAAGTCAGTTAGTAATATATAAGAAGTTACTGAGATTAAACCCCTGACCTGGTACTATATGCGGTCAGTGGAATGTGGATTAAACCAAGAGGCTTCATGTTTTTTTAAATGTTTAGCAGCAAGCTATCTGCCGGTGTTGCACAATCCCGCCAAAAATGATGACATTATACCAGTGTTACCTCATCTAAAGTTTTATTCTCAAAATATGGGAGAATTTTTGTAATGAATACCCACCGACCCAGTTACTTACTAAAATGTATCGCTTTCTATCAGTCAGATTTAAGTCTATTATCCAAACAACTCCTATTTAACAAATAATGAAACCCAAACCAGAAGATGAGTTAAAAAAAAGAGCAGAGCTTAAAATATGCGCTTTTCTTGCACAGCACAATTTGTCATTTTCTTTGATGGATGATTTAATCCCATTTAAAAAAAATACTTTTATCATCAATTTAGGCAGGACAAAAGCAACAAATACTATAAAAACAGTCCTTGGCCCCATTTTACCATAAGAACTCGTAGATAAATTAAAGAAAACTCCATTCAGTATTATAATGGACGAGACAACTGACATCAAGCTCAAAAAACAATGTGCACTCACAGTTATATATTATGACGAAGTAGACTGTGTTCGCACACAGTTACTTGACATATATGAAGTCAAATCTGGAAAGGCTGAAGATCTTTGTAATAGTTTATTAACTTGGCTTCAAGACCGACAAATTACTTTAAAAAAAATTGTAGGAGTTGCATCGGACACAACTAATAGCATGGTAGGCGAACAGCACTCTGTGTTTAGTCACTTGAAACTAAAAGTACCACACATTGCATGCATCAAGTGTAGCTGCCATATGATTAATCTTGTGGCATCCAAAGCGTGCCTTAAGCTGCCAAGATATGAAGAAGATTTTTTAAGGAGTATTGGAGCTCATTTTAGCCGAAGCACTAAGAGGCAAAACAAATTAACAGGGTTTCAGGATTTTTTAAAGTCGATATTCACAAGATATTAAGCCCGGCAACAACAAGGTGGCTATCATTAGAGGGATGTGTTAATAGAACCTATGAACAATATATGGTACTAGGTGAGTACTTCAAATTGGAAGTATTCGAGGATCCAAGTAAAATTACTGAAGACATACTTACAAGTCTAAATAACATATTTACAAAAAAATATCTAGAATTTATGCCATACGTGTTATATCTGTTCAATGACTTCAATAGACTATTTCAATCTGAGAAACCATTACTACATCAATTAAAACCAGAAGTACACAAATTAATTAAAACAATAGCCAGTAATTATATGAATTTTAATTATTATAAGACTACTGATGCTTACAAAATAGAGTATAACAATCCAAGGTTCTATCTGCCACTTGAGAAGATATATATATATATATATAGGTGTGGCAGCACAGGCATCAATTGATGAATTTTCAAGAGAAATACCTCCAACATAAATGACCGATTTCCGATAAACATGTTTAACTTTTTATATCGAAGCTTTAGCACAAATAAGAAAACGCTTTAGTTTTAAAGATCCTCTATTTGATTTATTAGAAAATGTTCTAAACCCAATCAAAGCGCAAACATTTCAAGTAAAAGATTTCCAAATATTGTTACTGATATAGATCATTTACACAAAGAATGGAAAAAACACGCTTTTCTCGACTTTAGCGAATTAAACATGTCGCCTGACTTGCCGGTCGAAGAATATTGTACTAAAATCCTAAAAATGACAGGTGTTACAGGAGAATCCATGTTCCCAAATTTAAAGAAAATAATAATGGTTTTGCTCGTTTTGCCATTTTCCAATGCATGTGTGGAACGAGTTTTCAGCCAATTAAAGTAATTAAATCGGACCACAGAAACAGACTAAATACTGACACAATTGCAGCTTTGATGGCTACCAAAGTGGCTGTAAAAAATGCCACAACATTTGAGCCACCGAAATCATAATAATAATCATAATAATCATAATCATTTATTTGCCAGAATGTAGGTTTACAGAGTATGGTCTTAACAATTGTACATGTCCCTTTTACATCCCACCAGTAAAGATTGGTATGCAAATATTTAATGTATTACAGTTTAAATGAAATTAATAATAATAAATTAATCAAATGTCGTATTCTAATGACAAAAATTAATAATAATAATAATAAGTGATATGTCAACAATAAACTTAAAAAAAAAATGTCAAATTACAATAAAATTAATACAATTATAATGGGTATTGTCAATGTCAGTTGAATAAAATTTTGATTTAATAGCAATACTCCATAAATTACTTCCTATCTTCGCGATATGACATAAATTCATTCACATCATAAAAACATTTCTCTTTTAACCATTGTGTAATTTTTTTCTTAAATATAATTAGAGGTAGCTCTTTAAAGGTATTTGGCAATTTATTGTAAACCTTTATAGCGTTTAGATATGAGTTCCTCTTATATATTTGGAGCCTGCATTGAGGTAAGTGTAACTTATGCTTATCTCTAAATGTTACATTTCTTTTGGAAACATCCTTATGTCTGGATAAACATTCTGGGTGTTGTCGTACAAATAAACATAACTCCTTAATGTACATGCACGGTAATGGCAAGATATTGAATTTCGTAAATAGAGGCTTACAGCTATCCATAAAACCCGCTCCACAAATTGCTCTCACACATTTTTTTTGAACTTTGAATGCCTTCATGACATCCACCGAATTGCCCCACAACAAAAGACCATACGAAAGTACAGAAGAAACATAGCCGTGATATGCACACAGTGCCGCCTCAACTGATACTGAAACCCGCACTCTTCTTAATGCATGAACAAACCTGTCGAGTGTATCACAGACGCCTTCTATGTGATTTTTCCAGTCACAGTTTTGATCCAACTTTATTCCAAGAAATGAAGTGCTTACTACTTGTTCAATGTTTGTGTTGTTGTAGTTGATGTTCAATGGAGTTGGTTGTTTTCTATATGTTTGAAATTGGATTAATTTTGTTTTCGTCATATTAATTTTCAAATTGTTTATATTTAGCCAGTGTAAATCATAATAATCATATGCTTGCTTTATTTCATTCTCATATTCATCAGTATTTTCACATTTTACTGCAAGAGTTGTGTCATCAGCAAACAAAAGTACTTTGTGGCGAGTAATATTTGGTAGATCATTGATATAAATCAAAAAAAGGAATGGTCCAAGAATACTACCCTGCGGCACCCCATTATTATTCTGCTTACAGTCACTTTTGTACGACATCTTTTTACCTTTTAGAATTTTTGATATATGTACACTTTGTTGTCTATGCTGTAGGTAGTTTTTCAACCAGTCGTTTGCTTTTCCTCTTATACCATATTTTTCAAGTTTGTACAAAAGCAACTCATGATCCACGAAATCGAAGGCCTTGCTCATGTCCAAGAAGATCGCAGCAACTGGTATACCATTATCAATAGCCTGGGTAACAATCTTGACCAAATTGGCGCACCACTTTATAACTTTCGTTGTTATTTAATGATGAATTATGAAAGCATTAATACATGCTAGAATTAAATACAGCAAGGATAGTGATGATGATGGTGCAGGCAGGTACTTAATGCTTTTTCTTATTTTTTCACAAATCGGATTTTTGAAGTGAAACTTCTTTCGAATCGTAGTGATTACAAAACCGGATGCAACGAGAAACGACAGGTAAGAGACACAAATATATAATTAGTGAGCCAGAGCGAGAAAGCAAATGTCGGAGTGTACAACCCATCGGAAATGACGTCATGCAAACTCATGAGAGAGATTGCATTACAAATCGAGATGTTAGTAAAAAATACCAGATGTAAAATTAAACAATGTTTTATTTATGTGTATCTATTTTTTTTACACTTTAAAACAAAGTACGTGAGCTAATACTACTGTACACTATAATTTTGACCTATAGAACAGAGATCGTCCAGCTGTCAAAGTCGAAAGAAAATGTGAAATATTTCCGATGCAAACAAATGAGACATTATCAGATTATCGCAATCAATGTACAAATCCTATTAATTCCAAGGACATGGATAAGAAGCAAACGAATGCTTTTAGTGCTGTGTTTCTTAGTGACTTTTATAACAAATCTGATTGGTATGTTGATTCCGGCACGAACGTACGTACATATGACAACAAATGAACATTGGACTATAAAACCATCTTGCGAACAATGTACTAAAGAAATTGTTGTTGCTAACGAGAAAAAAAGTTCTAGTTAAGTGTTCCAGCGATGTACGAATAAAAACTTGTATTGATATGTGTTCAGAGTCTCACAACAAACCTTCTGCCAGTGAGTCAACTTATGAAAAAGGGTAACAAAGTGAGCTTCAGAGCTGGTGGTTGCGATATTTATAATAGAAAGGGAGTTTTGGTGGCGACAGCTAACTTAGTTAATGGTGTATATAGACTCAATATACCTGTGCAATTGAAGTAGAGAATACACTGAATCGAAAAGATAAGATACTCCGCAGTGACAATGGTCGTGAATTTTGCAATCTAGAATTTGAAAATTATTTAAACAAAAGGGCATAACCCACCAAAAGTCAAACACATACACACCTGAACAGAATGGTCTAAGTGAGCGCATGAATAGGACCATTGTTTAAAAGGCTTGGTGCTTATTGTCAAAAAGTTTAATCATAGAACTAAGTCTATATGTACAGTCTGCTAACTGTACAGCTTGGGAATGATTGCTAAATTGATAATTGATAGACACTGATATATTTAACTGATATTTATTGATAATTGCTTAATTAAGTGAGTGACATGTACGTCGTATGAACGCGAGTTGTGCACTGATTTACAATAAAAATGGTAGTAATGTAATGATACAAATATGATGAGAGCGCAGTAATTGTAAAGTACGGTTGCACCGTACATGCTCCCGGGCGCGAATTGCGAGATGATTGATGCTGTGAAATGATGGTGTTAGTATGACCTGATGGTACAAGGTGATAATACAATTTTACTTATGTCTCTAAGTTGTTAGATGATGGCTTAAAACTACATTTTCTAATGATAGGTGAAGTAGCTCTATCGGTTACGGAAACACTTAAATTTTTTATTTCTTTCACACACTGATCACTACGAATTACGTCACTCGCGCACTGAACACTTTGATTTGGAATAGCACTTGCACTTAGCTCACTAATGCTGGCACGGTAGTGTACGTTAGGTTCTGCAGGTGTACGCTCTAGCTGAATGGTGCGGTGCCGGCGCGAACGCACGTACACATAGGCAGCGAGGGCTAACCCTGCCGCCCCCACACAGTAGATGGCGACGTTGTGATGGACATCGTGGTATGATACATCCTGGTCGATATCGAGTTCCTTGTTGGAGGCTGCTTTCAGCTGAATTATCTGTTCCGAGATATTTTGCAACGAAGTCTGATAATTCTCTTCACTGTTTTCAATGTCATTTACGGGTACTGATAAGTTGATAAGGTGGTTTATGGGCGCAACGTTTACGGCTACTGATATCGGGTGTCACTTGCATGTGATTTGTTTGATGCTTATGTGACATAATAGTAAAGGTCTCAGCCTTGATGACGCAGTTGTTCCCTATTGCTATTGTATTGACGCCCGTCATATGTTCAGTTGTAACATGATCTCCACATATGATTGGTAGAGTGCAGTGACCGCATTTGCAATGTATCCTACACCGTTGATAAGACCTCGTCTCGTGCGCGTACGCGCCTCAAATTGCTGACTAGGCAACATGCAGTCATAGTATTCTAGTTCTGTGAATCCGTGACGTAACTGCAACATGATTACGTCACAATAGGATCTCCTCTGTGTTTGTGTGCATAGTTGTTCACGGTGATTTATGTAAATGCTAAATATGACAGACCCATGCCAATATGGTTTCATATCGTAATAAACAATTATTTTCCACTGATCTTGTACTAAGCTCATCTCCGATATCTTATCAAAATAAATTGCCTGATTGCCTTTTATTTGAGTTATGTTGTAAGCAGCTTGTATGTTGCATATTAAAGATAATGCAATAAAAAGTAGTGTTATTATAGATGTAAACGTATAACTCGTCTTGTTCCGAGTTCTGGTATGTGAGGGTTGTGTTGATGCTGTGTGATCTGGTAGATCTGATGATGGTGGTTGTTCTTTGTTCTGTTCTGAACAATCTAATAATGGTGTAAGCTTGACGATTGGTCGTTGCATTACACCGTTTTTTGTTTGAAGCGTGACTACTCTGATATATCCGTCACTTCCGGGGTGTGTTTGTATCACCCTTCCCATTGCCCATCTTCCAGGAGGTAAATTGGCATCGTGTATCAACACCAAGTCTCCAATCCTGATGTTTTGCTGGGGGCGTCTCCATTTACTTCTTGTGTTTAATTGGGTCAAGTACTCACTACGCCAGCGCTTCCATATATCCTGATAAATTCTTTGTGATAAATTCCAGCGGGTACGTAAGTCCCTTTCCGTCTCAAAGAGTGTCAGTGTTGGCCCACATGATAAAAAGTGAGCGGGTGTAAGGTAATTTAGATCTGCTGAATCCTCGGTTAGCGGACATAGAGGTCTAGAATTTAGACAAGCCTCCAGCTGATAAAGAATTGTGCAAAATTCTTCGAATGTTAACCGCTGCTCGCCGTTTACTCGTTTTAGGTGATATTTGAGGCTTTTAACAGCTGCTTCCCATAGCCCTCCTGCTGACGGCCATGAAGGTGCGTTAAAGTGCCATTCAATCCCCAGCTTTGTTATCTCTGCCTGAAAATCTTGATTAAATGTGCTAAGGATATCCTTAAACTCTTGTTGTATGATCTTGTTTGCTCCAATGAAATTAGTTCCTTGGTCACTATACAAATTGCTTGGTAAACCTCGGCGGGCTATCATTCTACGGAGAGCTGCCAGAAATGCTGATGCTGTTAAATCTGACACTAGCTCCAAGTGAACTGCTTTAGTTGCCATGCAAATGAATACAGCCACATAACCTTTAAGAGTTTTTATTCCGCGACCTTTGTTGGCCTTGATATAAATATGACCTGTATAGTCTACACCAACGTTTTGGCACGGGCGTGAGGGGTTTGTTCGTTCTGGTGGTAAATCTCCCATTATTTGGTGCTGATTGATAGGATTGTGACGACGACACTTGACGCAACGACGCAACTGGAATTTAACGGCTCTGATTCCGCCAACAATCCAATACTTTTGGCGTATAAATGCCGAAGTTAGCTGAGGACCACCATGAAACGTAAAAATATGTGATTGAGTTATTATAAGATCGGTTAAACGACTATTTTTTGATAAAATGATTGGATGTTTCATTCGGGGGTCGATGTTGGCGTGCTTGAGCCTCCCACCGACGCGAAGGATGCCGTTTTTGTCACAAAACGGATTCAAATTCAATATTTTGCTCTTATTAGAAACAGGCTTGCCTTGCTGTAAGTTATTTATTTCGTCTGAAAAATCAGATTGCTGTACATATTTAATTAACTTCAAGGTTGCATTTTGTATTTCTTGTAGAGTAAGATGTCTGCTCTGTACCCTTTGTTTTAGTCGTAATCGTGTAATATATCTCAAAAGCATTGCATAAACATTTACAAGCTTAGAGAATGAACTGTACTTTGATATTATGTAATCTAATACACTGCTATTGTATTGTTGTTGGGTTACGTTTACTTGTAAATTATTTTTCATTTCTTCGTTTGTTGTTAAAATAATTGATTTCTGCTCCTCTAGGGGGTCATATGTTGAAAGCCACAGAGGACCCTTCCACCACAGAGTGTGACCCTCGAGCTGACCTGCATCCAAGCCTCGGCTAGCACAGTCAGCTGGGTTTTCAGATGATTTAAGGTAACGCCAGCAATTATTGGGCATGATTTTAATTATCTGATTTACACGGTTAGCTACAAACGACTTCCATCGTGCTGGATCCCCGTTTAGCCAACCCAATACTATCATTGAGTCAACCCAACCGTATATGTTCAAATTGTAGTTTGACAAACATTGTTGAACTTTAGACATGAGTTTTGACAGTAGAAGTGCACCTGATAGTTCTAATCTCGGTAATGAAACTGATTTGCTGATGGGTACAAGTCTTGTTTTCGCGACTAATAGCGCGGGTGGTGATTGTTCATCTCCTGTGATCCGGCAGTATATTACACATGCGTATGCTTTCTGCGATGCATCACAGAACCCGTGTAATTCTATACTGTTACGTTTATTTGTTGTGCCTATCCAACGTGGCACTTGTAAATGATTCACGCGGACTAAATTATTTTTGATATTTAGCCAATCTGATAAAATATCTTCCGGTAGAGGCTCGTCCCATTTGATATTACACAACCATACTTTTTGAAAAATGATTTTCAGTTTAGTTGACAGTGGTGAGAGCCATCCCAAGGGGTCAAATAATTTCGAGATGTCTGATAATAACGTTCTTTTTGTGATAGGAATAATATGCGTTGACTCGAATTTCAATTCGTACCGGAATGTATCATTTTTCGGATTCCAGATAAGGCCTAATGTTTTTGTTTGTTCTGATTGCTTAAAATTAAAATTATCTTGAATGTTGTCATCGGTTTGAGTGTGGTCCAATAATTCAGGGACATTTGATTTCCATTTTCTGAGATTGAAACCTCCCGATTTTAATAGTTTGATAAGATCTGAGGTGAGTAACTTTGCTGATTCGAGTGAATGAGATCCGTGTAATAAGTCGTCGACGTAGAACGAGTTTTCAAGGACCTTTGTTGCTAAGCTGTTCGCGTAGTTGTCTCTTTCATCTCGTGCCAGCTGTTTCAATGTCATCATAGACAGGAAAGGTGCGGCTCTGGTACCGTATGTAACAGTGGTTAACTGGTACTCCTGAATAGGATTTGATGATGAGCTGCGCCATATGATTTTTTGATAACGCTGATCGTCTTCATGTATCCAAATTTGCCGGAACATTTTTTCAATGTCAGCAGTATAAGCATAATTGTACTGCCTCCATTTGAGAATTAAGGACTGGAGGTCCTGCTGCAGATTAGGTCCAGCTTCCATAATGTCATTTAGGCTGTTGCCTGTTGATGTTGTAGCGGACGCATTAAACACTACTCTAAATTTAGTCGTGGTTGCGTCGGGGCGCTGTACGCAATGATGGGTAAGAAAACACTCAGGTTTTAAGCTGTTACTTGCTAGTTTCATGTGACCCAGTTCTGAATATTCAGTCATGAATTTCTGATACTCATGTTGAATACTGGGGTTCTGCTTAAATCTTCGTTCTAATGATTTAAATAATGCTATTGCTTTGGGTTTAGAAGACCCTAACATATTTGTAAAGTTTGGCTTAAGAGGTAATCTGACTTGATAACGACCATCCTCTCGCCGAGTTGTAGTTTTCTGATAAAAATCTACAGTCTGTTGATCTCCTGATGATAGAGACGTTTCGTCAGTGATGTCCTCTATTTCCCAGAATTTCTGGATTTCATCCAGGTTATGTATAACGACGTTACAGTGCAATGATTGTATGATATCTCCACTCAATATCCAGCCTAAGCGTGTATTCTGTGCTGATGCACTGTACTCGGATTCTCTACAGATTCCTTCTAACAATAATTTCGAGTATATGCTGCTACCAAGAAGTAAATCGATTGAACGACTGACGTTAAAATCAGGATCTGCTAGTGTGATATTATCTAAGTATGACCACGTAGGTTTTTGGAATGTATGATTGGGTAGATTCTTTACTAATTTGTTCATGATATAAACGTCAACCTCAAACTCAAAGTTACCGGATGTAGACGCACAGTTGATTGTCATAAATCCTTTGCAGTTGGTTTCCTTTTCACCAACCCCCCAAATAACCCCTGGGCATCTTTTGCGAGATAAACCCAGAATCTGAGCTGCCCTTTCACTTATAAGGGAAGTTTGGGATCCCTGATCTAAAAGTGCACGTAAAGTATGAAAAGACCCATCGTTTGCTTGTACTTTGATTATTGCCGTCGGTAAAAGTACATCTGGCATATTATTTTTCAGTGATACGTGTGAATTGCCGCGCGATAGCTGCGGTGCTTCGGATTTCAAAGCGCGTATCGAGTTATCCGTTGCCTTTGATGAGTTTGCAGTGGAATAGTTGTAACTCGATTGTGTAAATGCTGCATGAAGTAATGTATTATGATTTCTGTTACATTCGCGGCATCGTTTGTTTGAAATACAAGCGTTGCCGTTATGCGAATAAAGACAGTTTTGACACACATTGTATTTTGCTATGGTTTTATGTTTTATTTGCGGCGTCATTTCCAGAAATTGTTTACATTGAAACAAGCCGTGGTCATTTGCCTTGCAAATTGGACACTTATAATTTCTGCTTGAATCGGCAATTTTGTTGCCTGTCGGTTGTGAAATAACCTCTCCACGTGTTGAAAATGATTGATGTAAATGCTTAGATTGATACGATGATTGCTTGTAGCTGCTGGGATTGATAGATCTATGGAAATGATTGTCTAGCTTTCTGCGTGACGACTCCATATTCGTGAATTTATCTTCTAAAAATTTTAAAAAGTGCTGAATTTTTGGTATACTTCTGGAATCCTTTAATGATGAACTGTAGTCATCATAAGTGACTACATCTAATTTTGGAGTTAAAAGATATTCAAGAATAAGGTCCCAAGAGCTTACGTCCACCCCCATGTTCTTGATGGCTTCTAATGTCTCAATCGTTGTGTCATGCAGACGTTTGATATGATTGACATTAGCATGTTGTGCTGCCGGAATGCTGAATAATGAGTCCAAATGAGCCCTACAAATCAATTTAACATTATTGTAGCGGTGATTCAGGATATCCCAACTAGTAATATAGTTGTCTGATGATATTTTAAGGTGTTGAATAAGTCTCTCGGGTTCTCCCTTCAATTTGTTTTTGAGGTGTTGCATTTTCTGAGCTTTTGAGAGTGAATTATTGTTGTGGATTGTTTCAAGAAATAAATCCTTAAATGTAGTCCACTGCTGATAAGATCCGCTGAACAGAGGTATCTCCATTTTTGGGGTTGATTTTATCTTGTGAACAACAGACCCTAACTTGCTATTGATAGCCTTTCTCAGCTTGTTGTATACATTTTCCTGATTAGAATATGTTTGCTCATACTGTTCGTCTAATACTCCTAACTCTCCGTCCAATTCCCAGTGAAGTTTGTCGATTACAGACCATCTTAATTGTAATTCTTTTAGGGCGTCTTCCAAATCCCATTTCTCCTCAATTTCGTCCAATTTCAAATTAGCTACGGTTCTTTTAAATGCTTTGATATTGCTGCTTTGTTTTCTATACATATCGTCCGACTTGCTAGACGTTCCTCTAGAGGAGCGAACTGGAGATGCTTGTATTGATGATGGATCATCCTCTCTCTCTGCTGAAACGCCGTATATCTCTCTCTGCTGAGAGACTTCCTCTTGATCTGAGATATCAGAAGGCTTCACCTCCATTGATGCTTGTTGCTGTCTAAGTAATGTTTTAATAGACCTGTACAATCGTTCTGCCTGTTCATACTGGTTCTCTAAAAAATACGGGTGAGACCTGCTTTCCTCCGTACAAAGCCGATCATGGTTGTGCTGATAATCGGCCCAGTATGTGGCTAATAGTTCTAAACGCCGTTTAAAATAATCATCAGTCTTACGACTAGCACTATCCTTCTTGATGTTTGTGAATAGCTTTGTCATAGCGCCGAAAAGTTCGGCCTGATTTATGTGAATGTCTTCCATGATGAATTAAGACTTAAAGATTAAATGGAATGATCTTACTTGAAAATGCTGAACTGCAAACACACTGTATGTATGATGCTGTGCTTACTCCTGGGGCTGCTCCTAGCGAGATGTGACGCTGCTAGTGTCCACAGGTGTGCTGATATTCCGCAATCGGGAGCTCGATGTATCTTTATAGAACACTCGCGCTGTAGTCCCGTGTTACGGTTACACTCGAAGGACCATAAAAGATGTACAGTTTGCTAACTGTACAGCTTGGGAATGATTGCTAAATTGATAATTGATAGACACTGATATATTTAACTGATATTTATTGATAATTGCTTAATTAAGTGAGTGACATGTACGTCGTATGAACGCGAGTTGTGCACTGATTTACAATAAAAATGGTAGTAATGTAATGATACAAATATGATGAGAGCGCAGTAATTGTAAAGTACGGTTGCACCGTACACTATATAACTTTTATCTAGTGCATGTTGTGATGGAAGATAAAGAAATTTCAAATTAAGTTGTGATACCATTGAAAAATCAATGTGTGAAGCGTGGCACTCAGCAAGGAAATTAAGGATTTCGTCAAGTACATGATATAAAAGTGTGTAAAACTAAAACAGTGGAGAGCCTTGCACAACAAATTCTATTTTCAAAACTTGTTGAATGTGCAGCTACTCGATATGGTACAAATAATGAAAAATATGCATTGGAAGAATACAAAATTTTAATAAAAAAGTGTAAAGTGATTCGACTAGGGGTGATTGTTAGCAAAGAACAGCCTTGGCTGTTGTGCACTAGTGTAGATGGAGTTGTTGTAAAGGATGAATGTATAAAAATGTTTGTGAAAGTGAAATGCCCAATATCATATAAAAATCAACAGATTGTAGATTTTGATAAGAATAAAAGTAATGTGCAAAATATTTGGAGTTAGCATATGATGAACCAGAACTAAAAAAAGTAAATCATATTATACTCAAATCCAAGTACAAAATATGTACATGACTGGTACAACTATGTATACTATACTTACTATGTGTGATCTCTTTATATATTCACCAATTGGTAGTTGTATAGTTAGAACAGACGGAGATGAAGATTTTTTATAAACTATAATTTTAAAAAGTGAAGAATTCTAATCTAATTTTAAAAATTATTTACCGCTCTTGTATTCTCTTCTTAATCAAACTTTAAATAAAAATGAGAAGCAACTAAAGCATACTTTTACAGGTAAAAATATAGTTACTATAATAAATAATAAATAAATATTTTGGACATCTGACACACAACATCATCTAGTGCCAAGCTAAGCAGAGCTTGTGTTATGGGTACTAGACAACTGATATAAATACATAAACATAGTTTTTATTGTTTTGTAAATACATACATATTATACATAGAAAACACCTAGACTCCGAAACAAATATTTGTGAATCACACAAATAATATTTGGTCCGACCTGGTAATCGAACCCGAGACCTTAGAGCAAAAAACTGTTTGAATTTACTAAGGCTAATTTTTTTATAGTTCATTACAATGGTTGCGTACACAAACATACTGCGGTCAGTCAAGCGCACCTGAGAACAGGTGACTCAGGTGCGCTATCAAAGATGTCGTACCTGCCGGGGTAATAAATGAATTTACTAAGGCTGAAAATTGTTATACTACTTGTATATTGCATATAAATTAAAGTTTTAATGGTCAGTCAGCAGAATATGGGGACAGAGCTGGTCAGTCAGCCGTAATGTATATGCAAAAAATAAATAATGTGCAATTCATTTACTACACTTCAAAATTTTTGTAGGGGTATTAAATATTGTTTTAAACATAAAAAAAATAGTCAGTCATCGATTTAACGGGGCAAGGCCCGTCAGTCAGCAAAAAAAGAAATAAAAATTTCGTGCGCGCGTTGAAAGCGATTTGAACAGGCAAGAGCGCAGGTATATTCGCACGGAAGAGGTCGAAGGTATACACAATAAATGGGGGTCATTGTACCTCTAGTATAGGGATAGATAGACTTTTGTCCCCACCACCGAATCCTCTGCTCCAAAATATAACGGCTTTTCTGCTTAATAGCACTAGTGACAGTTCAACTGTAGTGAGTGAAACATCTCTTTCTCAAAATGAACAAAGTTTGTGTATTCTGCCTTGCCTAAACCGATAAATCCGCTTTAATGAAAAGTTGAAGTAATTTTAATCGATGGCTTTTTCTTCCTGCATTTAATGAAGGACGTGCCCTTGACCTTCGGAAATATTTCCAAAAAAATATTGCAAAGCATTGTAAAGCTTAATGCAACAAATATCGCAATAATTTTTGACAGATATTTTTCGCCATCAATTAAGGATTGCGAGCATGCATTGCGTGATACTTCGGAAAAGTGCGATTACAATATCTCTGGGCCTGATCAAAAATGCAATACGGAAGTTTCGAAAGAATTGCGAAATATTAAATTCAAACAAGCTTTCGTAAAATTCCTTATTGATCATTGGGCTAATGATGAATTAGCACCGTACTTGGGCATTAAAACCGTCCAATTAAATTGTGATCATTGCTATCAGTATACTAAATCGAACTATTGAAGATAATTTTACCTGCACATCACACGAGGAGGCGGACACAAAAATAATTTTCCATGCATGTAATATCGTGCAAAATTCTAACATTTTGATCAGATGTTCAGACACTGATATACTTGTTATAATGTTGGGAAATATGGAAAAGTTATTGAGTGCTTCGAAGATTTGGATTGAGGTTGGAAGTGGAAACCGGCAAAGAATTATCGACGTCAATAAATTATATGAAGAATTGGGAAATTCTTTGTGTAATGCTCTGCCAGGACTGCACGCTTTTACCGGGTGCGATTATAACCCGGCCTTTTATAAAAAAGGTAAAAAAAGACCTCTGCAACTGCTTCGCCAAAGCGCGGAATTTCAAAAAGCTTTCGCCGACCTTAGATACCTCAATGATAATAACAAGAGTGAGGTATTTGAGAAAATTCAAGCATTTGTGTGCCACTTATACGGCATGAAAAAATTAAAATGTGTAAACGAAGCACGGTTCGTTTTATTTTCGAAAACCTACAAATGCACCAGTACCATCAATGATTCGTTCAAGATTAAAGTTAAAAATGTTGATGGATCAAGTATGCCACCAAGTCAATCTGAATTGTTGCAACAATTTCTAAGAGCTGCTTATATAGCAAATATTTGGCGCAATGCTCATGCGAAAATTGAAACCGTACTGTCTCCAATCGATCACGGGTGGAAAATAAGCGAGGAAAAATATGAATTCGATTGGTTTCAAGGTGATCAATTACCACAATTGGTCAACGATGTCGTCCTTCAACCTCCAGACGAAAATTCAGGTATGTAAATAATAGTTGGCAAAGTAAAAAATAATTATTAATAATAATAATAATAATAACCCCCCCGGGGGATCACCTTGCCGTGGTGGGGGGGCTTACGGGTATCTGGCACTGGTTATGACCTTAACACCTCGTCATTGTGTTGGGTTTTTGCTTATCGTGGAGACCTGATACTACACCTACCCAACCAACGATCCCAAACCCATTAGATGGAGAACCTATGGAATCTAAAAAGAAGAAGTACTATTTACGGCCGCTGCCCGGGGAGCGCCGGGGCGCATCTGGAGCCGATGCTAGGTGCCACAGCATGCGAACCATCGGTGGTGAGACGTCGAGCAGGCGGGCTCTCATCAAGCAACATACTACAGCCGATCGCGGTGAGCTGAGCAGGCGGGCCCATCGCGTCGAAGTTACAGCCGAATCATCGGGCGATGATACAAATACATTATCCTCTATCCCTCCAACTCGCCCTTCGTACACGACAAGAAGAACGGCAAGCTTGTCAAGTACTAGCACCCTCAAGAGTGCTGAGCATCATCAATCAACAGAGCGATCACCTTCACCCTCATTTAGTATCACACAATCAGAACATTCACTCTTCTCTAATATTCCATCACCATCTTCAACCCATAGCTTATTTCGATCACCTCACTCATCATCGTCATCTATTTCATCCAGAACTACAAGGTCAACAGCTGTTGTGCAGGAGGCATTAGCCACCAACTCTGTACCCACTGCTGGCCCTTCTCGTACGCGAAAGAAATGGACCGAAGATATGAACCGGTTTATATGGCGTACATACCTTTTCATAACAAACTGCGAGACATTACACATGAACAATTACTTGGAGACTTTACATCGAGAATTTGATAACCGATATCCTCATATGCAAGCCACCCGACAACGATTGGGAGATCAGAAACGAGCCATAATAAGAAGAAAATTACTGCCGCAACATGTACTAAACGATATAGTTTCTGATGTAAAAAAAGAAATAGGAGATGAAAACCTCAGTCATTCACACACACATAGTCACAGTGATCATACAACACACACAAAAACAAATATATCAAACAGCAGAAGAATTAAATGGACGGAAGAAATGAACGAAGACGTTATAAGAAGTTATTTTGAAGCAACAGAAATAGAGACGAATACGACTGCCTATCGTAAAAAACTGTACGAATTGTTCATAGAAAAACATCCGAATTTAGCTAATCTTACTGAACAGAGAATTGCAGATCAAAGGAGACTAATATTCAACAATAAAACATACACTAGCAGAATCAATGACTTAAAACATGAAGTACAGTTAAAGCTAACAGCGTTAAACAACCAAGCAGACTTAAGCTATTCTATTGCTGAACAAACACAAAACACACACGAAAGCTTAGTAGATTGTACTCCCATACTAACTGAATCAACCACAACGACTAATGTACACAATGATAACAACACGACCCATAGCACAAATACTGATAACTGTGACATAATAGATAGCAATAGGTTAGAAATAGAATTTAATAATTCTCTCACACGATTTAGCACAAGTGATCCGGAAACAAGACCATTTATCCCAAAACAGAAGACTTCACGAAAATTTGCTCAAATTACTAAATACCTAAATATCAATATTTTACCGAAACACTTAAATCATGAATTAGAATTTAGCACATTACACACCTTAATATATTCAGCAGCCTACACAGCTGCTATTTGTAACGGCACTAAATTCAGTACTGTAGAAAATACAACCACTAGTAAACGGAATAGAATTCCTGCTTGGCAAAAAAGAATTGAAAGTAGAATAGAAAAATATAGATTAGAAATAGGGAGATTATCACAATACATGCTAGGAATTAGAAGTCAAAAAATTCTAAGAACTGTAGAAGAAATAAAAAACAAATACAAAACTCATTCTCAGCACGAAGAACCTAACACAGAACCACAACATTTTCTTGACACACTGAAACAGAAATTATACGCGACCTCAAATAGACTTAAGAGATATTTAAATTGTACTAAACGTAAACAGCAAAATGCAAACTTCATGAATAATGAAAAACAATTTTATAGAACCCTAGGACACAACAACCAAATTACACTTAACTCTTCAGAAATCCCTACACCACACGAACTTCATCAATTTTGGGCTGGTATTTGGGAAAATCCAGTGCAACATAACACACATGCTAACTGGTTACAAGAAATAGGAAACACACCAAACATAAATCAAATGAAGTTTGAAAACATCCCAGTTGACACATTCATTCAAGTCATTAACCGTACACATAACTGGAAGGCACCAGGCACCGATAATATACATAATTACTGGTATAAAAAATTAACCTGCACACACCCATTCATCCACAATCATATTTGTAAATTCATTCAATCACCACACACTATGCCAATATTTATAACTCAAGGAATCACATATATGCTACCTAAAGGTTCTGACTCCAAAAACCCTGCAAATTACAGACCCATCACATGCTTGCAAACTATTTATAAAATTATTACAGGATGCCTTAGCGAAATTATCTACACACACTTAAATCAATACAATATCCTAGCAGAACAACAAAAGGGTTGTAAAAAAAATAGCCAAGGTTGCAAAGAGCAACTAATCATAGACTCAATATTAATGAGGCAAGCTCAAACTAAAAATAGGAATATTCACATGATGTATATCGATTATAAAAAAGCATATGATTCTGTTCCACATAGTTGGTTGATGTATGTGCTAGAACATTATAAAATTCACCCCAGCCTCATATCATTCTTAGGTACAACTATGCTCCATTGGAAAACCAAGTTAAAATTAATCAATAGCACTTCATCAACTACTGACCTTATAAAAATAGAAAGAGGCATATTTCAGGGAGACGCTCTCAGCCCGCTCTGGTTTTGCATGGCACTCAACCCCTTATCTGAATTACTAGATAGAACGAAGATAGGATTTAAATTAAGGTACAATAATTCATTCCACACACTCTCACACTTACTTTACATGGACGATATCAAAATTTATGCAACGAATAACACAGAACTTAGTAAACTAGCGGACATTACACAATCATTTTCAACAGACATTCATATGCAGTTCGGGATAGACAAATGTAAAATTCATTCTATCAATCGCGGTAAGACACAAAAGCTCCCTTATACACTTGAGACCGGTGAACAAATAGAGCCGATGGATGAACATACGACCTATAAATACTTAGGATTCCACCAGTCTAGACAGATCCAACAAAAACAAACAAAACTAGATTTAACAAATAAATTTAAAGTTAGGATAAATCAGATCTTAAGAACCCAATTAAATTCTCGCAATAGCGTAAAAGCCATCAACACGTATGCAATCCCAGTGCTTATTTATTCTTTTGGGATTATAAATTGGTCGCAGAGCGATCTCATTAAATTACAACGTACAATTAATACACAGATGACAACCAATAGAAAACATCACCCCAGATCGTGCACACAGCGTCTCACATTACCACGCCAAGATGGAGGCAGAGGTCTCATCGATATACAAAATCTACACAACAACCTCATAGATAAACTGCGCAAATATTTTTACGAAAAAGCAGAACACTCTCAACTTCATAAATTTTTAACCGAAATCGACCATAAATTAACTCCACTAAATCTATGCAATAAAAACATCGAACCAAAATTACTGAGCAAACAACAGAAAACAGACATGTGGGCACAAAAGTCTCTACACGGCAGACACCTTGCCGATCTCAGTCAAACACACGTCGACAAGAAAGCGTCGAACGAGTGGCTGCGGCGCGGTGAACTCTTCCCAGAAACCGAGGCTTTTATGATCGCCATTCAGGATCAAGTTATTGATACTCGCAATTATCAAAAACACATAATTCATATCCCTAACCTTCCCACCGATTTATGTAGACGATGCCATAGCAGTTCCGAAACTATCCAACACATCACTGGTTCATGTAAATCTATTGTACAAACAGATTACAAACACAGACATGATCAAGTTGCAGCAATAATACATCAAAATCTAGCTCATAAATTTTTATTTATTCCAACTAAAACAGCTTATTACAAGTATAAACCAAGTACAGTTCTAGAAAATCAAGTAGTTAAAATATACTGGGATAGTACAATAATAACTGACAAAACCATACATTACAATAGACCGGACATAACAATACTAGACAAAGTTAACAATACAGTTTTTATTATAGACATAGCAGTATGCAACACACACAATCTTCTTACGACACACACAGAAAAGATGTCAAAATACATGGACTTAGCTACTGAAATAAAAAGGCAGTGGCAAGTAGATAGAGCTAAGGTCGTACCGATTGTTATTTCTACAACAGGTGTAGTCCCTAAGACTCTGCAAGAAAGCCTCAACACTCTGGAAATGCCCAAGTCCACTCTCACACTCATACAAAAAGCAGTTCTTCTTAATACATGCCGTCTCACACGAAAATTTCTAGCTTCGTCGTCATCTTAAATTTCATAACACCCCCCTTCTGGTACACTTGGCTATGGCCCGTGTGCTAGATTACACTACCCCTTTGAAATAAAAGGGAGATAAACAAAACAATAGTTACAATATTAGACATTTAGTTTGTATAGTTAGTTATGTTTGTGTGTCGATGTGATGTGATGTGTTATGTGTATGATTGAGTATGGTTTGTTGTGTATTTGTGTGTGTAACATTATTCAAGGTTTTCATCCTTTTATTATTTAACTATTTGTAGTAGGCTTTCTACGTCATCAAATTCCAGATCTATAAGCCACAACCTTACGATTTGTTTTATTTTATAGTTTGATAAGTTTCTAGTTTTATAAGTTACATTTAATTTATTATAAAGCCTTGGTGCAAGGTTATTAAAATGCTGTTGGGCAAATTTACTTGCTACCCTTGAAACCGGACATTTGTCTATCCTTTTTCCCGATGGTTTTAGATGTGGAACAATAGTTTTATGATATCTGCGTATTGTCTGATATACAAATAGTTTTCGTACAGTAAGAACATCAGCATTCTTATAGACTAAATGTGTAGGGTGGCGAAACGGTAGCTGTAGAATTACTTTAAGGACGACGCGTTGTGCCCTTTCAAGTTCAATTATATGTGTCTTAGCCGCTGAACCCCATGAGCATATACAATAGCTAACTACACATTCAGCTAGTGCTTTGTAAGTTTGAATTAAAAGTGCAGCATCCTGGATCAGTCTCAAGTCTCTGAATATATATATGAGTTTTCTTAGTCTATTACTAACCACAGTTATGTGCTTCTTCCAATTCAATTTGTCATCGATGCTTACTCCCAAATACTTAACGTCAGTATCTCTTGTTAACGTTGGACAGCAACAAATCGAAGGCAAAGCTTTAGTTCGGTTACATGGATAGCAATGGACACGAAGCTGACAAATGTTAGGCGCTGAGGCCGATGTTTTGCTAAAGCAGAGAAACTTGGTTTTGGTGGTATTTAACGATAGTAAACTATCTTCAAGCCATGCTGTGATAATAGACATGCCTTCTTCTGCTAGTTGTCGCACAAGGCACCATGAGTCACCGTGAAAAAGCAAGACAGTGTCATCTGCAAACATTTGTATATCAGCGCCCCTTATCTGGTACTTGCATAAATCATTGATATACGCCAAAAAAAGAGTTGGACCGAGGGTACTGCCCTGCGGAACCCCATACGTCACCGTGTCGTAGTCACTGGTATGATTGTCAACTCTCACACATTGCCCTCTATCCGTAAGGTAGTCCCTGAACCACAGAAGAGCGTTTCCTCTGATTCCTATGTTCTCCAGGCGGGTAATTAGGATTTTGGTCGATACGGTGTCGAACGCCTTCTGTAGGTCCAGGAAAACGCCTATGCATTTGTTCTTTTGGTCTAGGTATGTTATGATTTTAGAAGTCAGGTGTAGAACAGCGTCGTCAGTAGACCGATTGCGGCGAAACCCGTACTGATTTTCCGAAAGAATGTTATTATTTTCTAGGTACGCAATTAATCGCTTGTTCATTACCTTTTCTATAACTTTAGATATAGTACTTAAAAGAGAAATTGGGCGATAATTTGTTGGTAGTGATTTGTCACCTGATTTATATATAGGAGAAACAACGGCGCGTTTAAATATATCAGGGAAGACACCCTGCTCAAAACTTAAATTAATTATTATGTATTATATATAATTGCTGTTGATTATTAATCTCAGATAAGTAACCCTTTTGTATTAGGTTACTGGCAGGTTTTTATATTTAAATTGTTATTTTTTAAGTATTTGATTTTTAACGAGGAAATTTGTAATTCTAAATTGTTATTCCGTTGATAGTTCTAGAAGCAAAAACATGTATCTGTAAATTATAATATTGAATTAAAATTCTGAAATATGGATTCTATTCATCAAAGTTTTTCATTTCTTGAAGTATCCATTTTGTAACCAATAATGATTTAGCCACATTCAAGCCACCGTTCAAGAGGTTATGGGCCCAGCACGCTATCAGCACGATACCAGGAAAAAGAATTTTTATTGAAGATGTAGAAAAGTGAAAAGCCCCCGGAAGAAAATTGTAAAATGAAATTACAAAATTGAAAAATGAACAAAGTGAAGAAACTAATGTGAGTAATGAGAATTTTTATTGAAGATATAGAAAAGAAAGGACGAATTATTTTAAAAAACAATTAGAAAACGTGACATGAGGATGATGGAGGTTATTGAAGGTTTTGGTAAAGCTGATGAGACCAAGAGGATGTTTTTCGTGAAGCTGATGAGGAATGAGGAGACGAAGTTTGTTGGTGTTTTTTAATGATCATGATGGTGATCATGAAGATGTAGAAAGTGATGATGGATGTCACGATAGCGATGGTGGAGGTGATGGAGTTGAAAACGAAGATGAGATGGATATATTGTTGTCACTATGGAGATGTCAGGTCACGATGGTGTTGATGGAGGTGATGAAGATTAAGTTAGTTGGTGTTATTCTCTCGTCATAATATATATGTATGTTATTAGGTCTTTTAGGTATTTGAATTCGAAACCTTTGTGTAAGTATGCTAGTTTAAGGGGGTGAGAGATTATAACAGAGTCGCGCAGTGGAAGCGTGTGTGTGAAATTGTTGTAAAGGGAAAAATAATTTAATTTTGTTATTCAATTAATTTAAAAAATAACGGAATATTTTAGATAAATTTTTCACATAATTTTTTGACAGAATTTTTGACATTTAATTTTTTCCTTTATAGTGTATTCTTTTCTGTATTTTTTGTGGTTTGTTAATTATAAAAAGTTTTGGTTTCTGCTGAAAGAGTATATTACTGTTTGGTGTTTAATAATTTCTAAATTGTGGTTGGAGATTATAAAAGGTTGTTATAATCGTAAAAGGTAAATCTGTTGAAAGAGAATGTCATGGTTTTGATTGGTGTTTAATAATTTTAATTGTGGTTGGTTATTATTAAAACTTTTGGTTTTTTTGTTGAAAGAGTTGAGATGATATGATGAATGTTAATGTTATGAATGGTTAATTTGATTTGATTAGTTGTAGTTGTTGGAGTTGGTGTTGTAGTTGTTGGAGTTGGTGTTTGAGTTGTTGAAGTGGTTATTGGAGCTACTGTTGTAGGAGTTTGTTGTTATAATTTCTAAATTGTTGTTGTCAGGATATAAGTGTTTGTGGAAGTAAGAATGTGTAAGAATGTGTGAAATGCTTTTCATTTCTTGAAGTATCCATTTTGTAACCAATAATGATTTAGCCACATTCAAGCCACCGTTCAAGAATTGCATCAGTTATATTAATTTTTCAGATTCTCGATCAGAAACTCAATCGGAAACAACCGACATTGACATTTCCGATCACGATGACATCAATGAATTTGATGAGTCGGAGGAAGAATTCGATAATGAATGATTCAATATTCATTTTATTGTATATTTTGTATATAATAAAGTTATAATATTATTAAATTATAATTAATAAAAAAAAATATTCAATCTAGTCGGTTAAAGTCAATAAATAAAGATTATAGTAAAAAAAGAAGCAAGCCGTCACCTGCGATGCTGAGCGCGCGCGAAATTTTTATTTCTTTTTTTTGCTGACTGACGGGCCTTGTCCCGTTAAATCGATGACTGACTATTTTTTTTATGTTTAAAACAATATTTAATACGCCTACAACAATTTTGAAGTGTAATAAATAAATTGCACATAATTTATTTTTTGCACATACATTACGGCTGACTGACCAGCTCTGTCCCCATATTCTGCTGACTGACCATTTAAACTTTAATTTATATGCAATATACAAGTTGTATAACAATTTTCAGCCTTAGTAAATTCATTTATTACCCCGGCAGGTACGACATCTTTGATAGCGCACCTGAGTCACCTGTTCTCAGGTGCGCTTGACTGACCGCAGTATGTTTGTGTACGCAACCATTGTAATGAACTATAAAAAAATTAGCCTTAGTAAACAGTTACAAATAAACAGTTTTTTGCGCACTGGCTCTTGGACTACCTCTTGATCAGCAGCCGCATACGCTAACCACTAGACCAACGAGGCAGTCAAAAGTTAATATAATAGTAGGTATAATAGTATTGTTATTAGTTATGTTTATGTATTTAAATATGTTTGTGTTCAAATAAAATTAAATAACTATTACATGTTTATGTTGTTAATTATTGTTATTACTTATTTAATTAAGTCAGTTTTTTTTAGTTGTAAGTAAATACAAATATTTATTATTTTTACACGATAAAGCTAAGAGAAAGAAAGCTTTGCAGTCTGTGTGTATCTAAATATTTTAGTGTCATGCTCAAGTTCAAATTTGAATTATAATTGCTTCATAATATAAATATCATTTACAGGGATCATTGGTAAAATAAATACTAAATTGTAAAAACTTTTAATAATACACAATATACATTACAAAACTTGTTTTATTTGCTTGAAAATATTGGAGGTTGAAATTTGCTGTTTTGGTAAATACCAAAACAGCAAATTTGTAATATATCATCAATGTGATGGAATAAGTTCTAAGAAATTTTATTCAAAATGTGATAAACCTTCAGTCGCTTCGTTATTCGCTCAACATGGATTCTAACTTTAGCTATTAAATAAACGAAACTAAAAAGTAAAAATAAATAATATTAAAAAAACAAAAAAAAAAACACGCTTTTTATAGAAAAATAAATAAAATAAATAATAATAATAAAGAAAATAAATTTAAATTAAAAATAGTGTTAAAAAATTCAATAAATTTATTTAGTTTTTTTTCTAAACTATTACTTTTTATAATTATATTACTTATTCTTTAGCAAAATTATGGAGTAGTAATAGCGATAATAACTTTTACCTATAAATTGTTAACTGTGTGGGCCTAAAATATTATTATAGTAAAACTGTTTCGTAAAATATAGATTAGTTTTATCTGTTTTTATTTAGAACTAAATTCAGTGCTAATAAAATAATTTTATTTGTCTTATTATTTCATGCGTAAATCTGTTTGTTACGTTTTCAAGCCTAAACTGCTGAACAGATTTTAATTAATTTTGGAACATAAATATGACACGTTATTATAATTGGATGCATTACACGTGTTTTAATTTAAAAAATGATGGCTGAGTATGTAATTTATCGTTAAATATTCATCTGATTCTTTTGTCGATTTCCCGAAGTTTCACTTCTATCGTGTGTGAATCGCACACACACCTTTTTTTTTCCAAGAGAATATTTTCTAAAGTTTATTTGAAAACGCAGAAAAAACATTTGATTTTAAAATTTCAGATGCTGATTTGCTGTCTTCGCTCATGTACTCTTCAGTCATCATATAAATTTTATGAAATTAGTCTCAAAATCACAAATTAATAAATTAACATTGTACTACAACCCGTTAGATAATATACATGTTTATGGTTCAGTCGCTCATACAGGTAATACTCAGTAAAAAAATATTTATAGTATCTCTAATTGAATAAAATAAAAATTTTGGAATTATAACAACTAATAAAGTTCATATTTAGTATGTAAAGATGTACTAGAATTCATATTACGCGCGCTTACGCGCGCATTTAAGGGACCATATTTTTGCGATATTTCGCGATTGCGATATTATATGCGGGCAAGTGCTCAAATATTAGAATTTGAGCACTTGCCCGCATTTCTCGATTTGATTCGATGTTTCTGTAAGTCAAAACAACTAGTATTCTATTCTATCAACTTATAATACCTTTCCAGTTAAAACATATGAAAGGTTACTTTTTATTAAAAAAGGTTACATTTTTTTATATTGCAGGTAATTTCTGACATGACCAGACTGGCAACACTGTGCGGCATTCAGTAGCGCCCGAGCCACCAAAAGTTGTCACCGAGCGCTCCGTCCGACTACGACGCGGAGGAACAAGCGGTGGCCGATATAAATATTGATGCATAGATTGTTTAAATCCAAAATCGATCCGTACTTTGGGATAAGAGTTGCAAACAATATGCAGATAGAATTATTAAAGCAAAGATCTGGGACCAGGTTTATGAAAACGTTATAGAAAACTGGAGTGAGTTGTCAATTGCAGAAAAACAAAAAATTGGTAATTAAAAGGTTTTATTTAATACACTTGCATAATTATTACCTACTAGATTACAGCAAGCATAGTTTATTACAGTAGAATTAAACTTCGTTCGCTTACATAGGGTTGCTACGGCTACATAAAATTATAGTTATTGAACACCTACGCCAAACAGTGTTGCTACGGCTACATAAAATTATAGTTATTGAACACCTACGCCAAACAGTTACTTAATTATATTTTATCATATTGCCATGGGATAGAAAGAACCGCTATATGAAATAAAATAATTTGTCAAATAATCCTTATTCCGGAGGCTGTTCATGGTTGACCTGACGGGGTTTCGGCGGACTCTAATTAATTTGGTCCTATACAATTCATCTGTAGGTGTGACTCCATCATGTTTTCACACGTATTTGTTCAAAATAACAAGTTTTAACGATTTTGTCGCTGTGATATAAGTAAATAGTGGGTAATCGTGACTCGTTGTTCAACAGTCAATTGTAATAGCGAACCAGTCGGGAAATATACGTCGTGTAGCTAAAGCGCCCCATACATTGTCAGTTTAACTGAAGATAATCGTAAGGCCGTAGATCGGGATTGCCCACACATTTATCAGTTGATCTGAAGATAATGGACTGCAGTTCGCCCGGACTGAAAGTGTGTGGTCGCCGGGCAGGCGGGGATAGGATGAGAGATTCTCGACAGGCAGCGACCTGTCGGATTATGATCTCATGTGCCCCCCACCACACACTGTCAGTTAGCCTGCAGGCGAACGATCTGTTGTTACCGTTTCCATCAGTTTTGCGTGAGATAATTTTTGTGAGATCATTCACCAGCCGAGATTGGACTGACGAGGAAAGATGGACGGGAAACCTCCTTTTATTTCCGCTTTCATCGAATTATATCGGGCCCACCCCTGTTTATGGAAAGTGAAGGACGATGCCTACGCAAATAAAAGATCGCGGGATGAGGCGTACGGTGAGTTGTTAAAGTTTTATCAAAAAACTGTGCCGTCAGCCACCATTGATACAGTGAAAAAAAAAATTAATAATTTGAGATGTGCGTTCCGTAAAGAGTTGAAGAAAGTTAAAAATCAAAAGTCGGGCTCATCGGGAGATGACGCATACACCCCTTCACTGTGGTATTTCGACTTGTTATTGTTTACAGCCGACCATGAAGAAACTAGAGCGACGATTGGGAGTGAGGAATCACAACTTGTAAGTTATTTTTATTCTATTCTTTTATTTATATCAAATACATACAACAGTACAAACAAATTTTCACAGTATAATATTTCACCCTCCCACCCTAATTGGTGACAAATTTGTTTTGCCAGGAAACTGCGCCTTCTCCAACAAAATAGTTCTTGTAATTATCACGATTGTCTTTTGCATTTTCACACAAAACTTGTCTATTATATCCCTGTGGTAGACCCACCAGCTGATCTTCCACCCTATCCCCTCGAATAACTTCCCCACTATCAATATCTTCTACATCAAGTGAATTCGATGGCATGTACGCTTTTGCTTCCTTTCTCAGAAAATTATGAAGAGCACACGCTGCTAGCACAATGAAATCCAATTTTTCTGGATTCAAGTTGATTTCTGTGTGACATATCCGGAAACGACTTGACAGAATGCCGAAAGCATTTTCTACTATTCTGCGAGCTCTGCTCAAACGGTAGTTGAATATGCGCTGGTCATAAGTCAATTGTCTTTGAGGATATGGTTTAAGAACGTTTTCATGCAAAGCAAAAGCGTCGTCAGCTACAAATACGAAATTGAGGTTTGCCTTGTTGGCACTGTTTGGTGGCAAATGGAGACTTTTGTTTAGTAACTTCGTGTAAAAACCGGTACCAATTAGGAAAGTTCCATCTGTATTCGAAATCTTTCCCTGTTTGTTGCCATTACTCATCAGAATTTGGTAACTGAAACAAATAATAAATATAAAACAAAGCGTATTATATGTTAATTAATATTTCATGTTATATGTTATTTATGTGATATTATATGTTATATTTGACAATAATATCAAATTTGATTAATTTTTTTTTATCATACCAAAAAGTAGAGTTAAAAGATTTAATTCATTCAAAATTATTTGTTTCCCAGTTGACAGATAGACCTTAGTTTTCTGACGGATCACCTCATTTCTGATACGATCCCTTAGAGAAACGCCGAGCATAGCCCTTTCCATAGCACGCTGAGCAACTTTAAGCTTATGGACCAACCGTACCGTAAGTGTCCAGGTCTCGGCTCCGTATGTCATGACAGGTAGGACGCACTGATTGAAAACTTTCGTTTTTAGACATTGTGGGATCGACGACAAAAAGACTCAACGTAGCTTTCCAAACGCTGCCCAACCCAACTGAATTCTTCTATTCACCTCATCCTCGAGGTTGTTTCTACTCAACTGCAATGTCTGCCCAAGGTAGACATCGCAGTCTAAGGTCATCAGACACTAAGGTCATCGACATAGCCCACCGGATTAGCAAGCTGAAGTAGCAGTGGGCTGGCCATATTAGCCGCAGAACTGATGGCCGTTGGGGCAGAAGAGTTCTGGAGTGGAGACCGCGTCTCGGTAAACGTAGTGTAGGACGCCCACAGGCGAGGTGGAGTGACGACCTGCGTAAGATGGCTGGCAGGAGCTGGATGCGAGAAGCCCAAAATCGATCACAGTGGTGTGAAATGGGAGAGGCCTATGTCCAGCAGTGGACTGCGATAGGCTGATGATGATGATGACAGATAGATTACTGCTGTTATTAAAAATACTCTCATCTTTCAATAACATAAAGTTTTAAAGTTTCTTTCAATTTAAATGTTCCAGGAGAGTCAGGATGAAACCTCTAAAGTCACACGGTAGGGGGCCACCTGCAAGCCACAGATGGCCCGAGGTGCGTCGGGGTTCCAGGGACTTCCTTTCGAGGGTATACCTGGTTCCTCGACTCATAGTACCCGAGACGGCGTGCGGTTTTAGTCGGTTCGAGTCCGACATAGTCACCAACTGGTGGCATCCGTGGGGATTTCCGCACGAAAAAAAAAACAGGATGAAACCTCAAAATTTTTTTTTTTTTTTGGACATTTTATTACACACAACATCATCTAGTCTCAAAGTAAGCAGAGCTTGTGTTATGGGTACTAAACAACTGATATAAATACATAAACATACTTTTTTTTTTGTAAATACATAACATATTATACATAGAAAAACACCCAGACTCCGAAACAAATATTTGTGGATCACACAAATATTTGGTCTGACCCGGGAATCGAACCCGAGACCTCTTGATCAGCAGCCGCACACGCTAACCACTAGACCAACAAGGCAGTCAAATTAACAAAAAAACAATAAAATAAAAAAACAATACGTCATCACTGGTATCGCCCCCTTCCTCAGTTGCTAGCTCCAGTTGGTCTGACAGTATTTCATCAGGCCCATCAACTACACATGGAAACACAAAAACAAGGAAATCAGAAAAAAAGAAAAGATGCTATCGACGCAGCTGTGAAAGCTTTAAAGGAGGACGATGAGTTCGATGGCATTGGGCTCAACGTCGCATGCAAATTACGCCGTTTGGATGAAGACCAAAAACTGTATGCCGAAATGTTAATCAACAAAGTGTTGATGCATGGTGTGAAGGGAAGGCTTCAAGAGGAAACTGATGTCCTGGGTCTCAAGTTTGTACAGCCGCCAGCACCAGTTGATCAAACCTCTTCCATACTACTAATAACTTTAATCCGATAACTGGAGAGTGGAGTACCACAAAGGAATACTTGGAATCTGCTGATGCTGACTCTGATAACCGGTTGTCTGAATTTTTATTGTTGAAGTAGCCTAAAATAGTTGTCCTGAAAAGCGCATTAGCTTTCCGTTAAATTCATTTAAAATACTTATCTGATTTTTTTTCAATAATTTCCAATACACAAATTTTTCGATGTAATTTAGCAAAATAAAACATAATAAGATAAATTAAGTTTTTTTTTAAATTTAATCTTACCTTCAAATAAGAATCCTTTAGCACCAGGTAAAGTTGTGTGCAAGTCTCGGGTATGATATTCCCAAGTGCTTGAGGTGAAATTCTCGTGGGAAACTTCAGATCTTCGAAACTTTGACCCGCTGCCAAAAATCTCAGAGTTGCAGTCAACCTTTCTTCGGCAGTGATAGCCTGGCGCAAATTAGTGTCCACTTTTGTGATTCTCATTTCAACCAAATTTAGAAGTTTTTGGAAATTTTCTTGACTCATCCTCAGATAATTCGTTAGATCCTCGTGGTGAGACAGCCTCAGTTCACGGAGCAACGAAATGTGAGAGCTAGCCTCTCTATCTCGCAGCCAACTTTTTACCCAGACCCTTTTTTCTTGGGGTTCCCCAAGAACTGACAAAACAAACATAGCGCAACGTTTCCGACGGAGCATGGTGAAAAACTGGGGATCTCCTGCAGTCGTGTTTCATTGACCGTCAGTCCGCCTGCAGGTACCGGACAGGTAGTGTGTGCTATCTTCAGGCTACCATCTGCAGTTCAGTACGGCCGCCTGCAGGTGGTTGACTGCTAGTGTATGGAACTCGGCGATATTGGTCTTACGGTCGCCTGTTGAGGCGACGGCCTGCAAGTAATCGCATAGTGTATGGCCCCCCTAACCCGCCGTTTCATTGCTCCTTAGTGTGTGTCTCCAGACTATCCCTATACCCTTCAGTGGCGACGAGTCAAAACGTATCCTACGTTAGATAAACTAATCTGTGCAGTTTAACGGCCGGTCTCAACAACAAAATGTCGATTGGTAAAACAGCGGAATTTAAAGTGCATAATGACGATTGGCGGTTATATGTCGAACGTTTGGAACAATATTTTTTAGTAAATAACATTAAAAGTGAATTGCAAGTGCCGACGTTAATAACGGTTATGGGAGCGGAGGGCTATGAACTGTTGGTCAATTTGTGTACCCCAGACAAACCTAAAAACAAAACGTTTGCACAAATAGTAGACATTATGGAGAAACACTTACAACCCAAGCCGAGTAAGTTGGCAGAGCGTTATAAATTCCGGCACAGGAAACAAAAGGAGGGTGAAAGCATAGCGGAGTACACGGCGATCTTAAAAAAAATGTCGAAGACTTGTGAGTTCGGGGTCTGGTTAGAAGACAGCTTGAGAGACCAGTTAGTGTGTGGTATTTCAAATGAGAATATCAGGCAACGGTTATTTGCCGAAACTAAGTTAGACTTCGGTAAAGCATACAAAATGGCGGTGAGCATGGAGGCTGCGGAAAAAGACGCGGCGAACGTTGTTGGAAGCGGAGGGTTGGCTAATGTACCGACGTCGACGCCGTCGGTACCCGTAGCGTATCAAGCGACGACAAGGACACCGCGGCGAGGACGCGCGGCGGCCGCCGGTGCTACGCGGGACGTGAGCGGAGTGGCGCGGGAGGTCACTTCACAATTTACGGTGAGGCGCGGCACGCGCGCACCGCCATCGCTCGCGCCGGCCAAGCTGGGTGAGCGTGCTCAGCCGCAGTGTCAGGTGTGCGGAGCGAGGCACGAGGCTTCTACTTGCAAGTTCTCTCGTTACGTTTGCCGAGTCTGTAACAAGGTCGGCCATCTACGTCGTATGTGTCCGAACTTGGCAGGAAGCTTCAACGTGGACATCGAACAAATAGAGGAAGATAGTGGAAGTGACGAGGTAATTTTTGTCGATGTTTGTAAACTATCCGCCACAGAGTGTAGGCCAGTGTATGTAACATTGAATATAGACTCTGACCGCCTTGTTGTCTAGTGGTTAGCGTATGCGGCTGCTGACCAATAGGTCTCGGGTTCGATTCCCGGGTCAGACCAAATATTTGTGTGATCCACAAATATTTGTTTCGGAGTCTGGGTGTTTTTCTAGGTATAATATGTATGTATTTACAAAAAAAAAGTATGTTTATGTATTTATATCAGTTGTTTAGTACCCATAACACAAGCTCTGCTTACTTTGGGACTAGATGATGTTGTGTGTAAGATGTCCAAAATATTTATTTATATTTATATTTATATTTATAGACGGAAAAGATATTAAAATGGTGTGGCGGCGTGGCTTGAATAGGGTTAACAGTGATTGTGGTAGAGGAGTTTAAATGAAACGGCCACCGTGGTGTCTCGAACAGAAAAAGGGACGAATCCACGTTTATTATTGCTACATTATAACTACATTAACTACTAACTGGTGTTGCCACCTTACAAAAATATTCCAAATCGTGCAAAATTATAGTAGAAATACATAGGTGCCGATGCCAGCCTTAACATGCCCCCAAGCGTTGAAGGAACGGCTTCAACAAACAGCGTCAGGGTCAGGCAGCGGACATATCTTGCTCAACGAGCGTCGCATCAACCCAGTAGCAGTTTTGATAGTAGCTACTCTAATAACTCCATCAGCGCCAGGATGCACGCACCTCCACTATACGACCCAGTCTCCATTTAAGTGGCGGCAAATTCTCCTTCTTTATCAACACCAGTGAGTCAAGTTTGAGTGACCCCTTGCTAGCACGCCATTTCGTTCTGATTTGGAGCTCTGATATATATTCTTTGCTCCAACGTGCCCAAAAGTGCTGGCGGAGCTGCTCGACCCGGTGAAATCTCGTCAGCGTCTTCGTGGAGCGGTCTTGAAGATCAGGTGACGGTAGTGAGACGAGTGGTCGCCCGATTAAAAACTGTCCAGGAGTCAGCGGCGTTAGATCTTCTGGACTCGAAGATAGTGGAGTGAGCGGTCTTGAATTAAGCAGGGCTTCGATTTGGACAAGTGTGGTATTTAGCTCTTTGTAAGTCAAATTACATTGTCCCAACACTCTACCTAAATGATATTTGGTGGACTTGACATCAGCTTCCGCAAGGCCAGCAAAATGAGGCGAGTATGGCGGTATAAAATGAAACTGAACACCGTCATTAGCCATGGCAGCAGTCAAACTATTACAACTCGCTTTAATAAAATTTGATATATCGTTATATGCGCCAACGAACGAGGTACCATTGTCAGAGCATATATTTGTTGGTTTTCCCCGGCGTGAAATGAATCTCCGTAATGCTAGTATGAATGTGTTGCTCGTTAAATCACCTACTAACTCTAAGTGGATTGCTCTTGTGACAAAACAAACAAAAACGGCAATGTAAACTTTTGTTACCCTACAACCACGACCTTGCCGTGTAACGGACTGTATAGGACCTGCATAATCGAGTGCCACGTTCTCAAATGGAAACCCCCCCAGGTGAAAGTCTCTGTTGCGGTAGATTCCCCATGATCGGTGTAACAATTCGACCCCTGACACACTGACGGTAACAAAATCTAGCTAAATTACGACCTCCAATGGGCCAATAAGATTCACGAATGATAGCGAGAAGTGGTTGAGGGCCTGCGTGAAGTAATTTAATATGTTGATAGCAAAATAATAATTTAGTAAATCTGTGAGTGGACTGTAAAAGGATAGGATGCTTTTTATTCTCAGGAAAATTTGAATTTTGAATGCGCCCTCCTACACGAAGCAGTTTATCTGCATCTAGAAAAATGTTGAATTTAAGAAGGGGACTCTTCTCAGGTAGATTCTTATTATTAACTATTAATTTATATTCAGGAAATGACTCATTTTGTGATATTTTAATTATTAAATTTAATGCTACATTTAGTTCAACAGCACTAATGGGACCGCGGACAGGCTGTTTTCTACAAACTTTTATAAACCTACGCACGTAAGCTACAACTCGGTTGAGTCTCATAAAGTTTGAGAATCTATCAAAATTAATAACAGTTGGAATCGGTACAAGATCAATCTGAGAGTGCAGTAATGTAGCACATTTAGTCTCAGGTAATGTATCCCTGTGAGCATGCTGATGAGTGTTGTCGGGCCAGCGTAACGGTAAATCCTTAAGGAAGGCTGGGCCGTACCACCACTGATCTAACTCAGACAAAACAGAGGCTGTGACACCGCGTGAGAGATGATCAGCAGGATTTTGTGCTGTCGGTACATATCTCTACTCGCAGTTCGCAGTTTTGTCCTGGATTTCAGCAACTCTATTACGCACAAAGGTGTGCTGTTTATTTGGCATCATTTTCAACCAACTTAATACAATTGTTGAATCAGTCCAGAAGTAAGTGCATGTAGCCTGTAATCGTAATGATGACATTACTTTCTCATAGAGTCGGGTACCAACTAAAGCTGCACAGAGCTCAAGCCGCGGAATAGTCGTTGGCGTAAGTGGGGCCACGCGACTCTTAGCTAACAAAAGTCGCACTGTTACTTCGTCGGACTGGCAGATACTTCGTACATACAGACATGCGCCGTAGGCACTTTCTGAAGCATCTGTGAATATATGAAATTCAATACGTTTAGCAAATTTACAAAGAACATGACGAGGAATTTGAATATCATTTAACAGTGGGAGGTCACGGATTACATCAGCCCATAAAATGCTAATTTCTGGGGATAACTGTTCATCCCATGACAGTTTATGTAACCATAACTTCTGCAGTAACATTTGCAACACTATGACAACAGGTGCTAAAAGTCCTAATGGATCGAATATCTGAGATATTATAGAAAGCATGTCACGTTTAGTATTACAAGTATAAGTAGACAAACAAAATGGAAAGTAGAACAGATCAGACTGAGGACGCCATCCTAGACCTAAAGTCTTGCTCGACTCAGTACAACCAACATTAAGGTCAAGAGAGGATTTGGGAAAATGAGATTCACTCATTAATGTGGGCTCATTAGACTTCCACTTTCGCAAAACCATCTGAGCGGAAGCAAGGACAGATGATACTTTCTGACGTAAACCTAGAACTTTGGATAGGTCATCTCCGTCAGTCAACAGATCGTCGACGAAGAAATCATGTAAAATAATCTCCGCCACTCTCTTATCAGTACAATCAAGCCCCAGCTGACGAAGACATCGCGTAGCGAGGTAAGGAGCGCTGGCTGTGCCGTACGTCACGGTATTAAGCTGGTAGGCTTGGAGAGGGGCAGCGGGATCGTCGCGCCAGATGATGAGTTGTAAGTGTCAATCGTTCGGATGAACTGCGACCTGTCTATACATCTTCTCTACATCTGCCGCGAGAACGTAAGTATGTTGTCTGAAACGTAGCAAAATAGATAGCAAATCATCCTGAACTACAGGTCCTACCATCTGAAGATCGTTAAAACATAGACCAGAGGTAGTGCGACTGCTAGCATTGAAGACTACTCGCAACTTAGTTGTAGTACTGCTTTCCCGTAACACACCATGGTGAGGAATAAAATGAGCCTTATTTAAATTTGAAATGGTACACTTAGTCATGTGCCCTAAAGACTCGTATTCTAGCATGAAATCTTTATACATATTATTCATAACAGGCTTGCCTTTAAGTCTGCGTTCTAAAGATAGAAAGCATTGCTTTGCTCGCGGCAAAGACACGCCTAATGCATCTGGGGATGCCTTCATTGGAATTTTAACACAGAAACGACCGTTAGTTAAACGAGTGGTGTGCTTCTGAAAATGTTCTTCACACTCTTGTTCCTCTTTAGAATATTCAGAGCGTGGAGCAATCTCCTCGTGTTTGCCTGGCAGACCCTAAGTTCTATTCACCGGCTGCAGTTGATGTGCTCATCGGTGCAGATCTTTTTTGGGATCTCTTAGGTTGTCAACGTTTGAAATTAGCTGATGACCAGCCTATACTATTTGAAACTAAACTCGGATGGTTAGTATCCGGCCCATTAAACAGTAGATGCATCATGACATTATCGCAAAATGTTAAGTGTAATTTTATTAGTGGTCCTACTGATGAGAGAACTCTGGGTATGGATGTAAATACACAAGATGCTTTCGAAAGTATACGAGTTTCACTCGCTAGGCGCCAGGACGCACCTAGCATCATTGCCGGAATATTGCAACGTCTTACAGTTGAAGAAGTAGATAAATACTATAATGAGTACGCACTTGTTACCCAGCTGGTGAATAAGATGTGTGCCTCAACTCCAGAGCGTGAGCGTTGGATGCCCAAGTTCGCGTGCTTAATCCCTAAGACTGATGAAGTACTTAACAATAAGGATAAGTTCAGAGAGGCTGGGAAACATTTCCCCGCCTTGAAAGGCAGCATATTAGAGCCGACTACTTTAGGACAATGGTTTATTGGTGCAATAATAGTACGCGTGCGCTCGAACATAAGGGAGGGGCTTTCCCTTAAAACGCTATTCTTTGCTGTGAGTTGGCTCGTGAAGGCGCTATCTGATGAGAACTACATGTGCGTTCTTTCCAGTGCGGTGGCTATATCAGCATGGATCATTTCAGGGATCATACCAGAGAAGATGTTCCTTTTATTTATAATTTCAATAGTGGTGATAGTTTCAGTGAATATATGCGTTTTTCGGATGGTTAGCATCCGGCTCGAAGGACCATGTGGCGACGTGGCTTGAATAGGGTTAACAGTGATTGTGGTAGAGGAGTTTAAATGAAACGGCCACCGTGGTGTCTCGAACAGAAAAAGGGACGAATCCACGTTTATTATTGCTACATTAACTACTAACTGGTGTTGCCACCTTACAAAAATATTCCAAATCGTGCAAAATTATGGTAGAAATACATAGGTGCCGATGCCAGCCTTAACAAATGGAGTGCGACACCGGCAGCGCAATTTCATGTATAAGCAAAGAATGTTATTTAAAATTGTTTAATAAGTTATGTCTTCCGTGCCATTTGACACTTAGATATTATACAGGGGAGACGGTTAAGCTACTAGGGGTTATCTTGCCGGAAGTTAAATATAAAGATCAGTGTAAATCCCTAGAATTATTTGTAATAGAAAACGGAAAAACCATTCTCTTAGGCCGACAATGGATGGCCTAATTAAAAATTCAATTACCTATTGTTAATTATGAGTGTAATAATAATATGTTAATGTACAAAAATGGTTCATTTGATATGGATACTTTCAGTTCCAAATAGTGTGAGGTGTTCGCTGATGGACTGGGCCGATTCACTGGGGGCAAGGTGAGCGTGCATGTCCGCGAGGACGCGCGGCCGGTGTTCATGCGCGCGCGGCCCCTCGCCTACGCGCTGCGCGAGCCCGTCGAGCGCGCGCTGGCGCAGCTGCAGCGAGACGGCATTCTCACACCGGTGGAGCGCTCGGACTGGGCGACGCCGATCGTACCGATCGTCAAAAAGGACGGTAACATTAGGATATGTGCAGACTACAAGTTAACTTTAAATAAAGTTCTGGAGGTTGACCGCTATCCGCTACCTAGGGTCGAGGAACTGTTGCTCCGGTTGAGGGACGGTAAATATTTCAGTAAAATTGATTTATCGCAGGCTTATGCACAGTTTGAACTTGATGAAACTAAGAAATATACGGTAATAAATACCCATAAGGGTTTGTTTATGTATAATAGACTTGTTTATGGGTTATCATCGAGCCCGGGAATTTTCCAGAAACGACTGGAGCAGTTGTTTGCTGATCTTTCCCAAGTAGGAGTATTTCTTGATGATGTCATTATCACGGGGTCCACAATTGAGGAACATATGCATAACTTATGCAAGATATTTGACCGCTTAAAACATTTTGGCTTAAAAGTAAAAAAGGAGAAGTGCGTGTTCTTTTCGAAGTCGGTAACTTATTTAGGTTACACTATTAGTAAAGAAGGGGTCCACACGTGTCCCGACAAGGTTAATGACATCATCAGGACGCCAGCCCCGAGGAATATATCCGAGTTGCGAGCTGTCATAGGGATGATCATGTATTACGGAATATTTATAAAAAATGTTAGCACAGTGTTAGCACCATTATATAAATTGCTTAAGGCAGGAGTTAAATATATTTGGAGTAAAGAGTGTCAAGATGTTTTTAGCAAGGATAAAAATCTATTGACCAGTAGTGAAATTTTAATGCATTATACGCCTGAGTTGCCGATAATTTTAACAACGGACGCGAGCAGCGTAGGTATAGGCGCAGTAATAACGCATACAACGTCGAGTGGAGAGCGACTTATCGCTTACGCGTCCCGTTCGCTAACACAGGCCGAACGCGCTTACTCACAGATAGACCGAGGGGCTCTCGCTATTGTTTTCGGAGTGAGAAAATTTCATCAATATCTGTATGGGCGCAAATTTATTTTAAGAACCGATCATAAGCCCTTAACTTATATCTTGGGTAATAAGGTAGGTATCCCAGTTATGGCCGCTTCGAGATTACAGCGTTGGGCAGTATTATTAGCTGGTTATACCTATGACATAGAATATGTTTCGTCAAGTAAGAACTGTGCAGATGTTTTGTCGCGACTGCCTGTTTCGGGAGTGGAGGAAAGTCAACGAGTAAGGAACGAAAATACCTATGTTAATTTCGTAGAATTTTTTTTGCCCGTTACTAGCAATGATGTTAAGGTAGCTACAGCACGTGACTCAACTTTGAATAGAGTGATACGATACATACAATCCGGTTGGCCTGTTACATGTCTGGAGGAATTAATTAAGCCCTATTTCTTAAGACATAACGAATTATATATAGAATGTGGGTGTATAATGTGGGGTTATGGTATGGTCATACCTTCTGCATTACAAAATAAAATATTACAACAGCTTCACAGTAGTCACATGGGGATAGTGAAAACTAAGAGTCTTGCTCGCAGTTACGTGTGGTGGCCTAACATTGATGTATCGGTAGAAGCAACATGCAAGCAGTGTGAAACTTGTGCAGTTGAGGCTGACGCACCGCAGCGCGCCCCTGTGCAACCGTGGCCTTATCACACTCGTCCTTGGAGTAGACTTCACATTGATTTTCTAGGTCCTTATAAGGGTTTAACATTATTCGTACTAGTCGACTCTACTTTCAAGTGGATTGAAGTGTTCGAAATGACACGTACAAATGCGTCTAGTGTTATTAAGTTTTTGAGAGCTACGTTTGCAAGGTTTGGGTTACCAGAAGAAGTAGTTTCCGATCAAGGCCCACCCTTCACTAGCTCTGAATTTAAAAAAATCTTAAAGAATAACGGTATTCAACAATTTTTCTCACCGGCTTATCACCCATCCTCGAACGGAGCGGCGGAAAACGCAGTAAAATTATGCAAGCGAGCGATTAGGAAAGCTCATAGGGACCGAGTTGATATCGATACAGCTTTACAGACATTTTTACTCTCGTATCGTAATACTGTTCACAGTACAACCGGCGAAACGCTGGCTATGTTACTACAGAGGCGATCGCTACGATCGAGACTGGATCTACTGCGAACTGAGCGTGTCGTACAAGACAGAGTACGCGAAGCACAGAGGCATCAGATCGAGTACGCTGGCGGGACTCCGCGTAGTTTTGAAGAGGGGGATGCAGTTTGGGCTCGCGAGTATGGTTCTCATGACAAGTGGGTAAAGGGTACTGTGCAGGACCTAGATAGTTTACGTAGATATTCGGTAGTCACGGATGGCGGTCAAACCGATAAAAGACATATTGATCAAATGCGCAAGGTCGCGATTTTCTAATGTTACCTGTCCAGACAGCGAAGAGAGTGTTGTCGAGCCTGTAAGTCAGGGTGTAGAAGGTGTAATACCGGCCGAAAATGTCATAGAAACTTCTGGTCAAACGGTTGAATTGCAGGACGATAATAAAAGTAGTATTGCGACTGAACGTTCACAACCTGAGGTGCCCTCACCCGCTATATCCCCAGTGAATCGGTACTCCAGGCGTACGCAGAGACTTGTAGATAGATTTAAGATAGAATAGTTAGTTTTAAGGATAATTATAGCTAGTATTAAGAATTATTATAATTAAAGGAATATTCTAGTATAGTGGTGGAGGTGCGATATATGTAAATAGTGGGTAATCGTGACTCGTTGTTCAACGGTCAATTGTAATAGCGAACCAGTCGTTCTTCGCGCTCCTGTAAGCCTATAGTTAAAAACTCTTTGAGTTATTGTGAGATTCCGTCTTGGATATGATCTCATAACATGTTCCGACTGCGCGAACGCCTCGTCTCCGACAAAAACTAGTGGCATCGCTTTTCCATCTTCATCTCTAGGTAGTGTTTTTGCCTCCGGTACGTTTAACTGATTCCTTTCGAGTTTGAAACTTGAAACTCTTCACTCTCGACACCGAACGCACGTTACTTTTGCTTAGCACCTATCCTTTCTCGCTTTCGTGTCGTTTACACTGTATTACTGTTAGTGTTAAGTATTCTTCCACTTCTGAACACTCAGTGAACCTTTTGTACATAAACTGTTGTGTGAGGAAATCAAGATAGTGTTTATCGACATTAGTGTTGGTTACTCATTCCTACGAGTTAAAAGGTTGTACCTATCTTCCACACACTATCAAACTCTTATGTTTTTAGCTTCTCAATCATTGCAGAGAGAAACGACCTCAAGTATATCAGTGGATGATTCTGAAGAGGACAGTAATAATAATTATATTTATATAGATACTTAATTAATGTTAATGTTTGCTTGACATAAATGCTAAATTGATGCTATCAAATTAACGGCGTTTTTCATTATTTTTAGAAAATCACCATTGTTGTGGTCCTGGATAATGAACGATTTTTGCGCAAACGAGACTATATTTCATGCTACAATGGAGAGTGTAATTCGCCATGGGAGGAAACGCATTTCTTGCGTGCACCCATTTGTGCAGGCAAGTCAATCACAGCCCAATCAGGCATATCCGTGTCGTCATAATGAGTAGAAGAGCGATTTGTCAGCTTCTACTCTCACATTATTTTTAGTGCAGCTGTTGTTATAGTGTCTACGATCACTATCCCCCAGACGAATGTTGTTCATAAATAATGATAAAACGAAGGATAGTTTTTATCAATCTGTTTTTTAAAACATGTTTTATTGATCATATAATTAAAGAATATAATATTTTTTATCTTTAAATTATTTTTACTAGTCATAAGTCATGCATGACTAGTAAAATGCATGGATCAATAATCTGCCTGAAGACACAGTTGCACAGTTATACATGTGAATCACTGGACCTAGAAGGTAACGTTGATGAGATTCGCGATATCAATCCTGGTGGTACAGAAACTCTACTAGATGAAAATCAAGATCTTACAATTGTTATGGCTCCAGGAGAGTGTGATAGGCCAATTTCTTTATTATTTGACGAAAATCTGGAAGAGCTAGCGTTAATAAAGTTCACTGTGGCATTGCGAAATTAAATTATTCTGAGATAATAAATTCTGAAATATCCAGACACACGAACACAGAGGTGCTTCTGTGTTCGCGTGTAATGTGCTTTAAAATATTTTTATAGACAATTTAATCCAACATGATGACGGATATCGTGTCCTTGGTGGAATCAAAAATTCGCGTGCTCACTGGGAAAGTGAAAAAAAAAACTTTCGTTACGACAATTTGGTGTACAGTCCTTATTTTTGACTTTATCAGCTGCTGAAATGCAATGGATTCCGTTGTTAATATTGCTAAGTGAAATAGTAGACAAAAATAAAATAACAGAAAGCGAAGCAGAAAATTTACTTTATGAAGTGAAAGCTCGATTGATACAATCGGATCCTTTTATTTGTGCTATATATTTTGAAATAAAGCTGAAAGACTACGCTAAGTATACAGAAGTATTATTCCGTCATTCGGACGAGGGAATGAAGCCGAGGACGTTGGGCCAGTTGTTCCTGAGTGCCTTGGCGAGAAGGATAAATAATAGGCCCACAATAGGCCTAGGTCTCAAAAATCGAATCTACGCCGTGTGCTGGATCATAAAGACGATGCTCGAAGCGAAGTGCACGGAAGCAGTTCGAGTGCCGTGACTATTAGCGCGTGGATTATATATGCCACCTGCGACGACTGCATGCTGAAAACGCTCATGCACACTAGGAAAAGCATGTTATTCGACTATAGGCTTAACAATGGAGATAATTTCTCCGAGTTCTTACGTTTCAATCAGGGACCAGTATGTATACACTTTGGCCCGTGTCGAGGTGATGCCACTATCACCAATTCCCCATAATATATACGTGCTGACGCCTTACGAGTAGTCGGACGACACTCTTTTTTGTTGTCTCCGAATGCCAATCTAACTCTCTGCGTCGAAGTCCGCCCGACTTCTTGACTTATCGGATGACGGCGCACCAGGCACATAGTTTAATCGCAGCATTAGAGGTGCACGCCAGAGCTCTAAGATCTAGCGGTTGGCACAAGGAGAGTGACGTGTTTGATGCCTGGCTAGCCGAAAAGCGAAGAAATGACACGTCCGACCTTCTAAGCATCATAGTTAAGGTGTAGTGTGTGTAGTATTCATGTACAGCTTAGCGATGTATTGTAACCTTATATAATAAGAATATTATATTAATAAACGGAGTATTATCGAAGATGGCGTCAGGTGGTGTATAAGTGATAATGTGCGGTAATAAAAATAAATAAGTATACATAGAGTAAGTGAAAAGTGGCGGTATAATAATTAAAAGTAAATAAGTTATGTGTAATCGTAAATAAAAAAAAAAACTCATCACGTATATTCAAGAACATTAAACTGTAACGTAAACGTGTAACGGACATAATATATTATTATCTACTTTGTGAATTTATGTAAAAATTTTATTGTGTAATAATTATAATATATCCAGATATGTAAACAATCAGGCTACAATGATGGTGAGTTATGGCAGATGTATTAAATAAACTGTGTAAAGAAATATTAGATGTAAGGGTTTACTTGATTAAAATTGATCCCGCTCGTAGAAAGGGAAATATATTGATAAAAAAGGTGAGTGAAGCCAATGAAATTTTTTCTCGTTATCTAATCTGTGTAAATGAAATTAGTAGTGATACTACTAAGGGTTACATAAAATCAAGTGATACAGACTTAATTAACAAATATATTAATACATTTCAGACCTTGTATACCGAAGTTACTGAGTTGTGTAGATCTTTAGAATTTGACGAATCGAAAATGTCAACTTTTAGCATTAAGGTCGCTTTGAGCCTTTTGCCACTCATGACCGATGAGGAATCCAATACTGAACGTTTAATCGAAAATATCGAGTATTATGCTTCTACTCTTACTACGGATGTATGTAAAAATAAACTTGTCGAATATGTCCTTAAAAGTAGGTTATCACATGCTGCTAAATTGCAACTAAATTCTAGTTATTCTGTGACAGACTTAATCCATGATATGAAAAATACATTGTTACCAAAAAGATCAGCAAGTGCTATACAGACAAAATTAACACGTATGAAGCAAAATAATTTGACTATAAAGGATTACGGTAACCAAATTTCTGAATTATTTACTCATTTAACACTTTCACAAAACCTATAAATGAACAGTTTGCTGTAAAAAAGTTTGGTTTGAGAAATCGTCGATTGAGCACTATAATCTCAGCTCGTAATTTTAAATTTCGCTTGTCTCCCAACGCGCCGCCTTATATAGTAAAAGTTTCTCAAGTAAATGCGCAACTTACCTGCACTCTATGCGCACATCTCTAGTCGTGGACTAGCCTGTGTCGCATCCCTAGCGGGACATGGCGTTTAGGCTTAGACAGAAATGTCGGACGTAATTTACGGTGTTGAACAATAAATATACGAGGGGTGATCAATAAGTAATGATAATCGAGTATTTCTAGAACGCACAAAAACCCAAATTATTTTTTTTCTGCTTGCTTATATATCCACTACTTCAGCTTGAAAAAAATGTATAAATAGGACACCATTACCGGGAGATACATTCATTTGAATACGAACTGTCGAAGAGAAAACATCAAAATGGAGAAAAATGAAATAAGAGCTGTCATCAAGTACCTCTGCCGGAAAAAATGTCTACCAAAGACATACACAGCGACTTAGAGGAAACATTGGGGGAGTCTGCTCCTCCATATTCCACAGTCGCACGCTGGGCAAAGGAATTTAAGCTGGACAGAACCTCCACTGAAGATGAACATCGCGAAGGACGCCCTTCCACGTCCCTTACTGGAGAAAACGTCAAAAAAGTGGAAGATATCGTGTTGGCCGATCGAAGGATGACCGTAAGGCATGTAGCTGAGGTCACAGGGATCTCCTATGGCAGCGTTAAAAAAATCATTGTCAACAAAATGCATATGAAAAAAGTCTCTGCGCGTTGGGTACCGAGAATGTTAACAGACGAGCAAAAAAAGAAACGAGTCGACATTTCGAGGGGAATCTTCAAAAGTTCCAGGACGATAAAGAAAATTTTTTGCCGCGTTTTGTGACCATGGACGAGACCTGGATCCACCACTTTGATCCCGAAACCAAACAACAATCAATGACTTGGAAACGAGCTTCCTCACCAACGCCGAAGAAATTCAAAGTGTCAAGTTCAGCGGGAAAGGTTATGGCGTCTGTTTTCTGGGATGCAGAAGGAATTATTATGGTGGAATATTTGGAAAAGGGGGCCACTATAACAGGCTCTTACTACGCAGGCCAAATAAGAAGATTGCGAGAAGCTATTAAGTCAAAAAGACGCGGTAAACTGCTCGCTGGAGTGCTGTTTCACCAAGACAACGCCCCGGCTCACAAAGCCGCAGTTGCGACGGCTGCCATTGAAGAAACGGGGTTCGAACTGCTCGAACACCCTCCCTATTCGCCAGATCTAGCTCCCAGTGACTTCTACCTCTTTCCTCGGCTCAAAGAACACCTCCGGGGCAACAAATTTGCGGACAATAGTGAAGTGATGGCCGCAGTAGAGGCATTTTGGGAGGGTCAAGACAAATAATTTTTTTCTAATTGAATCATGGGCTTAGAAAAAAGATACACTAAATGCATTAACTTGCAAGGAGACTATGTTGAAAAATAAAATACATTTTTTATACTAACAGTTCTGTTTTATATTGATTATCATTACTTATTGATCACCCCTCGTACTCGTGCTGAATTAAGTGTATTATTAAGCACCATACATGGTGTCAGGTGTGAAAATACCACCATGGATTCATTAGTGAGATTGCCCGAGCCATTAAAGATAAAGGCAGACAACCAAAATGAGGAGTGGAACGAATTCCGTCAGTAATTTGAAATTTATTTAATGACCGCTGACCTTGAGGAAGCAACTGATAAAAGAAAGATCGTAATCCTGTTGAACCTGATCAGACCTGATTATCACAAGGTATTTAAAACATTTAACAAAAAAGAAAAACTTAAGGAAGTAATTGGACTCCAATCGATCCTGTCATATTCTGTGAAACGGCATAAATTTTCTAATTTACAAGTTCGTCGTAGTCAATTTGCATTAGTTCCAACTGAAGCTATTACTCTACACAAAAGCCAAGGATCCACATTAGATAAAGTTGTGTTATATATGAAGTCTGGTATTTTAAATTCAATTTTATACGTCGCTTGCTCATGTGCTACTCGTACAAGCGCTCGAGGTTTATTTATTATAACTGAATCCTTTCGTCCCCCACATCCATCCCACACCTCCGAACACGATTCCATTGTCATGGAAATGAAAAAGCTTAGACTAAACCCTTTACCCATACACGGTGATTTTGAAAGCGTTTTAGAACCGTAAATTTTGTAATATTTATCAAAAAAAACAGAAGCTATATTTAACGTTAATTTAATAAAATATTATTTTTTCATCAAAGTCGATATTCATATCGTTTACAGAGAAAAAGTGAGAACCAGTAGTAGCGCTATTCAATCACAAGTAGGTACATACTACTTACAAATAGAAATGCTATGCGTTTTAATATCGAGTCACATAAAATCGTATTCGCAAATAAAAACAAAGCTACCGAATTGCGCCAGAGTCGTCCAACCAATGACGGCATTGCACTGAGTCGTATGCCCCGCAGGCGCATGGGACTCGCCTGTAATCGTCAGGCTTCTTTGGCTTTCAGTCGGTCAGTAATGCCATAACATCGTGACGGCACGTTACATTGATTAGTACAAAAATGGCCGCACATGCAACACATACAACACACGCAACAAACTATTGCGGCGGTCCGGTGCGCTGACTGCCGACGAGCTGAGTGAGTCTGTATTGGTTCTCGCGCTCTTATCATAACAAGAATCGTATTTTGACGAATACGAGCTATTGAGAAAGACTGCAGAGTAAACATAATTTAACGAAACTTAATTTATTTATTGATAATAAAAATCTTATTAGAGTTGGCGGTCGTATCTCAAATTCTTTAATTTTTAATTACGATTAAAAACATCCAATTTTACTATCACCTAAACATCATTTTACTTTTTTACTTTTTAGATATCAACATAAATTATTAATGCACGCTGGCCCACAAAAACTTTTATATTCACTTAGGGAAAGGTGGTGGCCTATTGGTGGAAGAAACTTAGCCCGAACCGTCGTTCAGAAATGCATTATTTGTGCCCGCATGCGTGCTAAATCGGTAACCCGGTAACCCAATTCATGGGAAATTTAATATCAGAACCGCTGCACCCGTTCCCTTTATGAAATTTGTGGTGTAGATTATGCAGGACCCGTTCTTATACTTCTCTCGGCACTCGACCCTTAGACGCATAGAAATTAAGAGCTTTATGTAATAATTTTGTTTTGTCATTACACCAATTTAAAATCAAAGTCTTAGTCATTTATCTCACATACTCGCAGCTACATAATTTTGGTCCTTCGAGCCGGATTACATTATATTTATCGACCTATAAGTTCGCTATAGTTGGGTGGTCGGTACCCCGACAGTTGAACAAGGAAGAAGAAGCAAGTATTCGCACCATTATATTAGGATGCGACACGGAGGTGGAACGCGACAAACTGAGGGAGAAAATCGAAAGCAATGGCGATATACTTGCGGTAGTGCCCATGAAGAATAAGGACCCGCTCGTCGTCCTCAAAGACGTTTTCGTCGATGGCGACGACGAGGACATGATCAGGGCCATTTACACCCAAAATGCCGACGTCTTCATGGGCCTACCACAAGAAGACAAAGAACTGAACATTAAATTTAAAAAAAGGACAAGAAATCCCGAGGCATCCCATATAGTCCTACAGGTGAAGCTTAAAGTATGGCAGAGGATGACGGGGGCTGGAACCCTCTACCTGGACCCGCAAAGGGTCAGAGTGGAGGACCACTTCCCCCTCGTTCAATGCACGAAGTGCTTGGCATTCGGCCACGGCCGCAAGTTCTGCACCGAGAGTGTGGACAAGTGCAGCCACTGCGGAGGCCCGCACTTGCGCGAGAGGTGTCCCGACTATACCACGGGAGCCGGACCGCGATGCTGCAACTGTAAACACTCTGGGCTGAAGAGCGTCGGCCACAACGCCTTTAGCGCCGAATGCCCAACTCGCCACAAGTGGGACTACCTAGCGAGATCAAACACCGCGTACTTAGGACTCAACCACTCACGAACACACACGACACAGAAACACATTGACACACACACACCTTGATTTGAAAAATATATCATAAGCATATGCGTCGAAAACAAACAATGAAAAATTCATTAAAAAAAGCAGAGGCTTTGATTCAACTCACATTTTACCGTGTTGGAAATCATTAAAACAAAAATTGCAATGGACCATTTTCGTCAATTCGATGTGGCTCAATGCTACTGAGTTAGACTGTTTAAAGTTTAGTGCGGAAAATAATGGTTGGCTTCTTTTGGACGGTTTCTTGAAACCAACATGGTTTCTGGGAAGCTCAACTCCAACACAAGTTGAAAATGTGTTATGTAACTCAGCTAACAAATCTTCAGACGATGAAGAAGATTCTGATTGCGACGGCGATAGTGAGTACAGCGATGATGAAAGCAACGAGGGATCGGACTTCGATTAGTTCATAAAAAATGTAATACACTGATAAAAGATAAAACTCGATTTAAGAGACTGATTTTAAATATACTGATATTTTGGAGTCAAGGAAACAAATTCTTGAGCCAAGAAATTATTCTGGGTGTAAGTTAATTTTTCTTGGTTCAAGAATTTATTCTCTTCACTCCAACATATCAGTTTATTCAAAATGGTTCTTTTGATTCAAGATTATTTCTCTTAAATCAAGTTACAATTCTTATCAGTGTAGGTATTGTATTATTTATTGGCTAAATTTTGTTCGTCGTTTGTAACCTCTTAAGCTGTTAAGAGTTACACACCGATTAGCCAGTGATAGATGCAGAAGATCCTAGGGCGCCGTTCTCAAGAAGGACAGAAGGTCAGAAGGTGTATGTACTCAGAGGCAGTCGAAGGATACTACAAAGAAACACTTTCACAGTCTCACACATGTATATGTATATTCAGTATAAAATACAAATGAGGCCCTTGAGCAATAAAAAAATAAATTATGATTTACTTTACAACAAAACAATAAGTGGGTTGGCAAATAAAAGGTTGCTGTTGAATTTTTCTCTTGTTCTGTCTATCTCCCTGTCGTCCGGTCCGGGACGTGTAAGCGCCGATCGGGAACACACGGCCACCTGGACGTATCCCCCTGATGGTCCCTCAACGCGTGTCCTTAGGGGACGCGTGCCGGTGAACAGAAGGTAGGTACAAATAAAATAAAAGAAAAGGAACCGATACGTGACACCAGCAACAAACTTCAGGGTGAGCGGCACGGAGCTGGCTACTCCTTTTCTTTTCAGGAGATAGGGCCGAGGATCAGTCAGTAGAAGATTCTTTGGCCATAACTCACAGGGTATTTCTACAACTGTAGCCCTGAATGTAGTTGATCAGCCGTAGCTCTGAAGACTATTCCACAGCAGTAGCTTACAGGAAAGTTATGCAGCCGAAGCTCTGGACCCTAGGAAAGAGACACCATTCCTATATACGTTCACACAAAAGAGACGGCTTAAATAAAGTTTACAAGAATTAAAAAAACTTACCACAACTGTGGGTTTATTCCTTGTGAATTGTGAATTATTTTCAACAAGTAGGTATACGACACAGATAGATATACTGTAAGTATAGTTCAAAAGCGCAGTAGAAATGAATCCTTCAGAGAAGAACACTGACTTTTATATCCAAAACTCGGATTTTTCTGGAAGGAATCAACCCCACTTTTGAACAAAATATCAATTGACAAGTCAAATATTTCAAGAGGACAGATAACAATATTACACAGATTAAAAAACATTTGCAATATCAACCTAATCTATAACAAAATCAATTAATTTCGATGTGAACGCCATCTAGCGCATCGTTGGTGAAACAACTTAAATTCGCACCCGCTAATCAGTTGTGATGTGACACCTTTAGACCATAGAGAGATGGCGCTAATAACAAATTATTTCTAAATATAGTAGGTTATTTTGTTAATCCTATAATTGCAAAAAAAAGTGTTACACGTTCCCTGTGATAAGTAGGACAAACAAGTTGTTCTGTATCCGGAAGGATGACGACAAACAGTACGTGTCCATCGATCGATTAAAAAAAACTAGCATTTTAAGTAAAGCGAACGAGCTTAGTGAAGACAGGGGGTGTCACTCCGCAGTTTAGGTATAGTCGGCCGGCTGCCTACCGGGTCAGACACGCCGGTCGAACAGACATCGTCAGAACAGTTAAGAGTTACACGATAGAAAGAGATGCAATTGTAGGTAAATATAATCGTAGTGATTCGGCGCTGTGCGATCTGAATTGAACTTAATCTTTTGACACCGAGGGTATCTATAACTTTAATTTACTTTTCGGAGTGAGTCTTCTGTTCTGGTACTATTATGTATTCTGTGGTGAAGAGCCGGGCGGAAGCAGTCTACATAAGGAGAAACTGCTGACAAAGCGGATGAGATATCTAGGCCGATAGTTACAATGTCAGGAAGGCACGTCCGTCCGGTTGTGAGATTTAACATATAACACAGTGTTTGTCGGTGGCATATCATTCGCTAGAGAAGCTGGGGGCTGACAGCTACTTTAGGTAGTATTGAGCGAAAAGTATTGACTGCGGAAAAATGGGCGGATCAGCAACCAAAGTAGAGGAGAAAGAACAAACTAGTATGGTGCAGAACAACGTTAACACACAAGAAAACCACGTAGCCTTATTAGAAGAGCTCGCGAGTCAAAAGGTACTATCTACTGTAATGCTCTGCCCTATTTTGCTGCTGGTGGTGTATGTGATGTACCATCAAGTGGGAAAATGTCTGCAGAAGAAGCTGATGAAGGTCACGCAAGGGTGTGGCAACGCAGCATAGGTCTGGCGATAATAACGGCGAGTGATAATTATACTAGAATGATTTTGTTGACTATGAGATATTGAATGTGATAATTGTGTAATTTGTAAATTTTGCTGACACGTGAAGGTCATCTCTCGGTCGTATGTTTGTTTTACTGTATACATTTTTAATGTTATGATTATTATTAACATAGGTTATGTTTATTATTGTACACTGTTGATTTAAGATGCAGATTGTCTAAATTTACTACCGTATTTTTTTTCGGTAGGGACCTATTTTCCTGCGTCATATATTGGTTAAAATAAAAGACGGAAATTATATAGAGATATGCTTGACTAGGACATTTCAGATATGTGCCGATTATCGAGCACGTAGGATTCCGGCTGTCATTTCCTTGTTAATATTAAGACGTGTTTATTGTGCAGTGTAACAATAGGTTTAGAATATTTAATGTAGCTGTAAGAGCATAACTGGGAGCTGCCATGAAGATACCTTGGTACGTAAGGTTAGAATAATAGCACTGTACTTAATTAATAAATATGGCCGCTATACTATATACAGTCATTGTTATTCGATATAAGTCGCCATAATTGTGGACCCCTACGACGGACCAAGACAGAAGAAATAAGTTCGGTATAATTGTATAATAATATACCAATGTCTTTGCCAAGGAGAGAGCGATCAGACAGAGCTACAATTGTGCACCCAGCGCACAAGAGCTGTTCGCATGTATTCGTACGGATCAGGGATGTTGCGAACATTCGCATCTGCATCCGCAAATGCTGAACATCCGCATTGATTTGGACATCTGCAATGCGAATGTTCATGCGGATGCGAATATTATACAAGTAGCGACAAGAAAGAAATTGGGCGGGGCCGGTGATTGACGCGTGCCGGTCGCACGTGACAATAACCAATGGGGGCGAAGAAATTGGTGACAAGATTCGACACGTTTGTTTGTTCTAGCTAGTGCATCATTTGTTTCTTGCAAGTGAATAAATATTACGTGTTTGTTTGCGCTGTGAAGTGAAAGTGAACTACTTATCGTATCATAAAAATAGATGGGTATTTTTAATGTCGTTGTGATACAGTGTGTAAATAAGAAGAGTTTACAAGAAAACTTTATATTATTTAAGACTAATATCCATAAGATTACAAGGTAAATTCTATTATATTACGCCGGTAATACGTTTTATTGTAGGAAAAATTATCGTTTTATGGCGAAATTTGTTATTTTTCCAGTGTGATTCCCGTTATTGATAGTTTATCTAACTATTTAGTCAACAATGTCACCACCGACTAAAAGTAATGTATGGGATTATTTTGAACCAAATAAAGAAGACCAGGATAAAGCTGCTTGTAAAATCTGCAAAAAAAGCTACTCTCGCAAGGGCCGCACCACATCGTCTTTGAAAAACCATCTTAAGTCGATGCACTCAGAAGAATTTTCTACATTTGAGAACATTAGTAAAGAAAAAAAATTACAACAGATGAAATCTGACGCAAGTAACTTTCATCATTTAGGGTTTTAATTAATTAATATTTACTTGAGGCATTGTTTGGTTAGTATAATAAAAGCATAGTTTTAGTTGTGGTTTATTGGCTAAGTTTCCACTCAATATTATAGTTATTTGCTGTCATATAAAACGTCAGTTGTAAAAAGACTGATATATGTAATTCATTTATCTATTTAAAATACTTTTTTTTATTGAAATCGTTTCGATATAAAATAACCTGTACATAAATGTATATTTTTTAATATGATATTAAAAATGAATAGTGAATTACTTAACTCAAAAACTACCTGGCCGATTGCAAAAATTCTATCACCATTGAAAAGTGTAGCTTTTCTTCTTAGTGTAGCTGAGCTTCACGCTATATTTAATGTTAATGCCAGAAAACATTAGGGATCCTTCCTTATTATAAATATTTATAAGGAATAAACTCCTTTTATTTTTATTTTTTGCAATATAAGTTGGACATTTGATTTTGAAAGTTCTAAAATAAATGAATAAGAAGAACTGACTTCATTTTAAATTTTGTTACCAACATTTTAATAAAGAAATTTCATTGCATGAAGATTTTTACTAGATCAAAGTTACCATATGACAAATATCTCAATATTAATTTTTCCCGTTGCAGGAATCGAAAGTACTATAAAAACCGACTATTACACTTTTTTGTATTTCTTAAAACTTACAAATTTAAAAGATATTCCTTTCAAAGTTCAATAATTGACCAAAGATTACCGTATATCAATTAATTCTAAAATTTATATTGCTAAAATTTTATCTGTGCCTTTGTCTATGTGCCATCTTGATCGTGCGATTTGCAAAACACCAAAGTCTGTTTTGAGGAAATGTTTAGTCAAAGATATTGAGCATCATCCATCACCGTACATTGATATTTTAATAATTGATAGATTTTTATTCTTTACTATGAAAGATGTTCCTAAATCATTTGGAAATATTTCAATGAAAATGGTAACACAAATAAATGCATCAAGATTTGACGTTATTTTCACCCCTTCAATAAAGAATTATGAAAGATCTATACAACAAGAACGTTCACAACTTAACCTAACCTAACTGGTCCAGATTAGTTCGACCCGCAAATTTTTCCAAAGAGATAAAAATTCACACTTACAAAGGCACTTGGAAATTTCTTTAATTGACATTGGGCTACAAATGGGATGGCGCCTTTCATTGTCAATAAATTAAAGAAACATAATTTTATGGAATGCCTTTTTTTCCTATCATTAATAATTGAGTTGTATCTAGTTTTGATGAAAATTTATCGTGTGTACAGCACGAAGAAGCTAACACGAAAATTATTCATCATGTATGTAATATAGATACTCGGAGCAACATTGCGATCCGATGTTCTGATACTGGTGTATCAGTTTTAGTGCTGGGTCACATGCATCGTTGAAAGACGTTAATTCACACGTTTGGGTACTTATAGGCACCGGCAATAACTCATATCGCATTATCTAAACTTGATAAGGAAACTCTGACGCTATTTGAACAGTCGTATAGACATGTCAATATACCTTGCTGAAAACGCTAATGTGTCTCTGTCAGCTATAGATACTAACGGAGATATTAATAATACCACTGTTTTGTTACCAACCGCTAATGTTTACGCATTTAATTATAACGGACAGCGAAAAAGGATACGCGCTTTCCTAGACACCGGATCTATGTCTAACTTTATTACAAAGGGATGTTGTGAACGATTAAGTTTACAAATATCACCTAACTAATCAAAGTAATTATATAAATTGGAATCTCACCCCAACATTTGAAAGATTTAACTTCGCATTCTGTAGGTGATGCAGGTGAGCAACTAGTAAATTCAATCACTAAATTAATCAACTTTATGTATTCCGGTAATGTCAATCCAGAAATTGTTCCCATTCTTTTCGGCGCGAACCTCATTGCCCTCACCAAAAAGGACGGAGGGGTGAGACCAATTGCTGTTGGATCAACACTACGACGTCTGGCCTCCAAAATTGCTGTTCGACATATTGTACCAAAATTAAACTCAGAATTTGAACCCGTACAGTTAGGTTTCGGTGTAAAAGGAGGGTGTGAGGCAGCCGTCCATGCCCTACGCTCTTTCCTAACTTACGGACAGCCTGATGTGTTGCTCAAAATTGATGTCAAAAATGCTTTCAATTCGGTAAATAGGGATACCCTGCTGACGGAAATAAAACAACACATACCGGAAATTTACAATTATCTTCTTCTCAGTTACGCTGACCCAACAAAATTGCTATATCGTTCTAATGAACTGTCCTCGGAAGTAGGTTGTCAACAGGGTGATCCCCTTGGGCCTGCAATTTTTAGTTTGGCTATAAATCCGATAATTAAAAATTTAAAGTCTAAATTCAACGTTTGGTATTTGGACGACGGGACCCTAGGAGGTGATGTGGATATTGTGTTTTCGGACCTTTCTTTAATCAAAAATAAATTTGAAGGCATTGGTTTGGAGCTTAATTTTAGCAAATGCGAGCTTTTTATAAATAACCGCGACTTAAATTTAAGTGACATAAAACAAAAATTTAATATGTTGGCTCCAAATATTAAAATAGTTCACAGTAATTCACTTTACCTTTTAGGTTCTCCAATTTTTGATGAATCTATTTCTGAATATATTAATAATTCAATTACTAAATTTCAAAATTTTGCTGACCGTCTCCTTGAAATTAGTCCACATTATGCACTTTGTATCTTAAAATTCTGTCTTTTCGTCCCAAAATTTACGTATGTGCTCCGTTGCTGCTCCTTTTGGAACCACCCAGATCTTTTAACACAAATCGACGTCTTAATCAAAATTAGCTTAGAATCAATTCTAAATATGCAGCTAAACGAGCAATCTTGGACCCAAGCATCCCTACCCATCCGTTATGGCGGTTTAGGGATTCGCAAAATTTCCAGTGTTGCTTTACCAGCCTTCCTATCTTCTGTTCATAGTTCAGCAAATCTCATAAGTAAAATTTTAAGGACATCCCCTTCAAACTTTGAGATTGCTGGCTTGAAAGAAGCTAGAAACGCTTTCTTAATTGCATGCCCAGGTCAAAGTTTTCCAGTTTCTCCAAATTCACAGAGGAGCTGGGACGACATAAATTGTAAATTGACTTTTGATAATCTTTTGAGCTGTAGTACAGGTTCGGCGCGTGCTAGGCTTTTGGCCGTGGGTGCACATGAGGCCGGCTACTGGCTTCACGCGTACCCTTCGTCAAATACAGGAACATTCCTTGAGCCTGACACGCTCCGAATCGCAACCTGTCTACGGCTTGGGGTTCCGGTCTGCGCTCCTCATAAATGTCCCTGTGGCAGCGATGTCGACAAGCTAGGACATCACGGACTGTCATGCCAAAAAAGTGCAGGTCGCTTCTCGAGACATGCCGCACTTAACAATATCATACGCCGGTCCCTTGCCACCGTCAACGTGCCAAGTCTACTTGAGCCAACTGGTATTGCAAGAGACGATGGCAAGAGACCAGACGGTATGAGCTTGATTCCATGGAAGATGGGTCGGGTGCTGGTATGGGATGCCACCTGTTCAGACACGCTGGCCCCTTCCCATCTACATGGAACCAACAACAGAGCTGGTGTGGCTTGTGAAGCGGCTGAAAAAGCTAAAGCTTGCAAATACAAGGGTCTAGGCTCCGAATATGATTTTGTCCCATTCGGTGTCGAGACCCTTGGTCCGTGGGGTCCCAGCGCTATACGGCTTTTTAAAGAAATATCAAGAAGGTTAGTCGACGTCACAGGGGACCGAAGAGCTGGCAGCTACCTCGGACAAAGAATTAGTATAGCTATTCAAAGGGGGAACGCTGCCAGTATCTTCGGAACCTTGCCTAAAGGGACTCCTTATAATAATATATTCTAGTTTTATTATAATTTTTAAGGTTTTTAGTTTTTAGGTTCATTGTTCATGTATATTTATCTTTATTGTTTAATTAGTTATTAATAATAGATTTAGCTCTTTTATGTCATTTTATGTCTTAGATGTAACATGTAAATAATAAAATGTGTCATCAAAGTAATTATAATATTAAAGCTCTAGTCATAGATAGCATCACGAATCGCTTACCAAACTGTCACGTAGATATATCACAGCTGACTGGTATATGCGACTTACCACTAGCGGATGCTGATTTTTACATCCCTTCGGAAATAGACTGTTTGCTGGGTAACGAGTTATTCCCGCATTAAATTCGCAACAATAAAATTAGTTTTCCGCCGTGTTCCGTTGTGGCCATGGAAACCACGCTCGGTTATGTAATGATGGGCAGAGCTCAGTGCGATGACCCCGATTTAGACACGCAAACCAATAATAATAATAAAACATTTTTTTGTTCTGCTCAAAAACAAAATTTAGAAAACTTAACGCAACGCTTCTGGGAGCTCGAAAGGGTACCAGACACGATTCACACAAGTCCTGATGATAAAGTCTGCGAACGTATCTTTCAGACAACGCATTCCCGCGACGAGACAGATAGATATACTGTAACGCTCCCCTTTAAATATAATCCCCTTTTACTCAGAAACTCGTATAATATCGCTAAAAAACGCTTAATAAAAGAAAGGAAATTAGATAACGCACTCGATTTACGCTATGATTATAACGCAACTATACAAGATTATTGATCAGGGTTACTAAACAAAAGTCAACTCTGATACTCAAATTCGCAACTTTTATTACATACCGCACCGGGCCGTCTATCGGCCAGATAAATGTCGAAATATGTCGTAAGATTTGCGTAGTTTTAGACGTCACGCTAAAACGACGTCGTGCAAATCGCTTAATGTTTGTTGTATACGGGTCCCAACCTTCAACAAGATATTTTAATTTATTAATTAATTTACACATGTTTTCTATAGACATGTCAGCGGACATAGAAAATAATGTATTTTCAAGTACAACTCACGCCGGGTCACCGACCTTTTCAACGCATTCTCTTTAGGTTTAATTTGCCTGTTGTTGCTTTCATGAAACTTTTAGATCAGCTATGCTGGAAATTATCGCTTGATTGGGACCAAGAATACTGACTCTATACTCAAAAAATATATACAGTTTCATAAGGAGCTGAAATATCTGTCAAAACTAGTTTTTCCCAGACATATCGGTAATGTCTCTAACGCTCACATTTCGCTGATAGGTTTCGCTGATGCCAGTGAGCAGTGTTATGGTGGCGTGGTTTATATTCGTGTTAGTCCCGATGACAACTCGAAGGGCATTGTTTCACTACTCGCTTCTAAGTCTAGATTGGCACCGCTGAAAAAGATTTCACTCGCTCGCCTCGAACTTAGTGCCGCGCTACTTTTAGCTAATTTAATTGATTCGGTAACTAATATATTAACGAAACGCTGTAAAATAAACTCAATATTCGCATTTTCTGATTCCACAGTCACGCTGACTTGGATTCACTCGCCCTCGTTTAAATTCCACACCTATCGCGAATCGAATTACCGAGATTAACGCTAAACTCGACGCTAAACACTGGTATCATATTAGTGGCTCCGATAATCCCGCAGATATTACATCTCGCCCTGTCACGCCTTACAACTTGGCATGTAATAGGCTTTGGTTTTGCGCTTCAGAATTGGTTGCACAGCCTATTAATACATGGCCTATCGCTTCTTTTCAGCCTTGTTCAACACAGGATGAAAGTTTTGAAAGTAAAACAATAACGCTTACTTCGTTACTAAGTTCAAGTCACAGTGACGAACATCCGCTACAACGCTTAATTGACCGCATCTCAACCTTTAAAAAATTGCTACGCGCCGCCGTTTATGTACTCCGCTTTTCAAAGCTTTTACGCACCAAAGGTTTAGTTACTCCCGCGGATTATGATTACGCTGAACGCTACCTTGTACGTTATGTTCAAAATAAACACTTCGCTAATGACATAATGGCTTTAAAAAATAATAAACGCTTATATAAATCGCTTTTAAAACTCAACTCTTTTATCGACGATGATAATATTTTACTCGTCGGTGGACGACTTACGCATGCTCAGTTAAATTTTAGTCAAAAGTACCCCATGCTGCTCCCCGCTAAAGACCGCTTTACCGAAATGCTAGTTGATTACTATCATTGCTCTAACCTACATACAGGTCCCACGCTTTTGATCGCACTGCTTCATCAGAGGTTTTGGATTCTTGGCGCTAGAAACCTAGTGCGTCAAAGAGTTCACGCTTGCAACATTTGCTTCCGACTCAATCCTAAATCGCTAACTCCTTTCATGGGAGACTTACCAGAGTTTCGGGTAACTGAAGCTAAAGCTTTCGCTTTTACCGCTGTGGATTACGCCGGTCTGTACTTTGTTACACACATACGACGCCGCGGAATCAAAAGCCAAAAGGCATATATTTGTATCTTCGTATGTCTAACTACCAAAGCGATTCACATTGAGTTGGTCTCGGACCTTAGTTCCGATTTATTCCTTGCCGCGTTTAGACGGTTTATTAGTAGAAGAGGCCCCGTCTCTATGTTATATAGTGATGGAGGAACCAACTTCATTGGTGCTCAACGCAAGCTACAGGAAATATACGCACTATTAGACTCTGACGCGCATAAAAATTACATAGGTAATCAATTAGCTGAACAACGCATTGAATTTAAGCATAGTCCACCGTACGGACCGCATTTTATTGGTCTCGCTGAAATTAATGTTCGCTGCGTTAAAACTCACCTATATAAAATTATAGGGACTCAAGTACTCACATACGAGGAACTCAACACATTCCTCGTTCAAATTGAAGGAATGCTAAATAGCCGTCCTCTATGTGTTCTTAGTTCGGACCCTTCAAGTATTAGCGCTTTAACTCCTAATCACTTTTTAAACGTGACTCCGCTTAAATTCCTACCTGCAGAGGTTCTTTCTGAGGTACTGGATAACCGCTTAACTCCTTTTCAACTCATAACAAAACTCTCTCAAAGTTTTTGGCGTCTCTGGAGCCAAGAATACTTAACTTCTCTTCAGCCGAGAGAGAAGTGGCTCACACCCTCGCATCCTATAGAATTAGGTACGGTGGTGGTAATTAAGGATAATAACGAGCACCCTCTCTGTTGGCCGTTGGGCACAGTAGAGGAAATTTATCCGGGAAAGGATAAAGTAATTCGCACAGTTAAAGTTAGCACTGCTGCTGGTAGCTTTATTCGCCCAGTAGTAAGAGTTTGTCCTCTTCCGAGACAATAAACGCAACGCAATTTTTTTTAACTCTTACTCTTAGATATTAGTTTTATTATTACGCTTTATTTAGAGGAAAGACCTCTAGGCCGGGGGGGTTGTAAACGCCGTTTAACGCCAATTATTACTCACGTGTACAAGTATATTGTTCTGTATTTAAGTATTACTCAAATTACTCTTTACAAGTTTCTGAACGTATCCTGGCTCCCCTTCCGCTTCCTTCCGCTCCGCACATACTGGAACCATTTTGGAATGGCCCAGTCACTCTCTAGTCACTCTCTCTCGTCGCACGCGGTCGTATCTCGACCGCCCCGCTATCCGCAACCAGTCTCACGCACTCTCGTCGCACGCGCTCAAGATACTCGTCTCCCGCTAATCGCTAACTCCTCAAAAGTACCATCGCGTAAAAGCGCGGGCGCCCCGCTTATCAAAAACAATATAAGTGCGCGTGTGATATCGCTAAGAACTCTTAACGCAAAATCGTGAATTGTATAAATAAATAAATAAATATTTCGGACAACTACACACAACGTCATCTAGTCCCAAACTAAGCAGAGCTTGTATTATGGGTACTAAACAACTGATATAAATACATAAACATACTTTTTTTTTTTTTTTGTAAATACATACATAATATACATAGACAACACCCAGACTCCGAAACAAATATTTGTGAATCACACAAATATTTAGTCCGACCCGGGAATCGAACCCGAGACCTCATGATCAGCAGACGCATAGGCCAACCACTAGACCAACAAGGCAGTCACAGTATGCTGATTAAAGTCTCAACCAGCACCGAAGGAAAAAGAAGACCATACAGCCACCTATTCCGAATAAGTCCAATTCCTAAGCCTTACGATCCGGACACACAACTCTGGTCCTCTGAATCATATACACTCAGAATATTTTTCGTTTTTGAATTGACCAATACGCGCCATCCGCAGGTAGCAGGAGGAGGGGAGTGGTCTCAAACGCTTGGCCGGCTTGTTAAGTTTAGTAGCCATGAATCGTTTCACGGGACCGCAGCGCGCGTTTTGCGTGCGGGCGTTTTATAAAAACAACGATTCCTACACTATTGTTCGTCGTCTCTACAGGACACATTTTAATTTAACAAGCTTAAATCATGTGCCAAGTGCCAATTTAATTAAGCATTGGGTGTGCAAGTTTGAAGAGACTAGGAGTACAATTCCGAACAAATCGTCTGGGCGCAAAAGGACATCAAGAACGAGCATGAACGTCGACCGCGTTCGCCAGTCTGTTATGGACGACCCACGACAGTCGTTGAGATTGCGCGCAGCTTCTCTTAATTTGAACAAATCTACGGTTCATAGCATTATTTCGAAAGACTTACATATTTTAACCAATATAAAATTGTTATTGTTCAAGAAATGAAGCCTGATGATCCTGATAAACGAGTCGAATTCTGCAGGACAATGAAAAACCGTTTTAGGAGTTTCAATAACATCTGGTTCTCCGACGAAAAACAGCGCGCGTCTCGAGCCCAGGCCCTTTTCTACTGCGTCGCTGCGCAAGATAAGTGTCTCCTATTTCTGGAGGCATCACCGACCAAACTCTCAAGAGCCCACGCCCTAACGTGCTCGCGAACTAGCCCTTGTATTCCGATTATATCTATCTAATTGTATTGATTGTGAAAACAATAAACTTCTTGTAAACTCTCGTGATTTAATATATATCTCTTTCTCCCCCTGCTATCGTGCACAAATCGGCGACTAAAGCCGAGTTACGTGACAACTAATTTAATTAAACTCAAAGCTGATAATGGAGGTGAGTACACAGCAGGTGAATTGCAACGCTTTTGTCAGCACAAAGGTATAGTAATACAGTACACAGTAGCATATAATCCAAAAATAAATGGTGTAGCTGAACGAATGAATCGAACGGTAATGGATAAGGCTAGGACTACACTAAATGAGTCACGATTAGGTAAATAATTTTGGGGAGATGCGATGCATACATACGCTGCTGCATACAGAAGTATGCAGCGTATGTAACAAATAGGAGTCCGACATAGACTACATAACGTATCTGTAAGTCGGTACCCTTAGCCACATATTACAATGTATTATTAAGAGTAGTTCTTGCACAATAAACAGTAGTCTTAAACCATTCCTCCACACTGTCATATTTTTAGGACACTATTTTCAAAATTTCTTTTTACGTAAGTTGTAACACCTTTTTTTTCAATTAGATATCACGAAATTATCTAACATTCATGGAAGTAATTGTGTTATTGGCGCCATCTCTCTCTGGTCTGCGGTAGTTACATCATAGCCGATTGACAATTGCGAATTGAATTGTTTTCACCAACGAGGCGCAGGAGGGCGTTCACGTAGTAATTAATTCACTTCTTAGTCATAGACTAGGGCTTTATGTCAAATATTTTTAATATGTATTCTATTTTGTCTTTGAGAATCATCCGATGTCATAAAAATTTTGTAAGAAGGTAGGATTTTTATTCCAGAAAGGTCCTTGATATGGGTTATAAAAGCCAGTTTTCATCAACGAACGATTCATTTTCCACTGTGCTATAGTCAAAGTATAATACTCTGTGTCGTATTTCTTGATTGTGAAGATAATTCTTTTAAGTCACCCACCGTTCCGTGGTAAGTTTATATAATTCTTTTAAAACTTTATTGTAGGCTGTCTCTTTTGTGTAAGCATATATTTAGGATTGGGTATTTTCCCTAGGGTCGAGTGCTCCGGTGGATTAATCTCCAGAACTGCGGCCTCATACGCTTCTCCTGAGCCCCAGTTGTAGAATCCTGTCCAGAGTTACGGAAATATTCATCACTTGAGTTCCTACTAGCCTTGTCAGGCTGTTCCTCGGCCCTTTCTCGTTAGAGCAGAAGGAGTGGCCAGCTCCGTGCCGCTCGTCAGTTGCTGGGTCACGTATTGGGATTGTATTTATTTTGCGTATATTTACCTTTACCTATTCTTCTATCTGTTCAGCGGTACGCATCCCCTAATTACACAAGATGGGGGATCCCAGGGAGATGCGTCAAGGTGACCGTGCGCTTCCGTCCGACGTCTGCAGGTCCCGGTCCGAGCGACGAGGAGTTAGGTGGTACGGGAGAAAAGAATAAGAAACTGTGATCTTTAATATATATACCCACCCGTTTTTAGTTCTGTAGAATGTAATAATTTAATGTTATGTAATTATTATTTAATGTAATGAATAACTTCGTGATACAATGTAATTGACAATGAAATATTAATTCTGAAATATAGATATATGTGTGAGACTGAAACCAAGTTTCCTTGAAGAGTTCCCTGACCGCCCATCGACATTAGCACACACACACCTTTAACTAGTATTCCTTAGTTTGTTTTGTCTTTTATCTAAATTCTTCTTGTGAACGGCGCCCTGAGCATCTCTTGCTCTGCTGACTGAGTCGTCGGTGAGTGATTCCCCCTGGATAGGGCTAGGGCCTACTATCCCCCCTACTCAGGGCTAGGGGTTACAAAGTTATGTTGCCGTAATCATGGACTCTTCACAATGGATCCATTCTTAAGTAGGCAATAACAATTAACCTCAGGTCATACGCACTGATTTGTAAAGAAACATTAGAGTTAAGATCTTTGTTTATTGTTAAACCTATATCATGTTAGCCTAAGGTCACTTCCCGTTATGATAACTTTTTTTTTCTTTTTTTTAATAAGGTCTGCTTTAGACCCCGCAGCTTTTCCCCGTCCGTAAGACGAGACCTTGTCTATTTAGTTACATTTTTATTTTCTTTTATACATATTTTTATAGATATGATGGTCGTTGGGTAGATTCCCGTTATTATCGATTTGTATTTTATTCCTTGTAAAAGTATTATCTTTGTTGATATTTTTATGTTGGTTCTAATCTCAATTTTTATGTATTTCTTATATCTAATTTCCTCTATCTAATTTTGTTAAAAACTTTTTCTTGCTTACAATTTTTGTTTACAATTTGTTATTTATAATTTCTTCTTTACTATTTTGTGAGTGCATTGCAGCATCGCGGTCCGGCTCCCGCGGTATAGTCGGGGCACTTCTCGCGCAAATGCGGGCCCCCGCAGTGGCTGCATTTGTCCACACTCTCGGTGCAGAAGTTGCGGCCGTGGCCGGATGCCAAGCACCTTGTGCGTTGGACGAGGGGGGAGTGGTCCTCCACTCTGACCTTTTACAGGTCCCGTTATGATTACTTAGTAATAAGTTCTTTGTATCACATTCATATATATTGTAAGAAACTGAAAATAAAGTTAGTCTTGATCACAGCTCCGATTGGAGTGTAAACGTTTTCGTCTTTTTAAAAAGCCTCCCTCGCCCACAACCTAACTGGCGCAGTCGGTACGTCGAGATATTGGTAGCAGTGTTCGAATTAAGTAGAACTCTGGTCTCCGTCGCGAATAAAGAATCTACAGTGGGTGCAGCGCAGCAAGATCAGCAGGCAGCAGAATCAAGGAGACGATCAAACTCAACCAGCCTACATTTCGGCAATGCTCGTGTGGTAAGCATTATCTCTGTTTTAACCGAGACTTCCTTCTATCCTCTCCTAATCAGTTGTGTAACCAATTGTTATTTAAAACTATTAGGATAATTGTGTAAAAGATTGACACAAATTTTGTTGATTTTTTAATTTAGTGTATCTAGACTCAATAACTAAACATAGTTAACGAAAAAGGGACCACAGGTGAAAAATCCTTAGTTGAACAAAAGCCGGTAACGACCGACTATTTTCAAAGATGTTACCTAGCTATGACGGTAACAAACGCACACTCGCATTTTACATCGAAGGTGTAGAAATTGCATTGCAATTAATCCCAAACACAGACGACCCTTGCATTACGTGCCTTATTAGAAACAAACTCACGAGAAAAGCTGTAGAAGCTTTGTTACAAAACCCAGGTCTCAAGACTTGGACCGACATTAGAGAAACTTTTTTGAGAAAATTTGGAGAGTACAGAACAGAAATGCAACTCATCCAGCAATTAATCCAAACCACTAGGGACGGAAACTCCTTAGAATATTTTGGAGATAAAATTAGAAGATAAGATTTAAAACAAAAAGCGGTTTGCTATTCCCTTCAGCAATTATCTCAATAAAAGACGGAAAAACTCGTACTACTGTAATAAACACATCAAACGAACGAATTATATTAAAAAACAGTTGCAAATTAAATTTACAAAGATTTTATTCTAAAGAAGACAAAAATATACCTCAAACACAATATTCTAAAAATAAAGAAAAAATTGATGAAATAAGTAATAAAATAAAGAAAAATTTATTTAATAAGAAAAATTTAGATAGACTTAGAACAGATCACATGAACCCCGAAGAAAAACGTGAAATTAGAAAACTTTGTTACAACTACCGCGACATTTTTCATTGCGAAGAAATACCTTTAAATTTCACACACGAAATGAAGCATGAATTAAGATTAACAGACGATAAACCAATTTACGTAAAAAATTACAGACAGGCCCCTAAACAAAAAGAGGAAATTAAAAAACAAATCAACAAACTGCTAGAACAAAATATAATACAAGAAAGCAACTCCCCGTGTTCATGCCCGGTACACATCGTACCAAAGAAACTAGATGCAGCAGGTGAACAAAAGTTTAGGCTAGTTATAGACTATAGGAAACTAAACGAAAAAACTATAGAAGATAAGTATCCCCTTCCTAACATAGACGATATTCTAGACAAAATAGGACGAGCACAGTATTTTTCCACAATTGATCTAGCATCAGGATATCATCAGGTAGAAATGCACAAAAAGGACGTCGAAAAAACAGCATTTACAATAGATCGAGGACATTACGAATTCCTTAGAATGCCGTTTGGTCTTAAAAACGCACCAAGCACATTCCAACGATTAATGGACTCGGTTTTACGTGGCCTAGATAACGTTTTAACATACCTGGATGTCGTAATTATATACTCTACATCAGTACAAGAACATATAGATAAATGCAAACAAGTGTTTGATAGATTCAAAAGACACAACCTTAAAATACAACTAAATAAGTCAGAATTTCTACAAAAACAAGTTAAATTATTAGACCGAACAAAGACAAAATAAAAGCAGTAAAAAATTTCCCAGTACCCAAAACTCAAAAATAAATAAAATCATTTCTTGGATTAGTAGGATATTATAGAAAATTCATATAGGACTTTGCAAAATTAACAAAATGTCTAAAAAAAGGTGAAAAGTAGTAATAAACCAAGAGTACACACGCAGGCATTTGAAAAATGTAAACAAGTACTCATAAACGCACCAAACTTACAGTACCCAGATTTTGAAAAACCTTTCATACTAACCCAGATGCTTCAGACATAGCCATTGGCGCAGTATTATCTCATGGACAATTAGGTTCAGATAAGCCAATAGCATACGCTTCACGTACACTATCGGATACAGAAGTTAAATATTCAACCATAGAAAAAGAAATACTAAGCATAGTATGGGCTACCAAATACTTTCGCCCATACCTTTACGGAAAACGCTTTACCATCTACACAGATCACCGCCCATTAACCTGGATCATGTCTATTAAGAATCCGAACTCTAAACTCACTCGCTGGCGCTAATGGTACGTGGTAATCACCCATAATGGTACGTGGATTAGAAATCGTATCCAATGGATAATTGATATGTTTACGTATTAATGCGTTGATTTTGTATGACGTTTTCCAAGTAAGCGCATTGTAAAAGTTAAGCCTCTATAACTCCTTTTTTTTTTTTGTTTTTTTTTTTTTTGTTTTTTTTTTTTTCCGTGCAGAAATCCCCCCGGATACCACCAGTTGATGGTTATGTCGGACTCGAACCGACCAAAACCGCACGCCGCCTCGGGTACTATAAGCCGAGGAGCCAGGTGTACCCTCGGAAGGAAATCCCTGGAACCCCGACGTACCTCGGGTCATCTACGCCTTGCAGGTGACCCTCTCCTGTGTGAAACCCAGTTTCAGAACTGTCTAAAAGGGGGCGCGGGTGCTTCGTGGCACTGGCGCCGCCACCCTGGCCTGCTTCTGCTAGGGTAACAGATAGCCTCACCTGTCACCCCCAGGCTTGCGCTTATGGAGGACGGAGATCGTTTAACGATCTCCGGCGCCTGAGTCGTCTGTGGTACCTGGCCCGTTCTCGGGCCTGGCGGACCGGAAGAGTTCTAAGCCTCTCCCGGTCCCGCTCAGCCATCTCCTTCGCAAGCATGACTTGCTCACAGAAGGAGACAGCGGAGTTCCACGCACTCTCGCTCCGTATCATGGCAGCAATCATGTTACGGAGCGAGAGAATCCCCACTTCGATGGCTGCCACGAGGTCGCGCCTCGGCTCCGCCCACGCTGGACATTCAGCTAACGTGTGGAGCGCCGTATCCACGATTTGGCCATCGCAATGGTGGCACTCAGGCGTTGGCTCTTTTCCGATTAGACACAGGTAATCTCCGAAGCACCCCTTTCCAGTGATCACCTGTGTCAGCCGGTATGAGAGGCTGCCGTGATGCCTCTCGAGCCAATCCTCCATAACGGGTCTTACCGCCGCAATAACGGCGTGCCCAAAGTCTCTATAACTCCTGAACTAACAAAGTCATCGAATCCGTTATAGTTTTCCTTCAAAGTTCATTATACCACTATCAGGAATTTTTCCAGATTTTTTGAGCCAGCCGATTAGCTTTTAGAGGGGGGGGGGGGGGACGCCCTGTTTTTACAAAAAACTGGCCGTTAAAGTCGAATTTCTCGCAAACGGATACCTAAATCAAAAAATCGTCTTAGAAACCCTTTATTGTTTTTAAAAGACCTATCTAATGATACCCCACATAATGGGGTAGCCCCGAGAAAAAAAAACATCCCCACTTTACGTGTAGGGGAGGAGAATCAGTAGATATCACAGCCAAAATACAGGAAATAGATGACGCAATCGATAGACAACTTAAGCAATTTCATATACGGAAAACACCAGGAAACACTTACAGAATAGACGATAGGTCAAAAGGAAAATTTATAATAAAAGATGTTTTTATGCCAGTTAACAACACTAAAGATCAGATTACACAATTTCTAAAAGAACACACAATACCAGACAGAATTTTCCATTGTTCCTTTCACCGCGAAGAATTTTTCCCGTTATTTTGTGAAATTTACAAAAACATATTTGGCAATCGTGGCCCTAAACTATTTAGATGTATGAATAGAGTCACACTCATAGATAACTTATCGGAACAAATTGACATTATTAGAAAATACCACGAAGGAAAAACAGTACATAGAGGACTTCATGAAACAATATGAAACTAGCCTTAAGCACATTAAAACAAACCAGGATGAAATTGCATTTGCTATCAATAGATACTCCCAACAAAAAACGGAGTTTGAAACCAAATATCTTACATTAAATATCTACAATAGCATCGAGACATCGCTTCAACAGCTATACGACAGATTAGAGACATTAGAAAATGCAATTTAGCATAATTGACCCAGTTTATTTAATAGAAGAATTAAATCAAATTCAAAATGACATCAGTGGAAACCTAGCGTTTAATCCGAACTTAGACAGCATACATCTGTATGAAAAAGCAATCGTAGTTAAAACTTACAGCACTAATGATACACTTACATTCATATTAGATATACCAATAGTTGCAGAACAGTCATACAACCTGTTACACTTTTACTCCATTCCCAATAATAATAATACTATCCTTGTACTTAAAAATCCTTAAAAATCCTTTCCTTGTCTTGGGAAATAATGAGTTTGCATACCCTCACGAGCTCTGCATAGAAATAGCTGACAACGACGTCATCTGTCAACACCTGGAATGGCAGACACTGATGCACTCAACGGACTGCATCGCACAACTAATACAACACCAAGAACCACTTAACTGCACTTATGCAACTGCAAGTTTTGAAAATAACATCATGCAGCAAATTAAGGACAACAGTTGGCTGGTCATCATGAAGCAGGAAGAAGTTATCAAAACAGTCTGCAACAACGACGTACAATACCAACGCAACAAAGGAGTATTCCTGATAACTACTAACAATAACTGCAAGGTGCATATACTAGACAAGATATTAATGACACATCAGCGTTATATTAACATGAAAGAAACTATACCATTACCGAGAGCCCGCCAAGCTATGAATGTATTACCAATAAAAATTAATCTGGAATCCATCAAATTGGATGATCTAAAAAATGCAATCCAGCATGCGGAAAAAATCAAAATACCGGATGAAAACGTCACAATCATCTCCACAACACCCAGTTGGTCATCAATATTACTATATCTGATTATCATAACAATCATCATCGGTGCAGGAATTCACAGATTTTGATGGAAACGCAAGTCGGCGCAAATTGCAGTCCCGCATCCCGCAATCAGAAGCTGAAGAAATCCAGCTCCCGCAGCAGCCTTCGACGCAGTTATGTTGCCTTCACAATGGATCCATTCTTAAGTAGGCAATAACAATTAACCTCAGGTTATACGCAATGATTTGTAAAGAAACATTAGAGTTAAGTTCTTTGTTTATTGTTAAACCTATATCATGTTAACCTCATGTCACTTCCCGTTATGATTCCTTTGAAATAAGTCCTTTGTATCATATTCATATATATTGTAAGAAACTGAAAATAAAGTTTTGATCACAGCTCCGATTGGAGTAAACGTCTTCTTTGTCTTTTTAAAAAGCCTCTCGCCCTCGCCCACAACCTAACTCGTATTAGGACTTTATTTTTAATATTTCTGATGAAATCCATATTTTTACACTATTTTTCTAATAAAATAATTATATTTCGCTGTAAAAAATGTTTACGTGATTGTAATGTATTTTTTTTAAATTGATCGGTTTTGTTGACTGAAGGAGAGCATTGAGTTCCAATTGTATACACTGCAAAAGAAAAACGTTACCTACTTCAAAGTACATAAGACTTATTCTCTACCAAATATAAAACAAATAAAAACAACAACAAAATATAATTTTTGAACTTGTGATATACATTCTAAAGTACAGGTTAAAACTGGTCAATTGCTTGATTTTTGCGGGTCTTGCTTGTGTTTACATTAGTCGATTAGTCTACGCCGAGCACATTACATCCCGCCACACAAAACGATTGTGATTATTTATGATGAAATGATCGTCAAATACTTCGGTCAACATGGAATCAGACAATTTATAAAAGGTAAACCAGTAAGGTTCGGATCTAAGCTTTGGGCACTGGGCACTGTGTGGAGTCAGCGGATATTGTTATAACTTTCGCTTTACACAGGCAAGGATGCTTAAACCCCTGCTAGTAGTAACGATGGCTTGGGTGCAACAGTGGTAAAGAAGTTGCTTGCAGTTTGTATAGCTCCCAGAGCACATGTAACACACATAACTTTTTCAGCAGCATGCAATTGTTGATTGATTTGAAATCACAAGGGTTCAGAGCTACAGGGACAGTAAGAGAAAATAGAACTAGAAAATGTCTTATCATGACCAAACAAGAGATGAAAAAGAAAGACCGAGATTTTTCCGATTATCTTTTTGATAAAAATAATGAAATTTTGTGTGATGAAACAATGTAGTTTGTCTTTTGATTAATTTTGATTCTGTTGAACCTTTTGTAAAAACGAATAGGTACTCAAAAGACAGAATAGGCCAAAGTAGCCGTGAATCAGCCAATGCTTATTCATAATTATAATAAAAATATGGGAGGAGTGGATAAACATGATTGGCTGATTTCTAAATATAAAATCCGCTTTAGAGGCAAAAATTGGTGTCGGGGTTAAGGGGGCGTCCATAAATTACGTGAGGTGTTTAAGGGGGGGAGGGGGTCGAGTCAAATCTCATCTAATCTTACGTTGGAGAGAGGGGGGGTCTCGGCAAATATCACGCAATTTTTTTTCTGATTGAAACAAAAAAAAAATATACTATTTTGGTCCATTTAATCCAGATTGTACATGCATAAGATTTAATGCAGGTTGAGAATATGACGTGGCACCTGCAGGTGACACTGGGCAATATTGTTCTGACTAACTTTATTGTTCTGAATTCATTCTAAGTAATAACAAGACTGTTGTTTATTTTTGGTCTTATCGCTATGTGTTGATATTGTTTTATAGGTGGTTTACGTATTACAGGTTGACGTTGGATGAGATTGCCGAGGAGTTGCACGCTGGGGAAGACCTAGGTGATATTATTTTATTTCCTCCTGAAGATGGTATGGTGACTAACGAAGACAGTAGAGACGAAAATGACACTAAAAAAGTGGTGCTTTCCTCTTTTAGCGTTTGGTATAGATGCAGCTTGCCAAAATGCATGGCTGATCAAAAGGCAGTCGGAAACCAACTGGACTTACTGCGATTTCCAGCGGAATATGGCAACCACCTACCTCCAAAAGTATGGTAAGCCTCCACTCCGCAATTCTGCCTGTGGAAGTTCAGTACAAATGAGAGTGCCTAGAGAAATGAGGAGTGCTGGAAGTGTGGACGACTACTCGGAAGTCGATTGCTCACAGCGGAGATGCGGATATTGTCACCAACGGACTAGAAAAATGTGCGCCAGGTGCAATATCGGTTTGCACCTGAAGTGTCGGTACATGTTCCATAATAAATAAGTTCTGTATTTTTCTACTTTTCGCAATAATAAATATTATTATAAAAATCAACGTTTTATTTGAACCGAATAAATAAGAAAAATCGCGTTGGTCCTTCAAAGTCCTAAATTAACACAATGCCCAGTGTCACCTGTAGGTGACACCCTAATAAAAAAAAATGAGGGTAGTTTTTAAAAACAAAACTTTTTTTTTTGTCGTCTCCAAATGTATCTAAACTATTTTAGTAAAAGAGAAATATAAAATACATATTTACATAAACATGGGAATTGAAGAGTTAAAGAGCATGACGGAAAGTCATTTGCTCCATTTCTAATACGCCACTGCCTACCGATTCAACCGCTGAATGCCTTCATCAGCACGCCTTATGATCTCTATTGCCCAAGTGTACGTGATGATTTAGAGAAAAGATGCTGCAGTACATGCGGTATTTACTTTGCATCTAGCACAAGAGCTGCAGAGCACAGACGATCAGCCCACATTGCACCAGCTAAGCAAACGCGTATGTTCCGAAAAGTGCGACCCACACGGATTGTCACAAGACGAGCTAATGAATTACTTTGTGCAAGTGCCAATGGCTTAGAGTGGCTAGATCAGAACGAAGTTGAAGGATCAGATGATTTTACTGAAAATCATATGGACATGTTGGTTCCAATAGTCTCTCTTGAGACCGTGCATGATTCTCCATGGACTGAATTAGAGTAGATACTCTTTTTTAATCTAAGTAGTTACGATTTAAGTATTCTATTGTTAAATTTTTATTACACTTATAATTAAACTCTCAGCAACATTGATTACTAGTCATAACTAGTCGTAAATAAAAGCACGAAGCAAATTTGTTTTTTTCTTTTTACAATAACAATCCAACACGTTTACGTAAGAAACTCACATTTTGAAAAATCTCACGTGAGATTGGGAGATGGGGGAGGGGGTTGAATAAAATCTCACGACATCTCACGAAAATTAAAAAAAACACCTCACGTAATTTATGGACGCCCCCTAAGTCAGCCGTATTTTAGACATGTCCCTTGTGAATGCATAGATAATATACTACCAGATAAATAAAGATGAGACCATCCCTCTGCTAGATTTCAGACGAAGGTTTTGCGTGGATGAAAACATTGGAAAGCAAGGCAAGTAAAACGACACCCAGTTCTTCAAAAGTTCTTTTATATCCTGTCAGGTTTTATAATGTTGGTCACTATATGAAAAAGAGGGACAAACAGAGGCGTTGTCACGGACAAGGTTGTAGGAAAACACCTCTAACGTTTTGTGCTGAAAGTGAAAAAAAAAGCTGATTTTCTTATAATTGACCTGTATTATTTCTGATCACGTGCCTCCAGTGTAATATATATAGGACAGGCTGAAACAGGGAAGGTATATTTTTTGTTTATTTTTTGTCATATTCTTTTTTATGTATTATAAACTAAATTCAAAGAATCGATCAAAAAATTCCTATGTTTTCGATGCTTGGGAAGTAATGCGTTAATGTGTTCACGATTTTTGTTATTTTAATCAACCTATAAGTTCGCTATATCCCCTTCCCTTTTAAAAATCTTGCACACACAAATCTTCACATGTGAGTTGACTAAATTTAATTATGCCAAAACTCACCTCGATACCAACTGCACTATGGAAGTTGAGGACATTATTATTCAGCCTCCTGAGCCTTACACAATACTTAAAAATGCTATAATTTCCAGGTTTTCGGAGAGTTACGAGGAAAAGATTCGAAGGTTGCTCGAGAAAGAGATTATCGGTGACAGAAAACCCTCTTTCTTTCTCCGGCACCTACGTACACTTGCAGGTACTACTTTTCCTAGTCAGCTTTTAAAAACTATGACAATTTTTTCTCAAACGAGATGAGTTTCAATAATAACCGTGGAGTACGGCGGGGCAGAGGCTGAAATTCCGGTGGTAACCACCGAGGAGCGCGCGTCGCCCAGCGTGCTTATGAGCACTACAACAATCGGCAATTTCAGAGAGACTGGAACTGCGAACCAGAGCCGTAAGACAAGAATCGCTAAGTTCAGAAAAATAGGCAAATCAACAGATCAACTATCGCGGAATTAGAAGAAAAACCAGCCGAAGCAGTGGAGGATAATCCAAGAGATGAACCCATGTATTATATCGGACCCACATTCATCTTTGATACCCGATCAAAATGTTTACTGCCAAAATTTCGAATTTTCTGGTTTTCTTCCATTAATAAATGAGACCTATGAGAAGATGCGAGGCATTGAAACGCGTTTACGTGAACGACTACCTCGCTCCATGTTTATACACGCCTAGTGCGTAGATTTGAATTTGGAAATTTTAGAACTGATGCGGATTTCCAGTCAGAATGTTTAAAATTTAAGAACCGCCGTTCGGGCGATATTGTCTGACTATCAGGTCTTACCCCAGTCCATCGTTAATTATATATCAAACATTTCAAACGTCATTACCCAGGATGGAAAGAAGGTTGGTTTGAATCTACCACCTGCGGACATTCGGCCATCGAAAGCCTAAGAAACCACCTCTTTTAGGGATCCTGATATCAGACCCAGAGATGGCATTTATGTGCTTCTCAGCTATATATTTTATAGCTAATCCTACTGAACTGTTATCTCTATGGAAAGGTAGATGATATAACAAATATACATAAAGTTAGTAGGTTAGTGAAGTAGGTTTTAATGACATCACACCACTAGGTTGTGAAGAATTGCAAATTTCTCACCCAACGCGATCAGTACTGGACCTCCACCAACGGGCTATTTGACGGTGTGTGATTCTATAGCATCAAAGCGTGCCAATAGCACCCTCCCCAGTCCGTTCGAATTAATTCTTAAATATCACAATTATGTAATAACAACATTACAAATTTTAAAGAAAATAACGCTATCCAACAACTCAAGCTTGTAAGTAAAATTGCTTTACCAAAGACATTTTTACAAATATTTGTACTTGTTCCTTAACCTATATCTTGTCATTAAAACAGGGTGACGATTTGGATACCCTGAGCTACACCGAAGTAGAGTTCTGAGGTCCCCAACCATGTGTCAGACATTAGGGACCATTTTATATGCGAAAGCCAATCACAAAATCAGACAGTATGCCTTTAAGATTATTTATATTTTTAGAGTCACACTAGGGCATAATCATCTTCTGGTTTTTTCTATACAAGGCAGTATCACTTTCACTACCGTTGTTATATGATACTAGATACTCTTTGAACTCAAAATACCATGATACATCATGAACTCTAAAATCAGAAGATTTAAACAATGAAATGTCAAAATCTTTTTCAGTGCAAGTCACCTACAATTTGGGTGTTCTGTGTGTCCATTTCATGTATGTTTGTAAAGTCATCCTAAGGAAGAGGCCTTGGGATGACTTTGATGAAACTTCCATGTCATTAAAATCGCGAATTGTGTAAAACAAAACGCAATTTGGTAGTTTTTTTATCTAGGCTAACAACACTGAAGAACTGTCAAAGCACAATATTCAAAAGCACTGAATTATCCTTTTCAAGTGAAACAGTTCTAAAAAGACTGCCTGTCGATGAGAATGATGACCTAAGTAACGAAGTTGAGAGCTTTTAACGAATTATTTGATGGAGCAAAAATTTGGGGGTCAGTCGATTGCTCCAAGAAGGACGTTGACTGCCAACCCAGTAGAGACTGAGGACACCGTCTCTGTTGCTTTTAATTGCGAACCGGAGAATAGTAAGCCGACCAGTGTTGACGATCAATGTTGATGATCAACGATTGAAGAGAGCAACGAATTAAGAAATGACACTTCTGAAGGATATGCTGATTTAGAAATGGGGAGATTTGTTTTAGCAAAGTTTTGGTCACAACGAGGTAAGAAAACTTACAGATGTTTGTCGCATTATTGATCTGGACTCATTGGTAGTCGAAGGTTTCAAATCTTTGGAAAATAAAAAAGAATTCAAATCGGGTCGCGTTGATATATCTGAAATTGAGGCAATTGACATATTAGCCTACCTACCAAAACCAAACCAAACCAACCAATCATCATCATAATCATCATTGTATGTCTGTGATCAGATAGTTTTTATTTTTTTCTCCTAATTGAGTTACATTTTTTCACGTATTCGGATCGAAAGTACTATATATAGGAATCGAAAGTACTATAAAAACCGACAATTAGACTTTTTTGTATTTTTTTTTACACCTAAAATGTTAAAAGATATTCCTTTCAAAGTTCAATAATTGATCAAAGATTGCCGTATACCAATTAATCGTAAAATTGATATTGCTAAAATGTTATCTGTGCCTTTGTCTATGTGCCATCCTGATCGTGCGATTTACAAAACACCAAAGTCTGTTTTGAGGAAATGTTTAGACAAAGATATTAAGCATCATCCATCTCTGTACATTGATATTTTAAAAATTGATGGATTTTTATGTTGATGTTCCTAAATCATTTGGAAATATTTCAATGAAAATGGTTACACAAATAAATGCATCAAGATTTGACGTTATTTTCACCCTTTCAATAAAGAATTATGAAAGATCTATACGACAAGAATGTTCACAACTCAATTTCACTATACCTAACTGGACCAGATCAGTTCGACCCGCAGATTTTTCCAAAGAGATAAAAATTCACACTTACACAGGCACTTGGAAATTTCTTTAATTGACATTGGGCTACAAATGGGATGGCGCCTTTCATTGTCAATAAATTAAAGAAAAATAATTTCATGGAATGCCTTTTTTTCCTGTCATTAATGATTGAGTTGTATCTAGTTTTGATGAAAATTTATCGTGTGTACATCACGAAGAAGCTAACACGAAAATTATTCATCATGTATGTAATATAGATACTCGGAACAACATTCGATGTTCTGATACTGGTGTATCAGTTTTAGTGCAGGGTCACATGCATCTTTGAAAGACGTTAATTCACACGTTTGGGTACTTATAGGCACCGGCAACAATCAAAGATATGTTGATTTAACCAAGATCTATGGCCATTTGGGACCGTTTGTATGTAGAAGCTTCACACTACACTGACTAAAATCCTGCTTTTTTTTTTAAAAAAAAGCAAAAATCAATTCAAAATATTACAAAGATGTCCAGAATATCAGAAATCTTTAATACTTGAATTATTCAGTGATAAATATAAAGAACAAGATGTTTTTGAAACAATACAGAAATTCATCTGCGAGCTATACAATGTTTCAGAAATAGTTGACGTAGATGCTGGGCGAGTTCAGTTTTTTATTGATAAATATACAGTTAATGAAAATTTGAGAAATTTTGATGCAAGCAGTTTACAACCGTACAAAAATGAGCTACTTCAGCAGTTTTGACGAGCAAATTATATTGCAAGTATCTGAGAGAACGCTCATAAAAAGCATCCTAGCACTCCCAGTCCTAAGAACAATGGGTGGATATTGAAAGATAGTCAGTATGATTTTAATGGGTTCGATGGTGATCAACTGCCTAGTTTTGTAAGCGACTCACTACAAAACGGATTAGATATTTTACTTTCACTTTAAATTATTTTTATATATTTATAGCTATTCGCAACCGCATTAAAATATTTATCTTTACCAAGGAGCCAAATGAGGATGAGCATGATGGTGGAGATGAATTGAATATTCAATACGAATGTGAATTTGATGAGGAAAGTAGAAACTCTTGCAACGAAGACAATAAAGATGAATAGTTTATAACATGATAGAAAATATTTTTTAATCATAATTTGTGAACTGTAACATTTACATAACATATATATATTTACATAACATAACATATACAATAATAATACAAAATAATATATAATAGTAGATACTCAACTCGAAATCAAAATATCATGATACATCATGAACTCTAAAATCAAAAGATTCTTAAAAGATGGAAATTTCAAAATATTTTTGAGTGCAAGTCACCAAAAGTTACAATTGTGTCGTCAAGTCTGTTGTATACTTACGATGTCGGTGACAAGTTTAGCACCAGGTGGTTGTATGTTTCAGAAACTCCATATTGTAGGGTACTCTATCGAAGAAACTCCATATGACTCTAAGGCTGAAATTTATAAAGCGTACTTAGACTTTGCTCAGACTTTGCTTACGCTAAACTTACTTAAGTTCCTGCTCAGTGTAATCTTAGCATTCGAATTTATAGTCCTCTTGGGCTAAGAATTTACTGAGTATAAGCTAAGCAAGAGCTCAGGAAAAAATTTTAAACGTTTCGATTTGCATAGCATATTAATTTAAAATCTTGATATTTCAAAAATATATTATTTTTAAAATAGCTGTAATAAACTAAAATATTAGTAATCTTATAAATTTTTATCATATAATTGTATTTCAATCAATTAACACCTTTAGTTTTCATTGATTTTAAGTTATAAAAGGCAAAAATAACACATGTAGGTACAAGTAAAACGAAACGTACGTATCTTTGACTTGTCGAATGTCATAACAATATTTGAGGTTGTCTCTTGTCTCGAGTTCATTCGCAAATAATTATCAATTTCTTGTATTAACTTAATAACTTTACCCTGGCATACCCTTACGGACTTCTGTTACAACGCTTTCGAACTAGATTACGGCTTTTCTTCCTGGACAATCGAACAATCGTAAGTAATCGCTAAGTCAAGGATTTTGGTGACTTAGACTATGCTAAGCATTTGCTCAGCTTGAGCTAAACATTATGACTATAAATTTCAACACACACTTAACTCGTGAGGTAAGTTTAAGCAAAGCCTAAGCTCGCTTTATAAATTTCAGCCTAAGTACTAGACATTATTTTTGATTTTATGAATAATGTGAATTGTTTTATTTATCAGGAAGGAATTATCATTAAATTATTTTGATGGTCACATCCTGACTAGTCTATTATTATATGCAATAATTTAATTCGGAATAAATATTAATGATTTTTATAAACTCATTTAATATAAAACAAAGATAAAATTATATATTGTTTACAAAAATTTTTAAACTTAAAATAGTTACGGAATGTCGTTTATGATGAAGTTTGGCCCACTCGATCCCTAGGGATCAACCTCAATTCGGATCCATGTTTGAGGAACACATTTCCTGCAACAAAAAACCATTACTTAGGCCGCTATTCAAAAGGGAAATGGGTAATAATAATAACATGACACGAAGATCAGTGTAAGAATAGGCCGGCTCAACCGGAGCAGTAATACCCTCACACTGAAGACCATCCTAAAAATTAATTTTCTTTTTAATTTCGTTGGTTAGTGAGAGACCGTAAGCCCAATGATACATAAGCATCCCACAAAGCTCCCATAGTGTGTGGTCACCATGCTACACTATTTGTAATCACAATGAGGAGAGTGACATACTTTCCATGAGACAGGGTTGAGTCATTTAGGTAGGCTACAATTATATAAAGGTACATATGGACACAGATTAAATCAAATCAAATAATTTATTCTGCAATTAGGTTACATGAACACTTTTGCAAGTTCAACTTATTTTTTTTTGAGCAGAGTTCGGCCTTTCATTACTGGACTAGCCCTCCAAAAAGAAAAAGGACGAAACAAACTCAGGGATCACAGTCACTTTTAAACTTCAGACAATATTCTTAAATGCAAAAGACATTTTACAATAAAAAAGTGATAATTTTAATTTGAGTCACAATTATATTAATTAAAGATAATAATTTAAAAAATGTCAACAATAGCAATAATTTTAGATAAATTTGTTAAATACATGTAAGCTACAGAACAAATGTTAGTTACATATTATTATAGAATATTTCTCCAGTTTTGAGATTCGATGAGAGTCAATTAAATAACATACAATGGCTTTTATATAAAAACAACTCTCACTTAAGGAATAAATCCAATGTCGGAACTTTTCAAACATCAATCCATCAATCAATCAATCAACCCATAAACGTCCCACTGCTGGGCTCGGGTCTCCTCTCAGGAGAGGGTAAAGGCCATAGGTCCGCCAAAGGCCATAGTGCGGGTTGGGGACTGGCAAGACAACGTTGTGGCTACGTAAATCTTGCCTACGTAAAACTAAGCTTCACGACTGTTATCTTACGATAACAACCGGGACCGACTGCTTGACGTGACCACCGAATCACGGAAACGCTCATAACATATTATGCCACAAACGGTCACTCATCTAGGACTGACCACGCTGTCATTGCTTACCTTCCAATCACCTAAGGCCACTCGGCTATGAGCGCTTATCAAACATACATGAAACAAAAACAAGAACCCCCCTCAGAACAACAATATTACTCAGTGTTGTCCCATATGGGGGTTTTGAACCCATAGCACTCAGCGCGAATGAAAGTTATTCTACTGCAGTCACAACTCACAAGTGACCAACATGTCCCAAGCAAAGGGGCCGTCCATTAATCACGTGATCTTTTTTTTGGCATTTTTCAACCCTTGGTGATACATGGTGAGGTTTAAGACTACCCCCCCCCCCCCCCCTATATCACGTGTATTTTTTAGTACCTACCTAAAGACCACAAAAATTACGTTTAGAGGTAGAGTAGAAAGGTCGCAGGTTGACTGACATAAAGATAATGAAAGAAATGCGAAAATTTGCAGAAAAAAATAAATACACGTGATATATTACTACATCCCCCCCCCCTCCCCCTTGTGACATTTCGTGATTTTTGTGACCCCTCCCCCCCCCCTATCAAGCCTCACGTGATTAATGGACAGCCCCAAAGTAGAGCTTGTACTGTATAATAATAATAAAAATTATTTTATTGACCAATAATCATACATATGTTACAGTATAGATGCAGACCAACCCATGTCAACTTTTCCCCTCGGGATTCTAAGGTGAGGGACCCACAAGATGTTGGGTAGTTGCATCTCGTTATCTCTCGTTTGCCTACCTTATGTCAAAAGAAACAACAAACATCTATGCTGATATATTGATACGTACCGGCCGTCTGCTGAGGATTGATGCCAATACCATCATCTGTGATGATGGCACTTGTGGCCGGTTCCACTCGGAACTCTTCGGCTGCGAATTTGAGCACCGCTGTGAATGGCGTCGCTTCCGGCACACTCAACCTGAACAATCAGGGAAACTAAGTACATCAGCTTGTAACACATAATTTACATAATTGCCATTTACCCAGTGTCACTTTTCAGAATGTAATTAGTTGATCATCACCAGAATAGAATAAACTTAGAATTATACATTTTATGTAAATCATTATTTTTAAATATTTTCTTTTCTTCATGAGATGAAGATGATGATTATTTTTTATTTGATGATTCTTATTTTGAATTAAATTATTTAATTTTCATATTAGGATCTTGACTCTTTGTCCAATCTATGAAAACTTCATAAGTATAATTTTTTTTTATATTTCATTAAGATAAGTTTTTATAAGGATAGAGAATGGAAGAGAAGAGAAGAAGAAAAGAATATAGAGACCGAAAGTATTTTTTTTTTGTTTTTTAATCTAGCTCTGTTACTATGCATGTTCCTATACCTAGTTTATCACAGCTCATATTTAGCGTTTAAGCCTATTCTTTAACTATTTTATAATTTCTTTTATTAAATTATTAATATTAGGATATATATTTAATTAAAATCTGGTCTCATAGCCAGGAGTAGATTATTAGAACCCTTTTTTACTTTTTATTTAGTACATCACTAAATTATACTTTTTTTTACGTTTTACGTAAGTATAATTTTTATCTCTGATATTTATTTTAACTTTTAGTTCCCTTACTAATAATACTACCTGTCATCATGGTACTATACTAACACCCAGATGCAGAACACACCAAATTAGATACTGTTTACACAACAAAACCAGTGTTTTTATCGAGATGATTAATACTGTCTGAGGAAAGTTTGTTCAGCAGTCAACGCCAATAGGCTGACGAACAGGAATTGCACCCAAAATAATCAACTTAATAGAAAACAATCTCTTATACACCTATACAATCTATGCAGTAAAAAAAAAATTCTCATGCATATCATAACATGCTTGTCCAAAACGCTACATTAGTATCACATTTATTGACCATGTCGAAAAATTGTAATTGTAAACTATCATTGCTGCATATTCGTTTTACAACATTTTGTAGCTCGGATTGACCCAAGTCTATGTAAAACAAATCTGTGGACAAACCCTCCCTCAATAACTTTCCATAATCTAACAAAGCCTCAACACTCAACTTATAAATATCAAAATGTTTAATACACATTTGTAGGAAATATTTGTCATCGACCTTGAATAGTAATTTAAAAAAGTTGCGGTAAACACAATCCCTACTACTGAATATGTTTACGAAGATATCTTTTATTAGGTTTACCACTCCACGAAACTTCTCGTCACTATTCAACAAACAATAAACTAATACTTCAACAGTGGCTTCATTACAATTACTCACTATGTCTAAAATCATCAAATTACATTTTTTCAATTCGGTTAACATTACTACACTTTTGAAACTTAAAATTTTGTCTTTATCCAAATCTTTGTTTAAATTATTTAATAATGTCTCCTTAGATGCTGATTCTAGCATTATAGCAGTTAAATATGTCTCGAATTTCTCTGCAGAAAATACTTCTAAATATAATTTAATAGAAACATCCATTTGGTTTATATTAATGTTTGAGTTTAAAAATTTTGTTAATATGTATTTTGGGGGGTCCATTAAACAAATTTTAACTGCATCATCTGGTGTATCCTGATACTTAAATAAAGCTAATAGAAACTGGTCAATAACACCTTTCAATTGCAATTTATCAAGACATCTTTCAATATGCTGAGCTAACAGAAATGCGCGCTTCAGTTCTCCTTCATTTGTGTTATTGTCAGGAAAATCCTCATTCATACACATTACTATATAATCTCTGAAAACATTGAGGAACCGTTGTACCAGAGCTGCCTCCATGTTTAAACCGAGTAACTTCAACGTAGCAGCTTGGGACCTTCAGCATCTGTTGAAATGAATACACTCCATTGAAACTATCAATATTTTACGAAATATCGCATGCATACTGAATTAAAGTTCAAAATATTCTACGTTGAAGTTACTAGGTTTGTGAAATGTAAAAACTTACACTTTAAACGGCAGTTTCGGATCAGAAGTCAGTGTGATCTTGAAAGTAACTTTCGACCTACGGGAAAGAAATCAATGAAATGAAAATCTAACACCATGTTAAAATATAGAATAAAGTGAATGTAAAACAAATGATTACGCTTACATAATTCTAAATTAGTAATATTATGTGCAAAACTCAATGCGACCGTTTCAAATACCTCCAAACTGCACAAATCGTTTAGGTATACGATACGAAAACTACGAAAAGAGAAAGACGTTTCACCTCTACTACGTTTGCATGTGCGTGCACACACAGTGCCACACACATGCACAACACATTACAGTTTTTACAAATGTTGTTGTGGTAAAAAATATTTTTTTGCTCGATAACTTTCTGGTAACTTTAACCTTTAAATTAATTCCTATTTCATCGATTCTAGGAGTTGTTTGATTGAAGGCGTTTAGAAGTGAGATTACAAAAATGAGTTTTTGTTTAGAAAATAAATCAAGTATGGTTACTTTACGTTTTATACTAAGGCTTACACACATTGTTATTACTCGAAATATGTTAAAATTGTTGAATGAGTAATCTCAGCTAAGCAACCTATTTGTATTGTGTTACTGGTAGGTTTACTTTATAAAGTTTGGATTATTTTTTAAGAATGAGTTTTATTTTAAATTGAAAAATTGTGTTGTAAAATTTATTCATTCCGTACATTGTTCCAGAAGTATCAGCATGTCTTTGTAATTTAATATAATAATCTTTTTATAATGCAATGTACTTAATCTAAAAATATTCTAAAATGTGAAAATCAATATAACAGTTTATTATTTTCTGAAGTGACATTATGTTTTTTTTTTAAAATGATTCTTTAGCCACATCCCCCGTTCAAGAAAAATGTCAAAAAAATAATAATAATAAATGGTAGTGTTTTAAAGTTAGCTCATTTACGTTGAATTACTACCCAACTGCGTCAGAAGGAGGGTAATGGTTTTCAAGCTTATGTATTGGCTTATTGACCTATTGACTGTATTTTGTCTTGACTTCAGTTTTACTTCATATAGCTAATGTTCAGATTACTAATTAACTCGAATGGAACGCACAGAACATGAAAGTAAAGCTACTGAGATTCATACGAGAACATAGAAGTAAAATATAGACGCTACTTTAAATAAAAGTTGTGGGCAACGTTATACCAGAGGGTCCCGAGGAGGCGAAAACGATGTATACGATGCAACCGTACACTATTGCCGAGTAATATTTCGTTTTCATAGATTATAAATTGCAGGTGTGACATTTTTTGGCTACCAATTACTTGATTTCATTTGAGAAATCAGGAGAAATCATAAGGCCGAATGATTCAAAGACTGCTATGACAAAAAGAAAATCCAATTAGTTTCTGCTTTGAAATAGAGAATATCTATTTGAACACAGATTAACTATTCAAATCCCTTTACTACTTCGCATAAAAAACTAAGTATGTCCTTAGATAAAGTTCTATTTTCTTAGTCTGACAATCAACTTTTATATTAGGGGTTAAAGTATGAAATTGTCAATTTGTACTGAAAAATTGAAATTCGTTTTTTTTACATACATAGATATTTATTGAATCAAAATATCTACCATTATTATCTATACATTGCTGCTATCTAATACGAAGGATACGATGATGATGATGATGAATGGAACTCTAGTGATCTAGATTCTACAAACCGTTTGAAAGCATTTTGTTCTGCCTCCTGGGAAGAAAACTTTTTATCAGCTAGAAAATTCCAAATCACGAGAGAGGTCTCGCGTTATCATGGAGCAATAATGGTGAACATCAATTCATGAGTCGGAGCTGTTTTACTGCAAGTTTTGTTATCATTGTTTACCTTTACCTTATTATTGGTAAGCTTTGCTTTAGGATAGGTACTGTTGCGGCGTTCGACCTGGAATATCAGCCATTGCACTTTTCGCTTACGATTATCATAAAGAATCCACTTCTCATCACATGTCACAATTTGATCCAATATTCCTTCATTTCTGTATCGATTCGACAAGGCAACATATGTTTCACGTGTTTCTTTCTGCAGATCAGTCAAATCATGAGGCACCCATTTTTCATTATTGTTTTTTTTATTGATTTGACGCAAATTGATTTGAGTCAAATCAATAAGAATTGTTGGTAAGGTAACGTTAAACCATGCCTCTAATTTCTGGCTCAGATCGGCTTTCACCATCTTAGGCTATCTCTTTCAATTTATTGTTATTCACATGTGTGGGCAGTCTGCCACGTGGTTCGTTCTTCAAATCAAAATTTCCATCACGAAAGCGTTTCAACCGACATTGCACGTTCATTAGCAGTCTCGTCTCCAAACGCAACATTGATATTTTGAGCGAGCGAGCTGTTTCTGCAGCCTTAGTTTGGCATCAGAACTCGTATTCAAAAATCACTCGAGTTTTCAAGGGATCCATCTATCTTGTCTAACCTGAAAAAAATCGGCCAAGTGCGTGTCAGGCCACGCACAGGAAAGGGTTCCTCAGTCACCCATAATGGTACGTGGATCGGAAATCGTATCGGACGGACGGATGGACGGACGGACAGACAGACATGACGAATCTATAAGGGCTCGAAGTCATGAATTTCGGAACCCTAAAAAAAACAACTGAAAGTCGATAATCGAATGTTGCACATATTTTAAAAGAAGAACCTCATAGGTACGATTTGAAAAAAGTTTTACTCAAAAATCTCAAACTATGAAGCTTCACATTAATTCAAAGTAGGTACCTATATTAAAATAAATAGGTAATTTCATACTTTAAACCCTATTAATAGGATAGGATAGAACCGGTGTAGGATATCTTTATACTAAATCAGTTGTCAGTTCTTGACACTGACACTAGATGACTTGACGTCTGAAGTTCTGAACTCCTGTCAGTCCTGTCCTGTTATATTATTATTATGGGTTGGTTGATGGTTGGATGAATATACTTAATATTCATTCAGTTTTAACGAGAAGAAAGTACTAAATAAATACTTTGAATGTGAATTACGATCATAAAAATGTTACTCAAAAGAAATTTGCTAGAGTATACAACAATTGTATCATGCTCCGGCACATTAATATGCGTTCTACTGAACTACATAACAAATATTTCCCCAATAACCGGAATATGGTTTCCTTTATACCTTTTAGTTGTATTTATTGTATCACTGTGCGTTAGTTGTAAGTTCATTCAATGGCTGCTGAAGTTAAACAAACCTATAAAGTATGATATAGAAGGCATTATTAGAGATTATCCGTATTTGTCGTCTTTGGCGACGATTTTGCCTAACGTACGGCGAAAGAAATCTTTTGAGTGTCCAGAGTATGATACGAATGAATTAAGCGTAATATCTACGGTTCTCGAGAGGAAGTTGGTGTCGTCGTGGTATATGCCTTACATATCGCAGGAGATTGGCTTTCCATTTGCTTGTAAACAAATGCTAGACCAAATAATTGGTAAAAGTTTTCAGGTAGGTTCTTTGGCTGGGTTTTAAAATAGCTCATAGTGATACTTTTGCACGCACTTTTGCAATACTGTTTATGGTTGTGCTTATTCTGTGTGGTGATGAATTAAGAATGTAGTGTCACCACCCCTTTTTATCCCATGGGTGTCGTGAGAGGTGACTAGAGAGCAAATTATTCAAGACAACATCAGAGAGAGGAAAATTTGATACAAACCCTATACCAACCTGTCTGGCTAGCCAAAACCTTCTTCCTTAGGAGAAGCCTGTTCTCATCGGTCTATTTTAATACAAGGCTGTTGATGTGTGATGTGATAGTTGAAGCATCTCACTAGGCCGCCATAGTGTGGGTCACCATGCTGTATTGTCTGCTGTCACAATGAGGATGGTGACCTCTACCTGCGGATTCTACTCATGCTTTGCATCAGGCAGTATAATCACTTTTGCAGCCAAAATTTTTTTTTTTATTAATACTGGCATATTTGCTCTGAAGTAACAGTTTATATGTGTGCATACAATTGTACTTATATATACAGCTAGCTTTGTCCTGCAGTGTTACCTGCGGTTATTGTTGTCAATCTTGAGTAATGCTGAAGTTAAAAAAAAGTAGCCTAAGTTACTCCTTATGTCACCAGCCATCTGCCAGTGAAAGTCCCGTTAAAATCGGCCCAGCCGTACCAGAGATTACCCAGGACTAACAGACAAAAAAATTTAAAAATTTAAATAAATTTAAGTAAATACTTTGATAGGCATTTAGTAAAAAACTGGTTACTTGTTATTACAAACAGACACTCCAATTTTATATATTTGTATAGATATGACATATGAATATACATACAACAGTAAACCAGTCTAATTAATGTTATACATCAACATCAAGAACCCATAATGTCCCACTGCTGGGCTCAGGTCTCCTCACAGAAGAGGGTTAAGGCCTTACGTCCCCATGCTGGCCGAGTACGGGTTTGGGACGTAAGGACGTATTATAATTCTCTATTAATTGTAACTTTAAGTTGGAGACTTCACAATAAGTATTTGAGACCATTACTTTAAAATGCACTTGTTCAGAAATTATAACTTTAAAAATATACTTTAAAATAAATATAAATATATATAGAAAAAATATACTTTGAGATTGACTATCATTGTCTCATTTACAGATAACCAACAAGATAGAATCAAAAGATGTATTTGTGGGCGTAAGTACCATTCTGGTGTCCCATTTGAAAGAGTATCAGAAAGCTGTGAAAAAACATGAGAAAACACCGTTAATTTCAGTTGAATCGTTGTATAAGAAGTCACATCCAATTTATGACGCTACCACCCACAAAACAATACATTCAGCAGATCACTGTACCAGTATTTTAAGGATAGTGTTCAAAGAACTTGTACCATGGGAGCTATGGGATACTCCGCATTCAGAACTGCTTGTCCGAATCCTTTCAAAGAAATTGGACATCTTTATTGACAATACTCTTGCTGAACCTACTTGGTTGAATGATAAATTATTGACAATATTAAAAGGTAAATGTGAGCCAAAAATTGCAGAAGAAAAAGTTATAACTACTCCAAGTTGCGAAGATACAAAGACAAACAAACAAGAAAGCAAACAAATACGTTCTGTTGAACCTGCTTTACCTTTAACAGTGAAAGAAACGTCTCCTATTCTACGAAAAGGGGATGATAAAGAACAGCCAATTGTTAATACAATACAAAATTTAGTTGAAGAAGTACCTGTTATGAGCACCGAGTCAGTGGATATCAAGAGTTCTCCTGTTTTGAGACAACGGAGAGGCAGACAGGGCCGGAATGAGGTCAAGATTTATGACAGGATTATTGAAGGTATGTAAAACTGTGCTTGTGCACATTTGTATACTATAACTTGACTGTGACCTAATTGAAACATTTAAAATCTTAAAAGGACATTATGACCTCCAAGAATTGGACAGAATATTCATATGAATTGACAATGCTCGTCTGAGAGGTCCCAAACTTAAACTTTGTACCAGCTTCTCGAACAACAATCCTCACAAACACTTTTTGAGCAACCGAGTGGTAAGAGTTTGGTAAAATTTAAACCAATTTCAAAATCGACTGGACACTTACCTGCTTTAATTTGAAGGGGAAAAACTGATTTGAATCTATCAAGATGCAGGTTTATATCAGTTGTTTCAACTGGCTGCCTGTCTACATATATATATTTTCTTCGTTGAGACGGGTCCCTGTGGTTAAAATCACTACATTATCATTAATTGTTCCTGCTACAGTATCATTCCCTTCACACACACATTCGCCCTTGCTCAACTTCTAAGTTTGCTGTCACAATAGCATGTATAAATCTTTTCAATGGCAATAAACAAATTGAAGTATCTTCTTCTTCTTCTCTTGGTGAAGCAACCAGCCGAATATCAGCTATTTCTGCCAATGTCAAGTAGTTAAAGTCATTCATTATAAAGTCTTCTAGTCTTCAAGTCTTCGTCGTAATTAATTTAATGATAAAAAATATGGATGACATGAAATGGAGACCGTCTTCCGAAAAAACAAAAAACTATCTCCGAAATGTCTATGTTATGAAAGTACAAGTATATAAGTTTTTTACTAATTTTTGTCTGTTTCTTCAGGCTAATCTCTAGAAGTAGTAAGTCTATTTAGTAATACAAGCTCTGCTTATTTTGGGACTAGATGGCGTTGTGTAAGATGTCCTAAATAAAAAATATATCACATATTTCAGGTAGTGTGAAGACATGGGAGACCGACATAGACTTGCAGTGCATCAGCCTGGGCCAGGATCTGCTGGCCAGCTTGGACGGAGAGATCACACTGAGTAGGCTGTGGGGTCAAGAGGCTGATACTGATGGGAGCCCTAATCCACCTCGCAACAAATCACCACAACCGCTTTGGTTTGGTTAGTGACATGTTATATGCAACCTTGTCAGTGTAAACCAATTTAATTTGACTGCCTTGTTGGTCTAGTTGTTAGCGTATGCGGCTGCTGATCAAGAGGTCTCGGGTTCGATTCGATTTGTTTCGGAGTCTGGATGTTTTCTATGTATAACATGTATGTATTTACAAAAAAAAAAACGTATGTTTATGTATTTATATCAGTTCTTTAATACCCATAATACAAGCTCTGCTTAGTTTAGGGCTAGATGGCGTTGTGTGTAATTGCCCGAATTATTTATTTATTTTATTTATTTAAAATAGTAAAGATTACCCAAATGTGTAAGATCTGCTAAAAAAATATCAGAATTTAGTTTCATTCGGCCTTCGGCCTAACAGTCACTAAAGAAAAACGACAGCACTAATGCTATCATTTTAGGGTGGTCTTTTGTATAAGGGTAGTAATGTCCTGGTTGAGCCGGACCATTCGTGCTGGAATCAGCGTGGCTCTAATACCTTGAAATCTTCTTCTCATTTTTAACCCACGACGCAAAAACGATGGGGTGTCATAAGTTTGACATGTCTGTGTGTGTCTGTCTGTGGCGTCGTAGCTCCCGAACGGATGAACCGATTTCGATTTTGTTCTTTTTGCTTGAAAGTTGAATTAGTCGGGAGTGTTCTTAGCTATGTTTGATGAAAATCGGTCCACAATGGCCGCTATGGCAGTGTTTTTTTTTTATTTTACTCTACTGCTTACAGGCGAAGAGGAAACCATAGAAGTGGACCCTATCGACGCGAGTCCCATCAAGGAGTCCAAAAAAGAACACAGTCCAAAGCCGACGGAGTTGCTGAAGGATCTACAAAGCACCGTGAGCCAGGCCAAAACGAAGATTGTTGACCTACAGGTGGAAGCCAAAGTTTTAGATGTGCCCCGCAAGCAAATCTCCAGTGTATGTTGTTTGCACGATACTATCTGCTTACGCTTTATATATATGTAGGTGATGTGCATGGCATCTCGAGAAGTCTTCTGAACTGACAAAGGGCTCATGCATTAATTACGTATGATGATTTATACTAGTTTATGACACCTACCCTAAATTAGAAAAATAAAAATAGACAGACCTCTCGAAAAACTATTCCGAGCACTAAATCGAGTGCTTCCCTCGATTTCTCTAGGATTCTATCATCAGATCTTAGTCTCCTTATCATAGGACCTCAAGGCTAGCACCAGATTTCAAATAAAAAAGAGATCAAAATTGCTCCTCCCTATTAAATATTTATTACGTGGGAATCAGAAACAAAAAAATATAATATACCCTTGTCGGGTTGTAATGTTTCTTTAAATAATTGTAACAATAAAAACCGACTTCGAAGAAGAACTATTCCGAGTACCCAAATAGCGACAGGTATTCCTAATATATTTGAGGAGTTCCCTCGATTTCTCCAGGATCCTATCATCAGATTCTAGTTTCCTTATCACGGGACCCCATGGGAGGCACCAGCTTTCAAATATAAAAATAAATTTTGGTTCACCCAATCGAAAGTTCTAAGCTAACAAACATAAAAAATTTAATTGGAATATTCAGTTAAAAAGTAACAAATTTAGCTAAGTTTACAAACATGTTGAATGGAATGATTTTAATTATTCGGATGTAATCACTATTATTCATTGCGTATTTTTTGTACTTTTATTTAAGAATGATCAAGACTCCTTACCACCCCTTGTAAGAAATAATAATACACGGTTGACCCCCCCCCCCCACTTGAATGGTTTTGCGTAATAAATGAATGGCCCCAAAGTCTCTGGTTTAACGTCAGTAGATTATTGGTGACGTCACTTGTCGGTATTGTCTACGGTTCTAATTGTTAAATTCACTAGGAGTTTTATATTATAAACGCGAAAGTTTGTGAGTATGTATGTATGTTTGTTGCTCTTTCACGCAAAAACTACTGAACGCATTTGGATGAAACTTTACAGTAAAGCTTATATATCAGAATAACACATAGGCTACTTTTTACTGCAATAATCGAGATACACGCAGGCGGAGCCGCGGGCTAAAGTTAGTAGATATATCTTTCTCTCTTATCCCTCACTACAGTATAGCCTATTCTGTGTGACAGACAGACCGACGACGATTTTATTTTGTACTGACAACACCCCGCGTTTCTTGTTGTAAAGGTAACACTGCGAAGCGAATCTAGTATAAAAAAAATACTCCTTATATAATCAGCTATCTACCACTGCAAGTTCCTGCAAAATCATTTTATATGCATGTACTGAAATGTTCGTTGGTCTAGTGGATAGCGTATGCTACTGCTAATCAGGAAGTCTCGGGTTCAAATCCCGGGTCGGGGTCCGATGCCAGTCGCTCCTTGGAAAAACTGATATTCATGTAAAACCGGTTGAACTAGTAGCCGACCCCAAATAATATTGGAATAAGGCTAGGAAGAAGTTACTGAAATGATATAGTATATGTAGTGAAAATATTATCCCGCGGTATTACCCACATAATTTATTGTAAATCACGACTAACGCCGCGGAGCGAAGCTAGTCAAAAAAATGTTCTAAGTACCTTATGTCATCGAACTTCGTACCGCCCTAGAATATTAATTCATAATAAAGTATTGTGTTCAGTTATTAACTGATAGTGTCACTAACAAATCGACATCAGCGCCACCTAACGGGCCCCGGCCGGTACCGCCACAATCGCTTTGTTCCTGCGTTTTATATCTTCTTTCATTTTTAGGGTTCCGTAGCCAAATGGCAAAAAACGGAACCCTTATAGATTCGTCAAGTCTGTCTGTCTGTCTGTCTGTCTGTCCGTCCGTATGTCACAGCCAATTATTTCCGAAACTATAAGAGCTATACTGTTGAAATTTGGTCAGTCGATGTATTCTGTGAACCGCATTAAGATTTTTACATAAAAATAGAAAAAAAACAATATATTTTGGGTGTCCCCATACTTGGAACTGAAACTCAAAAATTTTTTTTTCATTAAACCTATACGTGTGGGGTATCTATGGATAGGTATTCAAAAATGATGTTGAGGTTTCTAATATCATTTTTTTCTAAACTGAATAGTTTGCGCGAGAGACACTTCCAAAGTGAAAGAAATGTGTCCCCCCCCCTCTAACTTCTAAAATAAGAGAGTGATAAAACTAAAAAAAATATATATTGTACATTACCATGCAAACTAACAACGAAAATTGATTTGAACGAGATCTAGTGAGTAGTTTTTTTTTAATACGTCATAAATCGTAACACGCAATTTACCTTACATCCAATCAATACACTAGTATAAAAACATCGATGAAAGTTACAACGAACTACAAGAAGTTTTATATGATGTTACTTGCTGATACGGAACCCTTCATGGGCGAGTCCGACTCGCACTTTGCCGCTTTTTTTTCTCTGATATCAGTATTTTTTTCTTTGATATTAATTCAAGTTTAGTAAAATGAGCATATCTATGTAATAAAAAACCCACTAAGATTCAATAGACGGTACTGAAGGACGCGGACGCTATGTATTGTGTAAAGTAGATAACAATTATATATTTTGTAATTAGTTTTTTACAATAGGATTATAGAAAAGCAAGGAAGAAGGATCTGAATGAATGACTGTGTTGTCAAGGCAACGGATAACGGCCGGAGGCGGCAGCACGCATACGCTAATCTGCCTATAGAGCACGGAGCCGACACATCCTTGTCGCACTGCAATTACAATCAGATTCTCTATTTTTTTTTAACGTGTTAGGTTTTTTCGTTACGGAATTTCTTGATTCGGTCGCCGCGCTCAAAGCCCGCTATAAAAGTTATACGATAGCATAAGAACTGTTCATTTGATCCTACATACAGATACTCCAATTTTATTTATTTATATAGATGATTTAGGAGAAGTACTTAAATTATTTAAAACCTAAGAATCACGTACAATGGTCCACTTAAAGGACTAAGTGCGGAAACCACCCACATAACATAGAACATAGAACCTAAGAATCTATCTTATTGATACAAGGCAGTAGTTGATGTAGAAATGCATGGAACGAAGCATGATAGACATATATTCAAGGTAAGTTGATCAAATTCGGCCTTCAGGGTAGTGCTAGTAACTCGTCCATCGTAACGAATGCAAAGAATACAAAATGCTATCACGCACTAGAACTAAACGGTTTGGCTCTTCTTTCCTGTACCGAGCGGTTAAAAACTGGTACTCACTACCAGCTCACGTGTTTCCTTCCCATTATCATCCCGGGTTCTTAAAGAAGGGCGTGAAAAAGCATCTCACTAAGCCGCCATAGTGTGGGTCAGCATCGCCAAACTGTCTGCAGACAGTGTGTCGGTCCCCACTCCTGGATTCTACTCATACTTTCTCTTATAGTGAATGCACTGATTGCAGATTAAAAATTAAATAAAAAAAAAACGAAAAAAAAAGCCCGAAGTTTGGGTTTTAATACCCTTGGATCGGTGAGTCATGTCGAATAGCTGTCCTATCTGGTTATGAGAGTGTACAGAGAGTGCACCTTTCTTTGCGTACATACTTGCGCACTGTAATATCTTCTGCATAGTTAGCTGGTCTTGTGTAGTCTAGGAGAAGAGAGCATCGTACTGAATCACGCTATTGCAATCTAGTGGTTAGCGTATGCGGTATATAATATAGAGGTCTCGGGTTCGATTCCCGGATTTGTGTGATCCGCAAATATTTGTTTCGGAGTCTAGGTATTTTCTATGTATATGTATGTATTTAGGTAAAAAAATGTTTATGTATTTATATCAGTTGTCTAGTACCCATAATACAAGCTCTGCTTAGTTTGGGGACTAGATGGCGTTGTGTGTAAAATGTCTGAAATATATATTTTTAGTATGTGTAAGTACATACAATATATGTTCGAAAATGTATCTTATTTTATAATCATTGAAAGGATACATTTTCCAAAATTTAGAAATTTAATAAACATTGATTTTCTTTGATATGTTTATGTTGTTTTTCAATCAAAAATCTCTGCTTAGTTTGGGACTAGATGACGTTGTGTAAGATGTCCGAATTATTTATTAATTTATTTTTTGCGCAACTGGGTATTAAGTAGTAGGGAGACCTCAGTGATATGTGTTCTTACTTGTTTAATTAAGTATCTGATGGGTGTAGGATGAAGCCGCTGGTATGATGGAGGGTCTCCTGGACTTCGGCATAGCTGGACTGAAGAAAGGTCTAAGGTTTACAGGACTCAGCGACGATTTGCAGGTTAGTTCGGCTTTATATACATAAGCTTTTACGATTGATTTAATTTTGATGAAAGATGCTGTTCTTATTAAGTATTTTTTTGATTTTAAATTATTGATATCCAATTAAATAAACTAGTATATTAGATGTTAGAAGCCAATATATTTCAAATTAAAAAGGTTATAGTGAGTCAACCTTAAAAGACATCAATTAGACAGAGAGACATTTGACCAGGCGGCCATGGTATGGGTCACCATGCTGCATTGCTTGCCATCACATTGAGAATGGTGATTCCTACTTCTGATCTGATGCTTTCTATCAGGAAGAGTAGAGGCACTTTGTTAGGCTTAAAAATTTAAATAAAGTTAAATCTACGACGATATTCTTGGTCTGATGACTGCCTTGTTGGTCTAGTGGTTAGCGTATGCGGCTGCTGATCCAGAGGTCTCGGGTTCGATTCCCGGGTCGGACCAAATATAAAAAAAGTATGTTTATGTATTTATATCAGTTGATACAAGCTCTGCTTAGTTTGAGACTAGATGATGTTGTGTGTAGATGTCCGAATATTTATTTATTTATTCAAAAGCATGGTATTGGTTTTATGTTCCAGGAGAAATCTCCATCCCATCACAGGCCTGATAAGACCCCACCACCAGAAACTGTCCGAGGGAAACCCATACCGGAGTATAAGGATGTTCACGCTACTAATGTCACTAGGGGTAAGACATTTAGCTTGAATATAATATGTATATTGAAGAATTTATGAATTCCGATAGCAATTCTTGACTGCCTCTGTCGTGCAGTGGTAACATGTGCTACTGCTGTGCTGGAGGTCTCGTTTTCGGTTTCCTATCGGACCAAATATTTGTTTTCTATGTATTATGTATTTACAAAAAAGTGTGTTTATGTATTTATATCAGTTGTATATTACCAACAATAGTTTGGGGACTAGTTGGCGTTGTGTGTAAAATGTCCGAATAATTTTTTTTATTTTAATATTACAGAATATGTGTTCCGATAGCAATTCTTAATTCTCTGTGGTGCATTGGTAACGTGTGTGACTGCTGTATTCGAGGTCTCGGGTTCGATTCCCGGATCGGACCAAGTGTTTGTTTTCTATGTATAATATGTATGTATTTTCAGTCAATCCAGCTTGCATAGCACAAGTTATACTTAGTTTGAAGCTAGATGGCGCTGTATGTCTGATGTTCGCAATGTTTATTTAATTTATACTCCCTTATAATATTAGGTATTTTTTCCATTTACAGAGGACAATTCCCCAGCTCCTCCTCTACTGAAGCAACAGCGAGTCATCTCTCAGGACAGTGTGGTCAGTAACTCATATATCTCTTGTCCCGTGGCTTCACACACTAAGTATTCGAAATAGTTTCTTTTTTATATTCGATACCTGTTAAAGTGACCTTTACTCTTCCTGATGGAAAGTATGAGTAGAATCCAGTAGTGGGGGCCGACACACTGTCTGCAGACAGTTTGGCGATGCTGACCCACACTATGGCGGCTTAGTGAGATGGTTTATCACGCCCTTCTTAAAGGACCCGAGAATGATCTCGGGTCCTTTAAGAAGGGCGTGAAGTGGAAAGGAAACACATGAGCTGGTAATGAGTTCCAGTTTTTAACCGCTCGGCACAGGAAAGAAGAGCCAAACCGTTTAGTTCTAGTGCGTATTTCTATCACTCTAAAGCGGTGACTTCCAAGTCCAGCACGTGTTGTCCTTTGGAGGAAGGGCGAAGGTGGGATCCGTTGGAAGAACTTGTGGAGGAACGAAATCGTGTTCCTCCAACACAAAGGGAGGATCCTCCAACCAGAGGAGGTGATCATGCCTGACGGGCCACTGCCCAACCGTTAATGTTGGGATGTCGTATATATGCTAATCGGCGCGAGAAATTCTCTAACGCGATGCAGGATTAGCAGTTACTCCGTATAGTTCATTCCGTGTTTGCCTTTCGTGGTTCAGTGTTCCTTCGGTAGAGGGCGCTATTGTATATATTTAGCTTGCGCTGAATGTGGGAGTCACCAACTCGTCAAAACACTCCCCGTGGCAGGCCGCCATGCCACATGTACAGTCCTTAAAATATACATTGATCTATATGACAGTTGTCATTAATGTTATTTATGAACTTGAAACATTTTATGTGTGGATTTTTATATTTATAACGAGCTTAGTCATGAGGTTTTATTCGCGTTTATTGTTGCAAATCGCGAGTAACGCCGCTGAGCAGAGTTAGTCTGAAATAATAGCCTAAGTTACTCCTTTTCTCATCAGCTTTCTGTCAATGAAAGTCCCGTCAAAATCGATCAAGCCGTTCCACAGATACCTGGAATAAACATACAGATTTAGCTTTTTCCGTGTTTCTTCGGTAGACGGCGCTGTTGTATGTTTTTCACTTGCGCTGTAAGTGAAAGTCACCTCAATAGTATTGATATTGTGTATAAATTTGTTGCTAGCCATCCCAACCCAAGCCTATCGTGAAGTCAGAACCGGTCCTGGTTCCTCTGGCGGACTCCCCAGAGCCGGAGTACGAGGAAGCGGCTGATCTGTCCACCAGCATCGCCAAGCTGCGCTGTCTGCTGCAGCAGAGGGCGGACCAGGACCCTAGGTCTGTACGCACTCTACTTTACCATTATTTTATATTACATTATTAACTAAAACTCGCGGTGTTACCCGGGCAACACCGCAAGCAAAAGTCCCATCAAAGTCACTTAGGAGAATAGCCGGAACAAACAGATGGACAATATAAAAAAATAAATAAATTATTGATGTATCATCATCATCATCATCAACAGCCTTTAACAGTCCACTGCTGGACATAGGCCTCTCCTTAGAAAGGAGGATTTGGCCTACTATACCACGCTGGCCAGACGGGTTGGTAAAGGGTTTGTTTCAAGTTTTCCTTCTCTTGGCAGTGATGTTAGCTGCTTATTTTGTTTTTTTAGTCGCCTCTTCCGACACCCATGGAATGAATAGGGGTGGTGACACTTTGTATTCTTAATCCGTCACCACACGGACACTAAAGAATTATTGATGTATGTTTCATATATTCTTAGACATGTTTTTGTTATAAAACTGTTGATTAGAAAATCCAAATAGACGCTTCAATTTTATTTACTTACTAGTTGACCCAGCGAACTTCGTACCGCCCAACTTTAAAATTCCAGAACTTGATCGCAGCGCCACCTACCGGGTCCAATTGCGTATCTAAACCATTCCCAGATCCCCTTGAACACACACAAAAAATTTCATCAAAATCGGTCCAGTCGTTTGAGAGAAGTTCAGTGACATACACACTCACACAAGAATTATATATATAAAGATATGGATAATTGTGTAATGTGCGTTGTACAGAGTTGAAGATGTTTGGTGGGAGAGTGCGGAGGAGACCAGAGGGAGAACTCAGCACCATCACTCCTCGCGTCCAGTCGACACCGCCACACTGGCCGGTAATGTATACTGATATTGCTGAGCCTCCTATTGAAATAAAAATTAAAAAAAGCTTTTATCCGACTACGTAAAATGTTAATGTCATCAGAATTATGGTTGTAAATCTATTGATACCTCATTTATTAAAATCGGTATAGTAGTTTGGAAGCTACGACGAAACATCATCAACATCAACAGCCAATAACGTCCCACTGCCGGGATCGTGTCTCCTCTCAGGAGTAGATTAAGTTTAGAAGTTTGGCGGTGATTCACGCCCGTGCCTCGTAGAGTACGTAAAGTCGTCGGTCCCGGTTGTCATGAACATCTATGGCAATCGTTATTGAGAAGTCAATGCCTTCAAATTTACTGACAACTAGTTCAACCTTCGAATTTCAGTTCTCCCTTACGGCCTGGCCACGAGTTTTGGTCTTAGCGAAAAGCGGAGCGGCATCGGTGAGCGATGCGTTTTGAACGCCACGAACCCTAGTAGCGAATAGTTGCAGCGGCGACGGTGGACGTATTTAGGTAGTCGAAACGTGTTAAAAATCATGGCATTATAAAAATTATCCCCTGTCTGCTTAGAAACAATTTTTTTTTTTTTAAATATGATAGAATGAGATCACGAACTAAATAAAGATCGGTATTTAGATGGTGGATTTAGTGACCTATACGAAGGTCCTACCTAGTTTGGTAGGTACCTAGGTTCTATGTTTTTGTGTTATCAATTTAAATTAAACGTAAGTACCATTATATTCCGGAAAACATTGTTTAATTTCTTCCCACAACCTTTTTATATTTATGTTGGGGATATTTTGACATCCATATAGGCGGTCTATTTAAATTTCTGTTATAAAAGCCTCGGTATCCATTACCGCCATAAAATCGTCTAAAATTTTTTGTTTTTATTTAACGCCGCTGAGTCCGTCACTCCTGCACCGCTGTCCACGCCGCTCTGTTTCGTGGCGTCGCACATGCGAACTTGTGCCTTTGTTCCCGCCGCTTTCCATACCGCTCGCCGCTGTAGCAATTCGCTCGGCAAAAACCGCTAGCTTTTTCGCTATGAGCGGCGACTCGTGGCGTGCCTCGTACATTTCTATACTTTTGATATGACCACTCGGCGTTTCGCTTTTCGCTGCCGCTCACAGCGGAAAGGTCGTGAATGGGCCGTTAGGGTTGCGGAGCTCCGATGCCTGTCGCTCCGTGGAAAAACTGATATTCAGGTGAAACCTGTTGAACTAGTAGCCGACCCCAAACAATATTGGGAATAAGGCTAGGAAGTAGAATGGATAACATTTAGAATAGATGTATATACTTACATATAGGTAAAAGATTTATGTGAGTTCGTGAAGTGACGAATTAAGAACACAAAGTGTAATCACCCCTTTTTTTGTCGTGCGGAAATCCCCACGGATACCGTCATTTGGTAACTATGTCGGACTCGAATCGACTAAAACCGCCCGCCGTCTTGGGTACTATGAGTCGAGGAACCAGGTGTACCCTCGAAGGAAAGTCCCTGGAACCTGGTCACCTCGAGCCACTTATGGCTTTTAGATGCCCTATGTGTGGCAATTTTTTTATTTTTTTTTTTATTTTTATTTTCCCCAAAAGGGGGCGCGACGCTCCTCAGCACTCGCGACTGCTTCTGCTAGGGTGACAGATGGCTTCACCTGTCACAGTGACATCACCCCTATTCATTTCATGAATGTCTCAAGAGGCGACCAAGGGAGCAAACAACGACGTACAACAGCACTGCCAAAACCCGTAAAAACCCGTCTGACCAATGTGGTATTTATAGTACATCTAAACCTATAGCGGAATTTGCTCCCGGAAAAAAATACTTTATCAAAAAGACATGATTATATGAAAAGTCAAGAAGTTTAAAATAAGTCATATAGAGTTATGTACGCTTTTCAGATGAATATGATATGACGATGGAAAGAAACACGTCTCCCGGTCAGACCACCATCAACATGCAGCGACTTGACAAGTTAGTACTCATAACATTAATAATAATAAACAATTATTTATTATTAATAAATAAATAAATATTTCTGATATCTCACACTATGCCATCTAGTCCCAAACTAAGCAGAGCTTGTATTATAGGTACTAGACAACTAATGTAAATACATAAACATACTTTTTTTGTAAATACATACACATTGCATGGACGCACGCGCCCACTCACTATCGTCGTTAAAGTCGACTAAACTGTGTTATGACCGCACGTGAGCTGGAGATGACATAATGCTTCATTTCCAGGCAGTATAGTGAGCGAGCGAATTAATGACTGAGTGACACATATAGTACAGTGACCCATAGACCCATACCATAGCGGCTTGGTCTGATGTTTCTGCATCGTTATCCCAGCCTCCGGAGACCGGGAGAATGATGCAGCATTCTGCATCGGAGGCCCAATAATGATTGGGCCTCCGGTCTCACACTCGCCAACGAAATACGACAGCAAGAATACTGTCATTATTAGGATAGTCTTCTCTAATGAGTGTGTGTGATTAAAATGAATTTTATGTATATAGATAAGATGTTTACCGTGTGTTTGTGTGTTGCAGGCTGTTCCAGCGCACAGTGACGGGTGTGTTCAACTCGATCAAGACGGCAGTCGGTGCTGAAGGGGCGGAGGGAGAGGAACCTCCGAAGACCTTGCACGACTGGACCTATGTCTGCACCAGCATCGAGCTCAGCGTTAGTATATAATGATCAATATTATATACTAGTTTTTAGTTGCGGTTCTGCTCGTGTGGTTGCAGGATGTCATGGTAAAAAGTAGTCAAAAAGTACTTTTAGTTACATTATTTATATGACCGTTTCCACCGACCTTTAGGGGACACCTAACTGTTCAAGTATTTTTTATGTGTTAATTAGTTGTCAATTAACATGTTGAAAACGAAATTAGATAAGATTGATATTTTTGGTACTTAATAATAATAAATTTAAAAATATTTCGGACATTTGAAACAACGCCATCTAGTCCCAAAATAAGCAGGGCCTATGCTACTACTCGACAACTGATATAAATACATAAACATACTTTTTTTCGGTAAATACATACATATTAAACATAGAAATACTTGTAGAACTACTGTGTGTGTGTGTGTGTGTGTGTGTGTGTGTGTTTATGTATGTGTCTGTGTTTATGTGTGTGTATCTTACTTATACTTACTTATCTGGCCAGCGCGGTGTAATAGACCAAAACCTTATTTCTAAGGAGAGATCTTTGTCCAGCAGTGGACTTAACTGATTGTCTCTTTAGGTGGGTGGTGCTGTGTCTCGTCTGGTGGGAGCGCGTCGAGCCTTCACGCACGTGGAGGCTGCGCTGGACTCCCTGGACCAGCTCCCAGAACATCACCACACCTCCTCAGGCGCTCCTGAAGACTTCGGTAATTCTCTGCCATCAAATTAAATCAAACCATTTTTATTTCAAATAAACCAATACAACGGCACTTTTGAAACGTCAAGTAGTCAGTCAGTAGTCAGTCGTGAAGCTAATTGTCTGTTCCAACTCGTAGATCCTATGGAGAAGAACAAACAAGAAACTCCATGGATACTCTTTTCCAACATTGTTTTTACAATTTTTGGTTACATTATTTAAGGCATTTTATTAAATGTGAGGACAATGTAACGATGCTGATATTTACACAAGTAGTGTCTAAAAATAAAACAAAAATATAATATAGAAGTTGTGAGATGACCAGCCCCGACTGGCTGGCATCATTCACTAACTGCTTTTTATGACTCGGAACCCATAAAGATTCGTCATGTCCGTCTGTCCGTCCGTTCGTCCTCGATTTACCGCCCAAATGGTTGGTGCTAGAAAGATGAAACTTTGCACGAATATGTGTTGTAATTACGTGGACAAAGTGCTACAATAAAATTATAAAAAATATTTAGTTCATTTGAAATTACAAAAGGATACCAATTTGGTGTCTTTTTGTAATTTCAAATGTTTATATATAGATAGAGGTTATCGACATAATATGTGTGTGTGTGTGTGTACAGAGGAGTGGTGTGCGGTGTGCGGGTCGTGTTGGAGCGGAGCGAGCGCGGTGTTGTCCAGCGCTGGGCTCGTGACGTCACACGTTGCCCACCGTCTCGCCACGCTACTGCTCGCCGGTCAGTCGCCTATCTCCATCGCTGGACATAACTCCACTCCCTAAAAAGAAACAAATAACTACTTTTTTGCTTTCCACTGCACGATTGGCCTAGTGGTTTAAGCGGTCGCTACACCGCCAAGTGTCGTGGGTTCGAATCCTACGTGGGAAAACACTTTGTATGATTCACAAATTGTTGTTCTGAGTCTAGGTGTTCTTTGTGTCCGCTTCATGTATGTTTGTATAGTGCCCCGCGACACAGGATTTATATTCCTAATACGGGACTTGACTAAAAAACAAAAAAAACTGACATAAAGGTTCGAATCCTGGGTCGTACTAAGTATTTGTATGATCGACAAATGTTTTTTTCTAAATTTGGTTACATGTCCGAATGTTTCCCGACTCTGCTCATGCTGAGATCCTGAAAGTGACTAATTTTGGTCATCCTCATCAGCCTATCGCAGTCCACTGCTGGACATAAGCCTCTCCTATTGCACACCACTATGATTATTACTGTTGCATAAGAGTGGCTTAGTAAAATATATGTTTAGTTACAACTTTTCCCTCATTTTGCAAGATTATATATTGATGGTGATTGTAAAATCAAAATAAAAAAGTTTTTATTTCAGACACTTTTGAAGCGTTACATAGATGACTCGATTCCAAAATGTGGACATTTTAAAGGACTAGTAATAATCAGAGTGGTGTGCAATGGTACAGGCTATGTCCAGCCGTGGACTTTGTAGATCACACAAAATTTTGTTTCTACTGGGATTTCAACCTGTAGGTAGATAAGTGTAGGTAATATTCAAATATAAAGTTCACAAGAGGAAGAACGAAAGTTTATTTAAAAACGAAATTACACGTACACAAAGAATAGAAGGAGTCATAGATTAAGATATTAGAAATACAGGATAATAAAAATGTGATTAGCGCGGCGAGATAATCGGGACAGCGTAAGAACCGGGAAAGCTCGGTTCGGCGCGGGTGCGCAAGCACAACACTATGATAGTGCCGTCTCGCTTACACGCACTACCCGAGTGACGTAGCACTCATACCGGTTGATGGAAATGAAAATTACATAAAAAGATGCAATATAGAGCCCTCTCGCTGGGAGAGCTCGGCAGCACAGCGACCAGAATGGCGCGAGATTGTGAAGAAGCGAATCCGAGGATTTGAGGAACGGCGTTTAGCTGACCTCGACGCTAAACGCGATGAGCTTCAATCCCGTCCACTCGCCGCCATTCACTATAGTTATGAGAGTGGTAAGTTCACTTGCCCACTTTGTGCAAGGGAGTTTATTGCGAAAAATGGTCTATATAAGCCATCTCCGGGCGCATCAGCGCCAAGCCCTATAAGGGGTCGAAGTTGTCGCCATGGCCGAAATGGTCGGATAGTTATATATGTACCGGTTGATGGACAATAGATTCATCATATTTACAGATGGAGCTGGAACAGGAATAAGTCACTACAAACCCACCACACAGATAAACTGACATTCGTGCATTATCATTTCTAGATCTTGGTGAATCGTTGATGGAGTCGTGGCTAGCCGAGCTGGCCACGTGGCTCCGAAGCCAGGTGTTCGTCTTGTTCGAACAGTTGGCAGAGCGAGACGACGCTAGTTTTACCAGCACCGGAGTCAACAAGCCTTTTAATGTGGACGAGACTTGTCAAGTGTTGTTGGAAAATACACCAGGTATGTACTCATTTTGATTTTTTTTTTAAATAAGACTGCTTCAGAACACAGACAATAGGCCTGCGCCATGTCTTAGATAGACGAAATGTAACTACCTATGAAAGAGAGACAGAAAACATGTGCGCCCGCACGGTTCTCTCTTGCTCCTACAGTACATACGAAACGTAACTCTGTCTCTTTCTATCTTCACTAAGTTATATATCTCTCTCAACGTTGGTTCGTCTCGCCTGATCACATTTTTCGTAACGCATGTGTCACGCTACGTAAAGAAGTTTTATAACAAAAAGTAACGTCAGTACTAGGAGCCTCGGTAGCGCAGTGGTAGCGTATACAACTGGAGTGCTTGAGGTCTCGGGTTCGATTCCCGGGTCGGACCAAATTTTTGTACAATTTGCAAATATTTGTTTCGAAATGTGTTCTATATGTAATAATATGTACTATCTATCCACACCGTGATGGCGACTACCTTCTGTTCAGCTCGGGTTCTTAGTTTGGGCCTAGAGGGCGCTGTGTGTCAGATAACCGAAATATAACCTATCTCCTTTCCCAGGCTCTAAAGTATCTGGGTACAAGATTTCATTTCAATCAGTTTAGTAGTTTTGATGTGAAAGCCTGACAAACAGGCAGTTACTTTGACATATATTTGAGAATTTCTGATCTCAACTTGAAGATAGTAGTGTTGAGGAAATTGTGTCATGTCCCTCTCACACAAAGGGAGGATTCTCCGACCAGACCAGGTGATCATTGCTTTGTTAACTTTGAGATATCATTCTCCTTCCTTAAGATTCAAAGCATCTCCATGCCAAATGTCATTGAAATCAATTCAACGGTTTAACCGAGAAAGCGTAAGAGACCGATACATATTTTAGAATTTATAAAATTTGTATGTATAGTAATTTTTTTATTTTTATTTTTTACTCGCGCTCATAGCCGAGTGGCCTTAAGTGATTGGAAACAATCACCAAGGGTAAGCAACGACGGCGCGGTCGGACCTAGATGGGTGACCGTTTGTGGCATTATATGTAATGAGCGTTTCCGTGATTCGGAGGTCACGTTAAGCAGTCGGTCCCGGTTGTTACCATAAGATAGCAGTCGTGAAGCTTAGTTGGAGGCCTTCGGGCGGCTTAAAAACATCCAACGGCAAGATTACGTAGCCACAACGTGTCTTGCCTGTCCCCAACCCGCACTCGGCCAGCGTGGGGACGTAAGGCCTTAACCCTCTCTTGAGAGGAGACCTGAGCCCAGCAGTGGGACGTTAAGGGTTGTTGATGATGTATAGTAATTTTTACCTCCATCCGTTCAAATCTCCATGCCAAATTTCAAATTCAACGGTTTAACTGAGAAAGCGTAAGAGACAGATACTTATTTTAGAATTTATAAAATTTGTATGTATAATAATTTTTACCTCCATCCGTTCAAATCTCCATGCCAAATTTCAAATTCAACGGTTTAACTGAGAAAGCGTAAGAGACAGATACATATTTTAGAATTTATAAAATTTGTATGGATAGTAATTTTTACCTCCATCCGTTTTCAGGTGTCCTAAACGTGTTTGGCGAAGAGACAGTGTCATCAGCGGTTAAACTGTTGGTGACCAGCTTCACCCACAAGGAAATCAACAAAGATATCATCTTTAGGGTCCTCGACCTCTTTGCTGGACATTTCAAAATGGCTGCCAGTCTGAAAAATCCATCTTTTGATAGTAATTAATATGTGTATTTTCAGCTGTTCTGTTGTACCTTTATCGTCATTACTGACTGCCTTGTTGGTGTAGTGGTTAGCGTATGCGGCTGTTGATCAAGAGGTCACGGGTTCGATTCCCGGGTCGGAGCAAATGTTTGTGTGATCAACATATATTTGTTTCGGAGTTTGAGTGTTTTCTATGTATAATAAGTATGTGTTTTCAAAAAAAATATGTTTATGTTTTTATATGAGTTGTCTAGTACCCATAATAAAAGCTCTGCTTAGTTTGGGACTAGATGATTGATGTTGTGTGTAAGATTTCCGAAATATTCATTATTATTATTTATTTACTTTATAATTTATGGTCGAATATGGATCATCAAAAAAGATCTCCATCTAGTTCATATCTCTGTTTTCTAGTCCTTATAGATCTGTTATTTGCATAAACATAGTAGGTAATATCATTTTAGAGTTTTAAAACTGAACTGAATCAGATTTTTTTTATTTAATATTGTAGTGTATGTATCACTCAGTCATTCATTTACTCGCTCACTGTGAATGAATGAGATGAAAGCATTATGTTATCTCCAGCTCACGTGCGGTCGTAACAAAGTTCAGTCGACCTTTAACGACTATAGTGAGTGGGCGCGTGCGTGTCTGTGAGCCGACAATATTAAAGGATATACTACAAATACCAATATTTATAAGTATAAGGTCATTGTTTATGTACTTGGTTATTAAGTTCTGTCTATAGTACATTCGCGTTAAAAAAAAAGTTACGAACCGGTCAAACTGACCAATCAAATGCAAAGCATTACTATGAAACGATGTGTGTGATATTATTGTCGCTGTCAACTGTAAGATTACGTAGCCGTAATGTTGTGTTGCTAGTCCCGAACCCGCACTCGGTCAATGTGGGGACGTATGGATTTAACCCTCTTTTGAAAGGAGCCCTTCATAGCTAAGTGGGGAGTGCTCATAGCCAAGATGCTTTAGGTTATTGGAAACAATCAGGTTAAACAACAACGACGCGGTTTGTACCTAGATGGGTGAATGTTTGCGGTATGATATGTTATGAGCGTTTCCGTGATTCGGAGGTCACGTTTAGCAGTCGGTCGTGGTTGTTATCATATCGTTAAGCTTAGTTGGAGGCCTTCGAAGGCAAGATGCACGTAGCAACAACGTGTCTTGTCAGTCCCTAATCCACTCCTGAGAGGGGACCAGAGAATTAATAATGTCAACATTCCAAAGTTTATTATAAGTTATCAAATAATGTATATCAAATAGTATATAACATATTATTAATTTGTTCAATAAATAATTATTATAGTTAGAAATGTGTATTTCTTTTTAATTTCCCTGAAAGTTTCAATGCCAAACATGTACACACGGCACATGGGTGTGTTACAACGGTGAGTAAATCATTATACTTTTAAATACAGTAGAAACTCCATTATCCGGATCTCAGTTATACGGTCTACCAACCGCAACCAACTATATTGTACCTACAAGTACAATTTATGCTAGCATGAACGTGTCGGAACTGGCATCTCATGATAAAGTTCTTCAGGCTCTGGAAACAGCTCTCATGTAGTTTGAAAAACAAACGGAGAATGATACTGTAAGTTTACTGCAGCTAAAACGAATTTGTGACATAGCAGGGATGAAAAGATAAGAAAAAACCGCATGCGTCAAATAACAAACATTTTAAACCAAATTCAACTTATTTTCTTTTGTGAATCATTCTTTCGGCCTCCGGAGGCCGAAAGAATGATGCAGAATGCAGGCCTCCGGTCTCACACTCACCAACGAAATACGACAGCAAGAATTCTGTCATTTTTCGGTTGGTCTTCTATGTGCAGTATTGCCACCGGTCGAGCCGGCCCATTCACGATCATATGAGCGTGGTTCTACTACCCCGGATCAGCTGGGGTATACACCCCGAGATGATCCGGACCATCTACGTTGCTACTGTGGAGCCCACCATTTTGTACTGTGCTAGAAGTTTGGGCGTGGCGGTAGGAGGGCTTGGTGTCCGAAAGCAGATGAACGTAGTACAGCACGGATTCGCTCAAAAGCTGTGCAAGAGCTACTGGACGGTCTCCCGCCACTCACTATGTAGTGTTAATTCTGTTCCCTTATTCACCTCTTGCTACACCCACAGGCTTGAGTGGTGACGCTCTGTATTATTAGTCGTTCACCAAGCGAAGAGGTTAGCGGCTAGGTAATTTAAAAATAAAAATCACATATCCAAAAACCATAGGTACTTTAATTCTAAAAAATATTAAATATCACAGAGATTGCATATTTGTTATAATTCTTAGAACACAAACACTTATTTTATGCCCCCAATTTTTTGGTCGACTCGAAATCTCATGCCGAGTGTCTTGAAACCTCACAAAAGTCATAAATATAGATTTAAAATTTACAATATTAAACCGTTTCTTATTTTAATACTTTTAAAACAAATACAAAAACCTCACAATAATCATATTCTAATATCGATAATACCGTCATGTTCTAAACTCATCATGGTACAGTCAGCAAAATAAATATGTACAAGAGTTCGTTAGGATCAACTTACGTACATTTGATAACCAGATGTTTTTTTTTAATTAATACATCTAAGATGGCTGACGGACACGTCAGCTCATGATTTTTTAAAACTAAATTCTTTTTTACTTATTTTTATCCCCTACACTCTATGGTCATTTTCTATATAGTTAATTTGCCTAGGTAGTTGTTTTTATATTTATAGACAAGTGGCAACTGGCACAAACAGGTCAATGAATACAGGTAAGTACACAGCTTATAACTTATCGATATTGGATTCAAAATAAACATACTACCATAGCTGTGTTCATTCTTAAAAAAAAAAACATACATATGTCTCATCTAATTAACATATGAGTTATCAAGTAAGTCAATCTTCACCGGCTCTACTAACACCATAAAAGTCATTTAAATCTTAAAATAATAATTAAATAGCTTATATAATAAAACAGAGGTTCTTTTGAGACTCTTTAAATTGATCGCATTAACGTGTAAACTTAGATAAATAAGAAACTCACAGTCATATTTACATTATTCATTAGAATGGTAACATTTGTCGTGTGTCATTTAAATATACTAGTAGCGCCTCTAGCGGCCAAATTGAAAGACTATCTGATTACTATACTGTTGGCAACACATAGTGTAACGTCTTTTTAAATTTAAAGTTAAAAAATTATTACGACACTAGATTATGTAGTCAATTGACAAATCCAAGTAATTATAGATAACCAGTTATACAAACTGTTATATTTATAATGAACGTCAAAAATATAGGTTTCACACACGTTTTTTTTAAGCAGATTACTTAGTTGCAAGACGTATTAGTATCTGCAATCAATAATATACGTTACTCATTTGTAAATAAGTTTCATTTTCTATGGGTGTTTTCTATGTATAATATGTATGTATTTACAAAAAAAAAGTATGTTTATGTATTTATATCAGTTGTCTAGTACCCATAACACAATCTCTGCTTAGCTTGGGACTAGATGATGTTGTGTGTCAGATGTCCGAAATATTTATTTATTTATTTATTATTTATTTTCGCAACTAGTCACTTAATGTTTCCCTAGAGGCGCTAGTTTCTCTTCAGAAGTCAAAATTTGTTTATACTAGAACTACCCCTTATTACAAATTAAGTACAAACAAGTCTTTAAATCATGTCTTGTATTAATTTAATTTATTTAATTATAGTTCTACCCTACATTCATTGGCTAAAGCATGCTGTCTTGGCCCCTAAATTAATAATTAATTTTGTCATTAAGTGTTGCCAGCTTCTTAAGCCAACTTTACCCAAAAATCAGAAATAACTGTAGTATTACTCACAACATATAAGAATTAACAGAAATGCATGTTATGTGGATATAATTAAATCCCAATTCAATTAAAAACCCCAATATTCGAGTCATTTTTAAAAACAAATTTTTACTAAACTGCTAACAACAGTGTATGGGTGATATAAAAGCAGACCTGCCATTTTTATTATTTCTTATCAATTTACTCTCATTTATAGAGGATACGTCGTTATACATGTACTAAACGAACGAAATATCGTAGAAGAAAGGCATTTCATCTAGTAGGTACAAGATGCCAGTATGGTACAGTGGCTAGAGATCTATGGTACATCTGAACCAATTCCTTTAGTACATGTTCTCTTATAAGAATATGATTAAAGGGCAGTGACAAAATCTGAATCATCGTTTCGACTGATGTTAGCTTGGAGTTGAGGGGAGGGAAGTGATGGAAGGGGCTCCAGTTCATAATCTGATACGCCAGCGTTGTCAGTGAAGCTTAGGAACATCTGTAACATGAATTAACGACATTAATAATCAAATAAAACCTCTCTACTGAAGAGATTTCAGCACGAATGGGCCGGTCCGATCTGGGCAGCACTACCCTCACACAGAAGATCATCCTAATAATGACAGCATTCTTGCTGTCGTATTTCATTGGTGAGTGTGAAACCGGAGGCCCAATCATTCTACATGACTCTTCCGGCCGGGAGAATGATGCAGAAACATCTGACCAGGCCGCCATTGTATGGGTCACCATGCTGCATTGTCTGCACTCACAATTAGGATGGTGACCCATACTCCTGGATTCTACTCATGCTTTCCATCAGGCAGAGTAGAAACACTTTATTATAGGCTTCCCTAAAAAAAACCCACAGATTTTATTGGGTCACTGCTGAACATAGGCATATTCTAGAAAAGAAGGTTATTTTTAAGACAGACAGTGACTAAATATACTCACTCTGCTTTCTATCAGGCAGAGTACTGATAGAAAGCATGAGTAGAATCCAGGAGTGGGGGGGGGGGGGGCACCATCTCATTGTGAATGAATGCAGTGGTGCCCATACATACTATGGCCGGTCTAGTGAGATGCTTTTGCATCATATTAGGAAAGAAACATATGAGCTGATAATGAATTCCAGTTTTTGACTATTCGGCACTGGATGGAAGAGCCGAACCGAAGGATATATAGGCTCAACAGACGGGTTTTTATAGAATTTGTTCCAAGCTTACCGTCTTTTTGCAATGCCGTTGTCTTGCGTACTTTTCTATTCGCCAATAATGACATTTCTGGGACTCAATATTCTGTCTCCACACACCCCAAAAGCAAACAAACAAACTCCTATTCGAGTCTACAATGTTAGATAAAATGTATTGTACCTGTTCGAGCGAACTCTGGTTGACGGTATAATCCTCAATGTCACAAGTGGATTGTAGTTCCGCCATCAGCCGGAAGATGTCGCTCAGTTTTGTAACGATCTCCTTGTTATCCACTAAAAATAAGAGTCTATATTAACTTTTGAAAAATAAAACTGATTTCTTTGCCCTTGTGTCATTGTGATGCTAATAAACGGTGGGTAATTCGTGAGTTCTGCGGTGTTAGCGGTTATTATAGGACCTTTATAACAATCACGAGTAACGCTACCGGGCGAAACTAGTTTAAAAGAAACCCTATGTTACTTCTTATATTGTTAGCTACCTGCCAGTGAAAGATCAGTCAAAATCAGTCGACCTGTTCCATAGATTTTCTGGAGAAAACGGCAAAACGGAGATTGAGTCGCTTTTTAGAAGCGCGTTTCCGATACCGCGATTGAACGCAGGAAGTCGCTAAAACGCGATGCAGCATCGATGCAGTCGCCAAATCGCCGATCGCCGATGCTAAAAGTAGCTAGTGTGCTGATGCCCTTACCCACATAAAAGCGGGCGGAATCGCGGGGAAAGCTAGTTATCTATAGATACAACTATTAATTCCGCCTATGAACCTTTCGTCCTTAACTCGAGACGGCCTTTTTAGTTTTTCTTCTTTCTATCTGTGTAGAACTAAATGTACCGTTATTTGTTGTAAATAGTAGTTTATGTTGTAAGCTACTGACCCGTGGCGTAGGTGGGTATGAGGACGTGCAGCGCGTGATGATGCAGCACGCGCAGGGAGGCGTGCGGGGCGGCCGCGCGCAGGCGCCGCCACGCTGCGCGCGCACTGCGCCGGCCCGCCCGGCATTGCACCACGTACCCGCCACCGAACCTGACACACACACGACATCAACCTCACAACATTGCCAACATTGAGTATAATATAATACATTTAATAAAATAAAGATAAATCACACAACATTTGTTTTCAGTTCGACACACGACTTCTGGTTTAGCGGTCAGAATGACTGATCAGAATTCTGATCAGAATCTGACTGACTGACTAGACTAGATCAACAGGTCAGTCAACAAATAAATGAGAGTATTTACTATAAGTCGTGTCGTGGTTACCTGTTGAGGCAGCGGTCGAGCGAGTCGAGCGCGACGAGTCTCCCGGCCCGCAGCAGCGCGACGCGGGCGGCGAGGCGGCGCGCGTCGTCCAGCGCGTGCGTGGCCAGCACCACGCCCCGCCCCCCCGCACGCGCGCCGCACACGCCCCGCACCACGCTCGCGCGCGACACAGGGTCCATGCCGCTGGACAACAACACACTTGATATTATATACATCAACTAAAACACGACCACTACTCATACACAAATGTAATACACACAAACACGTACGCACATACACACACATACACACCAAGTCAAGTGTGAATCCTTCATTCCTGAAATAAAAATCTTGATCTAGTTTAGGCTCTGATCCACATCAAAGTACAACTTTTGCTTCTGTACTGCTTTCTTTGAAGTATTGCACGATTATACCTTGTGTCAATTAATTTTTTTTTTATTATAAAATGCTGACATTTTAAGTTAATCTTCTGTGTGAGGGTAATACCGCCCCGGTCTGGCCACTTTGTTCGTGCTGAAATCAGCGTGGCTCTACTACCTAAATCGAATTTCAATCCGTAGAAATGTGGCTAGGTCACATACCTGGTGGGTTCATCCAGCAGGACCAGCGGCGTCCGTGCCATGAAAGCAACAGCAGCACACAGCTTTCGCTTGTTGCCGCCCGACAACGCACCGCTCCGAACATGTGCGTAAGAGACCAGCTCGAACATGTTCAAGGTACGTGGCACAACCTGCCATCATCAGATTCATGATTATTTATTTATATCATTCAAGATTTAGTACACTGAAGTCGCCAGACGGACTGATAGTCTGGAGTCTGTTAGAATTCATACACGTCTATGAAAACATAGCGTAGAACGTCTGAGGCACGAAGGACCGATAAATAAAGCAAATGGCTGGTGGCGAATCGATGCGAATTGTCTAAGATCATACCCACTAGCTAAGTAGCATTTTTTTTTTTTTTCTATTCTCTTGTTTGATTGGCTAATGTTTTGTTTTGATCACGTAACTGAGTGACATTAGCCAATGAAACAAAACAATAGAGAAATTGTAACTTGGCTAGGGATCAGGATAGGTTATGCTTTGTAATAATATTTCCTGTTTTACGAAAATTACAACTTCAAGTCGCAAACAGTTTCTATTACACTATTAGCTACTTGTAATTTGCTTTGTAATAAATTTTAAAGGATTCTCAGTTACGACCTCTAGCACTCAAGCTAAGGCTAAACTTGTGTTATGAGTGCTAGGGCTCCCTCTGATTGTCATAAAAATATGATATTTAAACTCTGCTCAGTGGTACAATGCTATTGAAGATATTTTGACAAAAACAACAATATAAAATAAACAATTATCGAACTATTTTTTTAAACATGCTGATTTGTGTTTTGTGTGTATTTGTTTGTTCGTGTGTGTATATTTTGCAGTGAATTCATGACAAGAAAAAAATTGTTTATGATGGTCATTTAAGAGTCTACATTTCAGTTCAAATGGGATTAAGTTCCATACCTGTTCGTGATCCGTGATGCCACGAAGTCGACAGTAGAACCTTAAGATTTCTGTCACCGACAGAAGTGAATCGATGGCGTCACTTTGAGGGCAATAACCTGCGAATAACAATGGCCAAATAAATAATAAATAAATAAATATTTTGGACATTTGACACAAAACATCATCTAGTCCCAAGCTAAGCAGAGCTTGTGTTATGGGTACTAGACAACTGATATAATTACATAAACATACTTTTTTTTTGTAAATACACACATATTATACATAGAAAACACCCAGACTCCGAAACAAATATTTGTGAATCACACAAATAATATTTGGTCCGACCTGGGAATCGAACCCGAGACCTCATGTTGCAAACGCCCCCCCCCCCCCCCCTAGCCAAGTTGCAAACGTTTTTCGTTTTCTATTCTATTTCTCCATTCTCTTGTTTCATTGGCTAAAGTCACTCAGTCACGTGATCAAAAAAAATATATTAGCCGATGAAACAAAATAATAGAGAAATAGAATATTTACTTAAATAAACATTTACCCTCTCACGAAAAAACAGTGTAAGGTGAAAGTGAGTCAGTACTCAGTACTTACAAAAACTTGAATACGAAGAAACAGAAAGGCTATTAGTTGTAGCACAGTAATGAAAGTGTTAGTCATAAATAACAACAATTTATACACAGCCACACAGATCACATACGAGTACATCAAATCACACACCCCTACACATTCACACTATTAAACTTACAAGATCTCTCACCCTCTTAATATACCACGACATTAGCGTCATAACACTTACATCATTTCATCACTTACATTACTCAAAAAAAAGAGGACTTTTCACATTTTCACACTTTCACAGAAAAAATTAAATAATTACAAAATTAAAATCACTTGTACTTAATTTCGGGTAGGTATTGGATTATGAAAATTTCATGAGTTATAACTATCTAAAATAAAAACGCTGACAATCGAAATACAGGCTTTGCCTAGTTTGATTGCAGATGATAATGTTAATTACTATGTAAAATATTGCTAAGTTTTATTGTAATTGTAATAGTACTAAGTTCTTACTTGAAATAAATTATTATATTATAAAAAAAAGAATAGGGTGATCGAAACAAAATGTAAGCCAAGGAATTAGGATCTAAGTGGCGTGCAATTGGAGAGGCCTATGTCCAGCAGTGGACTGCAATAGGCTGATGATGATGATGATACATAAAAAAAACGATATTTGCGGATCACACAAACATTTTAATATGGTTGTCTGGAAGAGATCGCCATGAGAGATAAGACCGCCTATTGCCGTACTTGTTTCCTTTACTTTCATGTTTATTTTTGTATTTACATAAAGACATTAAATAAATCAATAAAAATAAACATTTGGTCCGACCGGGAATCGAATTCGAGATTTACTGGTTCTTAGTAGTTTACTTACTAATGAGGCCGTTACAAAGTTGTGTGGAGTTCACAAGTTTATTGTTGAGGTAGATTTGTCCAGACGTGGGCCGGATTTCACCAGTGAGCAGCGAGAAAGTAGTCGACTTGCCTGCGCCGTTCTGACCCAAAAGAGCTGTGCACTGTTGAAGTAAATTGAATTAAGAGAATAGCTTTTAATGGTGGCCAAGTGGCCTTAGATTGGCTTAGACGATTGGAAATAGTCACCGAGGGTAAGCAATGACGCCGCGGTGATAGTGGTTCTATGTGAGTACTATGTACTAGGAAGCTATCATTCACTGGAAACCTACGTCTTTTCTTGACTTGAATCTGCCCTGGCGGTTGAGAGTATGTCATGCTCACTCAAATGTCACGCTGATGGTGGCGCGTGTGTCAGATCATTTAATTTCCTTCAAAATAATCGAGTTGAATGGTGCTGATCCATGCGTCATGTTCGTGAACGGGCGCTGTCAGTTGTGACTGGTCATCTCTTAGTTGCCACGGCTTATTTGAATTAATTATTTTAATTTTCAATTGTATTTTTGTTGTACTATGGACACTTTTAACGTGCACGTCTTGCTACATCGTTCTCATATAATGTACCATCTCAACATGAATGATGTCATCAAGATTTTGTAAAAAACATTTTGATTTAAAAGAGTGTCCATGGAGTTTCTTGCCCGTTCTTCTCCATAGAGATCTACGCTAGGGAATGGGCAACTACAGTACTTTCACAGTTTTTATGTCTTGTGACTGGAACTGTAGCTACATTTAATTTTCATTTTTGTTTCGACAATTCAAAAGTGCCTGTAACTGGCCTACTTGAAATAAATGTTTTGATTTTGATTTTGATGTGACAGTGTGTGGCAGATTATGTTAAGAGCGTTTTCGTGATTCGTCGTCACGTTATGCAGTCGGTCGCGGTTGTTATCATAAGATAGTAGTCGTGAAGCTTAGTTGGAGGCCTTCGGTGGGCTTAAAAACATCTAACGGAGAGATTACGTAGCCACAACGTGTCTTCTAAATCTTCTGAATGGGAATTTCGCTGGTGGAGTCGGGTCACCTCTCAGAAGGGGTCAAGGCCATACGTCCCCACGAAGACCGAGTGCGGGTTTGGGCGCTGGGCTAAAAACTCCTTTTTAAAAAGAGGCCTATGTCCAGTACTGGAGTGTTGATACCTGTGAGGGCGGTATGCCGAGCGTGAGGTCTGCGAGGGCGAGGCGGGGCGCGCGCAGGCGGCGGTACGCCTTGCTCAGCGACACGCACTCCGCCACGTCGCTCAGCGGCGACACTATCCGCTGGAGGGAGTTCTTTGAACCTTCTGTATGCACGTATCCTGAAGTTACAAGTATTTCATCATTAATGACTGACTGTCCGTGTGGTGACGGATTAAGAATACAATTCATTCCATGGGTGTCGTAAGAGGCGACTAAAGGAACAAAATAAGCAGCTAACATCACTGTCAAGAGAAGGAAAACTTGAAACAAACCCTTTACCAACCTGTCTGGCCAGTATAGCAGGCCAAAACCTCCTTTCAAAGGCTCTCCTTTAGTAAGGTAGGTCCTCCTCCAATAGGCCTCTGCCTATGTCCAGCTGTGGACTGTTAAAGGCTGTTGATGATTATGAATGTCTGACTTTATTAACAATGGTATATAAAACTTAGTATTTTAATTTTTATTTAAGACTACCAAAATGACTCTATTCTGCCTGATGGAAAGCATGAGTAGAATCCAGGAGTAGGGGCCACCATGGTGATCCATACCATGACAGACTAGTCAGATGTTTCCAGAGATCAGAAGAATGATGCCAAAATGATTGGGCCTCCGGTCTCACACTCATCAACGAAATACGACAACAAGAATGCTGTCATTATTAGGTTGGTCTTCTGTGTGAGGGTAGTATTGCCCCGGCAGTACTGAGGGTAGAACCGGCCCATTCCTGCTGAAATCAGCGTAGCTCTACTATCTATTAAATATATTACAATACAAATCTATATCAATATTATATCTACGTCTATAATCTAAGCATGTGTCCTCATACCTCTGTTGATATTTCCAATGGTGCTGACGCCATGTATCGTGTGCTCAGCTTGGAGGCGAGATGAGTGTACTCTCTTTCTCTCTTCACTCACTTCTACTGGCTCCAACTCCCCAGAGACCAGAGGTGGGAAGTTCACTGAACGGAACCTGTTGATTAATAAGTAAAAAAGAAGTGGAGGTTCTTATACGTATTTGACTGCCTAGATGGCGCAGTCATAGCGTATGCGATTTCTGTACTGTGCTTGCTAAGTTCTCGGGTTCTTCGGATTCCCGTGTCGGACCAAATGTTTGTATGATCTGTTAATATTTGGATCGAAGTTTAGATGTTTTCTTCTATACAAATAAATAAATTGAAGTTTCTCTTTGCAAATTCAAGAAACAGTTTCACTAAATACATGTGACAGTTAATGCGGTACATCAGATCAGATGTCCAAAATATTTTTATAGGGATGCTCTCATAGCCAAGATGCCCTAGGTAATAACAAACAACCACTGAGGGTAAGCAACAACGGCGCGATCAATACCGTGACAGGTGACCGTTGGTGGCATGCTGTCATGAGCGTCTTCGTGGCTCTAAGATCACGTTAAGAATTCGGTCTCGGTTGTTATCATGGGATAACAATCGTGAAACTTAGTTGGAGGCCTTCAGGCGGCTTCAAAACATCCAACAGCAAGATTATGTAGCCTTAACATTGTCTTGCCAAGTCCCCAACCCGCACTCCACCAAAATATGACCTTAACCCTCTCCTAAGAGTAGAGACGAGCACACCAGTAGGACATTATGGGTTGTTGATGATGGTCTAAATCACATAGACAAAGTAACTTACCTGAGAAGCAGACCTTCAAAGCAATTGTACTCGATGGCCAAGTTGAGCAGCATGAGCGCTGTGCCTACAAGCGCCAGGTACAAATAGTGCAGTGTGATCAGATTGCTTCCCAGGGGATCTTGGTATGTGTCCATGCCGAAACGGTTTAGCACCTGGAAATAATATTTAAGATCTTAAGACTTAACTAGTGGTGGAGATTTACTGAATAAACAGTGTGGCGACTTCCACATAGATTGCAATCGAAAAACGTACAACAGCGCCATCTACCGAAGAAAAAATGAACCACGAAGAAAACACAGAATGAACTATATAACTATACTACTAATCCTGAATCACGATAGAGAAATTCTCACGCCGATTAGCATATACATTAACATCAACCATTGGGCAAAAGCCCGCCAGGCATGATTACCTCGCCTGGTCAGAGGATATTACCTTTGTGTGGAGAGATACGATACCCGCTTCCTCTATAAACAGTTAATACAATTAGTATAAGGTTTACGAGATAGTCAAAGATATTACCAACCTGAGCTTGTATGGTGTTCTTAGCGATCTCCAAGAGTCCATCTCCCAACGCGAACTGCGGCGCCAGTAAGAAGATCTTGTGCAGTACGTAACGTGCGTTGTCTGTCGCCTGGAATAATAATACAATAGGTTTATAACTAGTAATTGGATCATGAGTATTTACACGTCCCTCTAAGAGGAAATAATGAAGTGAAGTGAGTTCTTGTATTATCCAGAGATAAGTAATGGGTCAGTAAAAGTACTGTCTATATATAGCGCAGAGGTTTAAACTAAACTGATGGTGGATGGCGGATGACCTTACTACTTTACTGGGTGTTGTGAGTTCAATATCCACAGTAACACATAGTTGTGAGAGTGGGGTGTAAGATGTTAGAATATTTTAGAGCAAAAAACATTTTTTTAATATTTAGGCCTACCAAAGTGCCTGATGGTAAGCATGAGTAGAATCCAGGAGTAAAGATCACTATCCTCAGTGTGAGGGTAGGCAATGCAGCATTAGTGATCTATAATAGGGCGGCCAGGTCAAATAATTCTGACTTACACCTACCCTTGTAAGTACCAGGGAATAGTGTTCAGTTGAAGAACCTTCATTGCGCAATGCAGGAATTCGATTCACTACTTAGTTAAGCAAGTCACCGGTAGATGGCAGTGCACTATATTTTCACTGCATGTTTATAATTTATCACTATAGGTTTTATTTCGAAACATAATATCTTTATTAATTAATTACAATAAACAGTCACAAGCACTGAGAATCTTCCAAACAAATCTACTAAATATATATTTAAAGGTTAGTTTCCTTACCTCCGATTCGGAAATGATGTCAAATATGAGGAGTATAGCGATAAAGGAGAGACCAAGGAAGGCGTTGCCACAGAACAGAACCATGTTAGCTATGCTCGCTTCCGAGAACATCTTCTCCGCTACGTGAATCATGGTTCCGCAGGCGTATCTGTTAAACAAATTCTTTTAGTTACTGCAAGGTATTTGCAGGACTTATGTATCTTAATAAATAAATAAATAAATAAATATTTCTGAAATCTTACACACAACGTCATCTAGTCCTTAACTAAGCAGAGCTTGTATTATGGGTATTAAACAACTGATATAAATACATAAACATACTTTTTTTGTAAATACATACATATTAAACATAGAAAACACCCAGACTCCGAAACAAATATTTGGTCCCACCCTGGAATCGAACCCGAGACCTCTTGATCGGCAGCCGCATACGCAAACCACTAGACCAACAAGGTAGTCCATATTATTGCTTTTAATATAAAACTCAACTTTTATTATTGTCAGCTGGATGCAGTAGTACTAGATCTATGTATACTTTGAACATTTATACAAATAAATAAAACAGACACTGTTTGTAATTTCGAATTAATAGTTTTTCACAAACTACATATGAAAGTTACGATACCTTCTATTTTCCGACGTTTCGAACGGGTTATACCGCTCGTGGTCACGGGTAGATCTTAGATAGATATCGTAACCTTTATAGTATTATCGCGAATAAGTCCCGTTTACAGTAAAAACATGAGTATGTGTAAAAGTCGCGAAAGTTTAAAAACAGTTACATATGAAAGTATCTAACAGTACGGTACAATGCTAATTATACAAAAACTAAATCAAACTTACCCATATAGAAGGAACAATACACATATAGCTGGTAGATTATTCCTCGAGATGAACACAGGGAAGCCAAAGGCGGCCATAACTGCTGCAGTGATACCCATGTTGATTGCCATTATCTGAAAAGATCGTGTTCTTTACTAAATATTTTCGGACATCTTACACACAACATCATCTAGTCCCAAACTAAGCAGAGCTTGTATTATGGGTACTAGACAACTGATATAAATACATAACATTAATTTTCTTTTGTAAGTACATACATATTATACATAGAAGGCACCCAAACTCCAAAACAAATATTTGCTAATCGTACAAACATGTGGTATGATCCCGAGACATCTTGATCAGCAGCCGCATAAGCTAATCACTAGACCAACAAGGCAGTCAACTTAATTTAAAAGGGTGGGCAGTTTAATTATTTGAGATTTGAACTTTTTTTTTATTCATGTGAACCGGCCAAAGTGTCTCTACTCTGCTTACACAAACAATGCAACAGGTACCCACACTATGGCGGCTTGAGATGCGGCTGCGTCATCAGGCCTCCGGTCTCACACTCACCAACGAAACTCCACACCACGAATGCTGTCGTTAAAGGTTGATCTTCTGTGAGAGGGCATTACCGACCGGTTCAAGAAGTAATCTATTTTGTGGTTCATGTGTTGTAGAGGAACGGGAATCGTGTTCCTCCAACACAAAGGGAGGATTCTCCGACCAGGCGAGGTGATCATGCCTGGTGGGCCACTGCCCAACATTTGATGTTGGGATGTTGCATATATGCTAAACGACGCGAGAATTTTACTTTCACGATTCAGGAATGAACTATACTCCGTAGTTCATTCCGTGTTTTTCTACGTAGTTCAGTGTTTCTTCGATAGATGGCACTGTTGTATGTTTTCGTTGCGCTGTATGTGGAAGTCGCCACAGTGTTAATGACCCGCTCACTGAATCCATCATGTATGCAATAACAAGTTTACATAAAGCACATAATACCAAAAAGCCACAATACGTTATTTCAGTCTAGCTGCCCGTCTTGACTCCGCACAGGGACATTTATTATTGCTTTTGCGGGTTAACAATAGCCTATGTCACTCACAAATAACGTAGTTTCTATTGGTAAAATCATTTTCAAAATCGGTTCATTAGACCTGTTTACATAATATTAGTATAGAAAATACGTACCAACATATCCCATGCCAGTGCTGTGGTCCAATACAGCAAGGGACTGACACCACATAGTAATTGCAGCCGCTTCTCCTGGCTCCGGCGAGCAGACACCAGGTAGATGGCAGCACCAGCGCTGATCAGCGCGTATGCTACCAGCACGAGACCGGAGATGCCGGCGTCAGCTATATGTTGATATCTGAGGAATGAGCAGCATATGACTAACCATTGAACATTTAAGGCTGTCGATGATGATTCATGTTTCAGTTATCCAGAATAAATTCAGGATACTCTTTCAAGTGCCTTGTGGAAGTCAGTAAAAACGACATACAAGTTCATTTATACTTTTCTGTCTTTCTTTCTAAAAAAGAAAAAGGGGAATCACATAAGGGACCAACCTACAAATAACAGCATTCGTGTTGTCATATTTCCTATAAGAGTGTGAAACCGGACGCCCTACACAAGCATCTTACTAGCTCATAGTCATAATGTGTGACGCGCACTCTTGGATTCTACTTATGTGTTCCATCAGGCAGTCACTTTGGTAGATTAAAATATACCTAATATATAGAATTTTGTGTCGCGATGTTTGTTACCAAAATTCTTCAAAACGACCGATTGGTATAAAATTTGTGTATGTTCTGAGAATCGGCTGACATCTATTTTTCATACCCGTGGAACGCGAGCCGAGTCGCGGGCATCAGTGCGCGTGTTAATACATATAATAGGTTGAAAGGCAAACTTGACCAGCTAGATATTTTTCATGTCTTATTACATTAAAAAAAGGGGAAATATTGAAATCGTTTGCGTGATTTTTTGTTTTATTTTCTATCCTTTTTTTGTAAATATTTAAATTCTTTTTTTTTAAATCTGAAAATAAAGCACTGTTTTTATACTGTGTATAATTATAAATACAGCGCTAAATTATTCTGCTCGAGTTGCTTAAAACAAACTTGTTCACTCACGCTTTTTATTGTCTACATATAAGAACCATATTGTATTGTTTTTTTTTAATATTGTAAATGTATACTGTTAGCTCTACGTGTCAATAATAAATAAATCAGTTAGTAAATCAACTTACACGGTAGATTTACTGAGTTGTTCTTTGGAGATCTTGAGCGGGTGCGTGTAGGTGGTGATGGCGGCGCGGGGCGAGCGCGAGCGGGCGCGCAGCGCGGCCGAGTTCAGCGCGTTGAGCCGCGACACAAGCGCGTGGTGGCCCTTGTTGTTGTACCAAACCACCAGGCGCGTCACACCCTCCTTCACCGATGCGGAATATCCACCGTACCTGGAACATTAATTAAAATTATTTATTTTAAAATACATTTCGATTACGAAGCAGTCGATCCTACAATAACGACCGGGACTAGATAACAGTCGTGAAGCTTAGTATGAGGCCTTCTTGCGGCCTAAAACATCCAACGGCAAGATTATGTAATCACAACGTTATTTTACCAGTCTCTAACCCTCGGCCAGTACGTGGACGTATGGCCTTAAACCTCTCCTGAGAAGAGACCTGTGCCCAACAGTGGGACAATATGGGTTGTTGATGAGTAGCTTATGTTCTAAGGAGTAACATGCGTTACTTTTGTTTGGAAAAAATATTTGGGGTTATGCGCAAAAATATTCTTATACGAAGATGACCATACCTCTTTTCAATGAACATCTCCTGTGTATCAACTAGCCATTTGTTGAGGCTGTTCACGTCAGGCAGTGCCATCATGTCCGGGAACACTGTCATGTTCTGTTTTACGTCGCACACTTGACGTTTCGTAAGACATTCACATGTAGGAGAATCCTGTGATAGAATAACACTTTATTAAACACTAATTTCTTAAGTAAATTGTGTACTAAAAGTATATAAATAAGGATGGATTGTTAAAACACCCTGAATAAAATTTGTAAACAAATAGATCTTGTATATTAAATAATAAATATATATTAACTATCCAGAACAACATCACTGCAAAGGGAAGGAATACTTGAAACAAACCCTATACCTATCCGTCATGCCATCGTGGTATAGTAGGCTACAATCTCCTTTCTGAAGGGAGTACTATGTCCAGCAGTGGACTGTTAAAGGCTGTCGATGATGTTGAAATATATATTTGTGATATCGGGAACGGCACTAACAATTTCGCTGAAATTGAGTATTTGGGGGTTTTCGAGGGTGAAAAATCGATCTAAATTAGTTTTATGTTTCAAAGAAAACTCAAAATTGCATTGCTTGCGACATACTACTCTTTCAGTAACACTTAGTTGGTGGTTGGTACTCCAACACAGCACCACTACAGCTACATAAGAGAATAGATTGCGTTGTTAAACAGGGAAAATAATGCTAGTTTTGTAATAAATAGTAATAACCGAGCTAAGCTCCTCCTAGGTACTAGGTGATTCTAGATACCCTCCCAAATAATAAAGAATATTGCATAATACGGGGACCTTACATACAAACATGAAACAGAAACAAGAAAACACCTAGATTCAGAACAGCAGTTTGTGGATCACATAAAGTTTTGATAAATTAATTTTGGTTTAGGTTCGAACTTACAACACTCAGTGCAGTAAAAAGCGGTGTGGTGACTGCTTGAACCACTGAGCTATCCAAAACGATGCAGTTTTGAAGATGTAAACAAACATACTTTTGGTTATAAATCGGATAAAAATATGTTGCAGATACGTACTTCTTTTGTCCAGTTTTTAATGTGTCTTCCTCCCATCAAGTGCTCCATGACGTGCTCAGCAAATGATGAGTCTGAATTCTGGGAAAACTTGGATGGACGAGGCCTACATCACAAAAAAAAGTTACTTGTGCCCTGATTACTTAAATTCAATTTCGTGAATGTCTCGAGATAATACTATCACGCGCCTCGGAGACTTTAAGACCATTTGTGACCAGAACGGCTGACGGATTTGTATGAAATTTTGTGTACATATCGGGTAGGTCAGAGAATCGGCTAACATCTATTTTTTACATACCTAGGACGCGAGCGGAGCCGCTGGCATCAGCTGGTTTTGGAGGTAGTAGAGTCACTCCCTATTCATCCCGCGGGTGTCGTAAAAGGCGACTAAACTACGCAAGATAACATCGATGCAAATAGAAGGAAAACTTGAAACGAACCCTATACGAACAATTCTGGCCAGCGTGGTATAGTAGGCCAATACTTCCTTTCTAAGGAGAGGCCTATATCCAGCAATGGACTGTTGAAGGCTGTTGATGATGATGAGAGCCACTCTGATTTCAGCATGAATCAGGCCCGACCAGTCTCGACCGGGGCAGTACTACCCTCACACAGAAGACTATTCTAAAATGACAGCATTTGTATTTTCGTATTTCGTTATCAAGTGTAAGATCTGAGACCCAATGATGCAGAAGCATCTCACTGGTGAAGCAGCCATGGTGTGGGTCACCATGTTAGCTTATCTGTACTCACAATAACGATAGTGACCCCTACTCCTGGATCTGCTCATGCTTTCCATTAGGCAGAGTAGAGGCACTTAGGTAGGCTTAATAAAAAAAATAGTACAAAACTATTATGATCTTAGGTTATGATCTTAGGTAGTTTTATAAAAAGTACTTACACAATAAAGTCTGTGGTGTTCTTGTACAGATACTTGTCAAGTTTGAGCGATATCTCGTTGTCTGCTGGCGGCCGCAGCATGGAGAAGCCCATAGCGATGGTCACGAACAGTGAAGGAAGGATGATCAGCATAAACAGGAGCCATCTAAAAAGCATTACTATAATTATTTATTACTGTAAACGGGACTTATTCGAGGTTAATTAAAAAAATTAAGATATCTTCTACTTTCCGACGTTTCGAACGGGTTATACCGCTCGTGGTCACACCTGGTTAGGTAATTTATGTAATGACTCTGTCAAGATCTATGATAAAATCGGATGATATTAGTTATAGAAATTGTCAAACCAAATGTCTGTGTGTTTGATACGCTTTATCTACGGACTGTTCTTCATGATGGTTTTTGTTAATCTGAGAGATACATAACAAGACAAAGGGTACGAGAAAAATATCAGCAAGCAGAGTTACCGTTTCATTTAGCTCGAACATTAAAATCATTTAATTATTTTGATCCCAATGTACCCGTACATGACTATCACTACATATTATAAGTCCTCCGCCGAGTCTGTCTGTCTGTTCGCAATAAACTCAAAAACTACTGCACCGATTTTACTTTGTACCTAGATAGTCCAAAGCCTGAGACAGGACATAGGCTACTTTTTACCGTGATAATCGACATATACGCGCGGCTGAAAGCTAGTAAGGTCTAAAATGCATTGTGTTGCAAAACGAGCGTATGCTTACTTATTCCTGATATGATGAAGGTATCTGGTGTACATCAGTGCGAGGAACTGCTCCCAGGCAGACCCTTTCACCGGTCCGACAGATGGTACCAGCTGTTGTGGAGTGCGGTCCGTCCTGATACTTGAACTGGATGCACTCTTTGATGGGAAGCTTTCTGATGATACTGTGGCAATATTTACACCGCAATCGTTAAAATATTTGACATTAATGAAGAGTTTACCCTTGTAAAAACAAGGGTAAACTCTCCTCCGGGGGTAAAGGGCAAACGATCTCCGTCCTCCATAAGCGCATGCCTGAGGGTGACAGATGAGGCCATCTGTCACCCTAGCAGAAGCAGACCCGGGTTTCGGCATGAGCACTACGGAACGTACGCGCCTCTTTTTGGGGAGAACAAAAGTGAATATCGAGGTTCCCACAATAGATTACTAGTTAACAAGATACTACAAGTTTAAAAGGTAGTAGAACCACGCTGATTTCATCACGAATGTGCCGGCTCGACCGGGGCAGTACTACCCTCACGCAGAAGATCAACCTCAAATGACAGCATTCGTGCTATCATCTTTCGTTGGTGAGTTTGAGACCGAAAGCCCAATCATTGGATCATTCTCTTTGCCTCCGGAGGCTGGGAGAATGATGCATAAACATCTCAGTAAGACGCCATGGTGCTTGTCACCATGCTGCATTGTATGCACGCACAGTGAGGTATTGCTGAATTCCTACTGCTGAATGCTATTCATGCTTTCCATCAGGCAAAGTAGAGTCACTTTGGTAGACTTAAATATCTATAAAAATTACCAAGTTAAACTTACTGTACTCGATAGTAGTTGGAGGGGTGTCAGCTTGCTGGCACACATTGAAAAATACTTGCTCCAAGCTGCTGCAGTCCATCGTAAAGCTCTTGAAACCCAGCGCCGGTTGAATGGCTTCCAGCACGGAACATAACTGAAGAAAACTAGAGAACAAGGTGTAAAACAATTTTAGTTCGTAGTTAGCACAATTAGTCTTCAATTCCAGTTTTAGCCCTGAATATTCTCATTGGAAGCTGAACAACTAAAATGCTTAATTGAAGTTCTCCCAGCCGATTTAGCGCGAGCAAATACGAAGCGCTAATGGCCGAGTGGCGTTAGGTTGTTGGAAACGATCCCTCGGGTAAGCAACGGTACTACCCTATTACTATAGTACTACCCTCACACAGAAGACTATCCTAATGATGACAGCATTCTTGCTGTCGTATTTCGTTGGTGAGTATGAAACCGGAGGCCCAATAATTCTGTATCATTCTCCCGACCTCCGGAGGACGGGAGAATGATGCAGAAACATCTGAGCAGCCCACCATGGTATGGGTCACCATGCTGCATTACTTACCCTCACAATGAGGATAGTGACCCCTTCTCCTTGATTCTACTCGTGCTTTCCATCAGGCAGAGTGGAGTCACTTTGGTAGGCTTAAATATATATAAAAAAAGGGTACAGAAAAAAGCCGTTATTCAGCTCTCAAGGCATCTCCTGGTTAAATGCGGTGGATACTGCATATTTTTATTACGTCACGATACGACTTGATATACATAAACGCATACCCTATGAAGTAGTCTAATAATTGTACAGCACTTACTTGTTATTCAAACCGTTCACGTCAAAGAATGGCAGCCCAATCTCCACCTCGAGCTCATTGACATCCATCACGTTGGCATTCTTCACCACATCCCTGACCACTGTCAGGAGTTGTTTCGTCTTCTCCTCTTGATTGATCTCTTCTGTCATTTCGTCAATATCCGATCTCTCTGGATACATTACTGTCAGCTTATAACCATTCCCCAGGGTTCGCTTGATTTCGATTGGTGATCCGGTTGTGTGGATTTGACCCTGCATCATTATTTTATTGGTTTTGGTGGCATTTATCGCAAAAACTTTAACAATATTATGATAGAGTGCAAAAAATTAATTTAACTACTTTTGTTGAAAATTCCAATGGTGGTTTTTCAAAGACAAACCTTTAGGTAGAAAAGCTACCATCAGGAGATAAGTTCATTTAGCCAACCTGGATGGCACTCAATCCGTACCCAGTTCGGAGAATACAAAGGCAATTTGACTAAGCGGGGACTTGTAGATCCTAGCGCAGTGTAATTGCAGCGTTTCTCCACAGACAATAGAAATAAAGCAAAGCCAAAAACCATCCTCGAGCTTTGCCAATATAATTGTCATCGACACGTTGAGAAGAAGATCACCAACCTTGTGCATTATGACGATCTGATCGCTGAGTAGTTCTGCCTCGTCGAGGTGATGAGTCGTCATAAGTATTGTCTTGTCTTCTTTCAGCTTCACTATCATTGACCAAATGTCTCTGTTGGGAAATTATATTGTTCTTATTATTTTGTATTAAACCTGATTAGTCTAAGAATTATTAGCATTATGGCAAAATATTTCAAGACATGGTTTTATAGGAACTAAAACGGCTAGTGTAAAGTTCGAAACAGGTTGTATTTAGCTATACCTTTTTTCCTTTTTCTAAACTATTGCTAAACATAAAAAACATCTAAAATCCGGAACAAATATGTGCAGATTTAACGGCCATTAGATCCGATCTGAGAATCGAAATCGTGGCTTTAGCACAGCAGTTACATTGGGTCACTGAGGTAGTCTATTTATTTCTAATAAATGCACCTTAGTGAGTATCAATCTAGTAGTCTTGGTGAGTAAAGATAAAGATAAATTTATTTGCATAAAACATGTGTAACAAGATGTCATGGTGTAAACAAAATATGGTACAGTACTTATAAACATGTTTTGCCATAGCTGGCGTACAAATATCTATAATAATAACAATAATACGCCGTGTCGTATAATATAGCAATGAGGATATAGTGACAATCACACACACGAATAAATAAAATGAGACTTAATTTATAAAATAGTTTCAGTTAAAAACTCGTCAAGTATCATAAAGCTTCAGTATTGTAGTGTGTCAGTCAGTCATTCATTCACTCGTTCACTGTGAATGCATGAGGTATCATTGGTTATTCATTCACTCGTTCACGGTGAATGAGTGAGGTGTTAATAAGTTATTTATTCACTCGTTCACTATGAATGAATGAGAAGGAAGCATTGTGTCATCTCGAGAGTACGTGCGGATGACACAGTTCAGTCGAATGTTAGCAACGATAGCGAGTGGACGCGTGCGACTGTAAGCCAACAATATAGAAGGCTATACTAAAAGTATCGTATGCTACGTAGCAGGCAGTGTACCTCCTGGCGGCCGGGTCGACTCCGGCGGTGGGCTCGTCGAGCGAGACGAGGTGCGGCGCGCCCACGAAGGCCAGCGCAACGCACACGCGCCGCCGCGTGCCGCCCGACAGCCGACACACCGGCTCGCAGCTCACCGCACCCAGGGACAGCACCTCTAGCATCCTGCACATTCACACATTACACATACTAACATTTATTGTTTCCTTTTAACGTTCCAATCCTTTGAAACACTATTCAAACTGCATTAAACTGCAGTCCGCTATTTACCAAAAAGTGATTAAAATCTTTTCATTCATAATTGCCAAAGTTTTCTCTTCGTAATGCAATAAAAATTTAAATCGTCTTCATATAAATTCTTTGTTTTAGAAAACAAAATTCTTGTTGAAAAACCCCTTGCATTCCTCTTCAAAATCTGATGTTTTTGAAAAGATCTAAGCGTAAAAAAGTAACTTTATTTTATAATATGTATAGACACTGCTAAGATACGATGAAAGTAGTACTAGAGCTACACAAACCTAAAAATGACAGACGGAGTAGACTCATTTTAGTAGGCTTAAATATATATATAAAACTTGACACACTATTTAAGTCATAAATTGTTGTTAATTTAGTTTGGATAGAACTTACTTGTCAACCTCATCCTGCAGCTCCCCCTTCCCATGCCCCCCCTTGAGTTGAGCGTAGAGCAGGACGTGCTCGCGCGCGCTCAGGTGCTCGAACAACACATCGCGCTGCGGACACACGCCCAGCCGCGTGCCACACTCGCGCTCCGACCGGACAATCACGTGGCCTTTACTCGGCTTCAGCATGCCTGTCAGTATGTTACTGCAAAATGAATATATTTCATTTTAAATCGGTAGCCAATAACGAGACGGTCGCCACCTGGTGGACGACGGTTATTAATGTGATTTACCAAAGACTTACATCAAAGTAGTTTTTCCAGCGCCGTTGTGTCCCAGTAAAGTCGTGAGCTGCCCTTTGTGCAGTTCGATAGACACATTGTCTAAAGCCACCTTAGGTCTCCGTGACCCTTCGTTGTAGATCTTCGATACGTTGAGGATACTCACGCCAGCTTTCTCGTTCGTTGTCGTACAGTATGTGATGTTTGTTTTTAACGTTTTTATGCCTGTTTGGAATTAATATTATTATTGTTTAACTCTAAAATTGTTATAAATTGTAGAAGTTAGTTGTAAGAAAATATTTAGATTTAATGGGTCATGTCATGTCATACACATCTTCTTTGTGGGAATCGTACTGGCGAGCTTTGATTTAGTTGGTGCAGTAATTATTTTCTTATGAATGAAACTTAAATGTTATTTACCGAAATATCTATCGATGATCCATCCTATGACGAAGTAAATGACCGCGTCGACCAGCATCATGAGAGCGACAAGTCCAATGCTCATATCCTCCCCCTCACTTGGAGCGTCCCACAGCTGTGCCCAGCTCGCGCCCGCACCCCGGGCTTCATACCGCGCAATGTATAGAAAAGCGTAGCAGAGAGATGAAGACATTGATAGGCACTGTAGGATAACATAGATTTTCAGTAAAAAAATTAAGAAAACTATAATTTGACAGTAGTAATTTCAAGGTAGTAGAGCCACGCCGATTTCAGCACCGATGGGCTGGCGCAAATAATCATTTCTTGGAACCTGATTGGTCAGAGGGCGGGGCTAACAAAGCGTCACTATATTCTTAAGAGGCCGGCGTACGACACTCGAAACTGCAAGTTGAAATTTGTTCGTTAAATATTGCTGTCTCTGTTTGTCAAAATACAACGTAGATACGAGTGCACCGCTATATGTGTGTATTCGGATTGACATTCATTCGTAGTAATTCGGACTCTCTCGTAGAAGACTAACATCGACTAACATTATTTGACTGACACGAATCACACACACATTGAAATATTTTTTGATGCGATAGCACTACTAATTGCTTGAAATTTGTGAAAATATGGATGTGTTTCGTAATATCGAAAATCATGAATGAAAACTCAATATTTTTTCGATTTATTTTGTGTAAGTAGTAGCATAATAATATGAGATATGTTATTGATGAAACAATATTAGAAATATTTTTGTTTTTAAGACAGAAAAAAACAAAATGAAAACATGACATTTACAATGTAAAATATGTAAAATTTAATTTGATTATATTTTATTCTAGATTAGTTTATTTCTAAAAATAAAGACGTTATAACCTAAATAAATACAGTCTAAGTCCGAATATCAACATATCATCGTGGAAATATGTTTATACTGCAAATGATCTTGGTATACCTATTGTATGGACAATTCAGCCTCCGGGGGCCCCTTAACACGAATGAACGAAAGTACAGTCAATCTGGGTAACTTTGACAGATAAGTGCGATATTTTACACAATATTATAAAATTCAAGCATACAACACGACTGTATTTTGCTTTGTTAGTGCTCTCATAACACTTTTCACCCGTAACGATTAATTAAATTCTCTAAAAAATTATCAGTCCATAAGAAAACCTGATTTTCTAGTCTGTTAAAGTTACCGTCATTAAATGGGTAACTTTGACACACATGTGCTATTCATAGAAAAGTAGTAATTATTATATTTTGTACTAATCTGGGTAACATTGGTTTATGTTTTTCTTCTAAATGGGTATAACCGACGTAATAAAACCATTAATTTCCAGTTTTGTCTTATATCTTATAAAATAATCAATAATCAGTCTACGACATTTGGCATTGTTATACATATTTTTAATTAGTATCAAAAAACCTTTAAAAACACGTTTAAGGCAACATTTTTTGTGTAACTAAATAGAAAAGAAGCTAAAATAATTAGAAAAAAATAATAATTTATGAACACTTGACCATAAAATGTTTATTCACCCCACTCCAAATAGAGCAAATCGTCGTCAATTATGTAGGTCAATTTATGTAAAAAAATTCTTCGAAACACTGTCAAAGTTAGCCTGTATAAAAATTAGTAGTTATAGTAATTAGATAAATAGACGTAATTATAGGCAAATGCTATATTAAAATACGATAATTCCATTACAAATGACTCTAAAAAATCTCTCACAAAATATTCAAAAAGTTTTACACTGTTTGAATAGCATAAACTCGGGCGCAAATTTTAGAAAAAAGTTTTGACATTACCTCTGTATGAAAGCTTATTTATTTTTAAGGTGCGCTTACGGAGTTAGTTTAAAAATGTAAAGCTGTAAAAAGTATTTGTAAATTGTATTGATATCATATGAAAAATAAATCGAAACTAGTTCATGGTCACACTGTCAATGTTACCCGAATGAATCAAAGTTACCCAGATTGACCGTTGTGTTTTGAATTTATGATCTGTACTTATATATATAAATATTCGACAAAATCTTCTGATTCTGGACATACATTATTTAATGAATTGAAAGTTAATACTAAACAACGAAACTCAATAAAATTGGTCAAAATTATTTGACCTTATACATTCATTCATTTCTACTAAGATTCTAAATTTTACTACTCAATGTTGTTACTATTACAGTAAATTAATTAAAATCATATCTAAGTTCTAGATATTGCAGACAAAGTAAACATTAATAGTGGACTTACAATGAGGAACTTGAGTGAGCTATAGAGCATGGCTTCAAGGGAGAGGATGATGACGAAGGGCATGAATGTAACCAGGTAAGTGATGGCGCCACACACTGCAGCCAAGCTGGCCGACTTGAACATCTTCGATATCATATAGCTGCAGAAAAGAGGGGAAAAATACGAACGTTATATAAGACATAAATAGTAATAAATATTTCGGACATCTGACACACAACATCATCTAGTCCCAATATATGCAGAGCGTATAGTATGGGTACTAGACAACTGATATAAATACATAAACATGCTTTTCTTTTTATAAATACATACATATTATACATAGAAAACACCCAAACTACGAATCAAACACTTGCGGATCACCCAAACATTTGGTTCGACTCAGGAATCGAACCTGAGACCTTTTGATAAGCAGTCATGTACAAAAGCGACCTTAACCCAAAACTGAGTTTTCTTCCAGCTAACCTTGGGTAAATAGAAAATAGCGGAGAAACATAAGAAGATCTTCATACTTATTTTGTAGGCAGTAGAAAAGTGTACAATTAAATAGCGAATGAATCGACATTGGCAGTGTATTAGTTTGTCACTGCCAGCTCATGTGTTTCCTTCTCACTATGATCCCGGGTCGTTTAAGCGAGCCATGAAAAAGCATCTCACTAGGCCGCCATAATGTAGATCGCCATACTGCTTGCATTCGAAGTAAATACCCCCACCCTCAGTAGGGACCCCCACTTTTGGATTCGACTCATGGTTTCCATCAGGCATAGTGGATTCACTTTGGCAGGCGTTAAAAAAAAGTAGAGGTCAAGGCCGACCACTCCATAAAAACTAACATCTTACTTTTATAAAACTCACCAGAAACTCAACATGGATATTCCAAATATGAAGAGCAGAACGAACACGAGAGTTGGGTCTGTTGTTGGGAGTATACTTCCAGCGTACAGTATGATGGTGATGCAGAGCATGGTAGCCGTCATCTCTACAAATGATGCTATGAACCAGGAGAGCGTGTGCCAGCGGAGATCCACACCCATCACCGACATTAACTAGAAAACAGAGAAAATACTTAATGCTGAATCATCATTATCATGACCAGCTTCTTCCAGAGTCTCTCAGCCTTAGAGAGGAAGTTTTGGTCAGATCTATACCACACTGGCAATAGCCAGTGTGGTATAGATCTGACCAAAACAATAAATATATAGGGTTTGTTTTAAGTTTTCTCCGCTTTTTGAAGTGATTTTTCAGTAATACTGAATACTAAAAACTGTGTGGTTGGTCAAAAACAACAACCCATAACGTCCCACAGATGGGCTCGGGTCTTTTCTCAGGATAGGGTTAATGCCATACGTCCCCACGCTGGCCGAGTGCAGGTTGGGGACTGGCAAGACACGTTGTGGCTACGTAAGTCTTACCACTGGATGTTTTTAAACCACTCGAAGTACGTTTTTGTACTTGAATGTATTCATCATTGATTTGATGTCATAATTTATTGTGTTATAAAAGCAGATGGACAAAAGTTAATAAATCATCATCATCAGTCCGTCACAGTCCACTGCTGGACATAAGAAGGAACTCTCAAGGAACACCACAGAGCCCGGTCTGATTCTTTTTGCATCTAGTCGTTGCCAGTCCTTTTACACAAGTCGTCCCGCCATCTACTCCCTAGCTTATCTATTCTCTTGTTTCTTTGGCTGAAAATTTATTTTAGTTACGTGACTGAAACAAGAGAATAGAATAGAAAACGAAAAACGTTTGCAATTTGTCTAAGGGGTTTGGCCCCGCTTCAAAACACGCTTACTGCAGCGGCCACCGTTTCTGTGACATATGTGGAGAACCCATGATAAATAAGCTAGTAAATAATAAAATTGAACATAGCAATACCATTGTGTTACCAGACTCTTTATCAGACACGATGAACCGCACAGCAGAGGCGACAGAGAACAGCAAAGAGAAGAAGAAGGCGACTATCAGCGACTGTGACTCGTATAATCCTGTCTGGAATCTGGAATCATAAAATATAACTCTAAACTTCATGTGAAAAAAATTGAAGGCTTTGAAAGGTTTATTTAAAAGAAGATTTGTGACAGTGTTTTTAATTGTCTTCGTATACCGAGCTACCATATCACGAATTACTGACGGACTGGACTATCGGCATTACTGATTGGTAATTGGCAATAATCGCTCACCTATTCCAAGCCAAGATGAGAAAGCTTGCCATAGTGACTCTACTCTGCCCGATGACAAGCATGAGTAGAATCCAAATGGAAAGGCTGAAAGATTTTGTAGAGGAACGGGTGTGATGTTCTTCCAACACATAGAATGCTGCGACCAGGCGAGGGTATCATGCCAGGCGGGCCACAGACAAACTGTTAAAGTTAAGATGTAGTATTTATGTTTATCGGTGCGAGAACTTCTATATCGCAATACAGAATCAGTAGTTCGGTGTATCTATGAAAGATGGCGTTGTTGTATGTTTTCGTTTACGCTGTAAGTGGAAGTTGTCACAGTTTCACTTATCTCCAGAGGCAAGTCTACTCTCTGTCTTGTCCACTATCCCTTAAGAATTTAACCAGAAAAATGATAGGTTAACAAGATAGGTCGACTGAACCTAGATCAAAGAAGCAAGAAAACAATGATAACTTACGAATCAGCTGTATAACATGGATAAGGTGTTTGCTGAGTGTACACTGCCCAGTCGTCCTCTTCATTTGTGGCCTCCGAGGGTATGTTCTCAGCAGCTAACTGGATTATGGCTTTGTCTATGATGTCCTGCAGTTCAACAAAGCCTCGGAAATAGCGCATGTTCTCTATGAAGTTAGATTCAGGTCCGGGGATCCATAAGCTGGACAAGAAACAATAAATCAAGTATTTAAAAATAGGCGGTAAATTTAAGGTGGCATCGCCTTCGCTTACGTGGTTTTCTTTGAACAACTAAAAGTGTGTCTATATAAAACATTTCTTTATCTTAATTTGTTAATCATAATAACCTTTTTCTATACGTTATTCACAATCAAACGACCCTTATAAATTAAATTACTCTCATAAATTTAGGAGTTTTATCAAAAAATATCTTTTGCTTACTTGTATGTCAGCTATCGCAGTAAAATATAGCCTATTTCTTTCCTACTGAATTAAAGCATCTCCATCATCATCCTCCTAGCCATTCTGTCCAAGTTTATTTGGGGTCTGCTACTAGTTCAACCGGTTTTACCTGAATTCCAATTTTTCCATGGAGCGACTGGCATTGGACCTCCGCAACCCTAAGAGAGAACTGAAATTCGAAGATTGAACTAGTTGTCAGTATATTTGAGGGCACTGACTTCCCAATAACGATGGCCATAGATTTTCATGACAACCGGGCCCAACAGCTTTACGTGCTCTCGGGGCACGGGCGTGAATCACCGCCAAACTTCCAAACTCCATGCAGCTATTAGGAATTTCTTAAGAAAATCCCAAAAACACTTTTTGGCCCGATCCGGGATTTGAAGCCAAGACCTCTCCATGTTATATTTTAATGATGTTAATGGTTTAGCAGTGAATATGTAACATAATAAGAGAAAGACAGAGAGAGAGATGCTTTTCAATTGATCATAGAACTGGAAAGCAGCTCTGTCTCTGAGAAGCAAACTTACAAGTCTTTTAATCTTTTAGTAGTGGGCACGCTGTCGATATCCATTCTTATTTTATACTCCACATTAGTAAAGGAATCGTCTTGTTCTTCAGAGTTTAAGAACACTACACCTAAAAAAGAAAAAAATACAATTTGTGGCGACATCTGGTGATGTTAAATTAAACTACATAAGTACGTAATTTTAAGAGACTAAGAACTTAGGTGTCCCTTATAGGTTATCTATCATTAAGGATTACTTAACTCTCTCTAATGGCACCTTTTTGAAATGGCGAAAGTGGCGAGGAGTATCGTTAGCTAATTACAAAGGATATAGTAATATGATGTGATAATAGTATATTGTTTGTGTCCTACTCCGAAGAGAAGGTCACAAACCATACCACTGGAAACAGTGCTGCCGGCACTGCAAAGTGAAGGACACAAACCATATACACACATACACAAGTAGACTAAAAAAGCTGCTGATAATTTATGACGTAGGATCGTGCCGGTGTCTGAATCGCGTAATTAAAGTTTTCGTCTTGATCAACATGTAGGCAATACAAAAATCGCTACGAAGATCTCGACGAAAGTGATGCTCTTGGGTTTTGTTTTTTCTTTCTATTAAAGACAACCCTCGAATTAGGAATAAACATCCTATTTCGCAGGAGACTTTACAAAGATACATGAAACGGACACAAAGAACACCCAGATTCAGAACAACAATTTCCGGATCATACAAAGTGTTGTTTGATGTGGGATTTAAACCCATAACACTTGGCACAGTAGAAAGAGGCGTGGCCGTTAAACTATAAGGCCAACCGTGCAGTCGAAAAGATTTTAAAACTACTCATGAAACCTGTCTCTATAATCTCCTTATTACTTACCTGCTGTGAACTCATTGACTGTACTGAGGACAGCTGCTTGATGTGTTAGCTCATATTCGTTAGGAATGGCCTGGATTCTATTCAGGTTGATGCAGTTCAGTATATCTGAGGCTTTTGATAGCAACGTGCCAATACCCTGAAATATTTAAATAATGAGGTGATTTATTTCACGGGAATCTCTGCAGACATCCATAGATGACTAGGGTGAAGGACTGGTTTCTGATCAGAGTTAGCACCACTCATCATCATGTTGATAACATATATGACAAAACTGTCGATGATAGGGGCAGACAGTTTTGTCGAGCTCAAATTTTTTTAGTAAAATAAAATTTTATTTTACTAGCTTTCACCCGCGGCTCCGCCCGCGTCTATGTAAGTTATCGCGGTAAAAAGTAGCCTTTGTCCTTTCCCAAAGTTCCATCTATTTCTATACCAAAATTCATCAACATCAGTTCAGCGGTTTAGGCGTGAAAACGTAACAAACAGCCAGACAGCTACTTTGCATTTATAATATTATAGTAGTTGCTAGGTGAGTCTTAGCTAACCGCGGATAACACCGCGGAGTGAAGCTAGTCTTAAGAAAATTGGCCGAAGTTACTTCTTATGTCATCAGCTTTCTGCCAATGAAAGTTTCGTCAGTATTGTACGAGCTGTTCCAGAGATTACCCTGGCACAAACAGACAGACCTTTATTTAAATTGTTTTTATTTGTATAGAGAACTAGTCCTGTTTAGGAATAAGAGTTCTTATGACTGTAAACAGAAAAGCTAGTATAATATTCAGTTTCCCTGCATTTCATTTAATTTATTTGATACTAGCTTTCCGCCCGCGGCTTCGCCCGCGTGGAATTCGGTTATATCGAGCTAAATGGTACCCCCCCCCCCCTTTCCCCGTGCACGCTTTTTTTGTCTTTGTCTTAAAAAATTGAACAATCTTACATGGTTTTATGTTTGACAATAAGGAACTTCCATACAATCTTTCGTCCCCTATTTCAACCCCTTCTACCCTTATTTTCGCGATAAAAAGTATCCTATGTCCTTTCCCAAGTTCAGTTCTATCTTCATACCAAATTTCATCAAAATCGGTTCAGTAGTTTAGGCGTAAAAGCGTGACAGACAGACAGAGTTACTTTCGCATTTATAACAATAGTAGGATTTAATTCCCTGTATTTGCAACGATGTTCATAATGAAAAAACTGAATTCTAATACAATTATTATTTCTTTCAAAGAAATGATCCTCACCTCAACATCTCCAAATTCATCAAACAGTCCATCAACATTGAAGTCTTGTACATGGAAACCTTCCAAACTATCATCATCGACGATCAACGCCCTCACAGAACTGAACTGGGGGCTTGTCATCACATTGCGTAGAACATCAACCCCGTCACGGTGTGATAGCATTTTGTTCACTGCTGGGAATGATTTTGCGAAGGAGTGGACAAGGTTTACCATTTTGATCATTGATGCGAATGTAGAGTTGGCCTGGAAGGTGAAGAATAAAATATTATTCTGCCTTTTTCTTTACCATTTTTCTTTGAAGCTGTGTTCAATGTGTGTGTGAATGTTGCTATCACATTAGTGAAGGTATGAAGGTTCGTATGTTAGTTAAAATTTTGTTACGTTTTAGTGACAAATTATATGTTATATGTTGCACACCCACAGGGTTAGGTGGTATACAGAAGCCTTTTTTTTTTAACGTGTGGAAATCCCCAGGGAACGTCACCCCGTAGGGGGTTACGGCGGGGTGGTGTGTCGGACTCGAACCGACTAAAACCACACGGTGTGACCCTCTCTGCGCCTGTATATTGGAAGGAGTCCAGGGACGGGATTTCCTTCTGGACTCCTCGACTCGAAACCCGTCCCGCCCATCCGCGGCCACTCTCAGGGCGGCATGAGACGCAGGTATGCGCGCCTACGCCGCCCCGGGCGCCGGCGGCGGATCGGGTCCGATTGGATTGCATCCTCCCGGGCCTTCTCCGCCACCTCCTTATGCAAGATTACGTCCTCGCAGAAGGTTGCGACCGCGGTAAAACAACTGTCGCTGCCAGCCGGTATACAGAAGCCTAAACTAAGATCTTTCTATAATTTGTATTACGCAAATAAAAAAATTTGAATTTGAATGACTATACATAGTAAATCATTCATCAACATCATTTTTTTATATAATCATCATCATCAGCCTATCGCAGTGCACTGCTGAACATAGTCATCCTTCTGCAGTCTACATAGACCTCTCTAATTGCACGCTAATTAGTGCGATCCACGGCTACTCGCATCCAGTTCCTGTCAGCCGTCTTGCGCAAATCATCACCTTGCCGGTGGACGTCCTACACAACAAATATTGATATTTTTTTTATATTTTAGCTGTCAAAATGAATCAACTCTGCCTGATGGAAAGCATAAGTAGAATCTAAAACTGTGGAGAACGCAGTATTCATCATAGTATGGTCTTCTAGTGAGATGCTAGAGATTTATACCTTTTCCATGATTCTATTGACAGTTGGGTTGGGGGGTGTGTATAGGATCTTGCCCATGATGAGCGGCTTGATGAAGCTCCATACGATCTTCCCACCTTGCACGTTCACGATATCCTCGTACAAGGAGCGGCAGTAATCATCTGCAGACAAATAAGTTAATAAATATTTCGGACGTCTTACACAACGTCATCTAGTCCCAAACTAAGCAGAGCTTATACTATGGGTACTATACAACTGATATAAATACATAAACATACTTGTTTTGGTAAATAAATACATATTATACATGAAAAATGCTTAAACATATATTTTTATAAGAAGAATCAAACAAACATCTAGCACACAACGCCAACTAGTTTCAAATTGATTGAACAAGATTTGAACCCGAGATCTTGAGATTTTGAGCACAGCAGTCGCTTACTACCATTGCGCCTACAAGGCAGTCAAACTAGGCCGATGTTCACGCGTATAACCAACCCCGTAAACACCACGTAAATCTTTTAACCAATCAGACCAACAGGGGATGACGTGATACAGCGTCGTTCCCATTGGTCGAATTAATGTTCCCTACCTCCCTACTTTCCTCGAATAATGTACAATTAATTTATTCGCAATACAGACTTCATCTTACCTTTCTACTGAACACTTGTTTTATTAATCACCTAAAAACGCAAACCTAAGTTCAGCACACGGGCTACCAAGAACCCAATAAACTAAATTCAAGTGCCGACACAAGCCGGTACAGCCGACTTCGTACAATGGTAACTGGACTACTGATATAAATACATATAATTCTGCTACAGAGTTATTTGTTTGTAATAATCTCTAACAATTAATAAATTATAGATTAGTCATTAATATAACTGCTGCTTAAATCGTATTGGTATTTGCTTTTGAATTGGATATTCTTCACTATTTAATTGGTTTTAATTTTCTTCTAAATAAATTTTTTAAATAAAAATATCCTAACTCACTGCTAATGACATGAAATATCTACCAGTGAAAGTCCCGTGAAATTTGGTCTAGCCATATCAGAGATTACCCGGAGCAAACAGACGGTGAAAAAATTCAAATAAAGTCACAAAAATACTGCTTTTACGAGTATTTCCATACGTATTCAGTCGATAGCTGTTAAATTGAAATTTCTAACAGACATTTCATTTTAACATTACGATAAACGACAATACACTAGTGACGAGGGATCAAAAAGTGAGGGATCGAAGGCGAAAAGTGGGCGTTAAAAATGCCTCTGTTTAACCCTCTGGGAAAACAGGCATGATTTTATGTATGTTAATATACTTACTTGGTAACGCATCGAGTTGGGCCTGGTCAGGTTTAGTCGACAGGTCCACAGTAGCCACTATTTGCTTGTAGAACTTGTTCGCATTCACAGTGAAAGGCTTCCCGCAGAAAGAATTACCAGCACTTGATAGAAATTCTTCAGCTGGAAAAGAAAGTATATAAATAAATATTTTAAATATTACGGATATCTTATACACAACGTCTAGTCCCAAACTAAGCAAAGCTTGTATTGTGGGCACTACACAACTGATATAAATATCATCACAATGGGAGGATCCTCCGACCAGGCGAGGTGATCGTGCCTAGCGGGCTACTGTCCAACCGTTAATGTTAGGATGTTATATACATGCTAATCGGCGCGAGAATGTCAGTTTCGTGATTCAGGATTAGTAGTTACTCCCTATAGATCGTTGTGTTTTCTTCGTAGTTCAGTGTTTCTTCGGTAGATGGCGCTGTTGTATGTTTTACGTCGTGCTGTATGTGGAAGTCGCGACAAATACATAAATAAAACGAAAATAATTTGCAACTTGTATACGGGGGCAGGTCGTGTCGGATAGCCGGTTCATCGGATTCTGATAGTGAAAAAACAGAGAGTGCACGACCTATGTTGGTGCACAAATGTGTGAACTATAATATCTCCTGCATGGTTGGCTGGTCTCAGTCGAGACTGGTCACCTTGGCCGAAATCTGCTAGAAGTACATCATTATACTTACACGAGAATAAGTTCCCGATAGAACTGAAATCCTTGAAGCTCTTGAACATAGGTTCATCAGCGAACAGCTGAGACACATAGCCAATGTTGTCCTGCATTGCTGGCATCAGCGCCACCATCTGGGAAGACTTGGACAGGACGGCAGAACCTTCATCTTCCGTTAGGTTTGACGCGTCATATAACTTTTTAAGAAGAGTGGTTTTCATCTGAAAAACCATTATTATTTTTATAATAAAAATTGGATTTAATATGCAACGCAAATTATACAGACGGTCACCCATCTAGGTACTAACCGCACCCTAGTTGCTTACCCGCCGGTAAATATTTATTCATCTATAATTTAATACAATTTCTTTACTTACGAAATCCATCATAGGTTTAAAGTTAAGATTCTTGAAGAGTACTGGCAATATCTGTTTGACAGTTTCGTCTGGCAGGCCACAGAACTGGTCAACAACTGCTGCCAGGACGTCCTCAGCGGTCACCACGTCTAGGTTTGAAGGCTTCAATACCTTCGACATGGCGTCGATCTGACACATGTACGTCGATAGGTGTATATGATCTTGTTTTGAAGTTAGGAGCTGGTGAAAAAGTAACAGATAATTATTATAAATAAACGTGATACACTATTAAGATGTTGTTATTCAATTTTTGTTTTATGACGTGACAACGTCTTATAATTCGATGGAGCCGGCTGCACGCATGAAAAATCATGACTCATGCGGCGTTACGTTCGTCGTTACGTCGCTCTGAGGTGTCCCATTTAAGGCTTGAAGTGCAAGTGAGAGCGCGGAACGAGCGTCAAAGAGGCACAATCGGCCTCCACGTTCAGCAGCGTTCGACAACTGTCTCTCTCATGACGTTGCTACGTTAAACTATTGTCAGTAAACCGACTTTACAGATTTTTTCGGTAAACGGGACTTATTCGCGATAAAATTAAAAAGGTTATGATACCTTCTACTTTCCGACGTTTCGAACGGGTTATACCGCTCGTGGTCACCGTTCGACACGTCGGAAAGTAGAAGGTATCGTAACCTAACCATCACAATACTTTCTTTTGTAAATACATACATATGAAACATAGAAAACATCCAAACTCCAAAACAAATATTTGCGGTTCATACAAACATTTAGTCCGACCTGGGAATTGAACCCGAGACCTCAAACAGCAGTCGCATACGCTACCATTGCGCCACCTAGATTTTTATCTTGCTATTTACTTTAATGTTACTTTAACTTTACAGCTGTGATATGCATATTTTCAACTTTACCGGTTTTAGGTGAAGATATCCTGCATGTATCCTGGGCGCTGCTATAGACCAGAAATTGGTGTTGTTGATGCCCAGAGCCGACAGTCCTGACTCGATATTGTCAGGATTCAAGAACAGACTCTTCACCTCAACTAGGAGCAAAGCAAAACATTCTTAGATTATTATTATTCATGAGACATATCAACAAAAAGTTCAGCTAATACGCTAAGAAAAGTTCAAGTCGCGGCCCGCGGTATATTCTTCTTTACAACCTAGGAAAAGCCGTGTGTCTAAGCTAGTCTAGAAAAAGTAGCCCGAATTTCTGCATAAATGATTAACTATTTGCCAGTGAAAAAGTTGTCAAAATCAGTTTAGGGATTCCAGAATTTATCCAGAATAAACAGACAGACAGACCAAAATTTGCATAGATATATATTGACATTAAATTCCTTATATCTGAGTTATCTCCATGCAAAGGTTGTCTTCTAGAAATCTCTTTTTAAGGTAAAATCGTTTTACCTAGTATATTCATGCTACACTAAACATTGTTTAGTGAATCTAACAATAATATCAATCATCATCATCAATTCGGAGTAGTAGAGCCACGCTGACTTAAGCACTCGCGGGTCGGCTCGATCGAGGCGGTACTACCCTCACACCGAAGAACAACCCTATATTAGATAGTCTAGGTCTAGAGCCTGAGAAAGGACATACCTAAGCTACTTTTTACTGCGAAAATAATTGACATACACGCGGGCGAACTAGTATCTTCTAAAATTTAGAAATTGCACTTACTTTTCAAATTAATTTTATCCAAAAGGTAGTATTTGAATTGCCTCAACACATTGAGGCCAGCTGACAAAGCCTGGAGGTCCTTATCCAAAGGTGTTGTCTGCAGTACTGGCTGCATTTCAGTTATTAGGCCCTGCAAACTGAAGAACACAAAGGGTTAAGAATATGTATTATTTTAGACTCCTCAACATATCGACACAAATGAAAATTTTGTTGATGAATGACGAAAGGAATTCCATATCTTTATGCTTTTCGCTTCAATTTTGTCATCTATGGTTACTATAATGTCTTGCAACTCATTCGGCTGATTTTGGAAATCGACCTTGTTCAAGAGTTCTAGACTTGACAATCAATTCTCCCAGATGCATACGGCATCCGTTCTCTTTAAATACTAATAAAGAGCTAATCAGATAACTTTGAAAAAATTCTAAAAATCGTATTGGAACCGTAACTATGCCATAAAAATTAAATTATAAAGACTTTCTATCCATATCTAAAATTATGGATTTCTGGAAAATTATTTAATGCAGTTATCCAGAAACAATCCAGAAACTGTACAACTTTCTATAATCTATGACATAGGATATGGATATTAAATAGGATGTGCACACAAACATACCTGTATCCAATACTGTCCAAGATATCATCTTGGATAAGCAACAGACCAGTATCCAATAAAGCATCTATCCTTCCGTCGCGGAGTCCAGCCACATCCAACTTACTTGCCACACCTAACAATCTCGCCCCATGGGAGATCAAACCTTCGATGCGTTGGATGATTTTTGATACGAATTTGAAGCGCCAAAATTCTTCTTGTTGAAATTTAGGAAGCTTAAAACGATAATTGTGAATATTTATTCATCAACAGCCCATAATGATTTATTGCTGGATATAGACTTAACTTAGAAAAGAGACCAAAACGGGTTGGTGTAAGGTTTGTTTAATTTTTTCTTTCTCCTTACAGTAATGCAGTTTGCTCCCTTTTTCGCCTGTTTCGATGCCCACGGAATAAATGGAATTGATAATACTTCGTATATTTGTCCGTATCCATTTTTTCTTGGTATTTTTATAAGCAGACGGGTCATCTAATGATTCAGCAACTCAAGTGTCCTAAGTACATTATCATATTCCCTCGAGAATTAATATGAAGAGTTGAGTTTTTTGTATTTACTAAGCCTACTAAAGCGACTCTACTCTGTCTGTTAAAAAGCATGATCAGAATCCACGAGCAGTAATCACCATCTTCATTGTGAGTGTAGATAATGCAGCATGGTGACCCACACGACACCAACGAAAAATTACAGCACGAATCCTGTCATATTACGTTGTGTGAGGGTAGTAGCGCCCCTGCGCTGGGAGGAGTCCAGAAGGAGATCTGACCCTGGACTTCTCCTCCTCCTCATCAGAGAAGCGCGGAGAGGGCATACTGTGTGGTTTTTAGTCGGTTGAAGTCCGACACACCACCCCGTCGTAACCCCCGGTGGGGTGACGGTCCATGATGATTTTCCACACATTAAAAAAAAGAAGTAAAAAGGTAGTAGCGCCCCGGTCAAGCCGGCTGAAGTCAATGTTGATGATGATTGGTCTTATTGTTTTACATTCACTACTTACCATCTTCTCTATTTTAGTGTTGTTAAGATATTCCTTGAGTATAGATGCAATTTCACTGCAGTTATTTTTGTCACAAATTATGTTCCAATTCCCTCTTGGAAGTTTAGTTTGAGTTAAGAAGTCGGGTGAGCTTCGAATCTGAAAATTATTAAATGAGATATGTTGAGAATTAAGAGCTGCTATGGGCCAAGTTGCAAACGCCTATCGTTTTCTATTATATTCTCTTGTTTCAGTAGCTAATACTGAAACAAGAGAATAGAGAAGAATATAGAATAGAAAACTATAAATGTGTTACAACTGGGCTAGGGGGGAAGGAAAGAAACTGCTAATTAAAATAATAATAAAACACACTTACATTACGCAAATTAATTTTTGAATCTTCAATATCATTCGCCACATCGTAATCCAAAATTGAGACCAAGTCCTCGTGCAAACCATTTTTATCTGTTAGATAGTCTACCAGAGATTTCTCTACATCAAGATGAGGAGCTATTTCATCGTTTATCTTCTTTAGATATGGTAGGTCTCTGACTCCTTCTACTTCGTGTATGTGAGGCAGTTCTGCTCTTAAGAGCTTACCTGTTTGCGCCAGGACTGACGCGAAACTGAAAATCAAATAGTTTTTTTAATAGTGAATTCGACTCCAACGTCACAGGTCAGTGGTTCGTTAGCCGGTTCGTGCTAATAAATATTAGAATGTTTAAAATACATATATGTGTATAATATAGCATAACAATTATTCATTTATTTAAAACATTATAGAGTCTTTACAGAAGCATTGTTCCAAAACGACATTGTAAGTAAAATGGTTACAATAACTTCATAACATATTGTAATATTGGCTATAATATAGTTTTGGACAACTCGTCTGAAGTTCCTGAGGTTACAGTTATAAATATCCACTTGTTTTGAAATACCATTAATAAGCTTTATGGCGCGTGATATAGGAGCATACGATGACATGTAAGAATTCACAAAAAGTATATCTAATTTTCTTTATCGGTATTCCAGAACTTTCTTAAGTTGAAACAACATTGTGTAATATGTGGCAGAATCAAAAGAAATCGTGTAACTCTCTTTTATTACATATCTGAGCCTGGTAAAATGACTGCACTCTGCCTGATGGAAAGCATGAGTAGAATCCAAGAATAGTGGTCGCCGTACCCATTGCGAATGCAATGTAACAATCATCATCATCATCAACAGCCTTCAACAGTCCACTGCTGGACCTGGCCTGGCCTCTCCTTAGAAAGGAGGTTTTGGCCTACTGTAACAATACAGCATGGCAACTCACATAACACCCAAATAATAATAATATGGCGGCCTAGTGAGATGCTTCTGCATGATTAAGCCCAGGGCCGGATTTAAAGGTGTGAAGGCCTCGGGGCAACAAAGTAGCGGAGGCCCCTTGGTCCCAAATTATATTATTAAAAAAAAAAAAAAATCCAATCTATTTTTCCGACTTATAATTTATTGTGAAACCAACTATTTTATTATTTAACGAACATATAAATATAATCGGAAACAAGAATTAACTAAAATTAAATTTTAGCGTTAACGAACGGAACTTTTCGAGCTTTTTTCGCCAAAAGGAAAAGTTGTTTACTAGTGTTTACTAGTCTGAATTTGAAAAAAATTTTTCCGAAGTCTCTATTGTGGGGGCCCCGGGGCTGTTGTCCTGGTTGCCCTCCCCTAAATCCGGTCCTGACTAAGCCTCCGACCTCGCACGCACCAACAAAACGCAACAGCAAGAACGCTGTCGATTTAGGTTGGTCTTTTGTGCAAGGGTAGTACTGGTTGAGTCTACCCGTACGAGCTGAAATCAGCATGGCTCTACTACCTACATGTCCAATGTCCATCTTTAATTATAAAGTAGTATTACTGGGATCTAAGCAAAGTTGTCAAAAGTGATGTGGGTGTTATGTGCATGCATTTACGGATACTAGTGAAAAATCACAAATATGTACATAAGTAATACTTACAGAGTGGCATTGCCAATTTCGTTTCTGGAAATATTTCTTGTCAAACATTCAGTCAGTTTCGTGGTGTTGGCTGCGATGTCTTCTAGAAGGTACAGCTTCACGAGGCCCAGAAATTCTCCCATGGATTTGTTCATTTCATACTTTGTGTAGTTACGGGTCGATATTAACTGGGAAAAGAATATTTAATTTATTTCAATTTCACAAATAATTCTTACTAATATCAGGGGGGTGTCACTCCGCCGTGATGGAGGCCGGAGGCTGCCTTCTGGACAATGTGAAGGCCGGGGCAATACGTCTCGGTCCTAGAGGACAAGGGGCAGCGGTTGTCAGCTGCCCTATTGCGGCAGCCCAAAAGGTTGTTGACGAAGGTACGCTACTGGTTGGAGGTTTTCTGAGGGCGCAGGCACGACTCCTGCAGGCCCGACCGGCAAGGTGCTTCCGGTGTCTGTCGGTGGGACACGTGGGGGTCCAGTGTACAGCGGAGATCACCGTAGGAGACCTCTGCTTCCGCTGTAGCCAGCCTGGTCACAAGGCAGGTGGTTGCAATGCTCCGCTGCGCTGCTTTAGGTGCGCAGCGGAGGGCAAGCCTGCCGACCACCGGGTTGGCGGTAAGACCTGTGCCGGAACGAAACCGAAGCCGGGGGGTCGGTCTGCAACCTTTAAGCCGGTGACGGAGGATGTCGCTGGAGAACGGCAAGGTTTGCGGAGGGATGTGGAGATGGAAATCCAATAATGGATTCATATTTCCGCATCCTCCAGGCAAACGTGGGCCACGGTGCCGCCGCTCAGGATCTTCTGCTCCAGAGCATGGCACAGTGGTCCATTAACATTGCCGCTGTCGCCGAGCCATACACCCATCGGTTTCTCGGGGCTGCCTGGGAGACCGACTTGGATGGCTCGGCGGCATTGGTACATGGCACCGCCGCCGGCACCCCTCCTTTTGCCGTAGTAGCAAGGGAACGTGGTTGCATAGCGGCGGTGGTTGGGGATATAGCGGTCGTGGCTGCTTATTTCACGCCAAACCGAGATATAACTGAGTATGAGCAATGGCTCGCTCAGTTGGCCGTCGTCGTTGATGCCTGTCGCCCCCACCCGGTTCTTGTGCTCGGGGATTTCAACGCCTGGTCAGAGGCTTGGGGTTCCCGGCACACGAACCCGCGGGGCAGCGCTCTGGAGAACTGGGCCGAAAGGCTCGGCCTAGTTGTCCTCAATCAGGGGGCCGTGCCCACGTTCGTGACGGCGAGGGGCAGTTCAATCGTGGACATTTCGTTCGCGTGCTCTTCGCTGGCACGCCGTGTTCATGGCTGGCGCGTCGTTGTGGGGGAGGAGACAGGTTCGGATCACCGATACATTCGGTTTGAAGTCTCCGCCTCCACAGGGGACGCGCCCGCTATACCGGTACCACCTGAGCCGCGTTGGGCACTCAGGCGCCTAGATCGGGAGCTCCTCCTGGAAGCTGCCATCGTACAGGCCTGGGCTCCTGCGCCATACAGGCCTGTTGATGTGGATGTCGAGGCAGAATGGTTCCAGGAGGCCATGACCCGCGTCTGCGATGCGGCGATGCCTAGGGTTCAGCCCAATACTGCAAGGCGCCGAGTCTACTGGTGGTCGCCCGAGATCGCAAGGCTGAGGCAAGCCTGCGTCACCGCGCGCCGTCAGTGGTCCAGGTTCCGCAGAAGGCGTCGCCGCCCCGAAGATGCGGTTGCCCGAGAGGCGGAGCTGTTAGTGGAATACAGGGACGCCAAGAGAACTCTTCAGACAGCGATAAAGCGGGCCAAGAGTGAGGCCCGCCGTGAATTGCTGGAGACACTGGAGCGGGATCCATGGGGGCGCCCTTACCGCATGGTTAGGGGCAAGATGCGCCCATGGGCTCCACCGCTGACCCGGTGTCTTCAGCCAGAACTGCTGGAGAGGGTGGTTGGCTCCCTGTTTCCATCGCGAGTGGTGGAGCACAGTCCGCCACAAATGGCTCCGCCTATGATGCCTGTGCCTAACGTGGATGACGACGACGTGCCTGAGGTCACTCGGGCAGAACTAGCGCTGGCGGTGAAACGGTTGAAAGCCAAAAACACCGCCCCAGGACCCGATGGCATTCCAGGACGAGCGTGGGTCCTGGCTCTAGATGACGAGGCGCCGGCTCTCGAGCCCCGACTGAGAGGGCTTTTCAGCGCATGCTTCGAGCAGGGCCAGTTTCCGAAATTGTGGAAGACGGGGAAACTGGTTCTCATCCGAAAGGAGGGGCGCCCGGCGGATTCACCATCTGCCTACCGGCCTGTAGTGTTGCTTGACGAGGTGTGCAAACTCTTTGAAAGAGTGATTGCACATCGCCTCGTCAAGCACCTGTACAGGGTGGGTCCGGATCTGGCGGAGAACCAATATGGCTTCCGCCAGGGGCGCTCCACCGTGGATGCGATCATGCGCGTGAGGGCCCTGGCGGAGGAAGCAGTTTCCCGGGGAGAAGTGGTGTTGGCGGTGTCTTTGGACATCGCCAACGCGTTCAACACTTTACCCTGGGGTTGCATCAGGGAGGCACTGAAATATCACCGAGTGCCTCTCTACCTCCGCCGCATAGTTGGGGCGTATCTCTCGGAGAGAGCCGTCATCTACCCAAGTAGGACCGGTCTCGGTCGGCGTGAAATGTCGTGCGGTGTTCCGCAGGGGTCAGTCTTAGGGCCGCTCCTGTGGAACATTGGTTACGACTGGGTGCTTCGCGGTGAATTCTTAGACGGTGTCACCGTCACCTGTTATGCGGATGACACGCTTGTAACGGCGTGTGGTAGAACGCACCGCGAGGCAACCCTGAGGGCCACGGCCGGGGTTGCCCAAGTCGTTGAGCGAATCCGGCGGCTGGGTCTTGAGGTGGCATTGCACAAATCCGAGGCCTTATTCTTCCACGGGCCTCGGAATAAGCCACCTGATGGACTCAGCCTCATAGTGGGAGGCATTCGCATCGGCATCGAGCCCTCTATGCGATATTTAGGGCTCGTACTCAATGGCCGATGGGACTTCGGATTTCACTTCCGAAGTCTGGTCCCAAAGTTGGTGGGCGAAGCGCGAGCATTAGCACGGTTGTTGCCCAACATGAGGGGGCCCGATGACTCCTGCAGGAGACTCTACGCGGGAGTTGTGCGGTCCATGGCCCTTTATGGGGCCCCAGTATGGGCGGAGGTCCTGAAGGCCAGTAATGTCGCGCTATTGCGACGACCGCAGCGAGTACTGGCCGTCAGGATCATAAGGGGGTACCGCACGGTCTCCTTTGAAGCGGCGAGTCTCTTGGCCGGAACTCCACCATGGGACCTGGAGGCGAGAGCCCTTGCAGCACTTTACCAGTGGCGCAAGGAGGCGCGGGAGCTGGGACAGAGCCCTGAGATTCGAGAAATCGAAGCGCAGAAATCCCAGCTCCGCCAGGCCCTTGTGGAGGAGTGGAGGGAACGACTTGGGCAACCGAGCGCTGGGCACGCCGTCATTGCGGCGGTAAGACCCGTTATGGAGGATTGGCTCGAGAGGCGTCACGGGAGCCTCTCATATCGGCTGACGCAGGTGATCACTGGAAAAGGATGTTTCGGTGATCACTTGTGTCTGATTCGTAAGGAGCCAACGCCTGGGTGCCACCACTGCGATGGCCAGACTGCGGACACGGCGCTCCACACGTTGGCAGAATGTCCGGCGTGGGGGGAGCCGAGGCGTGATCTCGTGGCCGCCATCGGAGTGGGGATCCTCTCGCTCAGTAACATGGTTGCGGCCATGTTACGGAGCGAGAGAGCGTGGAACTCCGCCGTCTCTTTCTGCGAGCAAGTTATGCTTGCGAAGGAGATGGCGGAGCGGGACCGGGAGAGGTTTAGAACTCTTCCGGCCCGCCAGGCCCGGGAGCGGGCCAGGTACCGCAGGCGACTCAGGCGCCGGAGATCGCAAGATCTCCGTCCTCCATAAGCGCAGGCCTGGGGGTGACAGGTGAGGCCATCTGTCACCCTAGCAGAAGCAGGCCGGGGTGGCAACGCGAGCGCTACAACACGCGCACGCTTCGTATTTGGCGGAAGGGGAGCATCGGAGTTCTCACACGGTAGGGGGCCGCCTGCAAGCCACAGATGGCCCGAGGTGCGTCGGGGTTCCAGGGACTTCCTTTCGAGGGTATACCTGGTTCCTCGACTCATAGTACCCGAGACGACGTGCGGTTTTAGTCGGTTCGGGTCCGACATAGTCACCAACTGGTGGCATCCGTGGGGATCTCCGCACGAAAAAAAAAAAAAAAAAAAAAAAAAGGGGGGTGTCACTCCGCAGTTTAAGTATAGTCGGCCGTCTGCCTGCCCGGACGAGCATACCGGTCGACTAGACGTCGTCAGAACAGGTAAGAGTTACACGATAGAAAGAGACGCAACGGTAGGTAAATATAATTGTAGTTGATTCAGCGCTGTGCGATCTGAATTGAACATAATCTTTTGACGCCTAGGGCCCCGATTTCTTTAATTTACTTTTCGGAGTGAGTCTTCTGTATGAGTACTATTATGTATTCTGTGCTAATATTATAAACGCGAAAGTAACTCTGAATGTCTGTCTGTCGCGCTTTCACGCCAAAACTACTGAACGTAAAATTTGGTACACAGATAGTCTAGAAATATAATAATATATTATAATAATATATAATAAAAAAATGTGTGCCGTCACGGGACGCCTGGCAGATGTGAAACATCGCCATTATTTTGTAAAAGTAATATGCAGAAAAGAACATATTGTAATAGGAACTAAATATGTCATAATGATAAAATAAAATATTACTAATTATTCAAATAGTAGTCTATATGCAGTAGTGTGTACGGTGTGGCGACGCGTCGCCACACCGTACACACTACTGCATATAGACTGTATACAGGGTGAATTTTTGAGACGGGACAGTAAGGGTAGGTACCTTAACCACTATAGCTAGAGGAAAACGCTTTTAGAAGACTATCCATAATTTTTTAAAATATTCTGAATGGCATTTACAGATTTTGGTAAAAATGTACAGCCAGCAATAAAATTTACATTTTAAACAAAAACTTTTTTTGATGCCAACCGATCCTGTTTCTTATAAGGATCAAAAGTCTCTACTGGACCGACTGAGATTTGAGTACTAGAAATGTCAGAAATCGCAAAAAACTTTTCCCATACATTTGTACGGAAATAAGTCGGTACGGTAATAATTTTAATATGTATTTTAGACACAGATAAGCATAGCTTACATTTAGATGATCTACGAAATAAATTGCTCAAAATGACCGCCGTTTTAACGAATTCATAAGTACACTCGCTTTTGTACTGAGCTAGTAGCAGCCGATAATTTTCTTGGACAGATATCATTTAAAATCCTTGTTAATGCATCATTGCAAATATTGCAATGCATTTGTATTAAGCGTATTTTGTAAATACACACATCAAAAGTGTCTAGGGATCAACATATATTTTTGCAATAACTTTTCTCCTGATTGATATTAATTAAAAATTTCTTTAAGGATTCATCAAATAAAGTGTTTTCGTTTGTCACAGTAACGATAAACCAAGTCACCTTTGCATTAGTAAAGAAATTTGCCATTTTCCTAATAAAGGGATTTTTGACATTTGAACCACTAACATTAAAGTTCGAAAAAAAGACTGAAATAACAGTTTTCTTTAAAATTTTATTAGGTAACTTAAACAATTAATAATCCGTGTTTCTACCGCGAACACTAACAACACAAGAACATCGGTTTGGCATACTCAAAATGAGTTCATCCAAATCACGCTGTGGAATGGCCGCCCATGTTCGTTGCAACAACAAAAAAAGGTCTTCTTGCGACTGGATACCCTCCATATTCGGCAGAGCTCTTCTCTGTAGCATATCCCATGCATGCTCAATCGGGTTCAAGTCTGGCGACTGAGCAGGCCAGGGCAGGACATTGATGTTAGCTGCGGCGAGAGTCTGTCTTACAACTCTTGCGGTGTGCGGTCGTGCATTATCATGCATTAACTGAAATAAGGGACCGATTTGCACTTGTAGAGGAACGATGACGTCTGATACAATCGTCTCAGCATAAATTTGAGCGTTGAGGTTGCCTCTGATCCAAATCAACTCAGTTCTTCCGCCGATCCAAATACCCGCCCATACCATGATGGTTCCACCACTATAAGGATGGACTTCCTGGCAGGATTTTAATCGCTGTTGGCGTCCAGGGGTTCTCCAGTGTCGTATACGTCTTGTATCCGGTCTCATACCAAAACGAGACTCATCAGAAAAGCACACGAAACGCCATTGTTCTTCTGCCCAATTTCTGTGTTCAAGAGCCCATTGATATCGAATCCTACGATTGTGCATTGCTATAGGTGGTACCCGTAGCGGTCTTCGGGAATGAAGGTTCACTTCATGCAAGCGGTTTCTGACTGTTTGGTCGCTAATTAAGTTCCCTGAAGAGTGATGAAGCCTCACGGCTAACATCATGGCGGTTATTGTTGGAGCTCTTCGAGTTAAGATTTGAATGTATCGGTCTTGTCTCCGTGTGGTGCAGCGATACCGTCCTCCATGGCGCTCAGCCACGGTACCAGTGCTTCGGTAACGTGTCCAAAGTCGACTGATAACACTCTGACTTGTATTCAGAGCTAAAGCCACAGTACGTTGCCGGGAACCAGCTTCTATCATTCCCACGGCTCTGAGCATTTCTTCCCTGCTTAAATGACGTCGCCGCTCCATAATAACGTTGGTTTTAATCAGTAGTAGGGAAACAGTAGCACTAATAATTTCTTCAATGCGTTGTATGTTTTTATAGGGAAAATATTGGCAGCTGATTTTCATCTTTTACTCGAATTTGATTGACAGTTCCTGATTCAAATTATGAAATGCACCAAAAAGGATCCATATAAATTTATAAAATCATAAATTTATTACAAAGCCACATCTCAATCTCAAGAAATCCGCATAAAAATGCTTGATCCCTAGACACTTTTGATGTGTGTAATAGGAACACGGAATCTGCATTGGTGTGGTACGCGAATAAGTATCTACTGCGACAAGTATCGAGTGGTAATGGTGGAATTTTATGAAGGTACTCATAATTCTGCCGTGTATAACGACGTTATTTTTGAAAATCTCCAAAACCAGTTAGATGAATGGCTCCTGTCAGAATTGCGAAAAGTTTAATTCCAGCAAGATAGCGCTCCACCACCCAACAGCCTCGTATTCCAGTTTGAATAGGAAGTTCGGGTCACAATGGATAGGTACACATGGTCCAACCAAGTGGCCACTTCGTAGCCCCAATCTAACGCCTCTCCATATTTTTCGGTGGGGCTACCTAAAAACGAAATCTACAAAAAAAAATTACAACAGTATTCAGGAGTTGAACGATGCATTAACAAGGATTTTAAATGATATTTATCCAAGAAAATTATCGGCTGCTACTAGCTTAGTACAAAAATGAGTGAACTTATGTATTCGTGACAACGGCGGTCGTTTTGAGCAATTTATTTCGTAGATCATCTAAATGTAAGCTATGCTTATCTGTGTCTAAAATACATATTAAAATTATTACCGTACCGACTTATTTCCGTACAAATGTATGGGAAAAGTTTTTTGCGATTTCTGACATTTCTAGTACTCAAACCTCAGTCGGTCCAATAGAGACTTTTGATCCTTATAAGAAACAGGATCGATTGGCATCAAAAAAAGATTTTGTTTAAAATGACCATTTTCTTGCTGGCTGTACATTTTTTCCAAAATCTGCAAATGCAGTTCAGAATGTCTTAAAAAATTATGGATAGTCTTCTAAAAGCGTTTTCCTGTAACTATAACAGTTAAGGTACCTGCCCTTACTGTCCCGTCTCAAAAATTCACCCTGTATATATACCATCGTATAGTGTGGCGTGGCGACGCGTCTCCAGGCCAGAAATCTGTTTTACGTGCGGCTATAGATGTTTCACATCAATAATATATTGATAGCCTAAGAAAGGATATTTTTACCGCGATAACCGACATACAGGCGAGTGAAAGTTAGATGTTACAATTACATATATAAAAATGTATTTACATAAATAATAGGTACGTAAATATTTAATCTTGTTGTTACTTGAGTGTCTACTTCTAGTTTACTCTACTTCTATATTGTCCTCACATTTAATAAAATGCCTTAAACAATGTAACCAAAAATTGTAAAAACAATGTTGGAAAATAGTGTCCATGGAGTTTCTTGTCTGTTCTTCTCCATAAGATCTACGAATTGGAACAGACAATTAGCTTCACGACTGACTACTGACTGACTACTTGACGTTTCAAAAGTGCCGTTGTATGGTTTATTTGAAATAAATTGATTTGATTTGATTTCTACTATAATTATAAGAATGCTAAGCTCGCTTGCCCACTTTGTGAAAGGGAGTTTGCTGCGAAAATTCGGCTATATAAGCCATCTCCGCGAGAAACAGCGCCAAGCCCTATAAAGGGTCGAAGTGGTCGCCATGGCCAAAATCGGTCTGATTATAACCTAATAATAACAGAAAACGAAGTCGTTTTCTTTTAATATTTTAAGTTTTTTTAAATACTTTTATTAAGAATGTGAGTCTACTTTGTGTGTACTTTTTAAGCATGTGAGTCTACTTTGTGGTTTTCTATTTTCTTATTTATATTTTTTTAATTTTTTTAATTTAGATGGTACTAATTACCATTTTGTTAGCTGTGTTTACCTATAACTGAATGAGCACAGGGCATGTATTTTGTTTTTATATGCATATATGATGTGTGTATCATTTATTGGTGATCCGAAATATATAAAATAAAACAATATCAAAGTAAAAAATAATCTTCAGATTTCTAAACGGTTGACTACATACCTCTCTGAGAGCCATGTCCCAATGGAAGTCAGTCTTCAACGTATTATGTACATCATTAAGCGACATCCCCTGAAGACTACATAGGAGGTTATCATACTCTTGCTTTTTAAAGAGTTGTAAGTTGATTTGTTTCAGCCAGGTCGTCAGTTGAGAGCATATAGTACAGTGACTGAAATGTTCATAGAATACACTTTTAAATGAAATCGCCAGTATCTTTACATAGTATAAATTGAACTCGCTTCTGCTGTCTGCTTGCTTAGATCTTTTATAGTACTCAACGGATATTAATGCAGTTTTCAGTAATAGATAGAGTGATTCAAGAGGAAGGTTCATATGTCAAATAAATGCATATTTATAGTATAGGAAATCTAAGAATTTCAAATATTGTCGTGCGCGCCCGGGTCGGGTCGCTTCATTATTAATTGAAAAGATTTGACAATAGTCAAAAACTTTTCATTTTATCATCATCATCATCAATAGCTTCTAAGATTCCAGGAGGTTTTGGCCTACTGGATGGTATAGTTTGTTTCAAATGTTCGTTCTTTTTGAAGTGATATTGTCTTGCGTAATTTGTTTACCTAAAATGGTTTTAGTGAAATTTGGAAATGAAAGGTGGCGAAAGCAGGTTAATATATCGCAATTGATACATACTTTCCAGAGAGAAACAAAGTCGCAGCATCGACACCATTGCTTAACACTGCGAAACCCAACTTCGTCAATGATTGCTTCGACAGCAACCCAAGAGCTACATTCTTGAGATGCTGTAATTTCTCTTCCGTCACCCACCCTGGATACATGGGGACTTTGGGTCCTTCTTTAATGAGATCCAATCTTGATTCTACCATTGACACATTCGTGTTTAAAGTGTCATAGTCGATCTTCTTTGACAGTTTTAGTGAACTGTCGTAGCCCTGAAAATGACAAACTCTCAATAACAAATCGTCATTATGGATCATACGCAAGAACCTACTAAAGTGACTACACTCTGGCTGATGGAAATCATGAGTGGAATCCAAGAGTGTTGGTCACAATGCTTATTTTGAGTTCAGCAAGGTGACCCACACTATGAACACAGACGGAGTAGTAACTGACTAAAATATTTGTTTGTTGCATGTGGTTGACTTCTTTTTCTGTGTAATCTAAAATCATATTGTGTATCATATTGAATTGCTTTTATGTGTACCTCTTTGTTTGTTGATTTTTGTTTTTTTTTTTGTAATTTTATTTTGTTTTCTTTCTTGTATAACCATTAATTTAAAATAATTTCATTCGCAATTGTAAACACAAGGTACCTATATTTCTTTTAGGAACATTATGGTGTTTACCTGTTATTGTTTGTTACACTTGAATAAATTTTATGTACAACCATTTATTGTTCACTTAAGAGTGTAAACAGATGTTATTAAACCAAATAAATAAATGAATTACGATACTTTCTACTTTTCGACGATTAAACGGGCTATATAGCTCGTGGTCACGGGTTGACTGATTTAAACAATTTTATCTATGATAAGTCTCATTGTACAATAAAAACCATGAGAGGATGAAGTAAAAAAAACTGATTGTCAATCTTTGTTAATGGAGACGCCTTAGAAGAAGAACAGAAACTGATTGTGGAGACGCCTTGGAAAAAGAACAGAAACTGACAGAAGAATCTGAACGATTGGCCTAGTAGTTTAAGTGGTCGTCACGCCGCTTTCTACTGCGCCAAGTGTTGAGGTTTCAAGACCAACGTGGGATAACACTTCGCATGATTCACAAATTGTTCTTTGTGTTCATTTTATGCATGTTTGTAAAGTCCCCCGCGTTCCTTTTTAAATGGGAAGAGAATAAGAACTTACTTGTGAAGCAAACAACAAAGGCGGTAACTCCTTAAATAGTTCTGACTTTTCCTTGTTACAGATCTGATTCTTCATGTCCGTGAACATGCCGGTGGAGTCAGGCAAGTAGTCGGATAATACGATATTCGATTGACATAAGGAATCAGTATCGTTTACATTTATCTCCCGAAGTAAGCGGACTATCTAAAAAGAAAAAATATTGGTTAAGAGTACATAGGTTTTACTGTTTTTTTTTTATAAATATTTCGTTTATTCGACTCACAATGCCATCTAGTAACAAATTAAATAGAGCTTGTAGGGACTGCTATTTTTTTGTAAATATATACATATTATACATTGAAAATACCCAAACTTTGATAAAAACATTTGCAGATCATATAAACCTTTTAGTCCGACCCGGAAAATCAAACCCGAAGCACAGCAATCGTTACTTGTATTAAAACTTGCAGCCCAGCGTTGTCCGACTCAAGTGGTGATTACACAGTATTGAGTAGCTGACTTGGTGAATAATCCTGACTAGCCGTCAGACACTTACAGGCTAGGAACTTCCACTTAGGATAATATATATTTTGGGCATCTGACACTCTGACAATGCCATAAACTTTAACGGATCTTGTATTTTCTATGAAAACTAAATGGACTGGTCGAAATTATATACTTTATTTTGGAATTCTTTTTTTTTACATTTTCGACATCTTTACACACAACGCCATCTAGTCGCAAACTAAGCAGAGCTTGTATTATGGGTACTAGACAACTGATATAAATACATAAACATTTTTTTTTTAAATACATACACATTATACTTAGAAAACACCCAGTAGATTCACACACATATAGAATATCCTCAAACAGAATTTCAAATCAGACCCTCTAGTCAAGTTGCAAACGTTCACGATGCCAACAACCCTATGGTTGTTGGCATGAATGAATATTGTAGAAAAATTAATAAAACGAGAAAGAAAACCTTCTACTTACATGTATGTCATCAAAATTCGTCATGAAATTCTCGATAACTTCAAAACTATTCTCCACGTAAGCAAAGAACTTTTCAGTGTTAGGGCCGTTGTACACCGTTCTCAATTCTGTCCACCAATCATCCCCACTGAGGAAACTCAGGACGATTCCATAGGCTTGTACATTGGATTGTAAGTACTTTAAATATACTGGAATTCCGAGGTCGTAGGAATAACTTATGGAAGTTTGTAAAGCCTTTATCAGTTCTGTTCTGTAATGTAGAATTTTCTTAAATTAATGTTGTCAAAGTTTTATATGGATTAAGAGTTGTATTTGATATTTTTTGTATTTTAGAAAGCATGAGTCACCATAATCAGAAAGTCACTATAATCGTTGCGAATGCAGACAACGGTGACCTACAAACAGTGAATCAAATTTCGATTGGCTTTGAGCTTAAAATATGCCTTTTCTATCAGTTTCCTCGGTGCTCAGGTATTTCTTAAAATACAAATTCGTCTATTTTCATGTAATTTCTGCGACTAAGAATTTTAATTACTGTTATTTGAAAACATTTAGTTAATTGGGTATAAAATAATCTTACCTATTATTAAGAAATTCAAATATATCTTGAACAATTTCATCACCATTTTGCAAACTGTCTACAAGAGCCATCAAACTATACCTAGCTTCAGCGTAGTCGTCCACTAAGTTGTTTTGTATAGCTCCGTAAATAACTTCATATTTTTTACTACACAACTGACTGACAATCTTTTCATCCATACTTATAATGGTTCTACTGATATTTGATTTTATATCTTCACAAATATCATACATAGATTCTACTAAAGTATATTCTTTGTTGTTTTTGATTAAAATATCTGTTAAAGCGTTAAAATGTATGTTTATAGCATCTACAGCTTTCCTTTTAAACAAATATTTGATTGCACTTATGTCAGCTTCTAGATCTTTTATTTCTTCATCAGTTCCTTTAAAAGCATTCTTTGCATCAATGTTCTTTATATTTTCGTATAGTTTATTAACTATGGCAATTATTCTAGTTAAATAAATGCCAGCTCTGAATTGTTTATAATTGATTGTGGTGAACAATCGGTAGCTAAGGTCATTATCGTTCATTTTGTATGAAAGCACTTTATCTACGGCGTTTTCAAGTTTTTCTTTAATACTGTTTATTTTTATATCTTCTTCTGTTATCACTGTGAGATTGTTTTTAGATATATCAGTGAATAATTGAGACAGTTCAACGGCCTTTGTATAAGCGTTTGCGTATCTACTTGTGATATTTTGCACTTGAAGTGTGTAGAAGAAATATTGCTGGAAATAAGTTATGGTTTAGATTTTTCATTAATTGTTGTAAATACTGTTTTGCAGACTTATTCTGCATAAGAAAAAATTAAAAAACAACGGATTGGGCCGATTTTCATCAAACATAGCTAAGACCATTCCCGACTAATTCACGCACGCACGTACGTACGCACGCAAGCACGCACGCACGCACGCACGCACGCACACACACACAAACAGTCACGTCAAACTTTCACAACCCGTCGTTTTTGCGGTTAAATGTGTAAATGTAGTATAACTTTATAATATACTAGCTAAGCCCTGCGATATTACTCGCTGTTGTTGTTGTATCTTTACACCAATAACCTTGGGTGACGTCGTGGGTCTAAAAAATAAGTTACTCTGGGTAACTTAAGTCACTCCATAAATCATCGGTAGTAGCAGTAAAAGATCCCGTCAAAATCGGTCCAGCCGTTCCAAATATTAGCCGGAATAAACAGACAGAGATTTTTTGATGTAAGTACCGAATATTAGTGAAAAGCTATTTATTGCACAGACAATTAAATTCAAACAATTCTTTATTTAAATGACAAACATTTGAAAGAGTTACTTACAGGTTTTGAAAATACATCAAGTAAAGTGTTTTCTCCTCTTGGCAGAGACAGCCAGTGCAGTAGAGAGGGACAGACGAACGGCTTTACCTTCTCTATGGTTGCCTCGTCTATGACGCTGCCTGGTGGTGGTACCAGCGATGAGACAATAGCATGGCAGTCCCAAAAATGAGAAAATGACGCACGACGGATCTGAATAAAGGAGATGAATTCAAAATAAATTATTTTGATAGAATTTAAGTTTAATTTTTATTTTGCCATTTAATGTGGCAATTCCGCAAGTCTCTTTAAACGCTACCATTAATAGATGATGCGGAGGATTTTTTTATGCTTGTTTGTAAATATTTTTAAGTTATTGTAAATGAAATATATTTTATGCAACCTATAAATAAAATTATTTAAGTGATTCAAACATTTTAGTTACAGGTTAAGTAAATGATTTAATAATGGGTCGTGAGTTATTAGTTTGAAGAAATTATTTTCTGTATTTTTGAAAGGTTGGTTGATTAAATTCTTTGAAAGTAAGTTTCTCAGTACACTGATGGACATAGACTTCGCATTAGAAAGTTGGTTTTGGCCTACTATACCACGCTGGCCAGACGGGTTTGGATAGGGTAAGTTTCAAGTTTTCCTTCTCTTTGCAGTGATGTTGGTCTGCATAGTTGTTCCCTTATGATGGGACAAGGGATAAATTGGTATGGTGGCACTCCGTATTCTCAATGCTCCTTCTCTCAAAAAATTTTTTTTCCTAGATTAAGTTTGATATTTTTCCTCACCTGACTCATGAAGCCAAAGTCCCAGTAGGAGTTGAGTAGAACTCCAACGAAGTCCGGCAGTTTTTCATACAAAATATACAGGCCTGTGTTCTTGGTGAAGCCTACTAGCTGTAGTAAATTTGCGTTTGGTTCTGAAATTAATAGTGAACTTAGCTAGATACACAAATATTCTTTTGCTTTAGTATTATTATATGTAACCAACAACGTCATCTAGCTTCAAACTGATAAAATAAATAAATATTTTGGACATCTTACATCGCCATCTAGTCTCAAACTAAGCAAAGCTTGTATTATGGGTACTAAACAACTGACATAAACACATAAATATACTTTTTTTTTGCAAATACATATGTACATATTACACATAGAAAACACCCAAACCCCGAAACAAATATTTGCGGATGACACAAACATTTGGTCCGACCTAGGAATCGAACCCGAGATCTCAACTACAGATGTCACCATCCCCATTGTAAGTATACACAATGCAGCTTGGTGACCACCACCATGTTTCTTTATCATTTGAGAGTTTTTTGTTCACCCGAACCTTACCATTAATTTCCTTAAAATATATCAGCAAATCAGTAGCAACATTCTCCAGGATAACTGAAAATGATTCCAAGAAGTACTTCCAGGCCTTCCTCCCCAACATCTTGCAGTCTTCATCAATGAACTCCTGGCTGCACTTGACAAAGCCCTCCCAAAGATGACTGGCGGAGACGTTGCTGGCGATAGATGAGGTGTTCACGGAGTCAAGGACTGTGTCAATCTTTGTGAAGAAATTTCTGTCCAAAAAGTTACGTATTGAATATTTGAGAAAAAAATAAATTATTATGAATGAATCAGTAAAGGTAGTTATAATTAAAAATATTTATTTATTTGCAATTTACACAATTTATGTTATTTACAATTAGACACCCTGCATCGTTACTGGCACAAAAGTGCCCATGATATTGGCAGCTTTGCCTCGCTGGATTGTACTCTCGTTGAGTCTCTATTATTCAATTACATATTGTGAAATACCTATTATTCAAACATAAGAAAAAGAAAGAAAGAATAAGAAACATAAGAAAAGAAAATATATGATAATTTTTAAACAGTTCACAAAACTAAAGGAGTCTCAGAAGTTTTTTCTGATATTTAACAAACAATGCCAACTAGATTTAAGCTAAGCAGAGCTTGTTTATGAAAATTAGATTGAGTAATAAAATAAAATAAATAAATATTTCGGACAATTACACACAACGTCATCTAGTCCCAAACTAAGCAGAGCTTGTATTTAAATACTTTTAATATTATAGATAGTAAATATTACAACTCCGAAACAAATATCTATGGGTCATACAAACATTTAGTCCAGGATTTTAACCCGAGACTTCAAGCACAGAATTACGTCAAATATTACTCACCTTAACGTAACATCTCTATCAGTCGTATTGAGGGTATCAACAGCGTACTTCCAAGCTTCTTTCAATCCCAGATGACCATCAGCGCTATCATTGAAAATATTGTTCAAGGTATCCCTTAAGATCACTACATCTTGGATTAAAGAGTCTATATTGGAAGAAAATTTGAGGAAAAGGTGTGGTGGGTAGTCAGTTCTATTCCAGGCAGATGCTCCTTTAATCTGTAATAAGGAATCTCTTGTAATAATATGGAATATGGAATATCATCTTTATCTGAAGTTTAGAAGCTATTTTTTTTAATATCACTATTATTAAATTAAAATAAAAAGGCGCTTCTAGAAAAGTTGCACTATGTGATTAGAAACAATCATCGAAGGTAAGCAACGACGGTACGGCCAGTACCTGGATGGGTGACCGTTAGTGACATGATATCATAAGCGTCTCGGTCCCGTTGTTCTTATAAGATAACAGTCGTGAAGCATAGTTGGAGGTCTACGGGCGACTTAAAAACATCCAAGGCAAGATTACTTAGCCACACTGTCTTGCACTCGGTCAGCGTGGGGACGTATGGCCTGAACCCTCTTCTGATAGTAGATCCGAGCTGATAGGAGATAGGCTTTCTGATATGAGAATGGGGTATTAAGGGTTGTTGATGAAATTAAAACAAAAAAAACACTGGATAAAACTTACAGGTATGTTGAAACTTTTTGTAGCTAGGTATTCTTTCCATTCAATTTGTATCTCATCGTTCATACAAAACATTGTTTCAACGCTTCTGACCGCCTCCGTTGAGTTCGGTGACAATTCCAGAAGTTCTGATAAACTCTTTGAAGAACATGGCCAAGGGGGATTTGCGTTCAAGAGCGAAATTATCGGTAGTATCTGAAATAATGAAGTGTTCTCTTATTACCGAAGTCAACATACTCGCTGTTGTTGTCATACCTTTACTAGTAACCTACGTACCTCCTCATATCCTTAGCTACCTAGTGAAAACCCCGTCAAGAATGGGTAAGCCGTTCCAGAGGTAATAGGAAACAAACAAACAGACAGATAGACGGACAGAAAAATATTTAAGAATAGATTTTTAATGTTAGTACAATGAATACTTTCATATACATTGAGTTACGAATAAGCTGTTAAGCTGGCCTATGTCCAACAGTGAACTGCGATAGGCTGATGATGATGATGATGAAGCTGTTAATTTAAAATTACAGACAGACACTTTAATTTTATTTATTTGCATAGATTATGTGAAATAAACTACTTTTAAAACAATACATTTTGGACGTGACGTTTCCCACGCAACAGGATGTGAGTTTTCTTGTATTTTTCAAAATTATATTATACCCTTAATTTTTTCTATAAAAAAAGAATTGATATTCAGCTAGAACCGGTTTAGCTTACGACCACAATTAATATTGGGTACAAGGGCTAGGAAGAAGAATAATTACTCACATCTATCTCATCACTTTTTATGATGTCCACAGCATCTACGGTGAGTTGAGGAATATTTGGTATCAGTTTGCTAAGAATGTCCACAGTTTTAGGAGGTAGGTCTCCGGTATAGTTCTGGTTTGTCAGGAGGGCTGGAATATTAAAGATGAATTAATTAATAAGTAAATATTCTGTGATGAGGTGATCCAACGGCAAGATTTACGCAGCCACAACGTGTCTTGCCAGTACCAACCCGCACTCGCCCATCGTGAGGACGTTTGGCATTGAGTAAGACCCGAGCCTTTCAGTTGATGATTGATGATGATGATGAGCTGATGAGCACGATTATTTGTTCCGTGTCTGGGTGTAAGTTATTTATAACTAGATTTTGCTTATGGCTCATCCAGCGTGTTTTTCGCTTATCAAATTCAAATTCAAAATTCTTTATTCACTTAGGATGCAATACATCTCTTATGACAGGTCAAGATTCTACATGTACATTTATGCCATGTTCGCAAACAATAGGTAGAGCCGGAGAAAAGAACATGGCAATAAAAACTCGCGGCCACTCCTTTCAAATCGCCAATGTTTCATCATCATCATCAGCCTATCGCAGTCCACTGCTGGACATAGGCCTCTCCCATTGCACACCACTGTGATCGATTTTGGGCTTCTCGCATCCAGCTCCTGCCAGCCATCTTACGCAGGTCGTCACTCCACCTCGCCTGTGGGCGTCCTACACTACGTTTACCGAGACGCGGTCTCCACTCAAGAACTCTTCTGCCCCTCATTTCTGATACGATCTCTCAGAGAAACGCCGAGCATAGCCCTTTCCATAGCACGCTGAGCAACTTTAAGCTTATGGACCAACCGTACCGTAAGTGTCCAGGTCTCAGCTCCGTATGCCATGACAGGTAGGACGCACTGATTGAAAACTTTCGTTTTTAGGCATTGTGGGATCGACGACGAAAAGACACGACGTAGCTTTCCAAACGCTGCCCAACCCAACTGAATTCTTCTATTTACCTCATCCTCGAGGTTGTTTCTACCCAACTGCAATGTCTGCCCAAGGTAGACATATTTTTGAACAACCTCACTGGAGGCTTCATCACGTGGAGGCAATACAAAGTATTAAATGAAGAAAGTGATGAAAAACAGCAAAAAAACAATCATAAAAACAATGTAATCTTAAGATAAATATGACTACTTTAGTTTTTTTTTAATTTAAGATTAATATTGTGGGTGTAACTAAGTTTTATTTTATTTTTTATCTGTATAATTAAATTCTCAATTGAACAGTCTTCGTTTCATTAGGATGGCATACGTAGTTCGGGAGATATTCGGGTTTATGTGACTGACCCGTTATTGGTTTATGTGACTGACCCGTTATTTTTGGAACCGGCTATACATATTATACATAGAAAACGCTCAGACTCCGAAACAAATATTTTTGGATCCCACAAATAATATTTGGTCGGACCCGGGAATCGAACCCGAGACCTGTTGATCAGCAACAGCATTCGCTAACCACTAGACCAACAATGCAGTCAACTGTCAACCACAAAAACAAACTGACTTCTTAAGATTCTTCAAAATGATATTTTACCTCCAATCACGTGAATAGATTCAGCAAACACGTCGATTGGTCCTGTAGATATACTTATAGCATACTTGATCTTTAGCCAGTACTCATTCATAACTCCGAATAAATCGGTGTCCAGGAGGTCCAGAAAACGAAGGGTTAACTTGATGCTGGAATCAAAAGAGACCATGATGCCATAATTATTTTAAACTGGTTTTAAGTTCTTAAGCGTTTCTTCATGTAATGGATATTAGCTTGTGTCAAGATAAAAGTAAAATAATCAAAGAGAAGATTTTCAGACATTTGAGTCGTTATTAGCGTTATTTTATTAGTTATTTTTGCTCTATAATATAATTTATTTATTTATTTATTTGAACTTCCTGCAAACATATTGCACAAGGCGGATTTAATGCCACAGGCATTCTCTTCCAACCAAACCTTTGGGTGTTGCAAAATTATATAAGGCAGGTGTGTTATTTATGAGAAGCAATATAATAGACAAAAAAGGTAAAGTAAATATTACAAGAGTTCTAAGAATATATACACAAATAAATACATTTATTTACATAAACATACTTAAATACACAACACAAATACATATAAATACATACTAGTTACACTACATCCATACATACATACAATAAAAATTTGATTAAAAATATCTCAATAGAATGCACACATACATGATTTAACACATAAGTAAAATAGTGAACTTATGTTATAATATAGTACAATATATCAACAACATGTATTGGATTTATATCCATTGGGACCAATACATGTTGGAACGAAAACTAATGAAGCTAGAATCTACCATAGACAACATACAGTCGTGTATTTAAAAATCAGCCGGTTAATATAATAACAAGACATTTACAACTATTTTCTGACGCGCATAAGGAAACAATGAATACTCTAAAGCCTAAGTTACTCCTGATCCCACCGGCTACTCCCAGTGAAATTTCGGTCAAAGTCGATCCTGTTATTCTAGAAAATTCCAGATCTCCATGGTAAAAAACGTCCATGGTATCAGTCACTAAGTAGAAAGATCAGTGACTCCTCTGACATGAAACATATCTTGAACAACATCAGCCTATCGCAGTCCACTGTTGGACATAGACCACTCCCATTGCACACAACTTCATCGATAATGAACGGTTTACATTAAATATAAACTTTTGTATGAAATACCTTAAGCGTAAGCCCCTTTCGACATTTGAAACACCGAACCAGTAATCCTTAGCACTGTTATATAATTTGATTAGATCTTCTCTCATCGACTTATCCATGCCGTAGTTTGAGAAGTTGAACACATACGCATAGTCAGTATCAAGGCTTACATATATGGTCTTTAGGTTGTTGATGAGTTTGATCCAATCTATTCCCAACATTATTGCTGGAGAAGATGATTTTATTTCTTTTATCTGAAAGAAAAGACAACTTATCATTAAATTAGGTGGTGATCGGGGCAGGTTTGTTGTCTTTGTCCCGTCTGAATATAATTAAATTTTGAAACAAAGTTGATCTCAGGCGGATGGTAAGCCGTAAAATCCTTCATATATCGTCAACCAGGTAATAGCTGGAGTTCACTGCCCATCATCATGGACATCATTTAAGCAAGGTGTGAAAAAGCATCTCACTGTGCCTCCATAATGTGGGTGTGCATTAGCAGTGAATGTGGTGAGCCCTACTCTTGATAATAATATATATACAACAACACGATAATAAGGATGATATTGATAATGATGCCATGCTTTCATAATATCGTCAATTGCATGTTGGCTAACATATTCTCGAAGGTTGGTCTGATAAATAAAAGTGCAAACAAAAATACGTACAGCTTTAGTAACAGCAGAATCGGTACTAAGACCGTTTTCTATTATAACGGTAGCCTTGCAAAGAGCCATTACAATATTTTTAGCTTCATTTGCATCTTCTGGTAGTTCTAAGTAATGTTTCGCTGTTTCCATGTTACTACACATGATCTCTTGACCAGGAGTCGACAGGGATCTGTAGGTCTGGAAAGTGACAAAGATGTTATCTAAAACCACGTTCATTTTTAACGGTTACTTCCAACGCATCAAACAGATAAACTTGATATAAATATAATCAAAAGAGAGTCTGTAGTAGTTTAGTCATTTTATGATTTTTAACCTTTTCGGTGTCTAGGGGTTTGAGTGCTCGTACCGTTCTAGAAAAACTAGGCCTTTGCCTAGACCAAAGTATTCCAAATTCTTTTTGACATTGTTGGTGATGTGGAGAAATTTTGTGATTCATGTCCTTTTAGGATGGATTTGGAGTTTATGAATATGCAGATAGTCATGTCGTCCCCGTAGTGGGAAAATTAAATAAGTCCGGTTTTGGCGAAATTGACTTTTCCCTATTTTCAAAAATCCCTAAAACACGCCGCATATTTGAGCCCTACAGGCATTTTCATATCGTATTCCGTTCAAAAAATATAGCCTTTTTGTCGGACAGATGGAATAATAAATATCTTCAGATTAACACTATTTTTTGAAGGATATATAAATAACTCAGTATATAAATCAATAACTGCGGTCAATGATAAGTTAAATGTCTAAAAATGTAAATAACATGAGTTGTTGAATTTTAGCTCAACTTAAAAATTCTCTCACAAAACACTAAATCGCATTTATCTCAGAACCACAAAATCGGAGTTATTTAATTTTCCCACTACAGGGACGATGTATTGTTTAGTAATAAATTAGGTTTTTCATACCTTCTCTTCATTGAGTGCTGTCCTCATCACAGTCATCACAATTCCGTAGTAGTTATCCTTAATTAGATCAGTTACATCGACCGGAGTAAGCTGTAACTGTTTATTGATGCCGGAAGTTAATGTAATTACGTTATCTAGGTAAGGTGAGATCTTGAAGTCTAACAGACCATTTTGCTGGACTATTTCTTTGGCCAGAGCTCCATGGAGGACTATGCTATAAATTAAATTTGGATACTTTAGCTAAAATGTTTTATACTTATAATGATAGTTATATATATTATTCTTCGCTATGTAACTCACAGCATTTGTTTCCCAAGGTATCCTTTCCTTCTGATCGTCTTCATGTACTCCGAGTCTGAACTCATGTTCAAGAGTTTCTCCCAGTCTGCCTTTCTTTTATTTTCCGAATTTAATCTAATAAGCCTGTGTGTAAAGTTTTTCAAGATCTGGAAATCTTGCTCAATAGTATATAGTTGGCTGCTGGTATCCTTGCCAAGGGTTTCTTGGATCAGAAGAGAAGCCATTCGATTGATCTAGAAAACACGTTTCAGTCAAGTAATTAAATGTACAGTGAGAGACTTTAAAGTATTAAGGAATTAAAGAATATTTACATTGTTTTTGACATCAGAAACACCAAACGTTTGGATCATATCTGTAATGTAGTTAGTCCAAACATCAGTACATAGTTGTTTCTTTAGTAAATCAATTTCCATTACGTCAGATATGTTTAAAAACCGTTTTAATTGGTCAACATTGCAAAACATCTTTTCTGGTGAGTTGATCTTTGATGTCAAAATCTGAAAGGAAAACAACTATTAGAAAAATCAATTAAGCCAAAAGTAGTGACTTTGTGGTGATAGATTAAGAATACGAAATATGACCATCCGTAATGATCCAGTGAGTATTGTAAGAAACAAACTATGCAAGACAACACCACTACAAGGAGATAGAAAACTTAAAACAAACCCTATGACAATGTCCGGCCCGCGTAATGTATTAGGCTAAGCCCACTCTTGTAAAGAGAGGTTTATCTAAAGCATTCAACTGGTGAAGGCTGTTGATGCGACATTACATAAGGACTGCAAGCCTTTTAACTAGATACAACGCTTTGAGTACATCGTAATCACCATCATCTATCTACTCTTGTCCCAATTTTATTAGAAGTCGGCGCAGTGTGTTTTGAGCATGAAGTGAATTAGTTGCAAGCATTTGACTGAGTTATCTTAAAACTTAATACTATACGTATTTATGATAATAGTAATAGATATAAACAGAATGAACAAAATGAATAGCACTCGACCTGTGCCCTTTCAGCATCTGCCAATCCCTCGAAAGCGTTGCCGATAATCTTGGGTTTTACTCCTCGTAAGATGTTGACAGCCCCGGGATGCCGCAAGGTAACATTGTAGGTCAGCAATTCAATATGCATGTTGATGTCAACCACTCTCGACGCACTCTCGATAAGTTTGGATAGAAGTGTTGAGTAGAACAGTACATCGTGTTTTGTATTCGCTGATAGAAATTTGGTAACGAAATTCATCATGTTGGTTAAACTAGAATATAAATAAATACACGTTAATTCGACCAAAATGTTTACGTTCATATAGGAATCAGTTTCAATACTCGGTTTATTACAATTAATATAACATTAATCATTTTCTATCGATTTGATTTCGATGATGCAAGGATCATAAAGAGTTTTCGCGATCAAACCACCATTTGATTATCTTAGTTTTTTTTTAAGTTTTTTGTCTTGATAAACTTTTAACTGTCATGGACGGAACATTTTTCAATGGTTTTTGATTTGGCGTCATTAAATTCACCTTAAATAATAGAAAGATTGACTGGTTACATGGAAATTATTAAAATTAAAATATCTGGTTTTGTAAATTTCAGGTCTACATTAGCGTTGTTGGGAGCATTGTTTTTTTATGAATAGCTTGTTATGTTCGTTTAAAAACATTAACTTACGCTGTAAAAGCATCGAAAGACGTATCTCCCTGAATAGCTTCTTGGAAAACATCAGAGACATGACTTAACGCATTTGATACTGCTTCAATTCCGCTTTTTGAGTCCACTGTGTTAATACCGGATGGAGTTAGAGCTTCGCCTAATTCTTTGACTCTCATTTTCTTAAACAATTTATCTAAATATTGTAGTCCAGTAACTAAAGCGTCTGCAACATTTCGGAGTATTCCGTAAGATTGAGTATCACCAAATACTGGTTCGAATTGTTCCATTATTTTTGGTATTCTGAAAAAAATATTACGATGGTAAAAATAATTTTAAAAAATTCTAGAAATATTAAACTAGTCCAACTATTACTTACAAAGTCAGCTGTATGTAACTAAAATCTATTTCTTTCCCTTTAAATATAGAAATCAACTCTGGAGGAACAAAGCTTTGCAGATTTATCATACGCAGTACGGCAGTCAACATGTCACCCAGTAAAATGATTCTGTTGTCACCTGATAATTTATTATACATGTCACCTAGCTGTAAAAACGTTTAATTCATTTAATTAAGATCATATCAAAGTGATAAATTGAGTCTGGTGGGTAGATTGAGCAGAATCCAAGAATGGCGGCCACACTACCCACTGGAAACTGGTGGCCCACACTATAGCGGTTTATTTTACATCATTGGTTTCTAGATTGGATTTTTTAAAAGAAGTCAATTCAAATTTATAATTCAAATATATTTCATCATCACTGCGTCTGCATTCAGTATGAGTCATAATTCTTACCATAGTCATATACTTGCTGTAGTCTACTTCAAATAATATATTAATCAAGATCTTCTGCAGTTCTTCTGGAGATACAGAACACAGTTTTTCTTTTAATATATTTAGGTGTTCAGGATTTTCCATTACCAAAGTCTTGGAAAGAGACTCCACGCTGCATCTATTGATGGAGTCCTTGAGAAGCTGTAAGAAAATGAGATGTTTGAACACTTTTACATTAGCTATATTACATGGCCCTCAAGTTATTTACAACAGAATGCTTAGAAACGAATGAACGAACTAGTAGTAATATACAATAAACGCTACAGTCTTCAAATTAAACAAAGTAATTAATTTATATTTTACAGGAGCAGTTTCATCCCGTCAAAGGTTTTTCCATTGAACGAAAAAGTAGAAATAAGTTTAATTTCTAACAAATTTTACAAAGTGTCGACAATCGAGAGTATTAATTACGCAACATCTACTTCTAACCGACACAATAAGCTCGGCCTGACTCGATGACAGTTTTAAACGAAGAAAACTTCTTAATATCAAATGATACACCATACCAGAATCAAGATAGGCTCCAATTTAAGTAGATAAGTATACATATATAGAATGTAAAATGATTTACAACATTCGAAAACTACATTCTACGAATTACGTTAGAATTTGGAAAAGCAAGTTACTGGTTTATAACTCGGCCTATTCCACATGGGAAAATGGTATATAATTATATTAGAAACAAACTTACACCTTCAAAGCTAAATTCAGCACCCATAATACTCGCCATGACATCGTCGTCCAGCCCCAGCTTTTCACCAAGGAACCTCTTGACTCTTGACGGATTTGTAAACAAATCTTTAACGTGCAGACCATTTTCTGCAAATACATTTTTATTGTTACCTTTTTCATTACTTTCTTATACACTACGACTTTACAAAAATACATCAAACGGACATAAAGAACACTCAGTCATGTGTGGTTTGAAGACATAACTCTCAGTACAGTACAAAACGGCGTGGCGATAAATTAGACCACTACGACACCCGTACTACTAATCTACTACTACTGCTACCAGGAACTACTATACTATTAAACCTAGAAACCATTATCATTTTGACAATTTCTAAGATATTGCTTTTACAGAAATATCGGTATTGTTATTAAATTTGTCACGTGAATATCGGGTTATTTATTAGTTATCTAAATTTACAAATAACCCGAAGTGGTGGAAGTGGAAGTGGGCCGGACATGTCTCCAGACGGACTGATGGACGCTGGAGCCGAAAGGTGCTAGAGTGGAGACCGCGATTAGGCAAACGTAGTGTAGGGCGCCCTCCGGCACGATGGACCGATGATTTGAGGAAGGTGGCTGGCGGCGGATGGATGCGGACTGCCCAAGACCGGGATGGTTGGCGTTCCTTGGGGGAGACCTTCGTCCAGCAGTGGACGGCGATAGGTTGACTCTACTACTACTACTACTAAATTAACAAATAAACCAATATAGTTTGGCGGTGATTCACGCCCGTTCCTCGGAGAGCACGTAAAGCCGTCGGTCCCGGTTGTCATAAACATCTATGGCAATCGTTATTGGAAATTCAGTGGCCTCAAATATACTGACAACTAGTTCAATCTTCGAATTTCAGTTCACCCTTAGGGTTGCGGAGGTCCGATGGCAGTCGCTCCGTGGAAAAACTGAAATTCAGGTAAAACCGGTTGAACTAGTAGCCGACCCCAAATAAACTTGGGAATAATGGCTAGGAGGATGAACAAAAAAAATATGTAAACATTGAACTTTAGTAAAATATCAATTAATTATTATCCGACTGGTTCAACATTTGAGAAGCTACAACATGACAAATGGCGCTAGGCACCTTAATTTGAATTGTATTAGGCTACAGAGAGTATCACCACCTCTATTTAAGCCTTAAGATACTGCTAAAGAAGCAATCGACTTGAGTGCACGGTTGGCCTAGTGGTTTAGACGGTTCCAGATGAAGATTTGTTCCTTGCACTCCTCCTAAAATTGAGGCGCAAAGAAGGCACACCGTGTGGTTTGAAACGGTCGCCACGCCGCATTCTACCGTCCCAAATGTGTGTTCAAATCCTGCACGGAATAAGACTGTTTGGCCCACAAATTATTATTCCGAATCTGGATGTGCTTTGTGTCAGCTTCTTGTATGTTTGTAAAGTCCCTCGCGACACAGGAATATATTCCTTTATTGTCTTTTTTAAAAGAATCTAAGCATGAAAACAGCATTACAAAGAGAAGATAAACTTAAAATTGATTCTACACAAAACCGCTTGTCCAGCACGGTAAAGGTCTAAATGCCTATGTCCTTCAGTGACCTACCAATGATGATGAGAGATATTTTAGCAGTTTGATAACTTACTGCTAATTTCAATGAAGGTGGGCTCATCCACTGCATCAGCTAATGTACTGACGAGTTTGAGAGCGTCAGGCACTGATGAAGCCACTTCCAACGTGGACTCGTTCAAAAAGGGTCCCACTCTTCGCATAGCTTGTGTTAACCTGCAAACCACACAGTGTAATTGAAAATGAAGCAAAAGCAAATATATAAATAAATATATATTTCGGAAACCTGACACACAACGTTATCTAGTCCTAAACTAAGCAGAGCTTGTATTATATATGTGTACTAAACAACTGATATAAATACATTAATGTGCAAATATATAAATAAATAAATATTTCGGAAACCTGACACACAACGTCATCTAGTCCCAAACTAAGCATAGCTTGTATTATATATGTGTACTAAACAACTGATATAAATATATAAATATAGTTTTATTTCGTAAACACATTCATATTTCTACTTCCTAGCCTTATTCCCAATATTATTTGGGCTCGGCTACTAGTTCAACTGGTTTTAACTGAGTATCAGTTATGCCACGGACCTCCGCAACCCTGAGGGAGAACTGAAATTCGTAGTCAGTGCCCTCAAATTTACTGCCAACTAGTTCATAGTTGGCAGTAAATTTGAGGGCACTGACTTCCCAATAAAGATTGCCATACTTAGGTGTTCAAAACAACCGGGACCTACGGCTTTACGTGCTCTCAGAGGCAAACTTCCAAGCTCAGGGCTGCTATTAGGAATTTCGTAAGAATAACCCAAAAACACTTTTTGGCCCGACCCAGGATTTGAAATCGAGACCTCTTGATTAGCAGTCGCATTAGCTATCCACTAGACCAACGAATCAGTAAATACGTTCACATTTTTACATAGAAAACACCCAGACTCCGAAACAAATATTTGCGGATCAAACTAACCGACTCGGGAATTTAAGGACGGCAGTTGCATACGCTATACCACTGCGCCACTGAGCCACCTAGGCAGTCAATCAGTAATACCTATTCATAATATATGTATATTTATTATTTCAGTTAGTCTTTTAAATCATATAACTACAAAAATTATATCCTTAAAAGCAAAATAGCTATCTAAGTATAATATCTAAGTAGTAATAATATATGTACTTAACATTCTCACAAATTATATTTTACCTCATACATATTTGCATACTATCTAAATATAGCGAATTTGTCTTGCAATTTAATTGTTGTAAACCACCTACTGTATTTTTCCCCTTATTTATCTGTCTGTCTGTTTCACGATAAAACTACTGAACCGATTTAAATGGAAATTGAGACACAGATAGCTTAAAGCCTGAGAAAGGTATCAAATTGTAGCAGTGGACTACTACAAAAAAGTTCATTTATGTATTTATATCAGTTGTTTAGTATCCATTTTTTTATTTTTTTATTATAGGAGTAGGAGAAGTCCAGGGTGGGATCTCCTTCTGAACTTCTCCAGCGCCTGCCCGCTCCTGATGCGGGCACCGTCTCGGTACGACGACCCTCTCTTAGGCGGCGTCCGGCACACACCGACACCGCCCCCTCGCGGCTGAGTTGTTTAGTACCCATAATACAAGCTCTGCTGAGTTTGGGACTAGATGACGTTGTGTGTAAAAGGTGTCCGAAATGTTCGAAAATATTCTTTCAGCCAAAGTGACTCTCACTTTAGTGGGCCTAAATAGGTACAAAAGAATAATAAAGAGATACAGAGGTATCCGTCGGTAGTTGTAACATTAAATAACTTACTTAGAATGTTCGTAAGTTGGTATTTCTTCGTACTGGTCCAGTGATGAGCATTGGTTGTCTGCGGTGCAAAGGAAAGACTGCAGAAAGGGCACCATCCCCGCACTGGGAAGTGCTCTCGCCGGAAAGCCACCTGAAAATCATGAATATTTTAAAAAATAATAATAGTCCATACTATCCTACTAATATTATGCGAAAGTTTGTAAGGATGTTTGAATATATGTTACTGAACGAATTTCCTTGTAACTTTACAGTAAATGTAGCTTATATTTCAGTTAGATAAGATAAGATAAGATAAGATAAGATAAGATAAGATAAGATAAGATAAGATAAGATAAGATAAGATAAGATAAGATAAGATAAGATAAGATAAGATAAGATAAGATAAGATAAGATAAGATAAGATAAGATAAGATTCTTTATTTGCTAGAAATATGGTACATTATAGAGAGATCTCTATAGGGCTAGTTTTCGTTCTTCATATTTCGCCTACTGAATGCGGCATGCAAAAGTTTTAACTTTTACCAAAATTTACCGCGATAATGAACCTATATATATGGGTGGAGCCGCGGACAAAAGTAAGTAATAATAAAAATTCAAAAGTAATTATCTGTCTCTTACGCTTTCTAGGTAAACCGCTACACCGATTTTAATAAAATTTTGTGTGGAGATAATTTACTTATTGAGGAATGACATAGGCTACTCCTTTGCGCTATTACCGACATACACGCGAGGGGAGTCGCGGGCTAAAACTAGTAGGATATATGTATATGAAATGCTTTACTTACATGTGGGATACTCAGTGTTATCTATATTCACTCTTACAATGTGTAAACTGCAGATCACTGCCGACGCCCATATTAAACCAGCAAGCGTTATCTGAAATGTAAAATTTATAAGTTTCAAAATTACTTATTATTATTGCAAGTGTACGTAGGGGTAGAAGAGTTCTGGAGTGGAGACCGCGACTCGGCAAACGTAGTGTAGGACGCCCACAGGCGAGGTGGAGTGACGATATGCGCAAGATGGCTGGCAGGAGCTGGATGCGAGAAACCCAAAATCGATCAAAGTGGTGTGCAATAGGAGAGGCTTATGTCCAGCAGTGGACTGCGATGAAATGATGATGATGATGTTTTAAGTCTAGTGCTAAATAGCAAACTGTAGTTATGCAATTCTGTCGTAAAAACCGGAGAGGATTGGCGCTCCGATAATTCTTATTTAAAATCTAAATTCTAATTATAAATAAAATAATTACAACAATAAATCAACCTATCAGCGTCCGCTTCAGAATGAATGTCTCCCCAAAAAAACGCCAATTATGCCAGTCTTGGGCAGTAGCATCCATCCGATGCCAGCCACTTTCTTCAAAACGTCACTTTATCATTCTACAAGGCACTGTACACTACTCGGCTTCTCACATCTAGCTCCTGCCAGCCGTCTTGGACAAATCATCACTCCACCTGGCCTGTGGACGTCCTACACTGCACACATAACCCATATATCCCATCGCTACTTCGGCTTGCAAATCCTGTTGACTATGTCTATGACATCCTCTGCCGGATCACCTCGTTCATTCAATTACATTGATTCAACCAAACAATCAAATTATTCGGCTTTGTAAATCGTGGATTCCGAGTGCCATAACATACATTCTTATGACTAAAATTTCCGAGAAATATTTTAATTGACTTGAATACTTAGAATTATAAAACAATCATTAAAGAAGTGTCGCTTCGCGTTAATCCCCTTTTCTAAGAATTTTTATATTGAATTTCATTTATTATGAATGGAGGTATATAGTATATAGATACGAAGAAATAAATACTGGCATCATAGACTTACAATTTGTTCGAACAACTTGTTATCAATCTTTTTCTTATTAGAAGTAAGAGTACCTTATAACCGTTTTACCTTGGTTTAGTACTTTCGGCGTTTCTTGTTTCTTTTTAAGATTTTAGTCACTGCAAGTCAACTTCGTCTATTTCAACGTTCAACACACATAATACGTGAAACACTGCTCAGACTGCGCAGTTGGCGTAGTGGCTGCTTAATCGGTCCCCTCACTGCACTGAATGTTTTGGGTCCAAAACATATAAGGGACAGCACTATGTGTTATTTATAAATGATGTTATTTTTGTCTATTTCATTTATAATTTGTAACTCCAGTAGGTGGGCCCTTAGTGCGGGAGTTGTAATAATAAAAACACGCTTATATATCCTTCAAGGCTTAAAGAAAAGAGTTCACTCTCATCGCTTTCGGAGTGAACCGTCTATTCATCATGTGGGCACGTTAACTCATGATATTATAAATGCGAAAGTAACTTTGTCTGTATGTCTGTTCGGCTTTCACTCCAAACCTACTAAACCAATTTAAATGAAATGTGGTATACATAAAGTCTAGAGCTTGAGAAATAAGGCATAGGCAACTTTACCGGGAAAACCGATATACACGCGGGCGGAGCAGCAGGCGAAAGCTAGTATGAAATATTTTTGGACATCTGATACACAATGCAATCTATCTTTAAACCGAGTTTTTACTATGACATCTAAATTGATTGATAACTTTTTTTATGTAACATAGATTATTATTATATTATTATTAAAAATAGAAAACACCCAAACTCGGAAGCAATTATCAACGAAAAACGACAGAACAAATGCTGTGATTTTATGATGGTCTTCTGTGTGAGGGTGGTACCCGTCCATTCGTGCTGAAATCTAAAAATATATACAACATCCTTGTATTAAATGTGGGTTCACAAGGCCGTGAGTGCCTTTGTAAATTCAACGGTTTGTTTTCATTAGTTCACGTATTGTTCGATAGATGGCGTTACACACTATGATCTTACCACTTTCCTCTTCCTTATGAGATAGTCTTTCCACAGCAGCAAGCGCAGTTGCCGCCTGCCTTCCATAGTCTACTGCTGTTGCTGCCTCGCGACATTCCTGTAACAATATATAGTCTTCATTAAATACATGGAACCTCATAGTCCCCCTAAATTTAAGAGAAATCTAAGCACTTTTTTTTAAATTGAAGCCAACCAAAGTGACTTTACTCTGCCTGATGGACAGCCTGAGTAGAACCCAGGAGTAGTGCCACCATGCTCATTGTGAGGATAGACAACGCAGCATGCTGACCCATACCATAACGACCTGGTCAAATTTTTCTGCATCATTCTCCTTGCAGAATGACATCTGAATACTACCTGGTGATAATACAGTTAGGAAAACCAAAGTTGGAAAAATTTTAATGGCTTTCATTGTTCAATGTTATTTATATAACTGTCTATAATTTTCTACCGCACTCCAGCAGGGCTTAGTCATAGGCAGGGTAGGCAATGCAGCCTGCTGACCCATACCAAAGCGGCCTGGTCAGATAATTCTGCTTCATTCTCCCAACCTGCAGAGGCCGCGAAAATGATGCAGAATGATTGGGCCTCCGGTCACAATGCTGTCATTATTAGGATGGTCTTCTGTGTGAGGGTAGTACTGCCCCGGACTACTGTCGAGCCGGACCATTCGTGCTGAAATCAGCGTGGCTCTACTACCTACACTTAGGCGTCCCCTAAAGGTTGGTGGAGACAAAAATACCACTAAGGGTTAGCTCTCTCTAAGTCTCTCTCGTCTGACGAGTGTGCTGACGGATTAAGAATACAAAGTGTCACCACCTCTATTCATTCCATGGGTGTCGTAAGAGGCGACTAAAGGAACAAAATAAGCAGCTAACATCACTGCCAAGAGAAGGAAAACTTGAAACAAACCCTTTTTTTTTTTTTTTTTTTTTTTTTTTTTTAGTGTGTGAAAAATCATCATGGACCGTCACCCCACCGGGGGTTACGGCGGGGTGGTGTGTCGGACTTGAACCGACTAAAAAACACACAGTGTGCCCTCTCCGCGCTTCTCCGTTTAGGAGTGGGAGAAGTCCAGGGTGGGATCTCCTTCTGAACTTCTCCAGCGCCTGCCCGCTCCTGATGCGGGCACCGTCTCGGATGACGATCCTCTCTTAGGCGGCGTCCGGCACACACCGACGCCGCCCCCTCGCGGCTGGCCACATAATGCGGGTGGAGGGAAAACCCGTCCCGTCCACCCGCGGCCACACTCAAGGCGGCATGAGGCGCAGATGTTCGCGCCTCCGCCGCCCGAGTCGCCGGCGGCGAATCTGGTCCGATTGGATGTCGTCCTCCCGGGCCTTCTCCGCCGCCTCCTTCTGCGTGATTACGTCCTCGCAGAAGGTTGCGACCGCGGTAAATGAGCTCTCGCTGCCGACCATGGAACGAACGACGGCCGGCAGCGAGAGATCCCCTCCGATGACTGCAGTGAGGACCCGGCGCTGCGTCTCCCATGCGGGGCAGACCGCCAGCGTGTGATGAGCCGAATCCTCACTGCAGTCGCAGTGGTGGCAGGCGGGACTCAATTCCCTCCTGGCGACCGAGTGCAGGTACTTTCCGAAGCAACCATGCCCGGAAAGAACCTGCGTCAGTCGGAAGGTAAGGGTCCCGTGCTGCCGCACTGCCCATTCGCCGATGACCGGCTGAAGCGCCTCTACGGTGGCGAAGCCAGCACGTGGAGTCTCCAGCCGGACCGACCAGCGATCCATCGTGGCTCGGTGAGCGGCTTCGCGCCACTCGCGCACGTCCTCGGGCGGAGATCCAACTCCACCACTCTCCGCCCGGTAGTTAGCCACTCGCCGATAAACGTCGGCGAGCACTTCCGCCTCCAAATCCCACGGGGGTGTTCCGGCCAGGGCGCACGCCGCCTCCGTCGATACGGTGCGGTAGCCCCGTATGGCTCTGACCGCCAGAGTTCTCTGAGGCCGCCTGAGGCGCGCCCTATTCTGCTCGGTCAGAGCCGCCGCCCACACCGGTGCACCATAGAGTGCCATAGACCGGACAACCCCCGTGTACAGCTGCCTCGTGGCGACACTGGCTCCTCCCAGATTGGGCAAAAGACGCCCAAACTTGAAACAAACCCTTTACCAACCCCGTTTGGCCAGCGTGGTATAGTAGGCCATGTTCTTTCAAAGGAGATGCCTATGTCCAGCAGTGGACTGTTAAAGGCTGTTGATGATGATGATGATTGATGAAGTGGCTATGACTATCAGTGGGTTAAAGGTCGTTAATCTTCAAACAGACAGACAGACATACAAAATAATTTTTTTTTTTATATATGTACCGTATATACTTTCATATGTTTTCAGTAAAAGCCGGTTCATGTAATATATCAAACAGACACTTTAATTTTATTTATTTATATATATTTGCATAGAATATGTCTGTCCGGAGTTACGCAATTGGTAATTTATATTCAACTTTTGCCGTTCCAAATGGTTAGGTTGCATACCTAATAATTTTCTTTATTGACTACTGTAACTGTGTGTATTAATATAATTTATAAATTCTGAAGGATTATTTAAATCAGTACGTCAATAAACAAACAATCTACCAACTCAAACTATTTAGTTCTATTATTTTGGTATAAATATATTAGATTGGCTGATAATGTTGAGCCATAAATAGACGAAATAGATCTCGGGTTCAAATCCCGGGTAGGGCCAAAAGTGTTGTTGGGTTTTTCTTACAGGAAATTCTTATTTACAGCCCGGAGTATGGAATTTTAGTTTACGTTAAGCCGTAGGTCCCGGTTGTCATGAAAATCTATGGCAATCGTTATTGGGAAGTCAGTGCCCTCAAATATACGGACAACTTTTTTTTCTTTATTTCGTGTGGAAAATCATCATGGACCGTCACCCCGCCGGGGCTTTTTTCGGCGGGGCGGTGTGTCGCAGTCGAACCGACTAAAAACCACACGGCGTGCCCTCTCTGCGCTTCTCCTTTAGGAGGAGAAGTAAAGGGTGGGATCGCTCCTGTTGCGGACTCCGTCTTTTCCCTCTCATGGGCGGCGTCCGGCACACACGGACGCCGCCCCCTCGCAAATATACGAACAACTAGTTTAACCTTCGAATTTCAGTTCGCCCTCAGGGTTGCGGAGCTCCGATGCCAGTCACTCCGTGGAAAAACTGATATTCAGGTAAAACCGGTTGAACTAGAAGCCGACCCAAATTACCTTGGGAATAAAGGCTAGGAAGACGATGATTCATTAATAATTAATACCTGCCTCAGTCTACCCCTTTTTTTCTGTTTCTGCGTTATCATCTTTTACAAGGACATAATTTATTATTCGTGATTGTTCTTAAAATACTACATTATTAAAATAACGGAAAAGACACTATATAAAGCAAAAATATGAAGCTTATTTAAAATAGTTTGTTTATGATAGTCTCAACAATAACCCGGAACTTTTAAGAAACTGAAACCCACATGAATCACATGAGATGACATTATTCTTCTTCTTCTTCCTAACCTGATTCCCAATATTATTTGGGGTCGGCTACTAGTTCAACTGGTTTTACCTGAATATCAGTTTTTCCAAGGAGTTACTGGCATCGGACCTCCGCAATCCTAAGGGAGAACTGAAATTCGAAGGTTGTTGTCAGTACATTTAAGGGGACCGACTTCCCAATAACGATTGCCATAGATTTTCATGACAACCGGGACCAACGGCTTTACGTGCTCTCCGGGCTGCTATTAGGAATTTCCTAAGAAAAACCCAACAACACTTTTGGCCCTACCGGGGATTAGAACCCGGGATCTCTTGATTAGCAGTCGCATACGTTATTGACTAGAACAACGAGCCAGTATGACAAGACATCACTCAAAGTCAAAAAAAAACCTAATCTAGAATACCGGTCTTATAGTGTATATTTTCTAATGACTGCACGTTTGGCCTAGTGGCTTAAACGGTCGCCACGACGCTTTATACCACGCCAAGTTTAGAAGGTTCAAATCTTACATGGGACAACACTTTGTGTGATCCACAAATTGTTATTTTGAGTCTGGGTGTTCTTTGTGTCCGTTTCACTTATGTTTGTAAGTCCCCCGCGATAAAGGATGTTAATTCCATATAAAGTAGTTGTCAGTTGTTGATGAGTCCTCTGCTCCCTCCCAGTCACTGGCTGGTTTTATATGGAGTGTAAAAAGCCCTCTTCATCTCTTGTCGTTAACATCACTACAAAAAGAAGGAAAACTTGAAACAAACCCTTTACCAACCCCTTTGGTCAGCGTGGTATAGTACACAAAAACCTCCTTTCTAACGAGGGCCTGTGTCTAACAGTGGACTGTTATATGCTGATGATGTTAAGTATAAACTCACCAGCTCAGTGAAAACATTGTAAGAATGCTTATAAGCTAGTTTCTGTGAGCCATTAGTATTCCGGTCACGTTGGCCCAAATGTAACAAAGCCTGGCTCTCCTTCCATACTAATATTATAAATTTGAAAGCTGTCTGTCTGACGCTTTCACTGCTTAATCATTTTGGATGAACTTCGGTTTAGAGATAGACTGAACCTTGCAGAAGTACGTATGCTACTATCCTACTTTTTGTCGTGATAACTGGAATATTGGTTATTATTTTTTCATCTTCATCATATTTCATCATGACTTAATAAAAAAATTCTTTAAATACGAGTGTGGAGGAATGGGTATCGTGTTCCTCCAACACAAAGGGTGGATCCTCCGACCAGGCGAGGTGATCATCCTCCGCCTAGCAAGTTGATGTTAGGATGGTGTATGTATGGTAATCGACGCGAAAATTTATATATCGCAATTAACATACATTTTTTTGTAAATATATAAATATTATACATAGAAAACACTCAAACTCCGAAACAAATATTTGCGGATCACACAAACATTTGATCCGACCCGGGAATCGAACCCGATCAGCAGTCGCATACGCCAACCACTAGAGCAATCAGGATTAGGTACTTCGTGGTTGAGTGTTTCTTCGGTAGATGGCGCTGTTGTATTTAGCTTGCGCTGTATGTGGAAGTCGCCACACGAACAACACAAAATAAGTAATTCACGTCATATATTACTACATAACACAGTTAACAATAATGCAATCAACAAAACATTTCCGACGCACTAAAATAGTGCGATAATTAGACAGTTCCGGGCGCACAAACAAATCTCACAATACAATCGCACAATACATTATCTCACGGCTATAGTACATTTGGGAAATCCGCGTAAATTATACGATTCACGTAACCGAGATGAATTCATACATTTGTAACGTATACTGGTTTAAACGAGTGTTAGATTGCAGTTTTGTAACTCGTTTTACACTTGGTCGATGTGGTTCTAGTTGATTTGGCTGTCTGTCTGGCTGTTTATCTTTCTTTTTGTGAACTGACATATCATATTTAAAAGGTATAGATTTCTTTTATTTATTCCTTTTTCTCGTTCATAATATTCTAAAATGAATTTTTAATATTAGAAAAAGAAGTAAAATATAAAAACTGTAGTTTATTTTTTTTGGATTTCAAATGTTTTGTTGCCGTAAAAGACCAGAGTCGATAATTTTTAAAAACAAATAAAACTATAGTAGGATGAAACCCATTGGAATAGGAGGAGAATATTATAATTTTTATAAAGGAAAAATAATTTACGGGCGATCTGAGGCCGGGAAGGGGAAGGGGGGATGTTTTAAAGGTAAAAAACGGTTTATAATCTCGATTTCCGGCAAAACTACAAGTCCTATGGACAAAAGTTAAATTGCAAAGTTGTAGCTAATAAAAAGGTCTACAACTTTTGTATTTACACTTTTTTCACATAACCTCTAATTTTATGTAAAAAATTCAAAAACCAATTTTTTGGTATTTTATTTTTAACTTTTACAAATACAATTATTTTTCCACGTTATTTTTTTCATTTGCTTTATTTCAGTAACTTACGCTATTTATAGACCAGTTTCGATCCGCGGCATTGCCTGCGATTTACTAGAATAACGGCGGGTAACATTGCGTGATGAACATAGTTAAGCAATATAATAGATCACTCATGATGACGATGCATTTAATCCGAGTTGACGTATGCACGATGGCTCGGAAAGCAACGATGCAAACTGACATTAAACTTCAAGGTTGATATGTCTGAGAATGTTATATGTCAAGTTTGTACAATTCCATTCAGCCTACTGTCATCCACTGAACGAAGGTCTCCACAAAGGTTCAGACTTTTAAGACATTAACCGGAACAAACAAACAGGTCAGAGGGGCGTGCAGATAGGCATTTTTTTTTTAATAATGCCAAAGTGAGTCTACTCTGCCTGATGGAAAGCATGAGTAGAATCCAGGAGTGTGGGCGATGCCGACCCACACTATGGCGGCTTATTGAGAATTTTTAACAGTCCACTGCTGGACATAGGCCTCTCCTTTGAAAGGTGGTTTTGGACTACTATACCACGCTGGCCAAACGGGTTGGTAAAGGGTTTGTTTCAAGTTTTCCTTCTCTTGGCAGTGATGTTAGCTGCTTATTTTGTTCTTTTAGTCGCCTCTTACGACACCCATGGAATGAATAAGGGTGGTGACACTTTGTATTCTTAATCCGTCACCACACGGAATTTACATATACATTAAGTGAAATTGACTATTTGAAATTACAAACATATACTTCAATTTGATTTCTCTGTATAGATTTATGGAATGTTTCATATTAGCAATCGTCACATTTGCAAACATAGCAATGTCAAAATAATTATCAAGTTTGCAACAGTTAATATTTTGTCATCGCAGCGGTTACGGCCCGTTGTCCTTGATTCCGTTTAATACTTGTGTCCTCTTTATCAAAATTACTTGTTTTACTGCATATATTAACGAACAAAAAGATACTCATTTATTTAAATTTATTTAAATATCTTTATTTTTGAACAACTCCTGCTTCAGGAATATACATCCAATATCGCCGGGGCCTTACAAACATACATGAATAAATAAATATTTAGGACATCTTACACATCTTACTCATCTAGTCCCAAACTAAGCAGAGTATTATGGGTACTAGACAACTGATATAAATACATAAACACTTTTTTTATGGTTCCGAAGTTTATGACTCGGAACCCTTATAGATTTGTCATGTCCGTCCGTCCGTCAGTCCTCGACTTACCGTCCAAACGGTAAGTGCTAGAAAGATGAAACTTTGCATGAATATGTGCTAATTACGCGGACAAAGTGCTACGATAAAATTATGAAAAATATTTTTCACGTCACGTCACGTCATCGTGTGGGGTATCATTAGATAGTTTTTTTTTAAATATTGTGAGGTTGCTAAAACTGTTTTTCGATTTAGTTATCCGTTTTCGAGTTATTTAACTTTAAAGCGCAATTTTTTGGAAAAACAGTTTGTATCCCCCCTATAAAAGCCAAAAAATCTGAAAAATTCATGATAGAAGTTCATATATTGGACACCTTTATCTAAATATATATTCACGCAAGCAAAGTCTAGGTAAAGTTAAAAATATGCGCACTTTGTGTAAGCAATTATTTAGTTAAAGATGCATAATACGTGGTCTTATACGAATATGTTATCACATTACACGGCAAACGTGACAAAATGATAAATGAAATTCCTTTTGAAAATAAATTGTAATGAAAGGTCAGATTTCATAGATGGTAGGGCCATTACCGTCTTTACCATAAGGGCACAAGGGGCCACCATTGTCAGGGGCTCTCCAACAAACCGACTAATTGTATCTCTCACACACATAGTCATTTTATTATTTTACAAAAAGTTACAATTCAATACGATATAATCGAAATAATTACTAAGCTTGTAATATTATATAATGTATCTTGTGTGCCCAGGGCCCCGCATAGTTAAATACGGCCCTGAGTAGAGCCACGCTGATTTCAGTACGAATGGGCCGACTCGAACGGGGCAGTACTACCCTCACACAGAAGACCAACCGAAAACTGACAACATTCGTGCTGTCGTATTTCGTCGGTGAGCGTGATACTAGACGCACAATGATGCAGACGCTGCATTGTCTGCACTCATAGTGAAGATGATGACCCCTACTCTTGAATTTAACTCAGGCTTTTCATCAGGCAGAGCGATCATCGACATCGAGCGCCGTGGAAAATACCTTCGGAATGCAGGCTACTAGGGCGCGCAAGCGCTAAGATGTCTTGTCATAAGTTAAATCCACCCCGACACCAATGACACATGGCTGGTTTATGCCTGCTTGCAGACAGCAGCTCTTCTAAACCTTGCAGATATAGATACACATAAACATGTATGTAGGTAAATTTGAAGAATATGTACAGAGTTTTTGTCTATTTAATTTACGCTTACTGCACATTGTGTTACATAACAGATAGACAGATTAATGACGACGTTGGCATTTACTGTCAGCTTGCTTATGATATGCACTTATATATGTGGGTATTTACCTAGTACGTATATTTAATAGGTTAGGACTTTTATATGTTCACTTATCACCAGTTTAAAAATTTATTTAGTCTATCCTTGACTGCCTTGTTGGTCTAGTGGTCGGCGTATGCGGCTGCTCCCTGACGGTGGGGTGACGGTCCATGATGATTTTGCACACATAAAAAAAAATGCGGCTGCTGATCAAGAGGTCTCGGGTTCGATTCCCGTGTCAGACCAAATATTTGTGTGAACCGCAAATATTTGTTTCGGAGTCTGGGTGTTTTTCTATGTATAATGTGTGTGTATGTATTTGTATGTTTATGTATTTATATCAGTTGCTTAGTACCCATAATACAAGCTCTGCTTAGCTTGGGACTAGATGACGTTGTGTGTAAAATGTCCGAAATATTTATATGTATTTATTATTTATCCTAAGATTATCTGGAAGCTGTGTGACTTTATCTCGTTGCAAATACCGCAGTGTCTCTAGACGAAAATCTTTGACCAGTATGTGTTGCCAGTGATGACCTATGGTACAGAAACGTGGTCACTTGTTATATAACTTATCATCAATCATCATCATCAACAGCTTTTAACAGTCCACTGCTGGACATAGGCCTCTCCTTTGAAAGGAGGTTTTTGCCTACTGGCCAGACGGGTCGGTAAAGGGTTTGTTTCAAGTTTTCCTTCTCTTGGCAGTGATGTTAGCTGCTTATTTTGTTCCTTTAGTCGCCTCTTACGACACCCATGGAATGAATAGGGGATGTGACACTTTGTATTCTTAATCAGTCACCACACGGATAATAGATAGAACTTATAAGAAGGCTCAAAATCATTCTAAGAGCAATAGAAAGGTTCTCTTCGTGTTAGAATCAGGACTAAGGAGACTCGTAGACGATCCAAGATCACCGATATTGCTAGGAGAATTACCAGATATAATTCGTTGTGGAATAACCAGTTTTAGGAAGTTCTCGAGTGGTGACCACGTATTGGAAAACGGAGCGTGGGTAACCAACTACAAGATGTTCCAACGAGCTGGTGACGATACCATGCTATCATACAGGTTAATATATAATTTATTTTAAGCTTTCCTTCTCTATGATGCCTGTAGGAATATGGTGTATAAATAAACTACTATTTATCTTCATAAAAATAAATATTTTCTTAGAATTTTAATAAATACACCGCTGCTCTTTACATATCTAATATATAAAAATGATCGTGTCGTCGCCGTGTTTGTTATCAAACTCCTTCGGAACGACTGAACAGGTTTGTATGAAATTTTGTGTGCATATTGTCATTGCGTGAGCGTGAGGAGTCGCGGGCATCGGCTAGTATGTACATATATACATTTAGCTTTTCCGTGAACACAGCCTTAAGTTGAATATAATTGGTGGACTTTGTACCCAACTCATTTCATTCCAAGTGATTTCACGAGTCTTGACTTCGACGTATTATAACTTATCTATATATTATTAATTATGTCCATCTATGTCTATTTATACGAATACTTAACAAGGCAATCAATGTAGTATCAAGGTATCCGTGTGTTTGAACGAATAAATCAATCTTATCTTATGGTTTTGCCGGCTTATTACTGTTGTGTTGTTGAACTCGTCATTATTACTCATGGGTTTGGTTACTTTTGAATCGGATATCATAACTATTACGAGTAAATGTATATCTGATGGTAATCGCTTTCCATGAAGTGGCCCGTTTGCCTATATGTCTCCCATAACAAATAGGTGTCTGTTGGCTTTTCACAAAATGCTTAAGGAAGTATATACAGACTACTTACATCCAAAAATCTATTTTAAAATTTCTATCTCTTTGTTCCGGGTAATATCTGGAACGGTTGGACCGATTTTGACGGGGCTACCACTGGCAGAAAGCTGATGACCTAAGGAGTAACTTAGGCTCATTATTTTTAGACTAGCAACGCTCTGCGGCGTTACTCGCGATTAACAACAATCATCATCAGCCTATCGCAGTCCACTGCTGGACATAGGCCTCTCCAATTGCACGCCACTTAGTTCTATCCTCGGCTACTCGCATCCAGCTCCTGCCAGCCGTCTTGCGCAAATCATCACTCCACCTGGCCTGTGGACGTCCTACACTACGTTTGCCGAGACGCGGTCTCCACTCAAGAACACGTTTACCCCAACGGTTGTCGGTCCTGCGGCTAATATGGCCAGCCCATTGCCACTTCAGCTTGCTAATCCTGTGGGCTATGTCGATAACTTTAGTTCTCTGCCGGATTACCTCGTTTCTAACACGATCTCTTAGAGAAACTCCGAGCATAGCCCTCTCCATAGCACGCTGCGTGACTTTGAATTTGTGGACCAGCCGTGCCGTGAGTGTCCACGTTTCGGCTCCGTATGTCATGACGGGTAGGACGCACTGGTTGAAGACTTTCGTCTTTAGGCACTGTGGGATCGATGATGAGAAGACCCGACGAAGCTTCCCAAACGCCGCCCAACCCAGCTGAATTCTCCTGTTCACCTCGTCCTCGAAGTTGTTTCCACCCAACTGCAAAGTCTGCCCGAGGTACACATATTTTTGAACAACTTCGAGAACGGCACCGTGTACCGCAACCGGTTCCGGTAGTACATGTTTGTTGAACATGACCTTGGTTTTGTCCAAGTTCATCCGTAGGCCGATGCGTACAGAAGAGTCAGCTAGGTCATTCAGCATCTGTTGTAGGTCCTGCAGCGTCTCCGCCATGATGACGATGTCGTCTGCAAATCGCAAGTGAGAGATGTGTTCACCATTGATGTTTATGCCACGTCCTTTCCAGTGCAGCGTCTTGAACAAGTCCTCCATTGCATTTGTGAACAATTTCGGGGAAATAACATCCCCTTGTCTCACTCCTCGATGCAATGGTATGGGCCTTGTTTGCTGATTCTGTACTTGGACGGACATGGTGGCGGCCTCGTAGAGACATCTCAACACTTGGATGTATCGCCAGTCTACTTGGCAACGCTGCAGGGACTCCAGAACAGACCAGATCTCGATCGAGTCAAAGGCTTTCTCATAGTCCACAAATGCTAGACACAGGGGCTGATTATATTCTTCGGTCTTTTGAATAATCTGCCGCACTGTGTGGATGTGGTCTATGGTGCCATATCCGCTCCGAAACCCAGCCTGCTCCGGTGGTTGGAATTCGTCGAGTCTTCGCGCAAGACGGATCGTGATGACTCTTGAAAACAGCTTATAGACGTGGCTTAAGAGGGAAATGGGTCTATAGTTTCTCAACCTGGTCTTGTCACCCTTTTTGAAAAACAAAATGACCACACTTCTACTCCACGCCTCTGGAGTTCTCCCTTCGAACAGGACAGCGTTGAAAAGCTTTTGGAGCTCCCTCAGTACGGGCTTACCTCCAGCTTTCAACAACTCTGTTGTAATGCCGTCCTCTCCCGGGGCTTTTCCATTTTTCAGCTGTCCAAGAGCCATCTCGATTTCGTCAATGCTGACTTCTGGCAGATCTTCGGTGTAGTGGCGTGTTAATTTGGCTCTAGGATCCTCATTTTCGGGATCAGGTCGAGATGCATGCGAAGCGTACAAACCGCTATAGAAGCCTTCCACTTCCGAGAGGATGGCCGGCTTGGAAGTAACGACTACTCCACTTGCTGTGGTCAACAATAACAACAATAACCGCGGGCAACACAGCGGGAATAAGCAAGTTTAAAATGAAATATGATTTATTAACATTAAAGCTATTTGTGATTATTTACATATAATATTTACAAGGATGTTTCTAACAGTGTTGGATAAAAACATTAATTCTATAGTCAATTGCGCATTTATCTAACTTTTCCTAAGTGACTCACTAACTTGTTTCATTAAACGTTCGGCACAAATTCACATCTTTGTTTTTATATTTCAGACATATAACACAACGCCATCTAGTCCCAAACTAAGCATAGCTTGTATTATGGGTACTAAACAACTGACATAAAAAAATTAATATATTTTTTTGTAAATACATACATTTTATACATAGAAAACACCGTAACTCCGAAACAAATTTTTGCAGATCACACAAACATCTGGTTCGACCCGGGAATCGAACCCGAGACGCTTTGTTTCGAGGTAGAGCCACGCTTATATCGGCACGAATAGGTCAGCTCGCACTCACCAATGAAATACGCCCGCACGAATACTGTCATTTTTAGGTTGGTCTTCTCTGTGAAGGTAGTACCGCCCCGGTTGAGCCAGCCCATTCACGCTGAAATCAGTATACCTCTACTACTATGCCGACTTTCACATACAGCACAAGCAAAAAAAATACAACAGCTCCATCTACCGCAGAACCACTGTAACTAATACTGAATCGCGATATAGAAATTCTCACACCGATTAGCATATACACAACATCAACCGTAGGCATGATTACCTCGCCTGGTCGGAGGATCCTCCCTTTGTGTAGGAGGAACACGTCACCCGTCCTCCACACTACCATGAGCAAGATTTGGCTTCACCGATTGAATACCATAAAAAACGCACTGTAGATTGCAAAGACGAGTGAAACTGCTGGTATTAAGTAATGTATAAACAAACCTGTCAATAATTATCCCGGTACAGACTCTCAATCATATTAAAATAATGGATGGGTAGACTGGGTAGGTTGGTACCGGGCCGTCACGAAGCCACGCTATAATACTACTCTGTAATTTCTCAAGCGAATAACTCTAATGATTGATGCGAGCCATGATTTTATTTTTTCACAGGAAACCGATTTTTTTTCTATCATATCTCACGTAATTATTGTGCTGGGAAAGAATAGGTATACTGATTGAGGTGATGGCGTATTTACGATTCAAAATGACGACGGATTTTGAATGTCTTCGTGAACTTTGTGTCCGTATAAATGCGTGCTTGTAAAATTCCAGTCTGAATTCTTATTTTTTGAGTTGCTGGTTATTTTATTAACGAAATAAACCACATGATTGATTGACGCCGATTGATGTTGTGGGTTCAAACGCCACATCGGACAACATTTTGTTTGATTCACAAATTGTTGTTTGGATGAATTTGATGAATTTGGATGTTCTTTGTGTCCGTCCGTCAGGATGTAAGTATATTCCTAATGCGAGAGTTGACTTTCTTAAAAAGAAAATCAAAAAGAAAGGAAAATTACCATTTGAAATCTAATATATCTAAATTTAAACACATTCCCGAAAAACAGCATCCAGATTGATTAAACGAACTCTAAAATGAGTGCTTAGGCTTACAAACATATACAAACAAGCGACAAAATCTCTAAAAACAGTTCTTTTGAGATTTGTTACTTTATTCAAGATTATCTTCATTAGCTTTTCGTTAAACATTTTTGGTTCAGACTTGGACCTCTTATCATTATACTGGCTGAGCCCCGCGGTGTTACCCGCGTTTGTTGTTGTAACCGCAGGCAACGCCTCGGGGCGAAGCTAGTCTTAAAATAGTAACCAAAGTTACTCCTTATATCATCAGCTATCTGTCAGTGAAAGTCCCGTCGAAATCGGTCCAGCCGTTCCAGAGATGGGCAATCTCTGGAACGGCTGGAACAAACAGACAGACAGACAAAAATTGTAAAAAACAATATAGTTTTAAGCTTCACCTGTATGTTTGTTTGTATGTTTGTAAGGGATTCGGCCTTTGGGTGCGATTTTGATCCACTTTAAACGGCCAGATTTCGTTCAAACTTTGTAGATTTATCGAGGACCGATGGCAATACAGTAATTCCAAAAAAGTAAAATAAAAAAAATTAGTCTTTTTAGTCTAGAAAAAAAATAGTTTTAAAAACTAAACAAACACGCTTTTAAACTAAAAAGTAGAAAATAATTTTAATGTAACAAAACGTGGGGCGACGTTATTGAAATATTTTTAGAAAGCACCCCACGCTTTGTTACATTAAAATTATTTTCTACTTTTTAGTTTAAAAGCGTGTTTGTTTAGTTTTTAAAACTATATTTTTTTCTAGACTAAAAAGACATTTTTTTTTATTTTACTTTTTTGGAATTACTGTATTGCCATCGGTTCTCGATAAATCTACAAAGTTTGAACGAAATCTGGCCGTTTAAAGTGTATTAAAATCGCGCCCAAAGGCCGAATCCCTTACACACATACAAACAAACATACAGGTGAAGCTAATATAAAGCGTGTAAAAACGGTTATATTAATATTACAAACAGACACTCCAATTTTATTTGTTTATATAGATGTATTTTGTAACCCGTCAGCCATTAGCCAGCTTCAAGACGTCATGCGGAGTGACCTTCACCCACCGGTCACTCTCCTTCGATCTCGACACTCGTGACTCGGGCAACGACTTCAAGTTGATTTCGTAATGAACAGCGTCCGGTGCATTTGCAGAGGGCAGTGAGTGCACTACTTATACCTTTTACCCGACTTCGGCAAAGCCAAAGGAGGGTAATGATTTTGACAGGCTATGTATGTGTGTTCATTTGTTACCTCATAGCTCCTCAACTACTCATTTGACTGCCTCGTTGGTCTAGTGGTTAGCGTATGCGGCTGCTGATCAAGAGGTCTCGGGTTCGATTCCCGGGTCAGACCAAATATTTGTGTGATCCACAAATATTTGTTTCGGAGTCTTTGTGTTTTTCTATGTATAATATGTATGTATTTACAAAAAAAAGTATGTTTATGTATTTATATCAGTTGTTTAGTACCCATAACACAAGCTCTGCTTACTTTGGGACTAGATGATGTTGTGTTTAAGATGTCCAAAATATTTATTTATTTATTATTATTATTACAACTGGACAAATGAGGTATCGTTAGAATAATAATAATAAATATTTCAGACATCTGACACATATCATCTAGTCCCAAACTAAGCAGAGCTTGTATTATGGGTATTAGACAACTGATGTAAATATATAATCATACATTTTTTTTTGTAAGTACATACATAATATACATAGATAATACAAGCTGTGCTTAGTTTGGGACTAGATGGCGTTGTGATTCAGATGTCTGTAAAATTTATTTAATAATTAATATTAAAATAAAATTCATAGAACTACCTTATAGCGTCCTTAGTGATCACGAAATGATTTACTTTCATTATCATAATGGTAAAAAAACACTAAAATCTTGTAATATCAATGAGATCGTAACAATAGATGCTGCACGCGATGTCTCTGCTTGGTAGGTCATGGTGCCCATAATGATTTAACATTCTAGGACCTAGATTAGATACTAGATTTTGCCCGCGGCTCCGCCCGCGTGTATGTCCGTCATGGCGGTAAATAGAAGCCTATGTGTTATTCCGATATATAAGCTATATTATTGTGAAGCTTCATCAAAATTGTAGGTAGTAGAGCCACGCTGATTTCAGCACGAATGGTCCAGCTCGACCGGGCCAGTACTACCCTCACACAGAAGACCATCCTAATAATGACAGCACTCTTGCTGTCGTATTTCGTTGGTGAGTGTGAGACCGGAGGCCCAAACATTCTGCATCATTCTCCCGCCCTTCGAAGACCGGTAGAATGAGGCAGAATAATCTAACCAGGCTGCCATGGTAAGGGTCACCATGCTACATTGCCTACCCTCACAATAAGCATGGTGACCCCTACTCCTGGATTCTACTCATGATTTCCATCAGGCAGAGTAGAGGCACTTTGGCAGGCTTAAATATATAAAAAAAAAAGAAAAAAAAAGAACATTCAGTACTTTTTGCGTGGAAGAGCAACAAACATACATACATACTCACAAACTTTCGCGTTTATAATATTAGTGGGATAAAATGGAAGTGTCTGTTTGCAACCGTGACCGGTTGGCCTAGTGGTTTAAGCGGTCGCCACGCCACATCCTACTGCGCCAAGTGTCGTGGGTTCAAATCCCACGTAGGATAACACTTTGTGGGATTCACAATTTGTTGTTCTGAGTCTGGGTGTTCTTTGTGTCCGTTACATGTATGTTGTTAAAGTCCCCCGCGACACAGGAAAATTGTATTCCTAATGCGGGAGGTTTCTTTTTATTCTTTTTTTTAAATATTCAAATTACATGTTTTCATAAAATGCGGTGAATAAAAGATAAGGTACGTACATCTAAAAACCAATTTTTAACATCTAACTTTTTGCGGCTAATCTCTTACTGGACCGATTGTGATAGTAATTTCACTGGCAAATAGCTGATGAAGTAAGGAGTGACTCAACTTATTCTTTTTAGACTGGCTTCGTTTCGCGACGATTAACAACTTTAACCGCGGGTAAAACCGCGGGACTCAGCTTGTCAATACTAATGTTAGGTATAAGTAATTTTTGATTGCCGGTGACGGATTAAGAATACAAAGTGTCACTACCCCTATTTATTCCATGGGTGTCGTAAGAGGCGGCTAAAGGAACAAAATAAGCAGCTAACATCACTGCCAAGAGAAGGAAAACTTGAAACAAACCCTTTACCAACCCGTCTGGCCAGCTTAGTATAGTAGGCCATATCCTCCTTTCTAAGGAGAGGCCTATGTCCAGCAGTGGACTGTTAAAGACTGTGGATGATGATGATGAATTTTTGATTTTGTGAGATGCAGGCTATTTCGATTATCATATTTATAAAACTAGCTGATACCCGCGGCTCCACTCGCGTCCTAAGGATATGAATATAAGATGTTGGCCGATTCGCAGACCTAACCAATATACACACAAAATTTCATGAGAATCGGTCGAGCCATTTCGGAGGAGTTTATTTACACACACCGTCATACGTGAATCATAAATATAAAATTCTCGTGTCACAATGTTAGTTCCCATACTCCTCCGAAACGGCTTGACTGATTTGTATGAAATTTTGTGAGCATGTCAGGTAGGTCTGAGAATCGGTCAACATCTATTTTTCATACCCCTAGGACGCAAGCAGAGCCGCCGGCATCATCTAGTTAATTCTGTTATAATTATTTATCATTCAAGATGGATGCTGACTTGTCTCTAATCCTCTGAATAAATGTTCAAGCCGCAGATATGTGTGTGCCTTTTTGTTTGTTTCTTGTGATGAAGTTATAAATACATTTCTTGGCAACAAAAAAAACATAAGAAAACCTTTATGTTGAAGGTATAAGGAAAAATATCTTGTCAGTAAGTTAATCAGATAGTTTTTAGGGTTCCGTAGTACAGTAACAATTTTTACCACAATCAGGCTGACTCACCGTTTATTTATGCTTAACCCTGACTTAGTAATATTAGATCTATCCATACTAATAAATAGGAAAGTAACTCTGTCTGTGTGTAACGCTTTCACGATTAAACCGCTCCATCAATTTCAATGAAATTTGGCATGGAAATAATTTGACTCTTGAAGAAGGATGTAGGCATTAGCCTAAATATTAATTTATCGCCATATTTATTACAGACATGCCGTGCCATGTGCTAAAACAAGTTTATACTAAAACTTAAGCTTTCATTGAAACCACTGCACACTGACAGATGTATTTACTTTTGAATTTATAACATTAGTAATGATTTATCATCTCAAACGAAGCTACTAAAACAAAAAGATTTAAATAGTCCCGACTTTTACAAAAAAAGCGGCCAAGTGCGAGTCGGACTCGCCCATGAAGGGTTCCGTACCAGCAAGTAACATCATATAAAAGTTCTTGTAGTTCGTTGTAACTTTCATCGATGTTTTTATACTAGTGTATTGATTGGATGAAAGGTATATTGCGTGTTACGATTTATGACGTATTAAAAAAAAACTACTCAGTAGATCTCGTTCAAACCAATTTTCGTTGGTAGTTTACATAGTAATGTACAACATATATTTTTTTTAATTTTATCACTCTCTTATTTTAGAAGTTAGAGGGGGGGGGACACACATTTTTCCACTTTGGAAGTGTCTCCCGCGCAAACTATTGAGTTTAGAAAAAAATGATATTAGAAACCTCAACATTATTTTTGAAGACCTATCCATAGATACCCCACACGTATAGGTTTGATGAAAAAAAAATTTTTGAGTTTCAGACAGACAGACAGACAGACAGACATGACGAATCTATAAGGGTTCCGTTTTTTGCCATTCGGCTACGGAACCCTAAAAACATCCATACGTCAACTTAACCCTAAAAATGAAAGAAATGAACATTTTTTTACTTCTAAAATACATATATGCCTGTTAAACAGTCATTAATTATTTTCTAACACAATATTAGCTACTTAATAATTATTTAGCTAATAGTATTCTCAAATTGTCTTTCACAACATAATTATACATGTATTTCGTCGTTAATAATATCAAGGAAATGCAAAAATAACCCGCCATAAGCACAAACAATACATGATGTGTAAAAAAGTACGTGTTCCAAGAAAACTTGGCTTTATCTCTTAATTATATATTATAGTTTTGTATTGTAAGAAAAACTCGTCAGAATGAAGTTTCTAGCAGTGTTTGTGAAGTAAAAACTATTTTTTTTTACATTTGACAGAACATTATTACGTATAATCATAGACAATTGTGGGTAATATGCATTTTAAGTGGGTAATGACGATAACAAAAGTGTTGAAAATATTTTATTTTATTATAGGAGCCTGTCTGTAGTGTATGTGTCACTCAGTTATTCATTCGCCCGCTCACTGTACTATCTGTGAATGAATAAGAAGGAAGCATTATGTCATCTCAAGCTCACGTGTGGTCGTGAAACAGTTCAGTCGATTGTTAACGACGATAGCGAGTGGGCGCATGCCTAGCCGACAATATAGAAGGATATCCTACACTGTCCGAGTGTGCATACTCTGCCTGATGGAAAACAAGAGAAGTGGTGACCATACTCATTGTGAATGGAGATAATGCAGTATAGTGACCTACGCTATGGTGGCCAATTGAGGTGCTTTTGCATCGTTGGGCCTCCGGTCTTGCACTCATCAACGAAACACGACAGCACAAATGCTGTCATTTTAGGATGGTCTTCTATTAGAAGGTAGTACCGCCCCCGTTTGAGCCACCTAGTTCGTGTTGTCAGCGTGGCTTTACTACCTGAGATTAGTCTGCAACTTGTCTGTCAATGTTTTTTATAAACATACATCACAAATATTGACACTTTTCAGACGTATTTTCGCAAAAATAGTAGAAAATCCTAATACTTAATATATTGTCTATTTAGCCGTGATAACTTAAGACACAAAATTACTTTTTCGGCATTTGTAACCTCAGTGTGTTTTTATGTGACACTGATTTCGTGAAAGGTAACGCAAATATGTAACAGAAGGAAGGAAATTTGTACACTTTTTTGTTAACTAATGAGTGAGTGCGATGTTGATTGTTGTTGGGTTTTCCTTACAAGAAATTCTTAATAGCAGCCCAAAGTTTAGAAGTTTGGTGGTGATTCACGCCCGTGCCTCAGAGAGCACGTTAAGCCGTCGTTATTAGGAAGTCAGGGCCCTCAAATATACTGACAGCTAGTTCAACCCTCGAATTTCAGTTCCCCCTTAGGGTTGCGGAGGATGTCAGTCGCTCTGTGGAAAAACTGATATTCAGGTAAGACTGGTTGAACTAGTAGCCGACCGCAAATAATATTGGGAATAAGGCTAGGAAGAAGACAAACAGTGAGTGCAATGCTTGCGCTTTTTTTTTACATTTTTTTGGTAGGATTATTTTTAGACCTTTTAATAATGCCAATGTAGTGAAGTCGAACATATCAGTTACCAATAATCAGTTCCACATGCCTTGCTATTTTTAGAAAATAAAAATTAAATACGATCATAACTTGATGATTTACATAGATTATTGATACCACATACGGGCTAAACCCGCATTATTTCCAAAAGCGACCTAGAATAAGACCTTAATGGATTACGTTACTAGGAATAATGAGTTGATCATACATACTACATAATTATGATTTCAGCCATGACGTTCACTGATCGTCCACAGGTCGGCGCTCTACAGATCTACTAGGATACCACCTTGAATAAATTTAGTTACACCAAATAATTAGAGCAATAATTATTGTGGTATGCAATGGGAGAGGCCTATGTCCAGCAGTTTACTGCGATAGGCTGATGATGATGATGAAATAATTAGATCTTTGCGAGTTCAACGGGCAAACGGGTCTTCTCAATCATCATCATCAAATCATCATATCAACAAAACTGACATTCGGGTACTGGATATAGCCTTCTCCTTTCAAATAGGTCCTCATTATGATATTCTTTCTTTTCTTTCTTTCTTTTCAGCATTTTGTTATCCACTGCTGAACGTATGCCTCTTACATGCTTCTCCATTGAGGTCTATTTGTGGCGTCTCTTATCCAGGTCGACATGTCTCAACATACAATAAATTATTAATTAAATAATAATGATACTAGATCAAATCTGTTTAAGTATGTAATTTTAGCTTCATGTCTTCGAAAGTCGAGAGTAATTTAGATAGTTATGGAATTTCTGCCGTAAATGGTAACGTTGTTTATATCGACGAGTGCATTCACTTCTCGAACTATACGTTGTGGAATGTTGTGTCGAAAAGCAACATGCAATATAAAAAAACCGACTCTAATGAAGAGATTATTTTGTATTTTTTGAAATTACCTGATAATTTAACATGATTGCGTTAATACATATGTATTTATATATTTCTTTTTATGAATACAATAGAACAATAAAAACAAATACTCCCTAAAAATATAGAGCATATAAACATTTGGTTCGGCTCGGGAATCGACCCCGAGACCTCAAGCACAATTAGTTGCAAACCACTGCGCCACCCAGGTTATCAATTTAATATAATACAATCATCATCATCTCATCTTTGTGCACGACTGTACTGAAAGTCAAATTTTGAGCTGTCAACCGATGACCTTATGACATTTTTATGTCATTTAAACACAAATGACAGTTTGTTTGTATGCACTCATATAAGGAATAAATGATTTTGATGTTCTTGGAAGGTTTATTTTGACTCATTGTACACTGAAAACTGGTTTTAGCCTTGAATAGAGGTTAGGATATATTAGGAGTAGACAAATTATATAAATGTTTAGAATATTTTATTATTGATGCTGAGGTTATTCAGTGTGGTATTGGATTAGGAATAGAGAGGGTCACTACCTCATTCAATTTATGAGTGTAGTAAGGGGCTGTCCATTAATCACGTGATGTTTATTTAGCCTTTTTTTAATCCCTCCCTCTCCTTGGTGATACGTGGTGAGGTTTAGCACAACCCTCCCCCCCTACCAAAATCACATGTAGTTTTTAGTGCCATCAAAAAACTTAAAATTTAGCCTGGAAATGGCGCGTCAAGGCCAGTCAAGGGGACACTGCACGCCGTGTTGGGTTTAGAAATAGTAGGGATTTTAAAGGAACAGAATATATTATGGTATTTTTATACATCTACGTTGCTTACCTCAAACAAGCAATTATGTTCTACTATACCCCCGCCCCGTGATATTTCGTGATTTTTGTTGAACCCCCTCCCCCCATTTCGAGCCTCACGTGATTAATGGATGGCCCCTAAGAAGCTTCTGAGGTAAAAATTACGGAGAACAGAAATACCGCGAAAAGGAGAAAACTTGGGACGAATCCGCGTCGTATAGGGAACTAAAATCATATATTTATGTTGGTATAATTACTCTGAACAAGTTATCTAAATATAATATGTAGTGTACATTTCCATACAAATAAAGTGTCAGTTTGTGTATTTAACAGACACTACATTTTTATTTGTAACTAGCTTTTGCCCGCGGCGCCGCCCGCGTGTATATCGGTTATCGCAGTAAAATGTAGCCTATGTCCTTTCCCAAGGTTCCGTCTATATCAATTCCAAAATTCATTAAAATCGGTTCAGCGATTTAGGCGTGAAAACGTAACAGACAGAAAGACATAGTTACTTTCGCATTTATAATATTAAGTATGGATTTAAAGGAACACAGAGTTACTTTCTCATTTATAATATTAGTAGGGATTTTAAAGGAACAGAATACATATTATGGTATTTTTATACATTTACGTTGCTTCTATCAAACAAGCAACTTTTTTTATATGTCTGTCTGTCTGTTTGTTTGTTTCGGCTAATCTCTGGAACTGTTTAACCGAATTTGCCAGGACTTTAAATTCCAGATAGCTGATGAAATACGTAAGTATCTATGTTCACGCGTATAACCAACCCCGTAAACACCACGTAAATCTTGTAACCAATCAGACCAACAGGGGATGACGTGATACAGCGTCGTTCCCATTGGTCGAATTAATGTTCCCTACCTCCCTACTTTCCTCGAATAATGTACAATTAATTTATTCGCAATACAGACTTCATCTAACTTTTCTACTGAACACTTGTTTTATTAAGCACCTACAAACGCAAACCTAAGTTCAGCACACGGGCTACCAAGAACCCAATAAACTAAATTCAAGTGCCGACACAAGCCGGTACATGTGGTCCTTCTACGCCAAATCATACGAATCAGCATCCTGTGGATCTCCTGGTTGTACCTGCTGTTGCTGAACCAAAACGCATACATCTAGAGCGAAGGCAACTGGAGGCTAAGCGCGCATTGGACGAGAGCTGGATTGGCTGTTCATCGCAAGTCATACGCAATTTGGTGAGACCAACCATCCTCTCTTCCCCAATCACCTCCTAGTTCTCTTTGTGATACCTGTACCTAACCTGATTTCAGTTAGATTTGCCGCATCGGAGTCTCGAACTGCTTAAATCATCTAGTCACGTGGCTGGTGATATTACGGCTACACGTCGTTCAAGCTTTCCAACTGTAAGTACTCCTATTCTTACTACCCACCAAAATGACGACGGAAAGTGCTAAGTCAGGCGATAAATCTCCTCTCGTGTTAGATATCAACAATGCTACAAGTAAATCACGCGATAGGTCTCCTAATCTTGGGTGTGCCGATCCTACGGCACTTCGTGACCTTGTGAGAAAACGCGGCGTCATAAAAGCTAGGCTTACCAAGTTTTCCAACTACTTAGATACGTTGGAAGACCGTGATAATTTAAGCTCGTCTCGAGGTCGCATAGACTTAAAATTACGCATCAAAGGCGTCACTAGTTTGTGTAACGAATTTAACGCGATTCAAAGCAAAATCGAAGAAATCGTTTCCGATAGTGAGATACCTGACCAACTAGATAACAGAGAATCATTCGAAACCTCATACTACAGCCTATTAGCCCGCGCGGAAGACATGCTAACCGATGACGAGGTCACTGACGGTACCAGCAACTATCTCTGTAGCGAACAATCGCAGTCGGTTAAACTTCCAACAATTTCACTACCCACTTTTGACGGATCGTATGATCACTGGCTGGAGTTTAGGGACACTTTTTTATCCCTAGTACATAATTCTAAACGCATCAGTAATATACAAAAGTTCCACTATTTAAAATCGTCTCTAAAAGGCACCGCCGAATTAGTCATTAATTCTGTAGAATTCTCTTCTGATAATTATCAAGTCGCATGGGAATTATTGCTAAATAGATTTAATAATAATAGACTTTTAGTGCACAATCACGTAAAGGCTTTGTTTAATATAAACGCATTAACAAAAGAATCGCCGTCTAGCATTAGAAATCTTATTGACGTTATATTAAAAAACTTACGCGCATTGAATTTACTTGGCGAACCTACCGACTCGTGGGATACGCTTGTAAATTATTTAATCGTTTTGAAGTTAGATAGGACAACAGAACGCGAATGGGAGACGCGTAAATGCACACTAACATCGGGCGAGAATAATTCTAAACGCATAATCAAAGTACACGAATTGATTAGCTTTCTTAAAGAAAGGGCGGATGTGTTGGAATCGTTGCATTTGTCACATAATAAACCACAAATACAAATTGAAAATAAAAAACACTATTCACACAACACATCTACCTGTAATGTGTCGACACATAAGTCTAACGATAGCCGTTCGTCTCGCTACAAAAGAACGTGCTTAAAATGTAACGCGAATCACCAACTTTATTCTTGTCAGAAGTTCATTGATAGTGACTTAAGTTCAAAGCTAAATTTAATTCGCGAGAACAAACTATGTGAGAATTGTTTACGTTCGGGTCACACTCCTAATAAATGCGCGTTTGGGCCGTGTCGTAAATGTAATCGCAAACATAATTCATTAATTCATAATGAAAGCGGCGAGAGTTTAGTTACGTTGCATTCCAATAATACGACTGGCGGCCTAGCGAGGAGTGAAGTCGTGGGCGCATCGATGACACCCTCCGGCCCCGCCGCCTCAACCGTCGCGGACTCACGCCCTATTCAAGTAAGCAACGCACAAATGCATAATAATTCTATAGATATGCACTCAGTTCTATTATCGACAGCTATCGTAGAAGTGCCTGACGATCACGGTGTTTATCATCGGGCACACGCACTACTTGATAGTGGCAGTCAGCGGTGTTTTATAACAAAATCCTTTTGTAAATTAATTAACGTTCCCGTGATAAATTCTTCTTATGTAATTAAGGGGGTAGGCGATTCGGTGATACAATGTTCGGAGACTTGTGACATCGAAATTAAATCGCGATTTGATAATACGTTCAGAACACGCATTAATTGTTTTGTATTATCACAGATAACGTCTATATTGCCGGCCTTATGTCCACTAAACGCACAATTCTTGATTCCAAACAATGTAAGTCTTGCGGATCCACAGTTTTTGGAATTAAAAAATATAGACATTTTAATAGGCGCAGATAGGTTTTGGGACTTATTATTAGAAGGCAGAATGAGACTGTCCAGCGGTCCCTACCTACAAAATACTAAGCTGGGCTGGATTATCTCTGGCTTAGTTAGTAATAATACGCAAAATGAGAGGCGCGTTCATTGTAACTTTAGTAGTTCTATAGATTCGCAACTTCGCTTGTTTTGGGAGGTCGAAGAGCTTCCTAAGGTTAGGGATACGCGGACTCAGGAAGAGCGTGCATGTGAAGATCATTTTCTTCGTACTACTACGCGCAATAGTGAAGGAAGGTTTTGTGTACGCATTCCATTTAAGGAGTCACCTGATCTTCTAGGCGAATCATATACGCAAGCTGAACGACGCTTCCTTGCATTGGAGAAACGTCTACAACGTTCTCCTGACTATAAATTATTATATACGCAATTTATGCAGGAATACCTGTACTTAGGTCATATGAGTCCGGTGGACTCTTATAGTCATCCGTGCTACTTCATGCCGCATCACGGCGTATTTAGAGAACATAGCACTACAACTAAGCTGCGTGTCGTCTTCGACGCAAGCGCAGCATCGTCTTCCGGCATGTCTCTCAACAACCTACAACTTGTCGGACCTCCTATACAAGGTGATTTAATAGCCATTCTTCTCCGCTTTAGACAGCACAAATTTGTTGCCTGCGCTGACGTCGAAAAAATGTTTCGAAATTGTTTAGTAGCCGAAGATCAGCGCCGGTTTCAAATGATTTTATGGCGTGAGGATCCATCGAAACCTCTGCGGATTTATCAATTAAACACCGTTACATATGGTACCGCGTCCGCGCCTTTCCTTAGTGTGAGATGCTTAAAACAGTTGGGAGTTGAGTCTTCCAACCCTGAGGTTCAACGAGCTGTTTTAGAGGACATATATGTCGACGATTTTTTGTCTGGTAGTAACGATAAAACGATATTAATACAGCTATGCACTGATATAAAAAATACATTACAGTCTGGTTGTTTTTCCCTTCGAAAATGGGTTTACAATTTTCCATATAATAATGACCAAACCGACTATTCAAAAGAAATTAAATCCAACGAAAATATCAGCTCTAAAACGTTAGGACTAGGCTGGAACAATGTTCGCGACGTATTTTATTTTAATACACAGTGTCATAATAACAATGCGTTGGTAACAAAAAGGGTTATTTTGTCTACCATTTCACAAATTTTCGACCCTCTGGGCTTGCTAAGCCCTACGATTATTACCGCGAAGGTGTTGTTACAACAATTATGGCTTCTTAAAATAGGTTGGGATGACACGGTTCCATCTGGCGTCGCGCGAACCTGGAACCGGTTTGTTATCTCTCTACAAGCGCTCAAAACAATAAACGTTCCTCGGCACGTTATAGGTAGCGAACCTATGTATATGGAGTTGCATGTTTTTAGTGACGCATCGCAGACGGCGTACGGCGCTTGCATTTATGTGCGTACTATAAATATAGATAATACAATCACCGTAAGATTGTTGTTTTCTAAGTCTCGCGTCGCTCCATTGAAACCACTAAGCATACCGAGACTAGAACTTTGCGGTGCACTGCTGGGTGCCAAGGTACTCGAGAAGGTACGCAGTTCTTTACGTTGTGAGTTCAGAAACACAGTATTTTGGACTGACTCAACCATCGTGTTAGGCTGGTTGCGCATGTCTCCAAACAAACTTAAAACGTTTGTTCAAAACAGGACGGTGGAGATTCATGAGCTCACACAAGATGTACTTTGGCGCCACGTGAGTGGCAAAGATAATCCTGCTGACCTCGTTTCGCGGGGCGTCTGCTTGGAAGAGCTGTCTTCCTGTAAGTTATGGTGGGAAGGCCCCGATTTTTTGAGCACTCCTAGTTTTACACTGGACAATTATTATACGGACATAGAAACAGATGTAGAACTCCCCGAAGTTAAATCAGCTATTTGTTCTTTCGTAACTCATTCGCGCGATTTAACTCCCTTTTCATTTCACCGTTTTTCACAATATAATCGTATGAAGCGTGCCGTCGCATATATGTTACGTTTCATACACAATATTCGCAATAAAAATAAAAATAATAAACAGTTTGGTGTTCTTACTGTTGAAGAGTTGAGCGAGTCTCAGATGATTTTAACTCGGTGGTGCCAAATGGAAAGCTTTCCTAACGAATACAACCTTTTAACTAATAACGCAGAAATTAAGGGTAAAAATAATTTAAAACGATTGAATTTATATTTAGACAGTAATAAAATTATTCGCGTAGGAGGCCGATTAGGTAATTCAAACGAATTTGGTTATGATAAAATGCATCCTATATTACTTTCTAGTACACATCATTTTACTGAATTGTTGTTCCGTCATGAGCATCTACAGCTCCTTCACGCTGGACCTCAGGCATTACTTTACCATATACGCGAAACCTGGTGGCCTTTAGGGGGCAGGAGTCTGTCTAGGCGCGTAGTGAACGCCTGTGTTAAATGTACACGCAATAAGGGTAACACTTTAACTCCACAAATGGGTAATTTACCGAAGGAAAGGATCACTCCTGCCTTTCCATTCATAAAATGCGGAGTAGATTACTGCGGGCCAGTCTTCATACTGAATCGTAAGGGTAGGGGGGCTAAAACATCGAAAACGTACATTTGTTTGTTTGTATGCTTTGTGACGCGTGCAATACATTTGGAACTCGTCAGTGATCTCACTAGTGAAGCATATTTATTGGCACTTAAACGTTTTATTTCTCGGCGCGGTAAACCTAAAGAAATATATTCCGACAATGGTCGTAATTTTGTAGGGTTGATGAACGATTTCTCTGACTTTTTACGTAGGTGCAATTCTGAAATCAAAGATTACGCGATTAGTCAACGAATTGACTTTAAATTCATTCCGCCTTATTCGCCTCATTTTGGTGGTTTGTGGGAGGCAGGAGTAAAATCTTGCAAGTTCCATCTTCGCAGAGTGGTAGGAAATGCACACCTTACCTTTGAGGAGTTTGGTACAGTGCTATCACAAATAGAAGCAGTTCTAAATTCCCGACCACTTTCTCCGCTTTCTTCGGACCCCCGAGACCTTTCTCCCCTCACTCCCGCTCACTTCCTGGTTGGTCGATCGCTGACTGCACCAGTTTGTGACGACGTCAGCAACATTCCCGAGCATACGCTGAAGAGATATCAAAAGGTGGAGCAAATTCGCCAACATTTTTGGGCTCGTTGGTCCAAGGAATATGTGTCTGAGTTGCAGGTGCGAACAAAGTGGACGGAGAACAAAACGGAGTTGAAGGACAACTCACTTGTCCTTATTAAGGACAGCAACCTTCCGCCTTTGAAATGGTCAATGGGTCGAGTACTTCGTTCCATCCCAGGAAAGGATGGAATTTCAAGAGTCGCAGACATCAGGACGGCTTCAGGCGTTGTACGACGGGCCTTTGCCAAGATCTGTCCTCTCTTCGATGATGACCACGAGGGGAGGTGAAGCTGCTGCACGCTTTATTTTGAAAGCGCCTGCTTTCAAGGCCGGGGGCATGTTCACGCGTATAACCAACCCCGTAAACACCACGTAAATCTTGTAACCAATCAGACCAACAGGGGATGACGTGATACAGCGTCGTTCCCATTGGTCGAATTAATGTTCCCTACCTCCCTACTTTCCTCGAATAATGTACAACTAATCATTTCGCAATACAGACTTCATCTAACTTTTCTACTGAACACTTGTTTTATTTAATCACCTAAAAACGCAAACCTAAGTTCAGCACACGGGCTACCAAGAACCCTAAACTTAATTCAAGTGCCGACACAAGCCGGTACAATCTATAAAGAGTTGTTTAAGAGTATATCGGTTGGCCTAGTGGTTTAAGTGGTCGCCATGCCGCTTTCTACTTCACCAAGTGTCGTGGGTTCAAATCCTCCGTGTGAAAACACTTTGTGTGATTCACAAATCGTTGTTCTGAGTCTAGGTGTTCTTTGTGTCCGTTTCATGTATGTTTGTAAAGTCCCCCGCGACACAGGATTTATATTCCTAATGCGGGAGTTGCCTTTTTAGGAAGAAAAAAAAAAGTAACAGAAGGCCACTTTTAGCGGGTAACGCTGCGGGGCTGAGCTAGTATGTACGAGTACCTACCGACGACAGACCACCTGCAATATTCCTCTACTGTCTATTGCACAATAGACACAACACGACGGAAGGAAATAATTGCTTAATGCAGTACCAATCATTGATGATGCAGCCATCATGGCATTTCCTTCATTATCATAAATATACATAATTTGTTATCACATTCTCGGATATTTACTCAGCTAATTACACGTAAAATAAATGTTTATCTATTCTCTCTCTCTCTCTGGAGTCGGTTCCTCATGTCTGGGGATCGTGGTCAGCTTCAAGGTTGCATCTAGAGCGGATGATCTTCCTCCACCGGTTTCTGTCCAGCGCGTCTTTACAACCGAGTAGAATTTAGAGACGAGTCCTTTGCTTGAACGGTCCATTTTGTTGGTGAACGACCTATTATTCCATCGGCGTCCGCCTTACAGGCATGGCCTACAGCGAGACCTCGTCTCCGTGGCAAACCCTACATGACCATCCCCAACACCTGTCTTGTCGCTGGCTGACGTTTTTTTTTCTATTTTTATGTAGAAATCTTAATGCGGTTCACAGAATACATCGACTGACCAAATTTCAACAGTATAGCTCTTATAGTTTCGTAAATAATTGGCTGTGACATACGGACGGACAGACAGACAGACAGACAGACAGACAGACAGACTTGACGAATCTATAAGGGTTCCGTTTTTTGCCATTTGGCTACGGAACCCTAAAAAAGCACGGATGCTGTGATTTTAAGTTGATCTCCTGTGAGTGGGTAATATGGCCGCGGTCGAGATGGACCGCGAGTTCTGAAATCAGTGTGGCTCTTCCATATCATTACTCTAGGACCATTAGGAGCATTGTATCTATGGAAAGTATGGCAAAAACGAGAGAAAATATTTCTTTTGCGAGCGAAAAATAACATATGAGCTGACTTTATAAATAAATAAATATTTCGTATATCTGTCACACAACGTCATCTAGTCCCAGACTAAACATAGATTGTAATATGGATGGTAGAAAAATGATATAAATACATAAAATATACTTTTTTTGTAAATACACATTATACACAGAAAATTTCCAAACTCCGAAACAGATGTTTGCAGATCATGCAATCCGGACCCGGGAATTGAACCCGTGACCACTTGATTTCTAGTTCAACCGGTTTTACCTGGTATTCATTTGGTTGAATTAGTAGCCGACCCCAAATAATATTGGGAATAAGCCTAGGAAGAAGAAGGCTAGGAATAAGGCAAGGAAGTATATTATTTAACTAACAAAGATACTGCGGTAGGTAAATTATACGTTTGTATGACTTTGTATGTAAATTTCATGTTAAATTACTTCCACGGTTGCCATAGGTCTTTTAAATGGCATTATTTACAAGTTAATGGTATGTTTAACTATCATGTATAGCTAGAGAGCTAATGGTTTGAAACAAGACAAGAATATAAATAGAGAAGGCAGGACAATGACTGCGAATCATGATAAGGCTTGGTAACTATTAATTTTTCTATAAATCATAGTTTAATTTTAGTATTAGAAGGATTTAAAAAAAAATGATGTTATCCTACTAATTATAAACGCGAAAGTTTGTGAGTATATATATTTGATGCTCTTTCACACAAAAACTACTGAACGGATTTCGTTGACACTTCATAATAATATAGTTTACATATCAGAATAAAACATAGGCTACTATTTACCGCAATAATAGACTAACACACTTGTGAAGCCGCGGACAATAGATTTTTTTTAATAAGCCTTAAAGTCAAATGAATTCAATGAAACTTGACACGAATCGAAGTATCGATTGTAGAGGAAGAACAAGTACTTTTTACCACAATAACCAATGTAGACGCAGGCGGAACCGCAGGAAAACCCTAGTAAATACATTTAAAAGCTCAACAACAATACTTAACATACAATGTGTACAGTGTCTGTATGTTCTATATTTATATCTAACTAGTTGGACCCAGCGAACTTCGTACCGCCCAACTTTAAAATTCCAGAACTTGATCGCAGCGCCACCTACCGGGTCCAAATGCGAATCTAAACCATTCCCAGATCCCCTTGAACACACACAAAAAATTTCATCAAAATCGGTCCAGTCGTTTGAGAGAAGTTCAGTGACATACACACTCACAGAAGAATTATATATATAAAGATATATGTATGTATGCAGTTATGAAACGCTGAGAGTTGTAAGTTTTTTTTTTGTTTTTCTCTCGTAAAAAAAGACAACTCCCGCATTAGGAATATAAATCCTGTGTCGCGGGGAACTTTGCAAACATACATGAAACGGACACAAAGAACACCCAAACTTAAGCAGTGCGCTGACGGGTGACTTTTGTCGCTGCGACAAAAAAGTTTTTGTCATGTCGCGTCGCGTCTTAAGCAGGCACCACACTTCGTTATTCGCTATTCGTTATGTGTCTACGCCGTATTCGCCCGAATATTTGTTATGCGCGCAAACAACAAACACGCCACCACACTTCGTACTGTTATATCAAATAAGGCAAATATGTGTGTTGTAGAGATGTGTCATTGTCATTTTTATGGTGGACAAAACGAAACCATACGAACGAACGAAACATATTCTTTTAATTTCCTTTTTATTTTATTAAATTCACAGAAACAATACATAAATGAAGTCTAATTATTTTGATCATATAATAAACTAATTTAATCGTTTAATCGATTTATTCTATTTCAAAAACTGTTTTATAGTCTATGGTTGTTAGTTATGCACAGGGCATTGTCATTTTTAATGGTCAATGAACGAACGAAACATATTATTTTAATTTCCTTTTTATTTTATTAAATTGACAGAAACAATACTTAAATGAAGTCAAATTATTTTGATCATATGATAGGTTATTTTAATCGTTTAATTGATTTATCTATTTCAAAAACTGTTTTATAGTCTATGGTTGTTAGTTATGCACAGGGCACTTCACTACCCGTCCGAAGTGTGGGCAGTCGATGCGTGTATTCGCCTTATTCGTGTCCTTTGAAGTGTGTCAAAAAACCGACAAGTCGACGTATATGCGATTCGCTATTCGATGCGTACGAATAAAGCGAATATTGGCGAATATACTCTCCACACTTCGCCGTATGCGCGCGAATAACCCGCATAACGAATAGCGAATAGCGAAGTGTGGTGCCTGCTTTAAAATCTGAGTGCGCACACGGCGAGTGACAGTCACGAAACATTTTTGTAAATCCATGGTTCATTTAACGATATGCATTTGGAGGAGACAGTCATTATTTGCGAATTCATACGGCGTAAAAGTTTTCGAATGAGTGTACAAAGTTTTAATGAATTACTGCATATTTTCAAAGTATTCACCACATAGCTTAGTACACTTTTCCCTTCGCTCAAACCACTAATAATAACATTTATTCCACTTTAAAGAAGGGGTATTTAAAATGTTTTGAGATTCAATATTTAAACACATTCGAATATAGAACTGTTCCAAATTCAAAACTGCCGTTAAATATGGAAACGACAGAACTTAAAAGGCATGCCTAGTATTTATCATATGTCAGAATATTCTTTTAATCTTTTCTCGTAAAGTGCTGGTCTTCTTTCCACTTCTTCTATATACTATATATATTTGCTTATCGCCAGCGGGCATCAAAAGTAAGCGGAGAGCGGGGCACGGAAATGGCGTTAGGATAAACTATTTTGTAGGGATTTTTGATTCGATTCGAATGAAGAATCGATTATTGAAAAAAACGATTTCTAAAGGATCGATTCTATATCTTTTCTGTATTTACAATGTAAATATAAATCCATTTTATGAAAAACAAAAATATTCATTAAACAATCTGTGTGTGTCTCTTATCAGTAAAATCATCGATTTTTTAGTTCAAGGAATTCGATTATAAGAATTATTTTTATTACCTATCAAATTAATACATTCAGCTAATTGTAACTATTGTAAATATTTTTTTATACCAACACAAAAAATCGACAGTCGATTTTCAAGGGTAAAAATCGATTCAGTACAAAATTCAATTTTTTGGGCCGAAACATTGAATCTTCGATCATTGTGTCATTCTCAAAATTAAATAAGATCTGGTAATCTTTCAACCAGTGTTAAATTAAACAAATTATATCATATTTCATTTTCTCTAAAACAATTCAAGCTCTAGTAATTTCGAAGAAAACCTTGAATATTTTATTAGAATAACTTCAATGCATACTGCTTAGACCCTTTATGATAATGTGGTGATTGAACGCTAGGAGACACTTCTGTTTTGATTACAATGCTATTTCAAACAGAATCCCCTGTTGTCTGAAAATATAAATAAAAAGTTAGTCCTTTCCGCTTTCCGCTTTTGGCTTAGGGCACGGGCAGAAACTGTTTTGTCACCCGTGCGCGCACTTGTATCTAAATCTAGCGGCACGGTGACAGTTTTGTCGCAGGCTTGTTCGCAGGCACAAAACAGTTTTTTCATCCGATTGTCACGTCGCAACGTGCGCGCATCTCCATATAATTCTACAGACATAATGAAAGTGACAAAACAGTCACAGTGACAAAAGTTTCCCGTGCGCGCAGGGCCTTAGAACAACAATTTGTGAATCACAGAAAATGTCGTCCCACTTACGACGCTGAAAGGTATGAAATAAGATTTAAACCTAATTTCCTCGATTTACCGTCCAAACGGTAAGTGCTAGAAAGATGAAACTTTGCATGAATATGTGTTGTAATTACGTCAACAAAGTGCTACAATAAAATTATGAAACATTTTTTTATTTGGGGTACCTCCCCTACACGTAAAGTGGGGATGATATTTTTTTATCGCGACTACCACATCGCGTGGGGTATCATTAGATAGGTCTTTTAAAAACAATAAATTCTAAGACGATTTTTTGATTTAGGTATTCGTTTGCCAGAAATTCCACTTTAAAGGGCACTTTTTTGTAAAAACATGGCGTGTCACCCCTCTAAAAGCTAAACGGCTGGCTCAAAAAATCTGGAAAAATTCGTGATGGTGGTCCTTATAGTGAACTTTAAAGGAAAACTGTAACGGATTACCTGACTTTGTTAGTTCAGCAGTTACAGATACTTAACTTGTAAAATGCGCTTACTTGGAAAACGTCATACAAAATTAACGCATTAATACGTAAATATAACAATTATCTATTGGATACGATTTTAAATCCACGTACCATTATGGGTGACTGAGGAACCCTTTCTGTGCGTGGCCTGACACGCTATTGGCCGATTTTAAAGTGTTATGGCAGGTTTCTATGTAACGTAATAACGAATGTGCACTTTCTCTATGGTCAAAAGATGCCAGTGAGCAGCGCCCTCTATTCCTATTAACCGATACTAGCGCGATGGGGGTCAAGGCACAACGCAATCACAAAACAAGTTATATTATGTAAGCTTTCGCTAAAACCTGTTACGAGATGTGCTAATATATATATAATAATAATATATCTCGTTTGCATTGGCTTTCTGTATAATGTGCATTTAATGACCTCGTAAATAACTTTAATGGTACCTAATCATAATTATTAATATGAAAGAGAATGTTTTGTAAATATTTCAAAAAACTTATTTATTTAACAATAAAGATAAATATACATGAACAATGAACCTAAAAACTAAAAACCTTAAAAATTATAATAAAACTAGAATATATTATTATAAGGAGTCCCTTTAGGCAAGGTTCCGAAGATACTGGCAGCGTTCCCCCTTTGAATAGCTATACTAATTCTTTGTCCGAGGTAAATAGTAAAGGATAACATATTGGTCTAATTTTGTGGATTGATTTTTAGCGTATTTCGTGACAAGCACACTTGTAAGGTCATTCATTTATTACATATGACTTTTTTACAAGTTTTTGACCCCATCCCACCCCTAGATAAGAAAAATAATCCATCCCCCACTGTTTAATATTTATTACGTAAGAACCTAAAGCAAAAATGGCTAGCTTTGATGTTTTTTTTAAAAGTAGTAATTTTAAAAACTAGTGGTGCGATTTGCGGATCTACTTGAGGAATCCACGTATGGATTTCAGGTTAAAGAGGTTGGAGGACCAAAGCCTTGAAGACCAGCACAACGTGCAGTCCCTCCGTGTTTTCATCGACAGAAGCAAACAAAACGAACAAAAGAAATATGACATACAATATATTACAACACAATGAACGTTTAAAAGAGATTTAAAAAGTTTAAAAACAATAACTGAATTAAGATTTAAGTAACTCCGAATTTGTCATAACTTGATGAATGTTAAAATCATTCATTATAATCACATATTCGTATGTTATATATAACCATAAGGTATACGCCGGGCGCTCCCCTCTATCAAAGCATAAGACCAAATTATGAAACGGAATGTGTTTAAGTGTATGTTTTTTTTTTCAGATGTTATGTGCAAGTTCCTATTGACAGGGGATTGATTTGTATCATCATCATCATCAGCCTAATGTAGTCTACTGCTGGACATAGGCCTCTCGCATTCAGCCACCCTGCGCAAGTCGTCACTCCTGTGTATGAGTTTTAAATATGTATGTATGAAGGTTTTCCCCTGGCAATGTACCTATGTAATTACCGATTTCTTCTTTTTATCGAGAAAAAGACGCAATAGGTACACCGTACCGGGTCTGTGTTCCTCTATGGTTAAAAATTATAAGACCTTAAATTACACACGGCTTTTTTAACACACTTAAAATTAAGTGTAAAAAATCTCTTATTGTTGTAAATCGCAGTAGTTCCAGAGATTACCCTGAACAAACAGATAGTCAAAAAAATAAAAATTGCATTTTTGATGTCAGGACCGTTTTATACTTTGATATGCATTTAGTAAAAAACTGTTAATTTTATGTTACAAACAGACACTCCAATTTTATTTAGTTATATACATTATTATATATTTTTTTTAATAATATGATTTATGTTAATAAATTCAATTGACTTCAGAACATGTTTAACTAACCATAACTTGTATAAAAATAATGTTTAATTCAAATACTGTTTGTCAATAACTTCTTACGACGTCAAAGGGGATTCCCCTGTCAGATTGCACTTATATAAAGTGACAAACAGATTCTTTGAAAGACAATATTTTTTGTTGATTAATATGTAAATTGATGAAACAACCCATGGTGCGGTAGACGGTTATTGATTGTCTGAGCTTATTTTTCACAAAGACATATTATACCAAAGCTTAAACACTATAAACACTACTATATTAGATACTGGTTTTTGCCCACAGCTCCGCCCGCATGTAAGTCCGTCATGGCGGTAAATAGTAGCCTATGAGTTATTCCGATATGTAAGCTATTTCATTGTGAATCTCCAATCTTCTACTTATTTAAACTTAGTTTAAAAGCGGTTCGCTATCAAATTAAAGTTACATCTATAGGTAATTCATCTTAGGTGCTATGAAGTAACAGCAATCGACGCTTACGACACATATGTGAGAACTATAACATACCACTTACAACAATATATTGTGTCTATAAGTAAATCACACGATCTATGTTTTGTTATGTATTGTTTAACTGTTTGCTATTCAGTGTGCATGAAGCAATGTATGTTGATTTTAATCGATTGGACCGTTTCGTTATATAGTGTGATGACATATTTTGTACGTTACCAAATCAGTGTCTTGAGAAAAGTATCGAATATACTTTCATATCATAGAGCAAAACATGCTCGCAGACTCGAGGGCAGAAGGCATAACGTCTGTTACTGATCGATACATAACGGTCTGACATTTGTCACGGAGGGGGGGAGGGAATCCTATGTTGGGGTTCCAGGAATTTCCTTTTTAAGGTATACCTGTTTCCCCGGCTATTGGTAGATAAGACGGAGTGCGATTTTGGTCGGTTCGAGTCCCACATAACCACCAACTCCTCTAACATGGTGTATAGTATATTAGTGGCAGCACCTTACCCCCATATCAGGTTTATAAACATTAAAACTATGTAAACATTGGCTATTTGAAAAGAGTGGCCGCGAGTTTTTATTGCCATGTTCTTTTCTCCGGCTTTACCTATTGTTTGCGAACATGGCATAAATGTACATGTAGAATCTTGACCTGTCACAAGAGATGTATTGCATCCTAAGTGAATAAAGAATTTTGAATTTGAATTTAATTTGAACTCGTGGTTTCCATGGTCCGAGGGGATTTCGGTGCAGACAAAAAAAAAAATCTTCACAGAGACACATTTTAGATCAGCATACTATGACTATCGCCTATCACTGGGAACTCATACATGACAATTAAATCAAAATTTCACACACACATAACTGTCGGTACCTGGGTCGGTCCAAATATTTGTGTGATCCACAAATATTTGTTTCAGAGTCTGGGTGTTTTCTATGTATATAATAAATGTATGTATTTACAAAAAAAAATACTCCTTGGGTCATCAACTATCGGCCAGTGAAAGTCCCGTTGAAATTGATCCAGCCGAAACAGAAAGACAATAAAAAAAGAATTTCGGTATATGTACCTACCTACCGTATAGCTTCGATATGCATTTCATAAAAAACCATAATTTGATATTACAAACAGATATTCCAATTTATTCATTTTTATATACATGTAGTAATTATATAGATATATTTATTTAGATGGTTAGAAAATATCATTAAGTAGGAACAATGTTTTTTTCAAAGCTCACACTTACAATGGTATGTTAATTGAACTTATTTACACCAGTATGGTGAAATTTAGGCTCTCTCTGTGTGAATTACTTTCAAATATTTAATTAAAGGCCTCTATGGTGCGAACTTTCAATATAGTATCTGTAGACCTACATCTATATAAATAAATAAAATTGTCTGGATGTAATATCAAATAAATAGTTATTTACTAAATGCATATGCAAGACAACTCCTACATTAGGAATAATATCCTGTGTCGCGAAGGACTTTACAATACACGAAACGAACACAAAAAACAACGAAACTCAGAACAACAATTTGTGGATCACACATAGAAAGTATATATGGTACTTACATCAAAAATACCGTGATATGAATAGTCATATCACGGTATTTCATATCATCATAGATATGAATAGTCATATAAGTGTCATGAGACCATAGGGTCTCATGACACTTTCATGGGAAATGAAGTAATATATTTAGAAATAGCGAATATTTCGACCAAAACGGTCAGTATCAACGAATACCAGTCAACAACCCAAGTTATAATACAGTGCTCGTGGACTATATTATATGCTAGGTTGGCACTTACATTAAACAGCATATTTTTCTTATATAAAAGACAAATCCTGCAACATCCTGTGTCGCGGGGGACTATACATGACACGGACACAAAGAACACCCAGACTCAGAACAACAATTTTCAGATCACACACAGTGTTGTCCACCAAGTGGGATTTGAACCAACGACACGGTAGAAAGCGGCGTGGGGACCACTTAAACACTAGGCCAAACGTGCCTTATTATTTTTAATTTTTGTCTGTATGTCTGTTTGCTATAGTCAACAAAACGGCTGGGTCGATTTTGACGAGTTTTTCACTGACTGATAAGGAGACTATTTTGTTTTAGTTAGACCAGCTTCTCGAGGCTCTGCTAGTTCATATTACGCTGACTCTAAATAACATTGGGAACAGGGCAGAGAAGCGATGATAACGCTGATTTTCTATATTATATATCTAAATCAGCAAAAAAAAATATTTTTGTATTTTCTTACATTTAAGAACAAACGTTGCAACATACGCCATATTTGCACGTATTGCAGATTTTGGAGCAAACGTTTCACAAACATTATTATTTATGAGTAGTTGAATCCCGTGGTGTTACCCGCGAATATTAATGTAAATAGCGTGTAAAGCCACGGAGGGTAATTAGTCTTCAAAAATAGCCGTAGTTACTGTTAGTGTCATCAGATAGTGAAAATCCCGTTAAAATCGGCACAACAGTTAAAGAGATTTTGACTGCCTTGTTGGTCTAATGGTTGGCGTATACGGTTTCTGATCAAGAGGTCTCGGGTTCGATTCCCGGGTCAGACCAAATATTTGTGTGATCCACAAATTTTTTTTTCGAAGTCTGGGTGTTTTTCTATGTATATTTACAAAAAAAAAGGTATGTTTATGTATTTATATCAGTTGTTTAGTACCCATAATACAAGCTCTGCTTAGTTTGGGACTAGATGATGTTGTGTGTAAAGCAGGCACCACACTTCGTTATTCGCTATTCGTTATGTGTCTACGCCGTATTCGCCCGAATATTTGTTATGCGCGCAAACAACAAACACGCCACCACACTTCGTACTGGTATATCAAATAAGGCAAATATGTGTGTTGTAGAGATGTGTCATTGTCATTTTTATGGTGAACAAAACGAAACCATACGAACGAACGAAACATATTCTTTTAATTTCCTTTTTATTTTATTAAATTTACAGAAACAATACTTAAATGAAGTGTAATTATTTTGATCATATAATAAACTAATTTAATCGTTTCATCGATTTATTCTATTTCAAAAACTGTTTTATAGTCTATGGTTGTTAGTTATGCACAGGGCATTGTCATTTTTAATGGTCAATGAACGAACGAAACATATTATTTTAATTTCCTTTTTATTTTATTAAATTGACAGAAAAAATACTTAAATGAAGTCAAATTATTTTGATCATATGATAGGTTATTTTAATCGTTTAGTTGATTTATCTATTTCAAAAACTGTTTTATAGTCTATGGTTGTTAGTTATGCACAGGGCACTTCACTACTCGTCCGAAGTGTGGGCAGTCGATGCGTGTATTCGCCTTATTCGTGTCCTTTGAAGTGTGTCAAAAAACCGACAAGTCGACGTATATGCGATTCGCTATTCGATGAGTACGAATAAAGCGAATATTGGCGAATATACTCTCCACACTTCGCCGTATGCACGCGAATAACCCGCATAACGAATAGCGAATAGCGAAGTGTGGTGCCTGCTTAAGATGTCCGAAATACTCATGTACAAATTTGTACATGTACAATGTATTTATTTTAGATTATCCGGAACAAACCGACAGACTTACGTAAAAAAATTAAAATTTCATTTTGAATGTACCGGTACCGTAAATACTTATGCATGCATTTAGAAAAAATATGTTTATTTGATATTATATAAAACATATAAATTTTATTAATTAATTTAAATAATTTGTAATATTTCATTTCAAAGCCTGCCTACTCTGCTTGATGGAAAACATGAGTAGAATCGAAAAGTGGGTGGCAACACACTCATTACAAGTGCAAGCAGTATGGCAACCCGCACTATAGCGGCCATCTTTACAAATAAATAAAAGCGGCCAAGTGCGAGTCGGACTCGCCCATGAAAGGTTCCGTATCAGCAAGTAACATCATATAAAAGTTCTTCTAGTTCGTTGTAACTTTGATCGATGTTTTTATAATAGTGTATTGATTGAATGAAAGGTAAATTGCGGTTTACGGTTTATGACGTATTAAAAAAAAAACTTACTAGATCTCGTTCAAACCAATTTTCGTTGGTAGTTTGCATGGTAATGTACAACATATATTTCTTATTTTTTGAGTTTCTGTTCCAAGTATGGGGACCCCCAAAATGTATTGGTTTTTTTTATGTGAAAATCTGAATGCGGTTCACAGAATACATCTACTGACCAAGTTTCAGCAGTATAGTTCTTATGGTTTCGGAAAAAAGTGGCTGAGACATACGGACAGACAGAGAGACATGACGAATCCATGAGGGTTCCGTTTTTTCCATTTGGCTACGGAACCCTAAAAATGAGAGTGACTGAAATATTAAAATAATCGCTATTTACTAAATGCATATGTATATATACACGGTACATATGCCAAAATATTTTTTTTACAATTTTTTTTGTGTGATTGTTTGTTCCGGGTTATCTCTGGGATGGCTTGACCGATTTCGACGGGACTTTCACTGGCAGATAGCTGTTGATATAAGGAGTAACTTAGGTTACTTTTTAGACTAACTTCGCCCCGCGGCTTATTGCAACTCGCACTATGGTGGCCATTTAATATTTGTGTCAAAATTAATATTAATTGTCGTCATCAGCCTTTAGAAGCATTCATAACCAAATAGCCTTCGGATATTGTAAACAAACACCGAGGGTAAGCAACGACGGTGCGGTCAGTACCTGGATGGGTGACCGTTTGTGGCATGATATGCTATCAGCGTTCCAGTGATTCGGAGCTCACGTTAAGCAGTCGGTCCCGGTTGTTATCATAAGAAAACAATCGTGAAGCTTAGTTGGTGGCCTTCGGACGGCTTAAAATATCCAACGGCAAGAAAACGTACCCACAACGTGTCTTGCCAGTCCCCAACCCGCATTAGGCCAGCGTAGGAGACCTGCCCCCTAGCCAGAGCAGAGCTTGTTTTAGGAGAACTAAACAACTGATATAAACACATAAACATACATTTTTTTTGTAAATACATACATAATATACATAGAAAACACCCAGACTCTGAAACAAATATTTGTGGATCACACAAATATTTGGTCCGACCCGGATATCGAACCTGAGACCTCTTGATCAGTAGCCGCATACGCTAACCACTAGATCAACCAGGCAGTCAAATAGTTGTATAATATTTGTATTTAGTCCTAAAAATCTTAAGCACCATCAAATTTTATGAAAGAAGACTGAAGCTTATTAACAAAAGACTGTATGATGTTGTAGTGACCTACAAGCATACCACAGGTCCTACCGCAATCATGACGGTAGATGGCTCATCCACAACATTCGCAGGGTTTCGTCGGGCATCTTGTCGCGGGCCAAATCACGCATACGTCTAAGCAACTGAGAAGGGCGCTGGTCACCAAGTTCTATCTCATTTAGCAGCTTTTGTAATTGCTTGTTTTCGGACTCCTCGTAGACAGATAATAGCCTTGTTTTCAGCGCTTCGAATCTGCCCGTTGTCGACGATGATAAAATAATGTCGCTTATTTGCTCGACGTCCGCCTTGTCTAGTTGCACGCTGTCCGCACGCTATTGGCCCTTGTAGTTTGAATGCTCACAAACACTACCCCTATTGTAAGACTAACTTTGTAAATATATATAATGCATCCTGCCAATAAAATATTCATATTCCAATCGACTACCAAGCGTTTCACTTCTACAACTCGACTTCTAAAATGTACAAGAGCGTAAGCGATTTAGAAACTTATTTTAACAGGTATATGATTCAAAATTCATTAATACAAAGTTGCCAATGCAGACCAGTTACTACAATATACTTTGTTTTAGTTTCCCACGAAAAGGTGTAACATTAACAACAATTAACACACAATTACTTCACAATCTTACACATAGCTTCTTAATATTGAGTCTGGTAACGGCCAGTCAAGGGGACCCCCCCCTTTCCAGCCTCACGTGAATAATAAATAATTCACGTGTTATAGTGAGCCAACCTTAAAAAAAGACATATACTATCGCAGACTTTTTTTAAGAACTTTTAAAGAGGAGGAGGCAAAGGCTTCTGAATAATTGCTCTTGGATTTGATGGTGCGCTATGTGGTCTGAAGGCGTGATTGGATCGTTTTTTTTCGAAGATGAGGCTGGGTGGTAACGATCAATGGATCACAAGAAAGAATCGACATTAATTGTCAGCGTGCTCGTGGTGGACATTTGTGAGATATCATTTTTCATTCATAATTGCCAAACCTTTCTCCTCGTAATACAATAAAAATTTGAATCATTTTACAAATAAAATTCCCGTGCCAGTGTTAGTTACCATACTCCTCCGAAACGGCTGGACCGATTTGTATGAAATGTTTTTCATACCTTCTTCAGCTAGTCTTCGTATAAATTCTTTGTTTCATTTTGTTTTAGAAAACAAAGTTCTTGTTTGAAAGCCCTATATATTCGTAAGACAATATGACACCGGTAAATCTGTTCCCCGAAGCACGAGTGACCTCAATAATTCAAGAATAATCACCTATACATTCTGTTTCCTTTGCTTAAGTGTAAACTTACTTGGTTATTATAAGGCTGCTTGGCTATTTGAAGTTTAATTCAAGAGGTCATTGTGTGAGCTCTTGGTAACCATTAGAGCCAACACAATAGCCATAAAAAATATTATGAAAACATGGGTCCATATTTACATGGTGTCAAACACCGGACAATCGTCGTTTCTTTGTCTGTGGTCAGGAAGTGCTGTAAGCTTAAGATGACATCCTATTATCTTTATCCGTGTGGTGACGGATTAAGAATACAGAGTGTCACCAACCCTATTCATCCCGCGGATGTCGTAAAAGGCCACTGAGGGATAAACTACGCAAGACAACATCAATGCAAAGAGAAGGAAAACTTGAAACTAACCCTATATCAAACCGTCTGGCCAGCGTGGTAGAGTAGGCCAAAACCTCCTTTCTAAGGAGAGGCCTATGTCCAGCAGTGGACTGTTAAAGGCTGTTGATGATTAATGATGATAATCATTTGAATCGTTTTGTTTTGGTAAATGGTCAAATACATGAAAAACATTTTGTTTATATGATCTGCAAATATTTCTTTCGGAGTTTGGATTGTTTCTATGTATAATATGTATGTAGTAATATAATATGTATTTACAAATCAAAGTTATAATACTGATATAACTATACCGACTGCTTACTATGCAACTGTGTCTAGAAGGAACTCATAGCACAAGCTCTGCTTAGTTTGGGACCAGATGGCGTTGTATGTTGTGTGTCCGAATTATTCAGATACTCAATCTATAAAAAGAAGACCTAAACTTTTGTATAAAATAAACTTAAAATAAACAAAAGGAATCTATAATTCATAAAAAAAATGTAATTTATATATTCTTTTAAACCTTCTCTGGACTTCCACAAATAATTAAAGATCAAAATTAGCGAAATTGGTCCAATCCATTTATATATTTAAAGATTTAATCCGAACAAAAATAACATCCAGACTCAGAGCAACAATACGTCGATCGCACAGAGTGTTATCCCACCTGGAGTTTGAACCCATAACATTCAGTCGATAGAAAGCATCGAGGTGACCGCTTCATCCACTAGCCCATCCGCGCATTCAACATTGTATTTCCCATGCATCATTCACCGGCCAACTTGTTATGGTTGATTGAGAATAGTTTACGAATAAATATTAAATATTATTGCTCTTGAAATTGTGAGAAACATCTCTGTTTAAACGAGCCGAAATGTGTTTACAAATGTGATGTCGAACTGGTTAAGCCCCGCAGTGTTACTTACGGTTATTGTTGTGAATCGTGAGCAGGGCCGGATCTAAAGGTGTGGAGGCCTCTGGGCAACAAAGGAGTAGAGGCCCCTTGGTCCCATTCCAAATTATATTTATTATACATATATATATACATTTTTTTTCAATCTAGTTTTCCAATTAATAATTTATTGTGAAACCAAGTATAGACTATTTTATTATTTAACGAACATTTAAATATGATCTGAAACAAGAATTATCTAAAATTAAATTTTAGCGTTAACGAACGGAAATTTCCGAGCTGAGAGAATGTAATCATGTTTGTACAAAGTACTGTAGGTAAAGGTTCCACGCGCAAAAAAATATGAAAGGAAAATTTACTTACTAGTGTTTACTAGACAGAATTTGATTTTTTTTTTTCCGAAGTCTCTATTGTAGGAGCCCCTCTTTTGTGGAGGTTGATATTACAAACAGTCACTCCGCTTTTAGCAAATCTCGGTGAACTAATAAAAAATATTAGACGAATTTAAATTTGACTGCCTTGTTGGTCTAGTGGTTAGCGTATGCGGCTCCTGATCAAGAGGTGTCGGGTTCGATTCCCGTGTCGGACCAAATATTTGTGATTCACAAATATTTGTTTCGGAGTCTGGGTGGTTTCCATGTATAATATGTACATAGGTATTTACAAAAAAAGCATGTTTATATATTTATATCAGTTGTCTAGTACCCATAATACAAGCTCTGCTTAGTTTGGGACTAAACGATGTTGTGTGTGAAAGATGTCCGAAATATTTATTATTTATCAAATCAAAAAAAAAAACTGTCACTAGCTCACTTTGAATCATCATCATCAGCCAATCGCAGTCCACTACTGGACATAGGCCTCTCCCATTACACACCACTCTGATCGGGCTTCTCGCATCCACCATCTGCTAGCCAACGTGCGCAATGAATGTGCTTTGAATGAACTTTCTAAGTAGGTACATTAATGGCGTACGTTGGCTAGTTGGCACTAAACGTTGGCATTATTTTCTTTTCTTAATTCTGAGGGAACTCTCAGAATTAAGAAAAGGAAAGGTTAGGTCTGACAAGTATCAAACAATATTAAATATACAAGAACAATATTGAACAAGTATTAAATAAATAAAATTAAAGTATTTGTTTGTGATATCAAATGAATAGTTTTTTACTAAATGTGAAAAAGTATAGGTCTGTGCTTAAATCAAAAAAGCAATTTTTATTAATTATGTCTGTCGGGGTTCCAGGGACTTCTTTTCGAGGGTATTCCTGATTCCTCGATTCTTAATACCCGAGACGGCGTGCGCTTTTAGTCGGTTCGAGTCTACCAGCATGTGGTATCCGTGGGGATTTCCGCACGAAAAGAAAAAGTGCCAGTCTCTGGAAGAGCTGAACCAATTTTGACAGGATTTTCACTGGCATTTAGCTGATGTCATATGACTATCTTTTTAGACGAACTTTTCAAAATAGCCGCGAAAAATACTGCTGTACGCAGTACAATATACATTTTTTTTTTGTTGTAATGGAATAGGCGTTTGTCTTCCATCTCACCTGATGGAAAGTTTAGATGAAGACGAAGGTGGTACACGCCCATCCTCCAGAGTTTAACCAGGGGGGTGTCACTCCGCACTTTAGGTATAGTCGGCCGCCTGCCTGCCGCGCAGGCCAGGGTTGTCACTTACGCGCGTTACGCGTCGCCGCGTCGTCGCTATCGCGCATTATATAAATTTTTGTTTATACTTTCGATACCCACCCACAATGGCAACTAATCACAAACCTCGATATTCTAATCCATATAAAAGATATTGCTCTGTTTACGGATGTTTGAATAAAAGGCAAAACAAGGAATCAGAATTATCATTTTTTAAAATTCCTGACGATATTGAAAGGTAAGTGATTTTGTTGTATTAAAACCATAACAAGTGTAATGACGGTAGTTTGTATTTTATTATTTTATTTTGTACTGTGGAGAAAGACTACACTTTTGAACGAATTTGCACTCACTCCCTCTCGTGTAACATACACCATTTATATTTATAACTAGCTGACCCCGCGAACTTCGTACCGCCAATTCAACGTCACTCAATGGCTGTGAATGACATTGACATTCGTTACGCGCGTTTTTTTTAATATGCAAAATTAAATGTATGTTTTTCAATATTTCTGAGAGATTTTCTTAATATTTTTTTCCGTAAGAACCTTCTCCTAATAATAACAAATACAACAAAAAAAGAATTAGTGAAATCGGTCCAGCCATTCACGTGTGATGCCGTGACCAAGGAAAACGGGTTTCATTTTTATATATATAGATAAAACAAAAACAAAACAAAAAAGTACCTATGATAATGTGGTCAAGTAGGTTAACGATTGATATTTTTAGTCTGAGACCTATAGTGACATTTCTTAAAATGGACATACCAAGAGATTATCTATAGAAATAAATAAAATTGGAGTGTCTATTTGTAATACTAAAATAACCGCTTTTCACTAAATGCAAGTATGTATACAAGGTACATATGCCAAAATATATTTTTTTACAATTTTTGTGTATGTCTGTTTGTTCCGGGTATTCTCTGTAACGGCTACACCATTTCGACGGGACTTTCAGTGGCAGGTAGCTGATGATATAAGGAGTAACTAAGGGTACTTTTTTTAAGCTAGCTTCGCCCCGCGGCGTTGCCCGTGGTTAAAACAATAACCGCGGGTAACACCGCGGGGCTCAGCTAGTCTATAAATATATTAAAAAGTACCGATAATGAAAACGAATCCGCTTATATTTATATTCTATTATTATTAACGCATATTTAAGAAGTATTTTTTTGTATATTTATATCATAGGAGCAATGAACATGTATTGTTTTAAAAGATCAAGAAGTGGTGTGCGCGTGCCAGGTGGAAGGGACATTTTTTTAATTTTATGACCTGCTACCAAAATATAAAATAACAATATTAAAAATATAGGTTGAACCAATATTAAGTCTTTAGGTATTGCCTCCTGAACTACTATTTTTGCGTCCTACGTATGTTGTTCCGATCATTTAAATCGTAATTTATTGAAAAAAGTACCTAGAGTAGTTATAGTACGACGTTAGTCAACATCTTTATGTAATATCAGGCTGTCTCACATCTCGCAACAGTATCGAAAACGTATGGAGGTATTCGCGAATAAATTATAAATGCTACTAACAACGTTAGTTTTATTTGAAAAGTAATTTGTTCATTAAAGTAATAGAAAAAAGAAATTAATTTTTTATATTATTTTTAAAAGAAGACGACCCTATTATCGTTAGAATAGATAAGAGTTACAAGATAGAAAGAGATAGCAATTGTAGGTAAATATAATCGTAGGTGCTTCGGCGCTGTGCAATCTGAATTGAACTTAATGTAATGACACCAAAGGTCCCTATTTCCTTAATTTACTTTTCGGAGTGAAGCTTCTGTACTGGTACTATTATGTATTCTGTGGTTTAACTTATCAGGAAAAATAGACACAGGCAGGTCGTACCAAATTTTGGCGACTCTCACCAAAAACGAGCTGTCAAACCATTTGGTTCGACATTTTGCTTCAATCATTAAAATGATTCAAATAAATATTGCATCAGACACATATTACGTACTTGCATATAATTACAACACTTAGGAGACTGTATCCGATTGCAGATTGACCTTCAGACAATCTGTTTCTTAAACTGCACGGAGAGTGTAATAGTTTTAGCGGTCAACTAGACGCTTCCTAAACCACTGATGATTTTTAAATTTAAGTTCTTATTAAGTGTAAGACGCCCACAGGCCAGGTGAAGTGACGACTTGCGCGGGATGGTTGTAGGAGCTGGATGCGAGAAGCCCAAAATCGATCAGAGTGGTGTACAATGGGAGAGGCCATGTCCAGCAGTGGACTGCAATAGGTTGATGATGATGATGATGAAGTTCTTATTTATATAAATAAAAGAAATTAAAGGGTCTGCAATTATAATATATATTTTTTTATAATATCGTTGAGGGTCTGCATGTAATATCTAATTAACAGTTTTTTACTAAATGCACTTTAAAGTGTATACGTTACTTATATTAAATATTTTTAACATTTTTGTAAATCAGTTTCTTTCGAGTAATCTCTGGAACGGATCGTTTTGACGGGACTTTCAATGGCAGGAGGCTGATGACCTAAGTAGTATCTTATCCTTACTTATTAGGGTTCCGTAGCCAAATGGCAAAAAACGGAACCCTTATAGAATCGTCATGTCTGTCTGTCTGTCCGTCCGTATGTCACAGCCACTTTTTTCCGAAACCATAAGAACTATACTGTTGAAACTTGGTAAGTAGATGTAATCTGTGAACCGCATTAAGATTTTCACATAAAAATAGAAAAAAACAACACGTTTTAGGGGTCCCCATACTTGGAACTGAAACTGAAAAAAAAATTTTTCATCAAACCCATACGTGTTTGGTATCTATGGATAGGTCTTCAAAAGTGATGTTGAGGTTTCTAATATAATTTTTTTCGAAACTGAATAGTTTGCACGAGAAATACGTCCAAAGTGGAAAAATGTGTGTCCCCCCCCCCTGTAACTTCTAAAATAAGAGAGTGATAAAACCAAAAAAAATATATGTTGTACATTACCATGTAAACTACATCCGAAAATTGGTTTGAACGAGATCTAGTAAGTAGTTTTTTTTAAATACGTCATAAACCGTAAACCGGAATTTACCTTTCATGCAATCAATATACTTTATAAGAACTTATAAATGATGTTACTTGCTGCTACGGAACCCTTCATGGGCGAGTCCGACTCGCACTTGGCAGCTTTTTTTTTAGAATAGCTTTGCTCCGATATCAGCCAAATTCGCACTTGCAAGTAAGAACTTGAAAAATTTCGTGGAAAAATAATGAAATATTAAGTAAACATAACAATTTATCTACTGAACACGATTTTAGACCATGAGCCACGCACTTATGCGATTTTTCATTGTAACTCCGTTCCATTTGGCCTTAGAGAGATGATAAATAGCCTATAGCGTTCCTCGATGATTGAGCTATCTAACGATTTGAAAGAGATTTTCAAATCGGACCAGTATTTCGTGAGATATCGCGTTCAACCAACAAACAAAATTTTCAGCTATTTAATGAGTATAGAAATACATTTGGGTAAAAAATATCTAAAAGGATAGACAGTTTGAGCTGATGTTATTGTATTTGTATTGTACAAGAATTTACGTGAATATTATTAGGAATCCAGAAACCGCACAACCGCAAGTTTACACCGCTCACTTTTACTTACTGACAAGTTATCTATACTAACATTACAAAATACTAACTGAAGAGTGTGTTTGTTTGAAGCAGTCATAGCCTTAGGTTAATGGAAACAATCACCGAGGGTAAGCAACGACGGCGCGGTCAGACCTAGATGGGTGACCGTTTGTGGCATGATATGTTATGAGTGTTTCCGTGATTCGGAGGTCACGTTAAGCAGTCGGTCCCAGTTGATATTATAAGAACAGTCTTGAAACATAGATGGAGGTTTTCGAGCTGCTTGAAAACATCTATCGACAAGATTACGTAGTCACAACGTGTCTTGTCAGTCCTCAACCCGCACTCGGCCACATTCCGCACTCGTGGGGACGTATGGACCCTAATATCTAGACTGACGTATGCTCTCGTGGACTTTTTATATAACTTTTCAAGGGGGAACATTTCTTTCATCATCATCTCATCTACAGCCTTCAACAGTCGTTTATTCTCCGCCCCTATTGGTCTTAGCGGGATAATACATAGTCTACAGGCTTCCTCGATAACTGAACTATCTAACCCTATTTTTTTTTTTAAATCGGACTATTAGTGCCTGAGATTCACGTAATAGCCCATAATGTGTAGGTAGTAGAGCCACGCTGATTTCAGCACGAATGGGCCTGCTCGACCGGGGCAGTAAAATAATAATAATAAGAACTTTATTTGAAAGATATAACATACACAAGATAGACAAAAAATCAAATATCCAAACACAGTAGAAAGAGCCAACAGTTGACAATATTTATGAGGCTTGTAACATTTGCTAATGTCAAATATGTCAGTACTACCCTCATACAGAAATAATGACAGTATTCTTGCTGTTGTATTTCGTTGGTGAGTGCGAGACCGGAAGCCCAACAATTCTGCATCATTCACTCGGCCTCAGGAGGCAGGGAGAGTGATGTAGAATTATCTGACCGTGCCGCCATGGTTTTGGTCACCACGCTGAATTGCCTACCCTCACAATGAGGATGGTGATACCTACTTCTGGATTCTACTTATGCTTTTTATCAGGCAGAGTAGAGTCACTTTAGTAGGCTAAAATATATTAAAAAAAGAAAAAAAAAAGACTTGCCCATACGTCTTCACGCTAGCCGAGTGCGGATTGAGCACTGTATATTAAGATAAATTTGGGTACCTATTCTTATTTACATAATATATGCATTTCTTAAAATAGTAGTTCGCATGAAGGTCGTGTACAACTCGAGGCAGTCATTACCAACTGAGATGTTATTATAACAACAATGATAGCTCACTTAATTGGCCGACCACTGACCAGCTTCCGAAGGCCGCCATGATCTGACGAATTAATGTACCTATCGTGATAAATACAACTGTATTTTTAAACTACAATCGTGAACCGTCTTGAAGAGAAATATGTACAAGCGAGGCACGTCACGATGCGAAGCTAGTCGAAAAAAATTGGGCAAGTGCGTGTCAGGCCACGCATAGAATAGCGTTCCGTAATCACTCATAATGAAAGGAGCGAAGTTTTCCACGTGACTGCATTTTGCAAATTGGGCCCCTTTATCTCCTGAAATAAAAAAGTTATCAAAACCGCTATAGTTCAATAAATGGTCTACTATCATGAATTTTTACAGATTTTTTAAGCCAGCCATTTAGCTTTCAGAGGGGGGGGGGCTGTTTTTAGAAAAAAATGCGCTTTCAAGTTGAATAACTCATACCTAATCGAAAAATTATTTTTGAGACTTTATAATATTTTTAAAAGACCTACCTAATGATATCTCAAACGATGGGGTAGACGCGAGTAAAAGAAATCATTCCCACTTTAAATTTTCATTTGGGGTACCTCCCCTGGTACCCCAAATGAAAATATTTTTCTTAATTTTATCGTGGCACTTTGTCGACGTAATTACAACATTTCATGCAAAGTTTCATCTTTCTAGCACTTACCGTTTGGGCGGTAGGTCGAGGACGGTCGGACGGACATGGCGAATCTATAAGGGTTTCGAGTCATGAACTACAGAACCCTAAAAAGTAGCCTAAGTTATTACTCTCGTTAAAGCAATAACCTCGAGTAACATCTAATATATTCCTACTCACTCTAACCACTTGACGTCATTAAGATCTACAAAGACTTTTTTAAGCCTTTTCTGTTTTTTTTGGATTGATTTATGTATGTAATAGGTTCTAAATCATAATTGTAGGTACATATCGTTTTTATTGGAAGTCAAATTAAGCACCAACGCATTAATAAAATAGCAAACATAAGTTATTGATGAGTAGCTGTGTCCCGCGGTGTCACCCGGGGCTATTATTACTATATATTATTTATTTATTTATTTATTTATTTATTCAATTAGGGAACACAAACAGTAGTATATAAAATGTACATAGGTTTGTTATTAAAAAAGGATTAAACTTAGTAAATATACTACCCACTACGTTTTCCACAGATTACTTATTGGGGTTCAAGGTATATAAGCAAAGTTAAACAAAGTTAAGTTAAGCAAAGTTAATCATAAACATTAAACTTTTGTTGTCTATAAAATTATATATAAGTAGTAATTTGCCACTTGCTACATATTAACTGGAACTTCTCAAGAGTATGAGAAATACCAATAACAACAGCAGGGACTACAAATATCAACATCATCGTGATACATTGCATGCTTGATACAAAAGTGTTGAAAGAAAAAAAAAACAAAGCAAACAACGAACAGTGTTCTTAAAAATAATCTAAAGTCGTTAGGTCCACTACCGATCGCTTAAAACTTCAATAACATATTTTTTAAAACTTAACTTACTGTGATGTAATATATCTATGTCACAAAACCTTTTATTATAAGTATCAACTAAGCGGTGCAGCGGAGAGCGCACACCAGCATTGGTTCTACAAGGACCAGTGGCAAATAGTCGTCTGGTGCGCACCCCGCGCATTTGTACTGCTCGAGGAATCAGGTAGCACAGCCTATGTACTAAGTCTGGGCAGTCAAATTTATTGCGGCACATACCGAATAGAGTCATGGTATCGAGGAGAATCCTTCTGGACTCCAGCGTTAACAGATTATATTTTTTAAGAAGTAGTTGGTGTGATATTTTTTTATGAAAACATCTGAACTGCATTGCGCGAAGATACTTGCGTTGCACCACTTCAATAGCTTCCTTATACTTCACGTAATGTGGATTCCATATAGGTACTGCATATTCCAATTGTGGCCTGATTATCGACTTGTACAGATGAAGGAATGTAGTTGGTTGACGAAAATCATGGGTTGCTCTCATTACAAAGCCGAACATTTGATAAGCCTTATTGACTATGTTCTCAACGTGGATATCCAAGTTGAGTTTAGAGTCAAGATATATGCCAAGATCACGAACACCTGTAACTTTATTCAGAACAGTATCAGAAAGTCTATAATTAAATTTAATTGTATTTATTTTTTTAGTAAAGGTAATGCTATGACATTTGGGCAGGCTAAGGTGTAATTTGTTAAGAGTGCAGTAATTAGAAAGTCTATCGAGATCTTGCTGTAATTCTATGCAATCAGAATCCCTGTTTATGACTTTAAAGACTTTTAAGTCATCCGCGTATAAAAGAAATTTAGAATTTTTGAAACATTTATTAATGTCGTTTATAAAAAGTATAAATAACAGGGGTCCTAATATTGAGCCCTGGGGCACTCCTGAAGTCACTTTGAAAGTGTAAGACTCAAAACCATTAACCACAACTTTTTGTGTTCTGTTTGTCACATACGAAACAAACCAACGAAGAAGATCCCCCCTGATACCATTATAAGCGATTTTGTTGAGTAACAGTGTGTGATCCACCTTGTCAAACGCTTTCTGGTAATCCGTATATACCGCATCTATTTGTTGTCTGTTGTCAATCCCTTCAAATAGGTGAGTAGAGAACAAAAGAAGATTGCTCATGCATGATCTGTCCCGAACAAAACCATGTTATATATTATATATTGTATTGTTATATATTATATATATACTTTATTTAAATGATAAAGAAAAATGGATTTGACTACTTGCTCCTTATCATTTTATTCTACTCATGTGAATGTTGTTATCACATTGTATAAGAGCATGATTTACTTTTGTAAGTAAAGATTCTACGTGACGAATAAAGGCCATTCTTCTCTTTCTTTTGATCTTAAAATTAATATTTTATATTTAATCTTTCGTTACCAGTAATTTGGCCAATATTTGAGCACATATAGTTTTTACGTTTGTTGTAAGTAGATGCTCCTACTATGTTGTACCCACTGAGGCTGTTGTTTTTTTTTTAAATTAGCTTATGTTCTAATTTTTAATCACTATAATTTGCATCAGTCCTCTAACATGGTATATAGTATATTAGTGGCAGCACCTTACCCCCATATCAGGTTTATAAACATTAAAACTATGTAAACATTGGCGATTTGAAAGGAGTGGCCGCGAGTTTTTATTGCCATGTTCTTTTCTCCGGCTTTACCTATTGTTTGCGAACATGGCATAAATGTACATTGAGAATCTTGACCTGTTACAAGAGATGTATTGCATCTTAAGTGAATAAAGAATTTTGAATTTGAATTGAATTTGAATTTATTGTAACTCGCGAGTAATGCCGCGTAGCTAAGTTATTCTAAAAAAAATACCTTAACTACTCCTTCTGGCATCAGGTTTCTGCCAATAAATCTTTTCAAAATCGGTACTCAGAGAGAGGTTTTCCAGAAATTAGCCGGAACACACAGACAGACAAACTTGCTTTTTTTATGTGAGTACCTACCTCATATACTTCGATATACATTTATACATAAATTTATATTTGTATAATATATTTATACATTTTGTAAAAAATGATCATTTGATATTACAAATACCAATTTTATTCAATTGTATAGACTTCTTACTTAAGTGGTTTTAATTTAACGGCCATCGCAAACTGGGCGGCTTGTCGCCGCGTCTTGTCACCGTTACAAGACGCGGCGTCTTTGTTTCTTCGGGAGTTTCTGACGATTAGTGTGCGGAGCTTAGAGCAAATTATATGAAATTTGTCGGCCGCAACCTGTCGTCGAGCTGTCGCTGTCGCGTGTCGCCTAGTGTGCGCGTAGTGTAAGTGTATTTTAATAACAATCCTACTAATATTATAAACGCGAAAGTTGTGCGCGTGAGTGTGTATGTTTGTATGTGTGTTGCTCTTTCACGCAAAAACTACTGAACAGATTTGAATGAAACTTTACAGTAATATAGCTTATATATCATGTTGAGATTATTGGCGCAGAAGATAACTAAAACACTTATTCGTCTGTGCTATTCGACAGGGCGATTTATTGTGAGCACAGCTAAAAAGTGAAGTATATTTTAAAGGGCTCTTTCATAGTTTATTTCAGCCAGCACTCAAAACTTAAAAAGGGTCTCTTGTCATAACATTAAGTTATTTATGGAAGTGTGAATTTCTATCACAACACTGACATATTTATTGAGGCTTGAGTTTTTTGTTACAATCAACATATCAGAATTACACTTAAGCTACTTTTTACTGCAATAATCGAGATACACGCGGGCAGAACCGCGGGCGAAAGTTAGTTTTACATAATGAGCAACTTCTTTTCATGATTTCATTAGACTTAGCTTCAAGTATGTCTATGTTTTTACTGTATATGTATGTTTTTGGCACTCTCTAGCATAGACAACTTAATGAATTTTGAAGTTTGACGAGAGTGACCATGAATATATCCGAATATAATACGTTTCAAAGAAAAATACGTTGTTAATACCTGACCCTGCGCTCTTGGTAATGCCAAATTTTGAGGTTATATTTTGATATACGAAAAATAAAATCTCAGAACTTGATCGCAGCGCCATCTATCAGGATTCAATTGCAAAGCATAGTTATATAGTTTTTTGTCTGTTTGCCTATCTAATCACTGGACCGGCTTAACCGTTTCTGTCCGGAATTTCACTTCCAGATAGCTGATGAACATAAGGAGTAACTTAGACTATTTTTTATACTAGCATTGTACCGCGACCTTGCTCGAGAACAAGAACAACAGCAGGTAACACCGCGGTACTCAGTGTTACTATATGCAAATAATATTCAATGAGAGACGGCTATCAGGAAAATGGCCGCGTAACTTGCGTCAGAAGTCATAACTATAAAAAACTTAATAAAGGTACTAATCCGTATTATAGCGAACTTATTTCTTCATGATTGGTCTGTCGTAGGGGTCCACGATTATGGCGACTTAAAGGTGGATATCGAATAACAATGATCGTGTATTCTTTTGGAGCCATGTTTATTAATTAATTACTGTACTCTTATTCTAACCTTACGTATTAAAGTATCTACATGGAATCTCTTAGTTATGATCTTATAGCTACATTATATATTCTAAATCTATTGTTACATTGCACAATAAACACGTCTTATTATCAACAAGGAAATGACAGCCGGAATCCTACGTGCTCGATAATCGCCACCTATCTGAAATGTGCTGGTCGAGCATCTCTGTATCATTTCCGTATTTTACTGTAACTAACTTTTTTTCTGTGGGTGGTTGTGACAGCAACATAAAATTTTTAGTGTCTTCATTTAAATTTAAATTTAATATTATAAACAACAATAGAAAACCATTTTCTTGCAAGAATTTTAATGAGAGAGTAAAGTTCCTACCGGTTAAGTGTTATCTCCTCTCAAAGTTACTTATTTTAAAAGATACACTTGGCAAGCACCCTGCACATTCAAGAATAACAATATGAAGGAGTCCTTTACAAAAATTATGGCTGGTATTGAGGACCGCATGGCTGCCTTCGAGTTGGAGCTGCAGAAGACTGCTAAAAACACAAGCACACCGACCTTAGCCGCACTCGCATCGGATTTTGAGGGTTTCAAAACATTTGTTATGGGCACCATTTCTGGTTTTCGAACACAAATTGAGCTTTTAGCGCAGCAGGTGGACAGCATGGAGATGCGCACACGTCGGAAAATGCTGCTATTTCATGGAGTTCCCGAAGACAAGGATGGAGACCCATCGCAGTCAGTTGTGAGTATTGCAAAGAGTCATCTTAAGATAGAAGGTTTCACAGAGGCAGATATTCGGCGTTGCCACAGAATGGGCAGTCACGTAGGTGCAAAAAAACCTAGGCCTATATTGGTCAAGTTCCAGCTTGCATCTGTTCGGGACAAGTTATGGTTTGCCAAAACCAAACTCAAGGGGTCCGGTATCACTTTGTCTGAGTTTATCACCAAGACAAGGCACGAAGTCTTTATGGCTGCACGCGACCGTTTTGGTGTCTCAAAGTGCTGGACACGAGAGGGTCACATTTATATTCTAGACCCCAATGGGACACGACATCGTGTAGATTCTTTTAGTGAACTCAATCGACTTGACTTCACACAGAAGACAGCACCAGTAGAAAAAGCTGCAACGAAACCTAGACGAGCTGTAAACAAAAAATAAATCTTGTATTGTGCTCGTGCTCGTGTTGTGATTGTCGGATGATGTCAAGTTATTGTTGTGTAGTTGTTAGTATTCGCATTTTTTCTCCCTACCCTATATCTCACTAGAATACTTATTTGTTCTATATAGGCTATAAAGTCTTACAATTATATTATTTATGAATACCTCAACTACTTAATCTCACATTACATATTTGTTGTTCATGATTTGACATAACGCTTTGACATTTGACAGATTATATTGCATCCGATGTACGCGACGCAGCACTGATATTCTCGTAACTTTTAAGTTTGATAAATATTAATTTTATTTTAATTTCTTAAAATATCTCTGTCTTCTAGTTGCTTTATATTTGTGTATCTTGTTTATATCACAATATTTTTACTTTATTTTTCTTGTTAATCTCTTTTTTATTGTTTCCTTTCTAAAGTTATCATATATTTTATAAGCTTGATGAAGTTAGATTACTTTAGTGACACAACTGGCGGGTGGACAAAATATTATAAAAAAAGACACAAAATATTAAAAAAAACAAAAGAAAAAAAGACTACGTTATCATATTTACACATAAACACTATTTATTTGTACACATATACGTATCATATTTATATACATTCGCATATCTGTAAACATATATATATATATATATACTTATATTTTTTTTGCTTTTAGAATTATTTGCATTGTAATGTTAGGTTTAAATATCAGCAGTGATGATGATAGTTTCCAATCAGCTAGTAGTCATGACGATAGCTTTGTGAGTATACCTTCGCTCTGTGATACACTGCAGGCCCAGTTTTCGGATGTAATCAGGAATTTTAATGTAGTCCACATAAATGCGCAGAGTATTCCGGCCCATTTCCCAGAGATGCTGACTAGCTTCGACTGTAAGACTATTCACGCTATTCTCGTTTCGGAGTCATGGCTGAAGCCATGTCTTCCTTCTATGACTTATTCTCTTCCTGACTTCCACTTAATAAGAAATGACCGTGCGAATGGTGCTGGGGGAGGTGTTGCCATATACTTGCGTAAAAATATTCCTTTTCAAATTATAGACTTGTCACCACAACCACCACCACCAAACGCGGGGGAACACTTATTTTTGGAAATAGAGCTTAATCATACTAAGATATTACTCGGTGTTTACTACTGTCCCTCTTCTCGAATAAATTTTTTACCAACATTCGAAAAGTTATTAGAAAGTACAACACCCGCTTACAGTCACTGTATCATTATGGGAGATTTTAACACTTGCTTGTTAAAAAATGATCACCGCTCTTCCACATTCCACAGTATAGTCGAGTCATGTAATATGTCTGTCCTTCCCTTAAATGCTACTCACCACTTTCCTAATTCTACTCCATCCCTTCTAGACCTTATCCTTGTCTCTTCCCTAAATTCAGTTGCTAAGCATGGACAGTGCTCAGCTGATGAATTTTCCTACCATGACCTTATATTCCTATCCTATAAAATACGCCCTCCTAAACCTAAAGCCAGGATTGTTATGCAGCGAAATTTTAGGGACATGGACCATGACACTCTCCGACGAGATGCTGCTGCAATCGATTGGAGTTTGTTGACACAAATGGACTCGATTGATAGCAAAATAAGCTTTTTCAATACTAAACTGACCAGCCTCTATGATTCGCACGCGCCGGTCCGGGCTATAAGGCTCAAACATTTACCCACACCATGGTTAACAGCTGAAATAAAAACCTTAATTTCAAAAAAAGCTGTGGCCAAAAGTAAGTTCAAATCTAGGCCTACACTTAGTAACCGGGAAAAATATATTACTATTCGAAATGTCTGCAGTAAGGCTTGTAGGAAAGCACAACGCCAACATATCCATAATTCGGTCGAGAACGGAGACCCAGCTAAAATTTGGAAGTTTCTGAAAACATTAGGAGTTGGTAAGTCACAATTACATTCAGATTCGAAAAAAATTGACATCGAGTTGCTGAATCAACATTTCTCTTCTTCGTCTAAATTTAACCAGACCCGTAAGGCAAATACCTTACAATATCTTTCTACGCTTCCAGCTCCTCATCATCCACCGTTCTGTTTTAATCAATTATCTGCTTGTGATGTTGAGAAATGTATTAGGTCCATCTCTTCCAACGCTGTTGGTAGTGATTGTATAAGTCGTAACATGATCCAACCAATTCTTGCTGAATTGTTGCCTGCCCTATGCCATATCTTAAACTACTCCTTGCAGTCCAGCACTTTTCCGAAGATTTGGAAGGAAGCATTAATTATCCCACTACCGAAAAAAAACAACCCTAAATCCTTTTCTGAGTACCGTCCCATTTCCATTTTGCCCTTTCTTTCAAAAGTCCTAGAACGCCTTGTGCACACCCAATTATATTCATTCCTAAACAGAAACCAACTCCTAAATCCTTTCCAATCAGGTTTTCGTGCGGGTCATAGTACGGTAAGTGCGTTGATCAATGTTACTGACGACATCAGGCTAGGTATGGAGAATGGAAATCTTACAGTTCTCTCCTTGCTTGACTTTAGCAATGCATTTAATAGCGTAGATTTCCACATACTACTGGGCATATTGCGTTCGATCAACATATCTCCAACAGTAATTGATTGGTTTCAAAGTTACCTGTTTGGACGAAAGCAGCGGGTGCGCCTGGAAGAATCCTCATCTTCTTGGTGTGAAACGTCTGCTGGGGTACCACAGGGTGGCGTTTTATCTCCTTTACTTTTCACTATATTTATAAACTCCATCTCAAAGTCATTAACCTCATCCTACCACCTTTATGCAGACGACTTTCAAATTTACACACAAGCACCGTTACACAAATTATCTGAAGCCTTTTCATCTATTAGTCTAGATCTGGCGCGCGTCTGTGAATGGAGTGAGCAATACGGAGTTGTGGTGAATCCATCTAAGACCCAACTTATTGTTGTAGGCAGTCCAAGGATGATATCGAGAATAGACTGGACACAACTACCGAATATAACGTTTAACGGTACACCATTAACAATGAGTAGCTCTGTAAAAAATCTGGGGATTAAAATCGACAACACATTAACATGGGGTCCTCAATTGCGAGAGGTCAGTCGAAAACTGTTTGCATCGGCGGGTTCCTTACGAAGATTACGCAACTTTCTCCCAACCGCTACTAAAATCGAACTTGCACAATCCCTCCTTCTCCCCATACTCGACTATGCTGATGTCAGCTATCTTGATATCACGGAGGAGCAACTTGATAAACTTGAGCGCCTTCAAAACTTTTGCATTAGATTCATATTTGGACTCCGCAAGTATGATCATATTTCTGAATACCGCAACCAGCTTAAGTGGCTCCCAATTCGCCTTCGACGGAATGCTCATATTCTTTCCATACTTTATGGTATTCTATTTCACCCGTGTACTCCAACTTATTTAAAGGAACGCTTTGTTTTCCTCAGTGACACACATACAAGATCCTTGAGGTCATCTGAAACTCTGGAACTGACAGTACCAACTCACTGTACAAGGTTCTATGACAAGTCGTTTACTGTACAGGCTGTCCGACTTTGGAATGCATTGCCAATGACTATAAGGCGTGCCAAATCTTTGCCTTCTTTCAAGAAACTGGTGAAAGAACACTATCTGTCATCTTAATCCACTTTATACCGAAAACTTATTCTATCTATTATTTTTCTTTGTAATGATAATGTAGGTACTGTATTTATATGTGATGTGTAACTATCTATGTATGTATTTATTCACTTGTAATAATGTGTATTACAATCAATCTATCTTTATAATTTACTTTTATACTGTTATAAATGTA